>OZ020569.1:29019040-29642886 GCA_963971475.1 Chrysops caecutiens | reverse complement strand
TCGCTCGCCATCGCATACAGAAGCCTCGTCTCGACCATTTCCCACCTTTTGCCAGATATTTTGCCATCTAGATCTGATCGATCCATGATAGCCATCTGACAATCGGTGGGCGCTTGGTCTACCGACGAGGTTTTGGCATTTTTTGCTGTTTTCTCCTCCTCCTCGTTGGATCGCTCCCTTTTAGCTTTCTTCTGGGAAGTCGGCTGTAGGGGTTTTCCTGAGGGTGAGTAGGCAACAGCATTATACCGCTGTAGTTTGGCGCCCTTACCACTAGCTCCGGTTTCGGACCTTACCGGTCCTGGGAGCTCCTCAACGATTGTCCCCAATTTCTGCGAAGCGATATTCTTCTCGAAATCGGCGACAATCCTCCTGTTTCTTGCTAAGTAGCCCTTCTCCTTATCAGAGAGCTCTTCGGGCTTCCTAAGCAAGAGTTTCTTCAAGCTGGCCTTGGCACTTTTGTACCTCTTGAGGGACAGTTGCGCCTTGGTCGGCTTCCTCTTCTTCTTCTCAGAGGCCTTGGCTTCGGTAGTCTCGCCCAGCAATCTCTTTTCGGCCTCAGATTCAATGGTTCCTGTACTGTTGACGGACATGGTGTCGTCAGTTTGAACCTTTGTCTCCAAGCCTGTAGAGAGGCTAAACGACCAACATGTGACTTGTTGCATCTCACTTGTAGCATCCACCGCAACGCTGGCCAAGTGTTCCACCGTCGTTGCTCCCACAGGCTTGAGTGTGCCCCTCCCAGAATCCGAATGGGGCACGGCCACCTCCGAAGAGGTGGATGGATTTGACGACTGAGTCGCCGCACCACCTGGGGTAATTTGTAGTTTACTCAAACCCTCCATAATTAAAAGGGGGGTCCTCCCATTGTTCGCGGCCGAGTATTGAGCTTCCCGAGTTCAACTTGTACTCTTCTGCCTATTCCTCGATGATCCAAGAGAAATTTCCCCTGGACATCCACTATCCGCAAACCGTGGACGCGCCCGGTGGCTAGGGCGGTTTCTAAAACCTCAAAGAGGCTTAGACTAGCCGTTATTTATATCCCGGGAAATGAATAAAAAAGTGATTGAGAATTTTATTTCTCGTACGAGATTTCATATTCATCGATGTGGCAGTCGGCCTGCATATTCTAAGGGTATGGTGGTAAAAAAGTCTGGTTCATGGCTTGTAATGTGATGATCCCTTCGTAGGATAACTAAAACGGGATAAAACGTACCTACGACAGGTCGATACCGCCAGCCATTGACATCTGTCAAAGAATCAAGGTGGGGAAAAACAAAGGTTGCGGTTGGGCAAGGAAATCCAGCAACTTCATAACAACCGGGAGAAGTATCGTCGGGAGAAAAAGTAGATGGGCTGTCAGAAGAGCAGAAGAGCGATTCAGGAGGCGAACATAGATTAAGACTAGAATAGTAAACATATGTATTGGAGATTGTACTAGTATTAGTATTTTTAATAAAACAAGAATTGTAAGCGAACCTCGTCTCGATCTCTGATTTTATGCGCTTACGTCTTTATGTAAAAATATAGTGTCGACCCGGAGTGTGCCTTCACCAATTGAACAATTGCATGATTTAGCAGTATAAAAGACAAGGTGCTAAGCACATGCATAACAACTGGCGCAGCGGAATTAAAGGATCTACGTCAAAAAAAAGAATAAAAAATAAAGTATGGTCAAATGTCAAATAGAAAGACAGTTTGGAAGATTTTAGAAATGGTCTGTTTGTAGGAAAATAAAGTAAAATCTTTGATTAGCAATTGCAGAAAGATCGGGATACATAAAAACAATTGTTGCGAGTACACAAGAGGAACCTTAGGAATAACCAAGAACAAATGATGATAACCAAAGAACGTTACATTGAGAAACGAAAACGCTAAAAATTGTATTGTAGAAATGGTATACCGTAGTTGAAACTAAATTGTCAAACTGGAATTGTAAAACACATTTTATAAAGAAACGCATGTAACTGGGTTATAAGTTGTATGTGCATTATATAGCGTAAACTAAGGAACAAATATGTTGTACTAGAATTGTAAAACACATGGATATATAACCTTATGTAACCTTACATATAGAACCTTATGTAAGAGGTCGATGAAGGCAACTGAAAAACAAAAGCAAAATGAAACAAACGAAAAAAAAGAAGAGGGAAAACAATATTGATAAAGGTAAAGGATAATGAAAATTAAAGTGCATTAAACAAACAAGAGAAAATAAATATGTATACGGAAAAAAATAGAACTAGAGGAATGGGTGCGAGCCCCATAACATTAACTTCCTGATTAAGGAAAATAATAATATAACAAACACAAAATATTGAAAATGCAAAATCTTCTACGACGATGACTGAGAGTAAGTTGAGTCCCATCGTGAAACGTTTTGAGGTGAGCGTCCCGAATTAATAGTCAAACGAAATATGTTTCGGAAGGTAGTATAAATTAAAATAAAAATACAAATATTTTCAAAATACAACATTTAAAATCAGAAACAATGCAAATTTATATTAATTTTTCCAAAATATCACTACTGTTAATTTTTAACTCTTTTTTTAAAAAACAAAAAAGTGATGCATCGATTTTTCCCAAATTTGAAAATTTTGTACAAAAACGTAGGCTCATTGATCGGCATTACAACGAATATGATATCCTTCTTAGTTTACTAGAAATCGCGAATTCATTGTTTTCACAATTTTCTGGAAAACTCAAAAACCGCTAAACCGATTTTGCTGCAAAACTAATCAGCACCAAATTATGGCAGCACGCATCGATAGTCCCCAAAACCAATTCGATAGCTTAATTATGGGGTGAGAAAATGAACATGAAAAATTTGCGCACATACATACATTCGTACGCACGCACACACACACACAGACACACACAGAGTACATTCTAAAAAGTATCTAAGATGACTCAGAACAAAACGTAAAGATATTAAGAATTTTTCGATTTCGAAAATCGGGGTGATTACTATTACGTCCTTAATCAGGAAGTTAAAAAAAATGAGAAAAGAAAATAAATAATAATGATAAAAAAAAAGATTAATAAAAGGAAGATAAGGGATAAATTTGTACGGCACACTCCACACTAACATTGCCACTAAGTGAATCTGTTAGTAGGTTTATGAGAAGACTTGATGCGTTCTACCTCAACAACCCAGACCAAAATTTACCCGATATTAGCAACGAACAGAAACTAGTCGCTAACCAGGGGGACCAAGTAAATCAAGACGAGGAAGATTTGCACCACGAACAAGAACTAGTCGCTAACCAGGGTGACCAAGTAGGTCAAGACGAGGAAGAGTCTCACGCCGAACCGGAGTCACCAGAAACACCGGAGCCAGAACAGGGGGAAGACCCCGAAATCCGCGATGTTAGCGAAGCAGTTACTCCAGAGGAGGAAATTCAAGCTGAAGAAGCAGAAAACTGGGGTAAGCAAACAGAGGATCAAGGAGAAATTAGGAAAAAAGTCCTTCTTAGACCCGAGATAGTTGCCCTTAGGCGCGGGAGATACCATTTCAGGACATATTCCGACCCAGGAAGCTAGTAAGGACTAATAAGGAAACCACGGAAGATAAAGATAAAAAGATGGCTAACGTGGAACTAGTCAACTACATCCTGTGCAATAATGTACCAATACTGATCGGAGAGTATGGCCCGCGTGAACAAAGCGAGCTAAATGAGTTTATCAACTGCGCTAGACTGGGCTACGAGACTTTCACGAAGTACAGGACAAAGTGTTGTTTACTAGGTTGTTGCCAACACGGCTGAGAAGGCGAGCACTAGAGGCGGTGCAGGCGGGAGTATGCGACACGCTAGAAAATATTTTCGCCACCCTAAGAGCCAATTTAATCCAAGGAACCTCCTACATTACACTTAACACCCAATTACGGAACGTTCTACTTCACTGCCAACGGAAGCACTTCTGGGGCATTATAACCGGGTGAAAGGATTAGTAGATGCCTGTGAAACTGCAGCTGACGCCCAATACCCAAATGGCGGAGATGGTCTGAGAGCTGCAATAGAAGAAGTTGGAGCACATTGCTTGACCATGGGTGTATTAGATTCCAAATATAAGTTTTATTTGCTACAAGATTTCGAAAATACACTTGAGGCACTAGGAAGAAAAGTGAGAAGGTTGGAGCAAACCGAGCAATGCATGCGACAACCAACGCACATCGCGGCCAGCACAATGGCGCAGAACAATCAGACGTCTGGATTCACCTTGTATACGGGACAGGACCAAGCAACACAATCTCACTTCCAATACCTCGATAGGAACATAGGGCCACAACAAGTAGATAACAATGGCACATACAACAGGAATAGAGGTCAACAATATCACCATCTGCGCAGAGGTAACCAAAAAAACTCCTATAGCAACTATTATGGAATGGGAACCAGAGCTATAGGAATGGAAATCAGAAAACATCACAAGGTAGACCAGAGCGCCGCCTACTAAGATGCCATTTTCGTAACAAGATGGGGCATGTGATGGCAGAGTGCCGTACAAGGCAGATGACACCTTTCTACACGGCATGTAGAACGTATGGGCATAATACTCAGAATTATGGCAACAACAACCGCCAACGGAATAAGATGAACCAATCCAATGAATACAGGCAACCCCAAGTGAGCTTACCTCTGGATAGCACCATAGAGAGGAAAAATATATAAATAATAGGCACGGGCGCAGAAATAAGCCTGATAAAGAAAGTGAAAATAAAGGAAGACAAACAAGAATTGATAAATAGGAAAGAAACTATCACGATAAGCACCATTCCTGGGGAGGTTTCATTGGAAGGTACCATAGTGGGACAAATTAAACTAGATCAACCTTATCCATGTAAGTGTCATCTGATAAACTCACTTAATCACACCAACATAACTGGTATTTTGGGCAACGATTTCTTGTCCAGACATTGTTACATTGAGGGCCCCGCGCAAAGACGGCAAGGAAAGAACGTCCATAAAATTTTAAAAAAATTTCAAAACGGCAAGGAAAGAACAACCATAAAATTTGAAAGGAATTGCAATCATGGTGAAACAGGGACATGCTTTGTCGACGTGATAGCAACGGACGAGAGAGAAACTAAGAGAGTCACCCGAAAAACTCACAGTATGGAGACAGTATCTGTTGTGAGAGGTGACAATCTCTGTCTCTTGGAGAACTATCGTGGGCAAGCTAATACCAGCCCACGAATGTAAACCGTAACAAATACCATCAACGGCAGTGGGAACGAACCTGATCTACGTATTGACGAGGGGGTAGAATCACCAACGGAGGAGGTAATGGAAGATTTAGCACAACTCTTCGAAACAGGCACTCAGCACGGAAGTCCGGAAACCGTGCGTGCCGGGAAGAGCAAGGATAAGTCCAGTCCTTCTCAAAACTATACTCGAAATTATGAAGACCTTGAAGACCAAAGCTATGACGAAGAAATAATGACCACGGAGCCCAAAGATGTCACAGTACCTGCCAGATGCGTTCAATTCATTAAAACAATAACCAATGTCTGGGGACATCAGTTGACCGAAGGACAGGAAGTAATACCAGGAGTATACGTGAGAAACGCACTGGTCCAACCTAAAGATAGAGAAATAATGATAAGCGTAATGAACATCAATAGAGAAGAAATGGAAATAAAGAATTTAAAAGTAAAACTGAGAAGATACGATAAGGATATAGATCATCCAAATGACACAGAAAACATAATACAACCACAGGTATATTGCAGCGTAGTTAGTAACGAGGAACAGGGGAAAAGAGAGATGCAGATTAAAAAACTAGTCAATATGGACGCCAACCTGAACGCGGAGGAAAGAACGGAAATGAATAAAATAATCGCCGAGTTTCAGGACGTATTCCAGGAGAAAAACTGGAACACACAGCTAAGGTGCAGCAAGAGATAAGACTAAAAACAAGACCAACAGCCAATCAAGTGCAAAATGTACCGACTGCCTGAAACGCAAAGGAACGTCATAACAGAAGAAATAAACAGACTATTGGATGAAGACATAGTCGAGCCAAGCTGGGGCCAGTGGAATGCACCACTGCTAGTAGTCCCAAGGAAACCGGGACCTGATGGACAGAAGTGATGGCGAAGTAACCGAAGGAGACGCGTACCCACTACCCAGGATAGAGGATATCCTGGACCAGTTGGGAAATTTCCGTTACTTCTCTGTACTGGACCTCGCTAGCGACTACCATCAGATAGCCATGAAACCCGAAGATCGAGATAAGACTGCATTTAGCACTCCGTATGGGCACTGCGCTATTAAACGTATGCCTTTTGGTTTGGAAGATTTTAGAAATGGTCTGTTTGTAGGAAAATAAAGTAAAATCTTTGATTAGCAATTGCAGAAAGATCGGGATACATAAAAACAATTGTTGCGAGTACACAAGAGGAACCTTAGGAATAACCAAGAACAAATGATGATAACCAAAGAACGTTACATTGAGAAACGAAAACGCTAAAAATTGTATTGTAGAAATGGTATACCGTAGTTGAAACTAAATTGTCAAACTGGAATTGTAAAACACATTTTATAAAGAAACGCATGTAACTGGGTTATAAGTTGTATGTGCATTATATAGCGTAAACTAAGGAACAAATATGTTGTACTAGAATTGTAAAACACATGGATATATAACCTTATGTAACCTTACATATAGAACCTTATGTAAGAGGTCGATGAAGGCAACTGAAAAACAAAAGCAAAATGAAACAAACGAAAAAAAAGAAGAGGGAAAACAATATTGATAAAGGTAAAGGATAATGAAAATTAAAGTGCATTAAACAAACAAGAGAAAATAAATATGTATACGGAAAAAAAATAGAACTAGAGGAATGGGTGCGAGCCCCATAACATTAACTTCCTGATTAAGGAAAATAATAATATAACAAACACAAAATATTGAAAATGCAAAATCTTCTACGACGATGACTGAGAGTAAGTTGAGTCCCATCGTGAAACGTTTTGAGGTGAGCGTCCCGAATTAATAGTCAAACGAAATATGTTTCGGAAGGTAGTATAAATTAAAATAAAAATACAAATATTTTCAAAATACAACATTTAAAATCAGAAACAATGCAAATTTATATTAATTTTTCCAAAATATCACTACTGTTAATTTTTAACTCTTTTTTTAAAAAACAAAAAAGTGATGCATCGATTTTTCCCAAATTTGAAAATTTTGTACAAAAACGTAGGCTCATTGATCGGCATTACAACGAATATGATATCCTTCTTAGTTTACTAGAAATCGCGAATTCATTGTTTTCACAATTTTCTGGAAAACTCAAAAACCGCTAAACCGATTTTGCTGCAAAACTAATCAGCACCAAATTATGGCAGCACGCATCGATAGTCCCCAAAACCAATTCGATAGCTTAATTATGGGGTGAGAAAATGAACATGAAAAATTTGCGCACATACATACATTCGTACGCACGCACACACACACACAGACACACACAGAGTACATTCTAAAAAGTATCTAAGATGACTCAGAACAAAACGTAAAGATATTAAGAATTTTTCGATTTCGAAAATCGGGGTGATTACTATTACGTCCTTAATCAGGAAGTTAAAAAAAATGAGAAAAGAAAATAAATAATAATGATAAAAAAAAAGATTAATAAAAGGAAGATAAGGGATAAATTTGTACGGCACACTCCACACTAACATTGCCACTAAGTGAATCTGTTAGTAGGTTTATGAGAAGACTTGATGCGTTCTACCTCAACAACCCAGACCAAAATTTACCCGATATTAGCAACGAACAGAAACTAGTCGCTAACCAGGGGGACCAAGTAAATCAAGACGAGGAAGATTTGCACCACGAACAAGAACTAGTCGCTAACCAGGGTGACCAAGTAGGTCAAGACGAGGAAGAGTCTCACGCCGAACCGGAGTCACCAGAAACACCGGAGCCAGAACAGGGGGAAGACCCCGAAATCCGCGATGTTAGCGAAGCAGTTACTCCAGAGGAGGAACTTCAAGCTGAAGAAGCAGAAAACTGGGGTAAGCAAACAGAGGATCAAGGAGAAATTAGGAAAAAAGTCCTTCTTAGACCCGAGATAGTTGCCCTTAGGCGCGGGAGATACCATTTCAGGACATATTCCGACCCAGGAAGCTAGTAAGGACTAATAAGGAAACCACGGAAGATAAAGATAAAAAGATGGCTAACGTGGAACTAGTCAACTACATCCTGTGCAATAATGTACCAATACTGATCGGAGAGTATGGCCCGCGTGAACAAAGCGAGCTAAATGAGTTTATCAACTGCGCTAGACTGGGCTACGAGACTCTCACGAAGTACAGGACAAAGTGTTGTTTACTAGGTTGTTGCCAACACGGCTGAGAAGGCGAGCACTAGAGGCGGTGCAGGCGGGAGTATGCGACACGCTAGAAAATATTTTCGCCACCCTAAGAGCCAATTTAATCCAAGGAACCTCCTACATTACACTTAACACCCAATTACGGAACGTTCTACTTCACTGCCAACGGAAGCACTTCTGGGGCATTATAACCGGGTGAAAGGATTAGTAGATGCCTGTGAAACTGCAGCTGACGCCCAATACCCAAATGGCGGAGATGGTCTGAGAGCTGCAATAGAAGAAGTTGGAGCACATTGCTTGACCATGGGTGTATTAGATTCCAAATATAAGTTTTATTTGCTACAAGATTTCGAAAATACACTTGAGGCACTAGGAAGAAAAGTGAGAAGGTTGGAGCAAACCGAGCAATGCATGCGACAACCAACGCACATCGCGGCCAGCACAATGGCGCAGAACAATCAGACGTCTGGATTCACCTTGTATACGGGACAGGACCAAGCAACACAATCTCACTTCCAATACCTCGATAGGAACATAGGGCCACAACAAGTAGATAACAATGGCACATACAACAGGAATAGAGGTCAACAATATCACCATCTGCGCAGAGGTAACCAAAAAAACTCCTATAGCAACTATTATGGAATGGGAACCAGAGCTATAGGAATGGAAATCAGAAAACATCACAAGGTAGACCAGAGCGCCGCCTACTAAGATGCCATTTTCGTAACAAGATGGGGCATGTGATGGCAGAGTGCCGTACAAGGCAGATGACACCTTTCTACACGGCATGTAGAACGTATGGGCATAATACTCATAATTATGGCAACAACAACCGCCAACGGAATAAGATGAACCAATCCAATGAATACAGGCAACCCCAAGTGAGCTTACCTCTGGATAGCACCATAGAGAGGAAAAATATATACATAATAGGCACGGGCGCAGAAATAAGCCTGATAAAGAAAGTGAAAATAAAGGAAGACAAACAAGAATTGATAAATAGGAAAGAAACTATCACGATAAACACCATTCCTGGGGAGGTTTCATTGGAAGGTACCATAGTGGGACAAATTAAACTAGATCAACCTTATCCATGTAAGTGTCATCTGATAAACTCACTTAATCACACCAACATAACTGGTATTTTGGGCAACGATTTCTTGTCCAGACATTGTTACATTGAGGGCCCCGCGCAAAGACGGCAAGGAAAGAACGTCCATAAAATTTTAAAAAAATTTCAAAACGGCAAGGAAAGAACAACCATAAAATTTGAAAGGAATTGCAATCATGGTGAAACAGGGACATGCTTTGTCGACGTGATAGCAACGGACGAGAGAGAAACTAAGAGAGTCACCCGAAAAACTCACAGTATGGAGACAGTATCTGTTGTGAGAGGTGACAATCTCTGTTTCTTGGAGAACTATCGTGGGCAAGCTAATACCAGCCCACGAATGTAAACCGTAACAAATACCATCAACGGCAGTGGGAACGAACCTGATCTACGTATTGACGAGGGGGTAGAATCACCAACGGAGGAGGTAATGGAAGATTTAGCACAACTCTTCGAAACAGGCACTCAGCACGGAAGTCCGGAAACCGTGCGTGCCGGGAAGAGCAAGGATAAGTCCAGTCCTTCTCAAAACTATACTCGAAATTATGAAGACCTTGAAGACCAAAGCTATGACGAAGAAATAATGACCAGGGAGCCCAAAGATGTCACAGTACCTGCCAGATGCGTTCAATTCATTAAAACAATAACCAATGTCTGGGGACATCAGTTGACCGAAGGACAGGAAGTAATACCAGGAGTATACGTGAGAAACGCACTGGTCCAACCTAAAGATAGAGAAATAATGATAAGCGTAATGAACATCAATAGAGAAGAAATGGAAATAAAGAATTTAAAAGTAAAACTGAGAAGATACGATAAGGATATAGATCATCCAAATGACACAGAAAACATAATACAACCACAGGTATATTGCAGCGTAGTTAGTAACGAGGAACAGGGGAAAAGAGAGATGCAGATTAAAAAACTAGTCAATATGGACGCCAACCTGAACGCGGAGGAAAGAACGGAAATGAATAAAATAATCGCCGAGTTTCAGGACGTATTCCAGGAGAAAAACTGGAACACACAGCTAAGGTGCAGCAAGAGATAAGACTAAAAACAAGACCAACAGCCAATCAAGTGCAAAATGTACCGACTGCCTGAAACGCAAAGGAACGTCATAACAGAAGAAATAAACAGACTATTGGATGAAGACATAGTCGAGCCAAGCTGGGGCCAGTGGAATGCACCACTGCTAGTAGTCCCAAGGAAACCGGGACCTGATGGACAGAAGTGATGGCGAAGTAACCGAAGGAGACGCGTACCCACTACCCAGGATAGAGGATATCCTGGACCAGTTGGGAAATTTCCGTTACTTCTCTGTACTGGACCTCGCTAGCGACTACCATCAGATAGCCATGAAACCCGAAGATCGAGATAAGACTGCATTTAGCACTCCGTATGGGCACTGCGCTATTAAACGTATGCCTTTTGGTTTGAAAGGAGCACTAGCAACATTCCAGCGATTGATGAACCAAGTGCTGACAGGCCTACAAGGTCTACAATGTTCCGTATACCTGGACGACATCGTAATATATGGGAGAAATTTCACAGATCATCAGAGAAAGCTACGGGTGACATTAGAACGATTAAGGGAACACCATTTGAAATTAAACGCAGAAAAATGTAACTTCCTGAAAAAGGAAATCATATATTTAGGGCATAAGTGCACCACAGAAGGAGTGGCACCAGACCCGAGCTTAGTAGAAAGCGTTAGAGAATACCCAACACCCAAGACCATCTGACAAGTGCAGTCGTTCTTGGGACTAGCGAACTACTATAGGAAATTCATATCAGTTTTGGGTTTTATTTTTGTTTCCAACATATTTAAACTCTTTTTTGTTTTCTTTTTTACACCTCCATTTTATTTTTACAATCTTTCGTTATTCGACAACATTCTTTGCCTACGTCTACTAAAGTATTTACTGTAGCCTCTTTCTTTCCCTGGCATTAATGCAATGAGCACCATTCAAAATAGTGATTTGACTCAATTCTACTTAAACTCAATTTATTTCTCTGTCATTTACTATCTATTACATTGGTTATTTCTTAACATTAGTATTATCTTAACTTACTCCCTTACTTGGATAATGCAGCTTTCATGGTCCTCTATTCCTTCTTCTTGTTCCTTCGGTAAACCAACCGTTCCTGTTTCAGTCGGGTAATTCTTATGCTGGCCTGGATTCTTTCCTGTTTTGTCTGCGCTAACACTCAAGTCCTCGTGGCCTCCTGGATCGATCGTTTATACCGGACTTCAACCCCGGTCTTCCCCTTCTTGGTTGTTGGTGGCTCGGTTGGTGGTTGCGAGGGGCGCTGGTTTCTCCGGTAATAGTCCTCTACGGTGATCGGTCGAGGACCGGCCTAAGGGTCTTGTAGAGCGTCCTTAAGTGGAGTATTCATTCGTCGAATTATCTTGGTACCTACCCAGCCTTATGGCCGGTTCAAGGATTTTTCTTGGTAGTAGGTGTGTAACCTGGCTACCGTTTTTATTACTTTTTTTTCTTCTTCACTCTGACTGGTTCCTATACTCGGGTTCGGCCGGCCTATTTGTTGGTGACTCGACTTGATGGCGACTCGTCTTTACTTCGACTGGGCTGTTGTATGGCGATTTGGCTTATCTTCGGCTGACTAAGTGATGATGACTCTGCTTCTGTCCGGCTGGGCTGGTGTATGGCGATTTGACTTATCTTCGGCTGACTAAGTGATGGCGACTCTGCTTCACTCCGGCTGGGCTGCTTGAAGATGATTTGACTTCTCTTCGGCTGATGCCGACTCGTCTTTACTTCGGCTGATACCTCGTCTTCTGGACCGGTTGCCTGTGCTTTCCTGTTGCCAAGTTTTAACTGACTCCTATTGATTCCCAATACTCCTTTATATCGTTTTTTCCTGCTGCATCTGCTCTGATTAATATTGATTTACCTCTGCTTGAACGGCTGATCCAGGTTTTGATTGGAAAGGTCGACGACTTTTCCCATTCATTCACCGTTTGCATTTCCTGCGTTGACCCAGTTCATTCATAATTTTTCCATTCATAAATGAATGACCACTATGCCATTTGTTGTTGTCGTTTTCTTTCAGGTGTCCAATTCCTTTGACCGGCGGTCGTGACGCTAGCGCCAAAAGAGCGTCCCCCATTAACAACCTTTTGAAGAAAGACGTGAAGTTTAAGTGGGGCGAGAATTGTGCAAAGCCATTCAGCACACTCAAAGAGAAATTAATAGACCCACCGGTACTAAGGTACTTCAAGGAGCCCTTCAAATGATATATCGATGCAAGTGCAGAAGCTATAGGGGCAGTGGTAGCACAAGGACAACCCCCAGAAGAGAAGCCCATCGCCTACGCTGACTGTACATTGAATGCTGCAGAAAAGAACTACTCAACAATCGAGTGGGAGCTCCTGGCCATAGTTTGGGCAGAGAAGAACTTCAGGTGCTATGTATATGGAAGACCTTTTGAAGTATTCACGGATCACAAACCACTAAGGGGTGCTATAAGGATTAAAGATCCCACAAGCAGAATACTCCGCCTATGGCACAAACTCTCCGTATAGTGCCTCCGTATAATATTGTTCGGGATTGAGTACAAAGAGGGGAGCAAAAATAACAACGCCGACGCCCTAAGTAGAATCCACTACAAAGTTATGGTGACCACCCGCAAGCAAGCAAGGGAGCAACATGTAAAAACCGAAGAAACGCAAACAAAAACCCCATCAGAGGATAAAAACGACGAACATGAGGTACAGGGTAGTACCCCTGAGCTAGAGAATCCACAGATAAGAGTCTTCACAGACCCCCAGGAGATCGAAATCATCCTACGTGACTGTCACGATGCCCCTCTGGGGGGCCAACAAGGTGTATTCAAAACAATCCAACGATTGAAAAGGGAGTTCACCTGGAAAGGAATGATAGGAGATATTCGGAAATATATTAAGAGGTGCAATAACTGCCCATTGAATAAACTAAGCAGGGAACATAAGGAACGCATGACTACCATTCGACAAGGTATATATGGACCTTGTGGGGCCACTACCCGAGAATATACAAGGAAACAAATACATCCTGTGTTTCGAGGATGATCTCACACGATTCATGGACGTAGTACCTCTACCCAACATGGAGGCCGAGACGATAGCCCAAGCGTTCGTAGACGAGATTATAAGTTGCTACAGGATACCCAAGAAGTTGATAACAGATCAGGGAGCGAATTATACGTCAGAAATGTTTACAGAAGTCTGCGAATTATTTAAAATCCAGAAACTAGGGGCTACGCCGTTCCGGCCCCAATCCAACGGAGCGTTGGAAAGGTCGCACAAACCGCTGATCGATTATTTAAGGAACTTTGTCGACGACAACCAATCAAATTGGGGCGAACACCTGCGAGCAGCGATGTTCGTCAGAAACAATACCATGCACTCAACCACGAAATTAACTCCTATGGACTGTTTATATGGGTTCTCCGCTCCCCTGCCCAACAACCTAAAGAAAGCCCCACAACCAGTCTACGATAATGAAAATTACTACCTCCATTTGCGGAATAAACTACAACAAGCATATCAAACCGCTCGAACTAATTTGGAAGAAGGAAAACTCCAATCGAAATAAACCCGGTAAAAACCCATGTAGGTGACCAAGTACTCCTCTGAAATGCGTCACGGAAAAACAAGCTTATTCAGCATTGGCTAGGACCTTATAAAGTGGTACCCGTGAATTGCCCGGTTAACAGTACCATTTTGATAAGAAACCGGAAACGGCGCGTCTACAACAATAGGCTGAAGTTATTCAACTAAAATCCACATCCTTGTCTTTCCAGAATGGGACCTACATCGTTAACAGTACTGATGGTGGTAGCCCTAACCCAGCAAACGCCAGTGGCAATACATCTATTAAAGAATCATGGAGTGCTGTTCGAGCCCCCAAGGAAGGTGCAGACATACTAGGACCACTGGATTATCATTACACGTCTACCTAGACCAACGTGGAAGTAATATTTAAATTACATCAATGGCTGTGAGGCAGGCATAAATTAGCTTTGTACCGATAGCAGCAGCTTGGCAGAAGAAGAAAACTGTCATCACTGGCAGGGAGACATAAAAAGGCAGGTAGCGGCGCAGATAAAGGATCTTATAAGTAAAACCAGTTCCACACTAAAGTCGCGACGTCGCGCTAAAAGGGGACAACTGAATCTGGGCGGCAAGATTATGAAAACCGTATTCGGGACAATGGACAGTGAAGATTCAAATGAGCAAATTAGAAGAAGACACGAAAACTAATCTGGACATGGCCAAGAAACAGGTCACGATAATCAAGACGACGTTGGAAACCACGAGTGACACCAACAATGAACTGGTCGAAAGACACAACTAGCCGGTGCAACGAGTAGAGGACCTTAGGATTAAAATGAGCGAAATAGCCAATCACTCGGACCAACTTCAAAAAATCCATATAATATTGGATCTCAACGAACTAACAATATTCATGCTAGGAGAGTTACAACAGATCTATCTAGAAATCACGGACGTGTTCATAGCACTGGAAGCCCTCAACAGAAGGGAACTGAATCCCTTACTGGTACCGACAACTCAGATCCTAGAAGTTTACACTTACGCCTCTGAAAAATATAACGGAAGGAAAACCACAATGGACCCCATTACCTTATAAAGAATAGCAACAGTAGACTACGAAGGCGGTCAAGGAGGAACGTTGATCCAAACACAAATACCCTTATTAGAAGAACAATCATACACCTTAAACAGGATCTTCACCACTCCGATTGAAACAGGCCACAACTTCTACTATATCTACGACGTAGAGACTAAATATTTTTTAAACACCAGTTGCTCGCAACACAACTTCGGTTTAACGGAGTTGAATTATCGCACTCAATGCACCCATGTTAATGACACATACAGTATAACCAACACGTGGACCTATTGCTGACAAAACCTACACGCACGGACTGCATATCGGCATTGTTCAAAGCAGCAGATCAGGCCCCGGCCAGTTGCCGAATACGAATATTGGTGAACGTGAGATCAATAATCACTCCCATGCACCGGGACAACGCTTGGTTATATTGGGTCTTAAAACTAACCCCACTGATAAGCCAATGCAAAAATAATGAACCAACATACCAATTGACTGGTCTAGGAATAGTAGAGTTAAAAAGGAAGTGCATATACCATCTAGTCGGGTATACCCTTCCTTATAAAGTAAATGAGAGGCACCCCTTACACATAATCAGGCAGAAAATA
Source organism: Chrysops caecutiens (assembly GCA_963971475.1). Classification (NCBI taxonomy): domain Eukaryota; kingdom Metazoa; phylum Arthropoda; class Insecta; order Diptera; family Tabanidae; genus Chrysops; species Chrysops caecutiens. The sequence continues at coordinate 29,627,184 of OZ020569.1, read as the reverse complement.
TACCGCCACCCAAAATCGACTTCACAAAATATAAAATACCGTTAAAGGATACGGAAAGGCAAAAAGAACAAATGGAGATACTACACCCGATCGTGTTAAGTGAGCACTACAAAGAGTATAGCGAGAGGATAGAGACTCTGGACATCCAAGTCAAGGAAACCGAAAAAACCCGTAGTGGTAGAATCCAACTACACACCACGACTGGTCTATCATCAGGATTAGTAATGGCGATGGTCATCTCGATCGCAGTATGGATCTGTAAAACAAGAATCTCACGGCCAGCACAATCCTCACGTAGAAGCCCGCAACGGGAGCCCCAAGTTCAGTTCGTGTCAATGCCAATCACAATTCTGAGGAGAGATCAGTTAATTAACGCCCGAGAAACCCCCACTACAACCCGAGAAATCACTTCTAAAACCCGAGAAACCCCGGCCCCTTCGGAATCCTTAAAGCTAGTAAATAAGTGACGAAAAAGAAAAAAAAATTATATATTAAATAATAATAATAATAACAATAATACAATAATAATAATAATAATCATAATAATAATAAATATACAATCGAGAAGAGAATTACGTCAACTTACTTTCTATTGTTTTGCTTACATTAAGTATATGTAAAACAATTCATCATAACCTAAAAACTAAAAAACTAAATATAATGGTGAAAATAATACACTAATGATCAAGAAAATATTGGGATTTATATTACTGGTTAAGTTTGAAAAGGCGATAATAGTCAGCCAGTGATAGTCACTAAAATAACAGTTGCGATATGCGCAATCTTACTAATAACAGTGATAGTCACTAAAATAACAGTTGCAATATGCGCAATCTCACTAATAACAGTGGCAGTCACTAAAATAACAGTTGCAATATGCGCAATCTCACTCATAACAGTTATAGTCTCTAAATTAACAGTTGCAATATGCGCAACCACACTAATAACAGTGATAGTCACTAAAATATCAGTTACAATATGCGTTATCTCGTCAAAAATAGTGATAGTCACAAAAAGAACAGATGCAGTATGCGCAATCTCACTAATAACTGTGATAGTCACTAAAATAACAGTTACAATATGCATTACCTCGTTAATAACGGTGAAAGTCACAAAAATAACTGATGCAATATGCGCAATCTCACTAATAACTGTGATAGTCACTAAAATAACAGTTACAATATGCGCAATCTCACTAATAACATTGATAGTAACTAAAATAACAGTTGCAATATGCGCAATCTCTCTAATAACGGTGATAGTCACTAAAATAACAGCTGATATACGCGTAATCTCACTAATAACAGTGATAGTCACTAAATTAACTGTTGCAATACGCGCAATCTCACTAATAACAGTGATAGTCACTAAAATAACGGTTGCAATATGCGCAGTCTCACAAATAACAGTGATACTGACTAAAGTGACAGTTGCAATATGCGCAATATCACTAATAACAGTGATAGTCGCTAAAATAACAGTTATAATATGCATTATCTCGTTAATAACGGTGATAGTCACAAAAATAACAGATGCAATATGCGCAATCTCACTAATAACTGTGATAGTCACTAAAAAAACAGTTACAATATGCGCAATCTCACCAATAACAGTGACAGTCACTAAAGTGACAGTTGCAATATGCGCAATATCACTAATAACAGTGATAGCCGCTAAAATAACAGTTATAATATGCATTATCTCGTTAATAACGGTGATAGTCACAAAAATAACAGATGCAATATGCGCAATCTCACTAATAACTGTGATAGTCACTAAAAAAACAGTTACAATATGCGCAATCTCACCAATAACAGTGACAGTCACTAAAATAACAGTTGCAATATGCGCAATCTCACTAATAACAGTGATAGTCACTAAAATAATAGTTGCAATATGCGCAATCTCACTAATAACAGTGATAGTCACTAAAATAACAGTTGGAATATACGCAATCGCACTAACAACAGTGAAAGCCGCTAAAATAACACTGACAATATGCGCAGTCACACACTCTCTCTCTAGGAACTGTGTTCTGCGTTGAGCTAGTGCTTTTTGCAGCTTAGCTCTTTTTTATGGGGTGAGTCCCTCGACTCACGGAGCTTTTAGTATTCCGTTAAAGTATGTAGGGCTGGGTAGGTTGCGTTGATTTGTGGTTCGGTTCTTAGTATTTCTAGTGTTTCGTTTGGTTGGGTGTTTATTGTTTCAATGAACTTGAGCGCTTTGTCCTTGATGTAATTGTCGATCGTGTCTAGTTTTCGGTCTTTGTGCATGTCGGTGTTCCTAATGTACCAGGGTATCTTAAAAATGAATCTAATTGATTTGTTTTGGCATGTGTGGAGTTGTTTTTTGTTTGTTTTTGTTGTCTGATAGAAGGCAAAGCTTCCATACGTTATACTAGGCCTAGTTATTTGTTTATATAATAGTAGTTTATTTTTTAAATTCAGTTGTTTGTTAGCTAGCAGTGGTTGCAGTCTTTGGAGTGTTGAGTAGCACATTCCTCGCATTTTTCTTATGTGTGTGGTCCAAGTAAGTTTGGTGTCAAAGTTTACTCCTAGGTATTTTGCTGCTGGTTTCCATTGTATAGTTTGTTCGTTTACCACTAGGTTTTGGGGTGTTATGTCTTTCCGTTTTCTTGTGATAAATATTGCCTGTGTCTTGTCGGTATTTATTTTGATCTTCCATCTACGGAAGTATTCCATCAGGTGGTCTATGTATTTTTCAAGGTTTTTAGTGAAGACACATGCGCGTTTTGATGAATTTTATATACAGGTATCATCTGCAAATAGGGAGATTGGTGTTTTGGGGGTTTTTGGAATATCTGCTGTTTATATGTTATATGGGATCGGCGAAAGTGGAGATCCTTGGGGAACTCCGGCTTCAATTTTTCTGATCATGGATTGGTGTGTGTCTATTTTGACATGGAAACTTCTTTCTTGTAGAAAGGACCCTATTGTTTGGACTAATGCATAGGAGATTTGGAATTGCTGCAGCTTAAATATAAGTCCTGCATGCCAGACTTTGTCGAAGTCTTTTTCTATGTCAAACATAACAAGACCTTTTGACCTTCGTTTGTTGAAGCGGTTTCTGATTTGTGGAACTACTCTTGCGAGTTGAAGTTCAGAGGAATGGGCTGGTCTGAAACCGAATTGTTTTGTGGGGATGATGTTCATTGTGTTTATTTCTTCGTTCAGTCGCGCGAGAAGAATTTTTTCAGTTATTTTGGCGAAGATTGGGAGGAGGCTTATGGGTCTCCAGTTCAGGGGGATGGTCAGGTATTTGTTAGGCTTTGGGATGAGGGTAATAGTGGCGAGTTTCCTGCTTCTGGGATACCTTCGGAATTTGAAGATCAAGTTTATTGTTTTGGTCAGTAATTCTAGAATATTCCTGGGGAGAAAAGTTAACCCTGTATTTGTTATTGAGTCGTGTTCTGGGGCTTTTCGTCTTTGTAGGTTATTGATGATTGTTTTAATTTCATATAGTTGTTGGTTGTTGTTGGCATGAGGTTTTCCCTGAATTGCAGTTCGAGTGCATCTGCAAAAGCTTCTGCTTTTCCTGATATTTGGAATTGCAACCGCTTGTTCCTTGGATTGCTGGCATCTGGGGCTTGTTTCTCTTTTTTAAATATTTACAGAGTCGCCAGAATCCGTTTGAGCGTGACTCTAGTGAAGTTAGAAAGCCTTCCCATTTTTCATTGTTGTGTTTATTGATCAGTGTTCGTACTTTGTTTGTTAGTCTGTTCGCGTTTCTTTTTCGTTTTGGGTCACCAGTCTGTTTTGTCCTCTTTCTAATTCTGTTTCGTTTTCGTATTTGGTCTTTTATGGTTTTTGGGAGGTCATATGGGTTGTGCATTTTTGTTGGGATGTGGGTCGCGTTTTGATTTTTTGTTTCTATTATTTTGTCTGTTATAGTTTTTATTGCCTTTGCTATATCGTCCTCTGTTTCGAAGGATAGGTCTAGGTTTTCTTTGGCCTGTTTTTCTCTGAATTTTATCCATTTGGTTTTTGTTTCTGATTGGAGGTTGTTGTTTATGTATGTGTCTTCTAGGATGAAGAGCACCGATTTGTGGTCGGAGTTCAGCTTGTCTAGGACCTTTAGGCTTATGTATTGGTCTATTCCTTTACTTGGTCCTATGTCACGGGCATTATTGTTTTTAGGTCCAAAGTGGGTTGGTTCTTTTGGTATTAAGGTGATTACGTTATTTTCTAGTGTGAATGTATTTAGTTCTGTGCCTGCGCGATCACTTTCGACGGATCTCCAGTCCCCATGATAGGAGTTGAGGTCCCCAGCGAGGAATATTTTTTCATCTAGATCGGTTTGTGTTTTTAGTTCTTGGGAGAAATCTTTGGCATTTGGGCGTTTGTATGCTGAGATAACTGTGAATTGTGATGAATTGGTATTTATTTTAACTATGGTGGCTTCTATTTTTTCTAGGATTGGAGTGGGGGTATTATGATGTGCGATGTCCCTTCTCACCAGTATTGCTGTACCTCCGCGTCTTCCCACCATTCTATTGTTTCTGTATACAATGTAATTGGGGATGCGGAAGTGGCTTCCCGGTTTGAGAAAGGTTTCTTGGACTAGTAGGATGTCGATCTTGGTATCAATTAGGAATTGTATTAGTTCACCCCTCTTTGGGACTTTGGAATTAGCGTTCCATGTGAGGATAGATATGTTGCTAGGGTCTGTCATTGGTTTTTTTAGGTGAGGGTGAGTGGTGCAGTTACGTTCTGTATCATGGCTGCTTTCATGTTCTTCATCAGCATGCTGAATTTATTCTGCATTTTTGTGAAAAATTCTTCGCATTGCTCTAACTGTAGAAGGTAAGGATTCGTTTTTGGAGTTGGATTTGGGGGTTGTGGGGTTTTTGGGTTCTGTGGTATATTATTGCTCCGTATTGGGTTGTTTTCTAGGATGGGACTGATGGTTTTTGTGAAAGAAGCCTTTTGGATGTTTTTTGGATTTTTAGGATAGCCACCATAGTTAGCACTGTGGCACTGCGCTAGGCCTCCTTTTGATTTTTGGGCCTGTAATTTGACTAGGAGGTGACAAATGCTTTTAACGTTATATATTTCTTTATAGTTTTTTGGGAGCAGAACTTTTATTAGTTTTGGGGTCATACCATTTTTGGGTTTGAGGTAAAAGACCTCGATGGGGTTGAAGTCTTGGCCTTTGAGGTTTTCTTCGACCTCGTCTTCGGATAGTCCGTAAAGGCCCCTGATTATAACATTTATGTATTTCTCTTCCGAGAGTAGGTACGTGTGGTATTGTATTTTTCGTTCCGTCAGTAATTTGGTTGTTTTGGGGAGTTAGGGTCGTATGGGGAGTTAGGTATAATCTGAATTCCAACGTGGATGCGTTTTGCTGATTTAATTTTAACGCCAGATTTTGCTAGCGTCATTAAGATAGAGGTCCATTTTTTGGCCTCCCTTAATATTATTGCGACTATTTTTTCGTTTGTGGGACTTTTTTCTGGGTGTTGTTGATTTTGGGGTTGTTGTTCTTTTGTTTTCGGGGGGTTGAGATGTGGTTGTTTTGGTTGTTGTGGATTGTGGGGATTTTGGAGGACTGGTTGGGTTGTTCCTTCTATGTCTGATAGTTTCCCCCCTCTAACTTTTAAACGACGGGCCAGAAATATCTGAAAAAATTTGAGGTAGTAGAATTATATAAAAACAGTAAACGATTTTTGCTTTGAACAATAAGAGTCTTACCGTTAATTAGATATTCGAAGTTTTAAGCTACCAACAATCTTATATATGCGGTTTCGAAAATTAATTTTAACTCTATGCCATAAAATTGCATAAATTGAAAATTAATAAATAAATTAATAAATTGAAAAATTGAAAATTATATGAAGGTATAATTTATTCATATGAACCATAGATAGTAGGTTCTAAAAGGTGTACTAACTGTACACGAAACTTTGAATAACACATGTGTGCACTTCACACGCGATAGAAGTGAAACCTTCAGGGAAACTAAACTGCGAGAGAATGAGTAGGCAGAATCGCCAGCAACTCGAAAATTTCGTCAGTACACGAGATTGTTCAACCACACGTCAACAATTGGTGTCACCCCACCGAGAGAGCATGAGTGGCGCCCGCATTCGTTTGTTTCCCATCTAAGTAAAGGCATGCGCGCGTCACATACGCTCCCTTTGTAGGGTATCACCTTATGACCTTTGGTCGCACAATCTCGTGTACACTAATTTTCGTGTTGCTGGTGATTGTGCTAGCCTGGTTGCTTATATTTGATTTGGAAATTTTAACTTTAGTTTGTTAGATTAATTATATGTACTAGGGGGACGCCTCCTGCTCGCTACGCTCGCCAACCCCCTCCGTTCGCTACGCTCACTCTAATAGCTATATATACAGTAGGATTGTAAGTAAAAAGGTTTTATTAGTTCAGACTGTAGTAGCAATCATTTCAGCTCATTTTGCACGTCAAAGTACATCTATATTGAATGAAGCCCTATCTATAATTATCGAAAACCTTGCGGGTGCGGTTGCAGATCTTGAAAGATCTTAAAATTTTCTCATACAAAATACTTTTTGTAAGAATTCTTTCATCTTCTGCCAAATGACCTTGGCCTTGTGTTTCAGAAATGCATATAGACACGCAATCGATCAAACGATCTAACTCTACTGGCTACAATATACCATTAACGGTGAGAAAATATAAGTAGTTTGAGTAAGATTCCTTCTTTTTGAAACGTTTGGGATTTGTGGGATTTATGAATTGTCATCGCAAAAGCCAGAATGACGGGAAATTGAGTTTATTGAAAGGAAAAAGACAGAAGTGTACTTTTATAATTAAGGTTTATTTGTGGTGTCAAAATAAGTGTGTTTCGGAAAACTCCTGCTAAAATCTCACAATCCAAAAAATTTTCTTTGCATTTGAGCTATAGGTGTACCCTTGACCAAGCAAGTCATGTCCAGTACTAAAATTACTAATAAGTAAAAGTATGCAATTTGGTTTTGAAAATAAATTTGTGGAACCGGGAGCCCACTTACATCAACTTAGTTTAAAAATTCTACTGGAAAATTATTTTCCTCTTTATAATCATCACTCAAGATGTAATCCGAACTCATATATATTCGTTCCTCTCCGGACAGACTGCTAAAAATTTCTGCATCGATAAAAGTGCAGTTTTCATATTTGGGTGCTAATATAACCGAATTGAGAATATCGGTAGACTTTATGGTTTCAGAAACATTGCCATAAGTATCTGTAATCACGAAGTTACTAACTAAAGGGGGAGGAATTTCAATAACATCTTGGCTGTAATCTGGAAATGTGGGTAAAGTTCGATTAGCAAGAGATTTAGAAATTCAACGAATTCAATCTCATGAGGTGCAGCTCTCATGTTTCGGGTAAAAGTTATTTTGTGGAATTTTGAAAATTCGGACCATGAAGTTAGGCAATTCTCAATAAGTGGTAAACGAATAGCTGGCAATATTCGTCAAAAATCTCCACAGAGTAAAATATTCGTACCTCCGAAAAGGTTAGTTGAAGTACAGAATGAATCGTTTACTGAACAAAATTTCCTCAATAGCTAATAAAGAACGGTTATATGAATAATTTTCTGAAGAATTTCCTAAAAATTCTTCACACATGAAAATTTTGAATTCGTTCCACAAAACTAAAGAATTTGTAGGAAAGTTCATACCACAAATCGGATATGGAAAATAACTCTCTTAACTGCTGAGAAGAGTGACACTCTTTTACTTCTAATAAATATTCACGCCACTCATCATCAGTTCATGCGATACGTCGTGCATGTGCTGAAAATGTGCAGTAAATAATGTTCCCAACAGTACCCAAATCCTGATGGGACCTCGAACATGAAGCAAAATAGGCTCAAATGGAACAACTGAACATAAAACATCAAATAATCTAGCAACAGCTCTACTACTTCCTCTTTGAGGTTTTTTCCATTTCTTTTCTTTATCTACCTAAATATAATGCATCGGCGTCTCTGTATATAGAAACTCGGACGAACTAATTCGATTGATTTCATAGAATGCAGTCAATTTTGTTCTTCCGTGATTTTTAAGTGCTTGCTGAACATTTCCTTCCCTTAAGACTACATTTTGCCGGTGAAGTAAGTAACATTCAAGTCGAACTATAATATATTACGTGACTGGTAATGCATTGGATACTCATTTATGCGCCAACTATCTTCCGTAGATCCAACATAGTGACCGGACAAAAAGCCATCGATTTCATCTGTATAAACTTTGCCATCAACTCCACCTCAAACTCTTCCAAACTGTAATGAGGCACAGTCGTATCCCTTATAAACATATTTGTACATATATTTTAGGCTCTTAACTGTGCCAAGAGCTTCCACATTTAAGTAGCAATCAAGTTTCGCTAAAAGATATGGATTTTAAGGAACAGCATAACGGTTGCCAGCAGAGTGGCCACGAAAGTCAACTGTTATAGCATTTACACGACTCATCTAACATTGGCTTGAGTTGTATTGTAAAAGTAAGGTTTTTTTTAGAAAAGGTTTTGCTGCTATTACCATCTCTCATACAGACGGGGATACGATTCAATAAACCACATGGACCGTGGATCATATGGTTTTTAACTAAATTATGAAGTTGTATGAAATACATATATATTGTAAATAAAATATATCTGGAATTTCCGTACAAACGAACCAACATTCATTTCCTACCTTTTCTTTTTTCTCTAAATTGAGGTTTTAAAGGTGAGCAGGCAAAAGTTTGGAAATATGATATAATTTCAGATTTTCAATTCTAAACAGTTTTTTGCTCGTAGCGGCTAAATGAAGTATTCTAGGGGATATGACCAATCCGCATTATTTTTTCATTTCCCATATTTTGGCCATATATCATATTTCTCTAAATTATGTTTTTAAATGTGGGTCCATACAAAAGTTGGGAAATATAATAAAATTCAGACTTTCGCTCGCTTTCCATAAATATTCCTGAAAATTAACCTCGCGTTTTCTAGAAATAACTGTAAAATTGTGACTTTCCACATATTTTAAAATATAATTTCCATATATTTTTATCAAATTAGCACAAAACAATGGTATAAGTAAACGATGGCTTGAAATTTGTCTGTGGTAATGCATCCATATCATTGTCTGTGGCCATAAGTTCATTGTTTTGGCTTTTGTCTGGAAGAATGCAATTTTATTAGCCAAAGATTGCCGCCTTCCAGGCAAAAAGCAAAAGAATCAACATATGAATATTGTCTGTGATATGGCTGCATTCGCCGCTCACATTATCGTTGACATAGATATTAGGTTTGAGTGAAAGGAATGCATGTATTTGGCATAAATGGTTGGTTATTCAGTCGAACGTATGATCTATGCCAATGATGATGTTAAATAAGTATGTTCTATATTCTGATTTTTTCGTAGAGGAATGCAATTATATGTTAATTCTTTTGGTTTGTGTCCCCAGTAGAAGATTGATCCATTTGGTTTTATTTTCGACTAATTTAGTACTTGCCATTTATCGGGGACACAAACCAAAAGTTCACATATGGTTGCATATTTCCAGGCAAAAAGCAAAACAATCACACGCATACATTCTTCCAGAAAGCATCATCTACGCTATACGTGTGCTCAATTCACGCATACTATCACATTGAATTTTTTAATTTCAATTTAAAATTAAACTAATTTATAATTAAATTTGAGAAAAAAAATTCAGTGATGCACATAGAGGAAAAACTAATCTTTGGAATGGTATAATTTTTATCCTGGTAAGTCCACCTGGTTTCCTGTAAAAGGGATAACAAAAAAACTTGTCGCCTATTTATATATAGATATTCCTTCTCTTTTCATCGAGATTCAAATCACAAGGGTGCTAAAGAAATTTGCAATTCAAAAAACGTGAAAGGTGAATAATTCTGAATATTAAGGAAGTAATGGGAATACAGACCATGAAAACACTTCCAAGGAAGTTGATAAGATATCTTACGCTTTTTTTTACTAAATGAGTTTGTAATAACTTTTAGGAATGCAAGCTATTAGGGTTCCGTATTTTAATTTAGCGACAGCAGAATAAACATGGTTTTTCATAGTGGATTTGAGAAATATTATGAAATACAAATTTGTTTTACAATATAGTACGTGAACAGATATATGATATGTCCAATAACTCAATCTGACCATCGAATGCGAGCGAAAATACCTTAAAACCATAAAGATAATTACTTCTAGTAATAATTCTGTAGCCTAAATCAGGGCGGAGGCACCGGTGATTTGACATGCCGTGGGGTGAGGATACCGCATAAACCCTGCAGACGCGTGTAGGGGCAGGCGCTGACCTGAAAGGGGTTGATTTTTAAATTCGTTTTGATGCAAGTTTTTTCTGATTTGCTTTTAATTCAATTCGGCGCATATAAAGGACTCATATGCGACAATTTGTTTAATTTTTTTCACTTCTCAATTTAAAAACCAACTTTTCCTTATATTTTGGCCAATATTTGTATTGTTTAACTTTAAGTCCTAGTAATTCTTCTCAAACTCTTTACAACGACATCCAAACGAACGTCTTACCTGATCGCGTTCTCAGACTACACTGATTTATAATTTTACAGGCCTATTAACAACAATCATACGTAACTACGATGCACTGATGAAGTCACTCGCGGAAAAAACGCCACACAGTTAATACGTACAAATATGCTATATCCATTATGACCTCAACCGTTGCTATCACATTAGTAGGTTCGTAGTTATAAGCGATTAAAAAATGACGGTATTTTGTAACACAAGAATGTTAGACTGGCTACCAATGTACATACTCAACGAGAAAAAAGACGTTTTCACGTCAAAATATAGATAAGGCGAAACCAGTTTCTTCAATTAACATCGACTTAGCAAAGGCCTTCGATACCTCGGACCATGGACACCTGGTAAGAAAACTTAGATATATGGGCATAAGGGGTCTTGCAATGGACTTAATAATAAACTTTCTAAGCAACAGGGAACACAGAGTAAAAATAAATAATGTAGAGAGTGGAGCTCTTATATCATCCTATGGAGTTCAGCAAGGGACTGTACTTGAGCCCTTATTGTTCATACTCTACATCAACGACATGATTAACGTGAAAATACCAGGAAAAATACTGTCCTATGCTGACGATACATCGATAATCTGTGAAAGGAAGAATTGGCGGGAAGTGATTGAAAAAATGGAAGTTGGATCCAGGACTGGTTTTCAAATAACTCTCTCACAGTCAACATCGATAAGACGAATTTCATTTTGTTTGGATCACACGTGTAAGACGCAAGATTTTAGCGGCGAACGATTCGAGGACATTTGTCCTCGAACAATGAAGAAAATGTGTGCGTTCCGTCTGTCGAATGTTTGTTTAGTTCAGATTGTTTTGTCAGGTTTGAATTTAGGTTCTTACTTAATTAGGTACATTGTATTTAGGAAATAAAAACAATACATTTCCAAATTTGAAATGTTTTCCTTCGAAAATACTTATCGGGTTTACAATCCTTAAAGAATTTTCAACACCTTATCGTTCTGGATTTACCAAGTAAGCCGGCAGCCCCTGTGTTTTAGGAAGTTGTAGCGTCTAAAAGGATCAGTTCGTTTTGAACAAGTAAATGACCCAGACGTGTTAAATCTAGTGAGAAATTGAATTGTGTTTAAAAGATATTAGTGATTGATCGAGAGTCAAATCAGGTGAGTTATCTCACTAAGTTTTCGGATTTAATTGTGTGTGACTTGATAAGGGTTTATGATCAATTTCGTGTTTATGATCAAGTGTGGTTCATTGGATATTGGGGTAGTTTCGTTGTAGTGTGACCCGAATTGAAGGTTTTTTAAGATTGCCAAATGAGGTTGATGTTCTCCTGCACCGGACTTAGTGTCATGTGGCGCCTATTGGGTTGGTTTTCTCCCATAGGTTTAGTTTGAGAGTCATGTGGTTGGTTTTTCTCCACACGAACATCTAAATTGGCCTTCAATTCGCGATCACCATGTGTGTATGAGTAGGTGACTTTGGTTTTCGTACGCATTGTGAGAGCAGTGGAATTAAATTTTTAACAAATGGTGAAATAAATATTCGTTGTAGATCCCTACTGTGGGGTGTGTGGTTGGTGTTCTCCCACACCCGTTTGGTCGGACAGTTGGTTGGTGTACTCCACTGTCCTGAAACAAAAATGCTGCCGATGGGTTGGTGTTCTCCCATCTGATGGTGGTTCTTGGGGATTTACAGCGTTAGTTCGTTATGTTGATGTTTGGTTAGTTATCTTTCAGTATAAATACGAGTCTCTTTACAATGTGTACGAATAAAATGGCCTGGAATGAATCTCGAAACTTATCGTGGATTTATATTTTCAGAGGCGACGTCATAGAAGAAGCAACATGAGACCAGCATCCACGACCTGTGTCCTGACAGTTTATGAAAATATGCGATAATAAAATCAATTTTGATAATTGATGCTTTTAATTTTAAATATCATTATTATACACGTAAATGCTATACCGCTAATGCAAGAAATTCAATTTACACATGCTGGAGGATCATCGCTTATAAAGAGGACAAATCATACAAAATACCTAAGAGGCACAAGCGATGGTCATTTGCGCTGGGACGAATATCTTAAAAAACTTAACAAAAAACTGAGATACCTTCACTTCACATTGAAAAAGATGCGAAATATTATCAGCACAGAAATATTGGGCAGCAACATTTACCATGGTCTCTTCCTATCAGTTCTACGATATGGGATCCTGACTTGTGGTGGAGCATGTAAAACCCACACAACTCCACTAGAAACACTTCAGAGAGCTGTTATTAAAGAACATCTATAACAATCCACGTCTATATCCAACGAAACAACTCTTCGAAGAAACTGAAAAATTTGACATCAGAAAACTTTTCCTCTGCATAGTTATTTTTTTATATTTTTATATAATTCAAAGAGTCACAAGGGCCACCAACAAATTCCAATTGAGAACCACAAAGATGTCCCAGTTCGTTGGCCAGAGGAGCTACACTTATATTGGTCACCGAATCATAAATGAAATGCCAACAGCATTAAAAAGAAAACTATTAACTTTCGAGAATAAAAATAGAGCTACAATAAAACACCAAGTCACCAGGTGGCTAAATGCAACAGAAATTCAAAATTTCGAGTTATTCTAAATATTACCAAAGAGATTAATTTGTCAAAATGTTAATTCAAAATCTTATATTTTTATATATTTTTATATGAATTTTAAGTGTTAAATATTTCCATATTTTATTTATGCATAAAAGTATTTGATTTCTCAGGCAGATGTAGTTCAGTTACATTCTTGAATAAATTGAATTGGAATTGGAACTGAGTAAAGTTAATTCTGGGGAATTTTAATGATCCAACATTTGTTACTAGGACTAGGAAAAACCCAGAAAAACCTAATCACCTCTGTTCAGTAATCACTGAACAATAACTTGATGAAAAACAAGAAGTTCTTGAGCACTCAAGAAAATGATTTAAAAGGCCTTGAAAAGTTTTGCTTAGCCTTGAAATCATTTCTTGAGAATGAGTTTTAGTTTGAGTCGTGAAGAATTTTATAAAAAAAAACTGAGTTTTGCAGTTCTTTCAATTCTAATTTATCTAAAAAGAGTATTTTTTTATAATGTGTTATAAACCAAAATATATTAACTTTTAGTGATATTTTTTTGGAACTTTTTGTGATGAATCTTTAATTGTCAACTGAAAAATGTTAATCTTGTGTTTATTGTATCTTGTGAACTATATCCTGTGAATTATTATATTATTGTAGTGTATTACTAATTCTTAACGTAATCAAAATAAAATCATAAATTATAAAATTTTATAATAATATATAGATTTTTGATTAATTTTCTAAACTAATTTTCTTGAATAATTGCCTTAAAATTAACTATTGCAAATATAAAAAAGTGTGTAAGAAATAGTGTAAATTTAAAGACATAAATAAAAAAAGAAGAGAGACTAAGATTTATAATTTTCATTCCTCCTCACTATTTCGGCAGTTCATTGCTAATGCTAAATTTGAAAATTTTTATGGTCCTTCGAGCCGGATAGTGAGTGCGGTTTGAAAAATTCTGAACTGAAAGTGTTTTTTAAAATAAAACATACAGAAAAGGAGCCAAGCTGTGAGTATTTTTCACATTTTTTGTCTATTTGTTGAAAATATTACTGATCAACTGGAAAAATGGCGGCAAAACTTAAACAAAAAATAGCTCTTCAGATGCAACGTTTTTATTATCTGGGGAAAATGGCTAAGCAACTGAGAGATGAAAAGTTAACATCTATGAGTTTACGAGCTGTGTCAAATCATCTTGAATTTCTTGAGAAAAAGTGGGATAAGTTTGATTCGTTTCATTATACATTTTATGATTCAAAGTGCGATGAAATTCTCACTACTGATTATCATATACAAGATATCTACGATAAAGCTCAACTTTTGTATGTTGAATTAAGGGCTGCTTTAATGGAGATGAAAGAGGAACTTTTGTAACGGAAAACTCCAACCGGAAAAGATCTCCTTGACATTACTGCAGCTGCTTCTGCTGGGATGAATGTAAATCATATACTGCCTGAAATAAAATTACCGATATTTTCAGCGGATTTAATGGATTGGGTCCCATTTCGAGACTTGTTCTTAGCCATTATCGGTAAGGATGTTAGTCTTCAGCCTGCTACTAAGATGTATTATCTTAAAACTCAACTTGCTGGTGAACCAAAATCTCTTATCGAAAGTCTCCCCCCATCAAATGAGTCCTTTAAACCTGCATGGGATCTACTTGTGAGACGTTATGACAATCCCCTATTGTTGCTAGAAAGACATGCTGAAAGTATTCTTTATGGTTCACGTGTTACTGGAGGTTCGGCTACAGAATTGAAGTAACTGATTGCAACTCATATTAGAGCCTTGGATTCTCTAAAGTCACTGGGATCGGGTGTGACATTCTCTGATGTTCTACTTATCACTGCTACTTTAAATAAACTAGACTCTCATACAGTTGCGAGATGGGAAACTAAACTGGGTCTGACAAAGGACTTCCCGATCTACGACACGCTTCTAGAGTTTCTTGAACTCACTGCACTTGTCTGGGAAGGGTCGGAAAACATTCGTGTACCATTTTCAACTTCGAGCAATTCTTCTATAAGTAAATATCCAAATAAATCATCTAAAAGACAATCATCATTGAAGTCATCGGTTAAACCAGCAGTGAGTTATACCGTGATGACAAAATCATCAAAGACTCCTAGTGAAAAGACTGACGCTCGATGTGCCATCTGCAAGAACAATCACTATGTGTTGTGGTGTCCTAAGTTCAAGGTCATGTCAACTAATGAGAAAGTCGACACAGTTATGAATTTAAGACTTCGTTTTAATTGTTTGGGCAGTCACAGGGTGCAACATTGCACAAATAAGAATCGTTGCCAGAAATGCGGTGCTATGCACCATACTGAAATACATTTTGAAAATCATAGAAAACCATTTGAAGCATCAGTTAGGAGTAACTCTACAAATCCTGAACTGAGTAAATCAAACCCAGAGAAATGATTGCTTGACAAATCTTGTCAATACTTGAGAAACGTCAATACAAATCATTTACGTTTATTTCCTGCTAAAATATCTGAGACAACATCTTGTTTGAAAAAATCTGAGCCAGCACTATCCACTTCATCTAAAATCTTTCATTATGAAGTTAAGAAAAAATAATGTGACGATGAATAATGTAAATAATGTCATCACATTAGACCTATTGTACTGCTCGCTACTGGCAAGGTTTTAATTATATTACCTAACAGGGGACCTGTTGAGGCTAGAGTTCTTGTGGATCCTGGTTCTGAGTTGTCATTCATATCAGAAAAGTTTTTTAGACGTTTGAAAATACCAAAGGAAATATCTACGATACCTATATCAGGAATTGGTAATTCGTCTTGTGGACATACGCTAGGAAGTTGTCTTCTAAAACTACAATCGAAGTATTCCGAACAAGCTAGTATGGCTCAGCGAAATTATGCTTTCTGCTGTGATAAAGGGCGAAAATGGTACTCCTATAGCTCAATCCACTATTTTTGGTTGGATCATTTATGGTTCTGCTCAACAAAATTGCATTAGTTATTCACCTAACTGTTATTACTCTTCAGCAGATGAGGAGTTGCTATCGATACTGAGTAAATTTTGGGAACAAGAAGAAATAGTAGAGTCAAGTCTATCAAAACTTGATCCTGAAGATCAACAATGTGAAGACTTCTTCAAGAAGACACATTCAAGAAAAGACTCTGGTCCTTATACTGTTAGATTACCACTGAAATCTTTAAGAGATGCTTATCAAGTATCTTGAGACGTCTAGAGAATAATCTTACATATGGCAAACTGTATGCTGAGTTTATGAATGAATGTGTAAATATAAGTCATATGAGGAGAGCACCAGTCAAACATTCTGAGACACCAATCTATTATCTTCCGCATCATGGAGCATTAAGAGAGCAGAGTACTACAACAAAATTACGAGTAGTCTTTAATGGTTCCAGTAATACTTTCTTCTTTAAATGATTTGCTACATAGTGGTCCAAAGATTCAAAAGGATATTCCAGATGTACTTTTATGGGTGAGAAGACATCGAATCGTCTTTGCGACTGATATCACAAAGATGTTCCGTCAAATAAAAGTCCATCCTGATGACTGGGATCTACAGAGGATTTGGTGGGTTGATGAAAACATGAAAATGACTCCATATCAACTCACCACAGTAACTTATGGGACAAGATGTGCACCTTATCTAGCTGTGAGAGTTCTGCATCAACTTGCAGAAGACGAAAAGGAAAAATGCCCACTCGCAATTGATCCGCTTATCAAGGGACGTTATGTGGATGATATCTATGGAGGAGGAGAGACTATTTCTGAAGCTGTCTCGACTGCGGTTCAAGTATAATCTTTGTGTGCAGCAGGAGGATTCCCTCTAGCAAAATGGGCAAGCAATTCACCAGAAGTACTTTCAGTGATATCTCCAGAGAGTAAGCCAATCGAAGTAGATATTCAAGAAAAAGAAAATTCAGTGAAAGTTCTTGGACTTTCATGGAACCCGTCGGCAGATCATTTCTTTTTCAAACATTTGGAGCTATCATCTACTAAACAAACAAAGAGATAAATTTTATCTGAGATTGCTCGTCTATTCGATCCACCAGGTTTCCTTGTGCCAGTCGTTGTTCGAGCAAAAATGCTAATGCAGGAGTTATGGCTGGAGAAAGTTAGTTGGGACGACCCTATCTCTGAGGAGCTCAGTAAAAAGTGGAATAAATTTCAAGAAGATTTAAAAAAAGTCGACGTTATAAGTATCCCAAGATGGCTCCACCTGACTTCATCAACTGCAGTAAAGGCACATGGTTTTTCTGAGGCTTCGCAGCTCGCTATGGCTGCAGTAATTTTTCTGAAAGTCACAAATGAATTTGGCCAGAGTCATTCATCTATCGTGTGTGCTAAATCTCAAATTGCATGTACCTGGTAAGCAGAATCCAGCAGACTGCGCATCTAGAGGGTTATCACTTGAGAAGCTACGAAATCATACGCTATGGTGGCACGGACCATCATGGTTGCTAAAATCAGCAGAAGAGTGGCCAATCTTTAAATTACCATCTGTAATGACTGTTAATTTTGAGGAGAAACCAGGTCAATGTTTCTTTGTGAAGAAATCTGAGGAGAATCCATTCTGCGAAATACTAGAGAAGAGATCGAGTCTACTACCAATTTTAAAAATTACTGCTACATGCTTGCGAGCTATTCAATGCTACAAGGGCAAACTTCAATCTTCGCTAATACACCCATTATCTACAAGTGACATGGAAGCTGCTAAAATTATACACATCAAGATAACTCAAGGATTGTTCCTTTCCAAAGAGTTACATATACTGAAACAAGACAATTTTCTTTCAAAGACTAGCAGCCCTTGTAAATTAACACCATTTGTTGATTTTGAAGGAGTCTTAAGAGTTGGTGGGCGATTAGAACGAGCTAGAATATCATCTGAGGAGAAACATCAGGCAATTCTGCCTAGGAATTCACAGTTAACATCTCTAGTAATCGCTGATGCTCATGAGAAGACGTTGCATGGTGGAACACAACTAACACTATCTTATCTGAGACGATCTTACTGCATAGATGGTGGTCGAATGCCAGTTCGCTCATATATCTTACGCTGTGTCATCTGTGCGCGAAATAGAGGAGTGAGAGCTCAACAACTGATGGGGCAGCTACCTTCTGCTCGGGTCAATCCTTCCAGAGCTTTCTACCATTCAGGAGTTGGCTATGCGGGCCCATTTACAGTTAAATCGTGGAAGGGTAGAGGAGCAAAATTTTATAAGAGTTGGATTGCTGTGTTTGTTTGCCTTGTTTCTTCAGCAATACATCTTGAAATTGTTACAAATTATACCTCCGAGGTATTCATTGCAGCATATAGAGGAAAAACTAATCTTTCGAATGGTATAATCTTCATCCTGGTAAGTCGACCTGGTTACCTGTAAAAGGGATAACAAAAAAACGTGTCGCCTATTTATATATAGATAAATTGTGCCTACTTAAAATTAACCTTGCTTAACAGGCATTGCTTCACCTACGTAAGTGTCATCACATATAATTAGGTTAGTCATCGATCATTGGGTGAGTGCGTTACTTAAGTTACAAAAATAAATTAATTAAATATTAAATTTCAGTGCTTACAAATTACTTAAAAGGAATGTCACTATCTCTAATTTCATACTTACCAATTCATAATTCGCTGATGAGTTAATTCATTGAATAGTGAATTGTTACGTTGAACTCGTTGCAGAGTAAACGTTGTTCTTTATTATGTTTATACGTGTATACGAATCGCGCGTTCACACTACAATCCATTATTATCCTCATGAACAATTATTGGATCTTTGGTAGTTATATTTATACCTGTAGACAAGGATTTCAACCAAAGTGCTTCACGTACGGCTTCATATAAAGGCATGTACTCAGTTTCTGAAGAAGGAGCTGCTACGGAATTTTGCCTTTTTGTACACCAATTCCAGTTAAAAAAATTCTTGTAATCATTTCCAGTGTATGTCAATTTTAAATCACTTGAACCTTTCAAATATCAAAGTACGCTTTAAGGCATTTTCTAACATTTTTATTATAAAATATATTAAATATTTTATAATAAATTGATATACCTACTTAAAATATTGACTGCAATACATAGATCTGGTCTTTTACATGTCATTATATACATTAAGCAACCTTTTAAATTACGACAAGGCGCATCATATATATCTTTCGAATTAAAAGCTACAAAATCAATTCTTGTTATTAATGGTGTATTTACAGCGTACCAAACAAACATACTAAATTTTTTTAGTACTGTTTTTATATATGCTGACTGATCTAGTGATAACCTATCATTTTGGCTGATTATTCTAATTCCAAGGAAAAATTTGATTTCATTTAAATCTACCATTGAAAATTTACTCATTAAGAAATTCTTGAAATTGTTGATTGTATTTAGATTTTCAGTATGTATTACTAAATCATCGACATACATAACAATCTCAAATATAAATACATCTATCAACTAACAAGGTCTTAAAACCCTTTTCAATAAGAACATATTTAAAAACTTCAAACCAACATCTCGCTGCTTGTTTCATATAAGTCCATATAAGGATTTCTTTAGTCCACACACTTGATCCTTTTTACAAGTTATACCTTGAGGAACGGTCATGTATATTTCCTCTTTTAGATTATCATTCAGGAAAGCCGTTTTGACATCCATTTGATGTACTCACATGTTGAACTGATTTGCAAATGCAATCCTGTATCGAATCAATCTGTTTATTACAAATAGTGAACAGTTAAATACCTATGTACATCAGTACTTATATTAGAAATACAATATACCTTTAGATGCATTCACTATCAGCATATAACCAGAATGACACAAGTACAATTTTATTACTACTGATTTATAGACTTAATTATGAATGTGTCTTGTTTACATCTTTTTAGATCTTTTTTACAGTCAGTCGGGTTTCTTGGTTTCCTTAAATAAACTTTTTTTATTTATATAGAAGCTTATGACGTACGTAGCAACCTAAATCCGCTACTTGCGAGATTGCTTCATCGAATGAAGAATCAGTGTCAACAAACAATTTCTTATTAACACGACTTTGTGACCTCTTATTAAACAGTCTTCGCCTGCACGATTCTGGTGACTCTATAGCACAAGACGTTGCGGAAAATTCTTGCATTTGCTTGAGACGAGCACTACGAGACGATGGAGACTCAAACTCGCGTCTATTTTTTGCATGATCTCGCAATTTAGTTATCCTGTGACCACGAGATGTAGAAGTTTCGCACACTCTCTTTTGAGATTTAACTGTCGCGAGCTTGTGACACCTTTGTTCTTTATCAGCGATAAATTCTCGTCCTTGCTGAGTTCGTCTCCGGATTATTGGTGCATTAATAACAGTTTGACGTGAACTAGGCGAAGGTTGATGGTAGTAGTACAGAAACTTCCTTCTTTTTTTCAGAAGACGCTTTTCACGTGCATTTGGCGACTCAACCCTTAATTTCTGAATAAATGCTCGAGCACGTTTAGTTTTACTTGATAACGTCATTTCAGCAAATTGATTTGTCTATGTATGTATCTCAAATAATTCCAAAACCTAAATTTACAGTAGTAGATCAAGTCTATAATACCGAAAGTTTTTATATGTAGGTATATGTATTTTCTTTACCCAAATAAGCAAACAACAAATAGAATATTCAGTGAGGGAACTTACCTAATTAAAAACTCTACTACCTTTCATAATTTTATTATTAAATTTGTTAAACAACTTCCAATTCACTGGTTAAAGGTTTGACACGGAATGAAGCCGCATAACCCACGGATAATTTGGCTGCGTACGGAGAATCCATACGCTGATCGTATAGACCACGAAGAGAGAAAGGAATGGTTGTTATGGTCATTGATGTAACGGTTCTTATCAATCCCTAAAAATGCGTAGAAGTCTATACCCAAACTAACCAAGCCGCAATTCACAAACAGATAGGGACATGCACTGAACAAACTCTGGAGAGTAAATAAAACGAGACCCAGAAAACAAATCCTTATACTAACAGAAATTTTCGTCTTTCAAGTCCAAAGTGCAACTCCAAGCCAATATTGTTATTTGAGTTCAATCGAAAGAGTATGGTGCATAAGATTTTGAATCCTTGTTCCACAGCGTTTTGAGTGTAAAAATTGTATCCCAACACCTTATCATTATTTTCCTTGAATTTTAAATCTAATTCAATTTCGTTATGTTTAAAATTTTAGCCTTGATATCAAGTCATGACCATGAAATTGGGATCGCTAAATATTAAATATAAATGATAATTATTTCTGTTGAGAATCTCGCAACTCAAGTTATAGGAGCGCAGAAAATCATTAATGAACATTGCAAAAATCAACATGCAGTTGCGTGGCTCGAGTAATTGGAGCCACGAAAAATCGGATGGGATCGTTGTTTCCTTGAAAACAAAAACTAAAGTCAAACTTTGAAAATCCAATCTAGGCAACCAGGCTGGCAGAATTGGCAGCAACACGAAAATTTATGAACAAAAGATTGTGCCACAAACAGTAAAAATACAGTGTCACCCATGCTCTCTCGGTGGGGTGACACCGTTTGTTGATTGTGGGTGGCACAATCTCGTGTACATAAATCGTGTTGCTGGCGATTCTGCCAGCCTGGTTGCCTAGATTGGATTTTCAAATTTTGACTTTATTTAAGGCCTCGGATGGAAAATCAAAATACGACTCGATATGAAATTCGAGAGAACGATTCGCTATCAACTCCGTACCGTACGGATGTAATAGTGTGCGCTGAAAGAGAATCGTTCTCTCGTATACGTAAAGAAATGAGGCGAATCGAGTCGATTCGAATATTTTTGTATGGAAATTTCTATGGAAAATATTCGATTACGGAGTAACAAATATGGATGCGAAAACATATTTGGTATGATTCGTTAGTTTAATTTTTTTTGTGGAAAATATGGAAATTTCTATGGAAAATAATCGATTACGGAGTAAAGTAATGTTAGTTCTCAAAGCATGTTAATGAATAGAAATGATAGTTTCTCTGGAGATTTATTTGAAAATTTTCGTCTCCTCTTTGTGCTGTGCTTCGTAGCGGATTCTCAAAATTTAAATTAATTAGTAAATTCATAATTCTACCGCGTGAGAAATATTAGCAGGTAACGCCCGCCATTTTGATTTTTGGTCACGTAACATAGCCTGTGACACTCGGGAGAATAGTACGAATCTAATTACACCCCATACTCCAAAATCGGTCCAGCCGTTTGAGGTACAGGATGTAAGTGTAAGCAGGTGAATATAAGCAGATAACGTCCGCCATATTGAGTTTTTGCTGACGTCACATAACTTATACCACTCGCAGGAAGAATACAAATCTAATGACACCTCATTGTTCAAAATCGGTCAAGCCGTTTAGGGTACAGGTGGTAAGAAAGAAACAAACATACTACATACGAACGCGCGAAAAAAATTGCCCTCCTTTGGTCAGTCGGGTAATAAGCTTAACTAATTGATTATTATTTATCAAGCATAATTAAAGAATTTGTTAAATTACGTCCACAAATACTTCTCATGTAACGGCGAAAAAATACGGACAGGAAAAAAACAAAAAAACAAACAAAAAAAAAACAAAGTTTACCGAATTTGCGGAACTGTTTTCAACTTTCATGTTCTGAGCCGATAGGTTCCTTGGAACCGTGTTCGGTCAGTCCAACCCGTGCCGATAGGTTCCTAAGAACCGTGTTCGGTACGTGGATCTTCGCAATGTCAATTAGTATTTACTTACTGGAGTACTGGCGGCTAAGTCCAAGTTTCTTCTGCTGGATTTCGGCTAAGTCCAAGTTTCTTCTGCTGGATTTCTTCTAAGTCCAAGTTTCTTCTGCTGGATTTCCTCTAAGTACAAGATTCTTCTGCTGGATTTTCTGTAAGTCCAAGTTTCTTCTGCTGGATTTCGGCTAAGTCCAAGTTTCTTCTGCTGGATTTCCTGTAAGTCCAAGTTTCTTCTGCTGGATTTCCTCTAAGTCCAAGTTTCTTCTGCTGGGTTTCCTCTGTCGCGAGCACACTTCGGGAAGTCGTTTCTCCAGACTATCTTGTCATCCAAATTTTCCCGTTATTTATCGGAAAATTTTGTGCCGAATAAACAAAACTTTCCCGATCAATGTTCAATCGATGGTCATTGTCATTGATCGTCACGTTGCCATATTGCGCTTCCACACTGGTGGTGCCACCTAGTGGTTGCTGGCGGCTGTGAGTAACCTGCGCTTACAAGATCATTGCTGTTGTATGGGTGCGATAATTTTCTATAATTTCGTCATAAGACGTCAGTTGCGGAATGGATCAACGTGTCGCAAGTATTTTTGGTTAGTATTTATTTATTGTTTTCATCCCTTTTTAGATATCCCGAAGGAGGACCATCACACTGATATTGGTTGACGATTTTAACGTGAGAACGGGTGACTTGCAGTCCCTCCCTGATGAACTAATTCCCAATAATCCTGAAATTTAATCCTCTAGAACGTCACAAGATACTGTTTTAAGTCCTCAAAGTTAGAATTTCCTTAACTTTTGTAACGAGAATGATCTAGTTATTCGGAACGGTCGATTCTCGGGGGATTTGGATGGGGAGTTTACTTTTGTTGGTCCACTGGGTTGTTCAGTGATCGGCCTCTGTTGTGCGTCATACGACTGTTTGCCTTAAATCAAGCACTTCTCAGTCCTTGCTGAAACCTTTACTGATGACTTGCCGCTTACACTGTCTCTCTCGGCTGATGCCGGTGCTACAGTTAGCAATTCGCTGCCGTTGTTACCCCAAGTAATCTGGAGCGACCAACATAGACATTGCTACCGCTCAAAGCTTGAATCGACCCTTTCCTCAATTGATAGCTTCCCGGAAAATAGCCAAGAATACGCTCACGTTTTGCTTGATGCTACAACCAAAGCGTTCCCAGTTCATACATCTCCTTCTTTTATTAGGATTCGCCAAAAGAGCCCGTGGTTTAATTACAATTGTCTTCGTGCGTGGAATAAATCCTTCAAATGTAGGAATTTGTTTCGGGAAACTCACTCCGATATTGCTAGAAGATCGTATCTGCAAGCCACAAAGGAAATTGTAACCGTCTGTGAGGAACAAAAGAGGCAGTATTATGTGTCATTCACTGGAAAATTCCAAGCTGCAACCGACTCCCGTAAGTTCTAGAACTTGGTAAACTCCTTTCACAGAAGAAACCACAGTATAGGGTCAGGCATAACCTTGGATAAGCTTGTTGCTCATTCTAAGTCTCTCCTTAATCCAACTATTGAGTACTGTTACTCTCATGCTGAGCCGTCAACCTTCTCCGTCATACTAGACTTTGGAAGAACTCACACTTTCCCTAGCCTTGTTATGCATGTGTTTAACACCTTTTCCTTTGTGGTGTTAAACCATGCATTTGTTCAATTGCTGAAAGTACACTGCGGGATGAAATCATATGTTTACATAAATTCGGAACTGTGCCAACTCAAAGATTGAAATGCGGTGCGCTCGCAACTTGTGATTTATTAATACAAATACTTATTCAACTTATAACATTAATATTTAATGGTTTAGTCTTAATCTATACATGCCCTGTCAACGTAACCTAAATACCCTGCCGTGGGTTCCGCCGATTGCCCAACTGCTTCTTCTCCCACCGGTATCTCCTTCTCTCGTTCTGCAAGCGTTGAATTTCTTTGCTCAGCTGCAGTCGCTACTTCTGGCCCACGGCGGTTTTGGGTCTCGGAGAGCCTCCTCTAGCGGGCAGACCGAGGGTCCCGACATATAACGCTCGTTTTCTCAATCGACGCGTGTGTTCCCGTTTTCAAGTTTCAGATATGAACCGATACGTTCCTTGGAGCCTTGTTCGGTCAGTCCAACCCATCCCGATAGGTTCCATAGAACCGTGTTCGGTATGTGAATTTTCGGCGGATGTACACTTACTTTCTGGGCTACTAGCGCCTTCAGGGGTCTTCTCGTCTGGAATGTTCGGAGATATTCGGCTAGGTCCAAGTCCCTTTTCCACGTCTGGGGTGTTCAGCGATATTCGGCTAAGTCAAAGTTTTCTTTCCACGTCTGGGATGTTCAGCGATATTCGGCTTTACAAACTGGGCATTTGTGTACGTCGTGACGCCATAGGGGATTCCGCTTTTGTATGGGGACATATTTGGCGAAGTTTTTGGGGGTTTTGCGGGAATTCCGGGGGTTTTTTCGGTGTGGCATCCATCTCTGGTGACGTGGCTTCCCAGTGACGTCATTTGCTTGCCTTCTCTGGCTTTTTTTTTTTTTTTTGTTTTTTTGGAGCAATTTGCAGGCCTTTTTTGGTCTCCTTGGCGATGTCTCTCTGTGGGATGATCTTTGGCGCACATTGGAGGGTTTTTTCTGGGTCATCACACTACTCCCTCCTTTAGAGAAGCTCCCCCCTCTTTTCTTTTTTTTTTTTTGTTTATGTAATGCCTACTTCTACTGGCTAACTAATGCTACCGGCTAGTAACTGATTAACAATTTTCCGCTACTATTGCTACTTCTTAGGGTTCCGTACGTAGAATACGGAACCCTATTAATATGACTTCTTTATCCGTCCGTCTGTCACAGATCTGTATCTCCTGAACTATAATAGCTAGACACTTGAAGTTTTCACAAAGTGTGCATTACTGTGGCCGCTATAACGACAATTCATAAAAAAAATTGAGAAATAAAACAAAAACAAGTAAAAAAAAATCAAAAAAAAATTAAAAAGTATATAAAAAAATCATACACGCCCTGATACGAAAAGCGCTACCAACAACGAAGAGCAACATACGCATTACGATCTAATGCGCACTACGATCCAAAAACGAAGACGGCGATAAGGAATGCTGTTACGATGCGACAGTATTCCTTATCGCCGTTTTATATTTTTCAATGACGTTGGAATTTTCATTCATGACACAAAATACAGTGCACGTGCACGAGCACTAGAATGATTGCTTGCTTGAATGATTAAAATTGCTTCAAACAAAGTATGTATCTCCTAATTATTCCGCTGCATACGCCTTACCTTTTCTCAAATGAAACAATTTTGAAAGAGACTTTCAAGACAATGAATTTCAATGAGATTTTCAATGTAACGACGTTTCAACAAGTGTGAAATAGATTTTTTGCAAAAAAATATGATTTTAACATCGACGAACTTCCCAATCTTCCACAAAAATAAGTGTTTTGGCGATTGTTGAACTTTAAATTAAAGTGAAAATTATTATTTATACATTGGGTACATTTATGTATATTTTCCCTTAATGAGAAAAATATTGATAGTGAGCGATTTCAGTTATTAATGTGATCGTTTCTCTAAATCTTAGTGAAGTGTGGTGAATCCGCTTACATTTGCTTTTTTTTTCTCCTGAAATTGTTGGAATAGTGTAGGAGTACCACGTACCATATTCCTGGTTTTAATAGGTTTCGATGAGAGATAATTAATGACTCTTGTATCATTTCAATTATATCACTGACGAAGAGCACTCCGTGGATTTCTCTATTGCTTGGTGGTATGTAGTTTTGGTATATGTAGAAAATTTTTGAAAATATATAAAACTAACTTATGTATTAGTGATTGGAAATCTAATTAAAACTCAGAGTAAAATCAACTACTCTGTTTTGAAAAAAGTGAGGTTTCAATAGTTTTCAATAATCAGTTCCCATTCTTGTCAGACTTCCAATTTACAATCTAAATACATGGATTTCAGAAACATTGATTTTGATTTTCAATACCTGTTAGGGAAAACCAGTTATGTCACAGACGATTGTGTTAATGTTTTTCACGGCATTTTGAACCAGTATACGTCCTCGCGGCCCCGTCCAATGGATTTTTTGAGGTCAATTGCTGACATATCGCCAGTTGAACCTAATCAGAGCCACATCCAATTACTTTACTATGGAGAAAATTTCAGCGGAGTTGGACACTGGGTGTGTATATTTTATAATGGGAACTCACTGCGCATATATTATGGCCTAAATGGCAACTCAATGCCGCCCTTACAGGTGGATTTCCTGCATGCTCTTTTTCCACACAATCCAAAAATTTTTTTCCCCGATGTACAAAAACAATCGGATAGTTATGACTGTAATGTCTTTGCTATTGCTTATGCTACATCCCTTGCCCTGAAAAAGAATCCCATTTTTGAGAATTTCACCATTGCGGAAATGCGTCCCCATTTGTTGCGTATTTTAGTTGGCGGAGAGTTGATGCAGTATCCATCCACTCCAAGAAAACCCCGGGGAAATCGTAAGCGTGATATTTTTGCGGTTAAAAATGTACAAATGAAGCGAACGGGTGCTGTGCGCAAACAGATTTCAAGAAACAATGCGGAAATGAGAATAAAAGAAAAGGAAAAGGATAGATTAAGAAAACAAAGAGATAGGTCTACATACAAAAAACGTTCAACAAGGTCGCAGCACAAAAATACTCAAGCGCATCGTGCTGCTCGTCTCGAGTGTGAGTATCGCGAAACAGAGCAATCACGTAATACTCAAGCGCATCGTGTTGCTCGTCAAGATGCAAACTATCGTAGTACTGAAAAAAATACAGCCACATCTCGTAAGGAACGTCTTACGACTAACTGGGTAGCTGTTTGTCAGGAATATACGTCTGCAATACAAGAAGGGCATTCTCACGCTTGCGATTGTTGTGAACGTCTATGGCATAAGAGGTCTACTACATTTATTTCGAAATGCGCATTAAGATTAAAAAGCCACAGGTATACAGATGATTCCATCTCCACCCAAATGCAGAAATTGGTGTTTTCTGTAACACGTGCGCAAGAGATATTCAGTTATTCAAAGTTCCTCGTTTAGCCAGAGCAAATGGTTTGATATTTCCTCCAATACCTGACATTTTGAAAGATCTTACTCCTCTCGAAGAACGACTAGTCTGTGCTCGACACATTTTCATTAAAATTGTTAAAAGTGGTTGTGGCCTGGGATATCATATATAATAAATGTTCCAGTCGAAGTAAACACTATGGTGACTTCTTTACCTCGGTCAATATCAGATACGCATGTTATAACCGTAGAATTGAAACGCAAAATGTGCTACAAACATGGACGCGTGGAGCGTATCAGGCCCAAAAAAGTATGTCAAGCTGCGCAGTACTTTGCTTACAAAGAGCTCAATATTCAGGTAGATGAGAACTGGTCATATGATGACGAACGTAATATAGATGTGTGTACGTGTCATGAGCTGAATAATGAATGTGAGGAAACTAATGAAGACGAAGATGTAAATCCTGGTGGTAATGAAACTCTCTTAGATCAGAATCTCATTGTTATAATTGCACCAGGCGAAGGAAAACAACCATTATCTCTAGTTTTCGACGAACATATGGAAGAATTGGCTTTTGTGAATATTCATTGTGGCCAAAAAAGAGAGTTTAAGGTAAAATTAAGTCATATAGACATTACAAAATCAGAAATATCTCGAGAAGATCGTCGTGCCGTCCGCCCCGATTACCTATTTACTGCTTTAAAAAACCAACAAACTATCAGAGTGCAGAATAGTATTTCAATTTGTCTACGAAAGAAAACCCGAAATGGCGAACCTATTTTATTTGAGAACATGCTAGATTCTGCTTACGTTGATAGTCTGCTTCAAGTAGACGACGGCTATAGAGTTTTAAAGGGAATCAAAAATTCGCCTGCACATTGGGAAGCAGAGAAAGGAAAATTACTGGCTATGGTGCGACAATGTGGTGTCCCAACACTTTTTGTAACTCTTTCTGCGGCAGAAACAAAGTGGCCCGAACTAATAAAAGTGTTAAAAAAGATTGTGGATGGAGACGAAATAACTAAGGAGCAAGCAGATCAGTTGACATATGCAGACAAAGCTCGCCTCATCCAAAGCGACCCCTACATTTGTGCTACATATTTTGACACACGTCTTCAGTCGTTGAGAAAAACTTGGTGTTGCTCGTCAGGACCCTTCGGTTCATTTAACATAGAACATTTTTACTACCGTATAGAGTTTCAGAACCGTGGTTCTCCTCATGCCCATATAATGATGTGGCTCAAACAAGCACCAGTGTTTAAGCCGGGCGATGATACATCAATACCACCTATCATTAACTTTATTGATAATATTATTACCTGTAGCAGTGAAGACATTGAGAGTTCCCTAGTTGAGTTACAGCGCCATAAACACACACACACCTGCCATCCAAAGCCGGGGAGACCATGCCGATTTGATTTACCATTTTACCCATCTGACAAAACAATACTTTTAACAGAAATAAATAAAGATGAACCTACGTATAAAAACTGCAAGGAACTGGGAAGAGGCCTTAAAGAAAAACTTGATAATATTCCCGGAAACATAACAAAGTTTGAGAATTTTTTGCAATATATCGGACTCACCAGAGAACAGTACCTTCTTGCCATTAGAGCATCTATTTCTAGACCTACAATTCTACTAAAACGAAATCCCAAAGACGTTTATATAAATCCTTATTCAAAAAAAATTATTGAACTACATCGCGCCAACATGGATATCCAATACATATTAGATCCATTTGCCTGTTCGTTATACATAGTTAATTATATTAATAAACCTGATCGAGGAATGTCAAAACTTCTTAAAGATGCAGTTGAGGAGACAAGAAAGGGGAATAAGGCGGTTCGGGAATCTCTGAGGACTATAGCAAATGTATTCTTCAATGCTTCTGAAATATCAGCACAAGAGGCGGTCTATTATTTAATAAGTCTTCCCTTGTCTCATTGTAGTGAGAGTGAAATTTTCATAAATACAAACGTTCCCGAAAAACGGATACAAATGTTGAAAAGTAGACGAGAGCTCAAAGTATAGGTCCGAAATCTAGTGACATATTTTTGCCTAATCTGATCGATCACTATGCCAATCGTCCACATACTGAAGAATTTGAAGGCATGACGCTTGCTTATTTTGCAGCATTTTATGTGTTTTCTAAGAAACGTAATAAGCGTGGCGGAATATCATTAAGGGAAGAAAGTATTGAAGATGAAAATGAAGACTGCGAAACAGTATTAAATAAAACGATGGGTAATTGGATATGTCTGTTAAATAACTATGGTTACATCAGGCGCAGACAGAAGCCCCGCATTATTCGGTTTTGCCATTTAAGTCGTACTACAGATCCGGATCAGTTTTATAGAGAACAAGTCACGCTATATCTACCTTGGAGAAATGAAGAAAAGGAAATTTTGACAGATTCAGTTAATTTAGTAGCCAAATTCCATTCAGCATCTGACACAATAAAGTCAAACAGCATAATTTTTAATAAACTCGGAGGTGTTGAAGAGTTTGAAGCTCTTCTAGGTGCAATAAGGCAAGCTGAGGTGGAGAATGAAGAAAGTGAGGAAGTAAGCGTGGGTCTGGGAAACAGAAGGCTTCTAGCAGGCTATGAGTATGAAGATCAAATAGCAGATGTTGCAAATGATATCTTGCCCGGGGGAAGCGCTGGTCCAAACCATGGTGATCCAGCTTCATTTGTTGCACCTGCTCTAATACCTGAGGAAATATACTTAGAACTAACCCGAAAATTAAACGTAGACCAACGCGACTTTTTGATTCATATTTTACAGTATTATAGTAACTATCACGAACGTGAAAGGCAGCCGTTATATGTGTTTTTAAGTGGTGGAGCAGGAGTAGGAAAAAGCTTACTCATCACCACCCTATTTCAATGTCTGACAAGAATTTTCAACTTCTTTCCTGGATCAAACCCTGATGATATCAAAATACTTTTAACTGCTCCAACTGGAAAAGCGGCATTTGGCATTGGCGGTCAAACATTACATAGTGCTTTTTCTTTACCTGTAACTCAAGTTGGTCACAAGTATGCCAGATTAATCAGCTTCGACATCCAACACACTCGCATGCAAATTAGCACATCTAAAATTAATTGTAATCGATGAAATTTCAATGGTAGGCTCAAAACTACTAAACCAAATTAATCGTCGATTACAGCAAATATTTCGAACTACGTCCTTATTTGGAGGCATATCAATTATTACCGTTGGTGACATGCGTCAATTGCCTCCAGTTGGAGATAACTGGATTTTTCACAATTTAACGGGCAAAGGCACTACATCATTAGCAGGCACCTCTTTGTGGAATTTGTTCCAATTGTTTGAGTTAAAAACCATAATGAGGCAAAGAAATGATCTTAAATTTGCAACTGCAATGAACAACTTAGCTGCTCGGACCATGAGGTCTGAAGACCTAGAACTAATGAACGAAAGATGCTTCAAAATCAACGAAATAACTGCAGATGCCAAAGATGCTGTGCATTTATATTGTAGTAATGCTCTCGTAGACGCGCTTATTGAACGGTTTCTTAATGCAATGATAACAGACGGGCCTATCGTTGATGCTTTGGATGAAGTCTTTGGCGAGCCAAATTTACCAGCTAAAGAGCGCGCATTCAAAACTATTTCTTCTGTACCTACCGCACAAACGTTTTGGCTACCTAAAAAATTGAATTTAAAAATATCGGCAAGATATATGATAACGGTTAATGTTGACACAGAGGACGGGCTGGTAAATGGGACAACAGGGAGATTGAATTCCATTGACTACGGTATTAATAAAGTAACGGGCGAAAGAAGACCATTCAGACTATGGCTAGAACTTGATGACTTAAATGCTGGCACAAATAAAAGGAGATCGTTTGGTAACCAATACAGAGAACGACTACAAAAAAATTGGACTCCTCTAGAATGTGCTGCTTATATCATTAAAAAGTATCATTATATCATTACCGGACAGAATTTCCACTAGTTCCAGCTGAGGCAATTACCATACATAAGAGTCACGGAGCAACGATGGACAAAGATGTGGTTCACATAAATACTCACATTAAGAGATCAATGCTATATGTAGCGTGTTCCAGAGCGAAAGCGTCAGATGGATTGTGTATAATCCCTGTAAATGAAGCAGGCTTTCCGCATCCTCTTCCACCATCGAAAACATGTCCAGTCACTATAGAAATGTGCCGCTTAAGTGAAAATCCCTTAGTACCCGCTTTCCGATTTCTTCGCTTAGAAAGACCACCTGATTGTATTCAAGTAGTGTATCATAACGTACAATCTTTAAAAAAACACATACATGATGTGACTGTGGATCCCATTATAAGCAATTCTGATGTAGTTTTTTTAGCAGAGACGTGGGGCAGTTCATCTGATACCTTTCAACTGAATAATTTTAATGTGATCTCTAAGACTCACGGTCCAAATCTAAATACCGAAAACCGCGGAATGGGCATGATTGCATTTAGAAATACAAATGTCCAAGTAATCAAAACAATAGTGTTCCAAAAATCTTGAGGGGTAGGGCACTGTGAAGGCATGACTGTTGATTTAAAAGGAGTTCGGATAATTGGCATTTATAGATCACCTCGATGTAACGTAAACGATTTTCTAAATGCTCTGACTAATGTCATATTTGATGGTAACAGAAGCAGAACACTGCCATTGCTTCCAACTATTGTGTGCGGAGATTTTAATATAGATTTACTTACAAGTAATGATAGTGTACCCCTCAAACAATATTCTTACCGTATTGTTTTGAAGTCGAAACTACAGCAAGTTGCAACCACAATGGGTTACACTCAAATAGACAACATATTTAGTAACATTGAAATAAATGCTGGTACATACAGTACACTATTCAGTTATCACAAAGCGTTATGGCTACAATTTCAAATAAATAGTAAGATTTGATTCTAAAAACTTTGTTTTAATTTTAAATATTGTAAGATAGTACGGAACCCTTCGTGTGCGGGTCCGACTCGCACTTGCCAGTTTTATTACTAGTTCCTATTACATTGAAATATGAATTACATTTCTAATAACATCTAGTTTCTTTTACATTATATTCATTTATATTTCGCTTCTTTTCTAGCTCCTTAAAACTTCTTTTTATTTTTAGCTCCTTTAACATTTCCTATAGTCCCTTTACATTTCTTGTAATCTTTCCTTTATAAGTTCTTTCATATTTCTAGTTTTTTCTTTTACATATCTCATGAGATGTCTAACAGTTTCTTTTACATTTCTTGTTGCATTCCTCTTACATTTTATAATTTATAATTACAATAAAAATTGTATAACATTTCTTTCTTTTACATATTTTGTTTAAATTTCTTATAGTTTCCTTTAAATTTTTTTTTTTTTTTAACATTTCTTATAAAACATTCTCATAACATTTTTCATAACATTTCCCATAAAATAATATTCTTTTTATAGCTTTGTGTTTATAGTTTTTATAGCTTTTACATTTTTTATATTTTTTCGTAATCCTGGTGGTTGCAGTTTAACGTCTTCCCCAGGACGGCATTACAATTCACTTTTCTTTTAATCCTGTTTTCCCAGAAATTTTATTTACCATTTACTTACGTCGACGACTCTATGTCTTTTCAAGTTGATCGTGTGCTTTGAGTGTTTGCTGTCCTCTTTGTCTGGCGATTTTTCCTTATGCATTTCTGTAGTCATCTTAGAGATTTCCTCCTCTCTCCTGAAGAATTTCTCCCTCTCGTCGGAATGGTCCTGTCTGTCCTCTTCTGGCTCGCCCAATTTGAGTTGATGGTATAGCTTGTCGGCCGACTCGAGGATGTCCTCCCACCTGCTGGTGGTCAGTTCCAACTCATCGACTTGCTTTCTTAGTTTTTTGCAGTCTTCCTCTCCGGCATTACATTGGAGGATGTCCTCCCACATGCTGGTGGTCCGTCTTAATCTGTCGGTTGGCATCTTTGTGTCTCCGTTTTCCGGTCCTGCGTCTAGGTTGTTGATTTCAAAGGTTACCTCGGCTGAATAATGGTTCTAACACTTATTTTGGCAAACGGGCTGTCGTCGTCGACGGTTATTTCCGCCGAATCCAGGCTGTTTCCAATGTTTCTAACTAACTCGGAGTGTTCACTCTCTCTCCCAAGTTTTCCTCTTTTTCTGGTCGCGTTCAAGGCTGGCCTCTTAATATTTTCTGTTAATTAATGATTGGTTGCTATTATTATTGTTTTTATTATTTTTATTATTTTATATATATATATATTTTTTTTTTCCTTTTTGCTTTTTCATTTATGATTGATTTTTAGGTTCTTTGAGCGCGGTTTCTATGGTTCTGTTTGACTAGGGCCTGGGGTTTCTCGGGCCTTAGTGGGGATCTCCTGGGCATTAATGATTTGCTCCCTCCTCGGAATTGTGATCGGCATTGAAAGGAACTGGGCTCGGGGTTCTCGTTGCGGCGTTGGTCGTGAGGGCTGCGTCGGTCGTGAGATTCGGTTTTTGCATATCCATACTACTATGATGATGACCATTAGTATCACTATGCCAACTGACAAACTGGTCGTCGTATGTAACTGGATGCTGTCACGACGGATTTGTTCGGTCTCCTTGATGTGGGTATCCAGAGCCTCTATTGTCTCGCTGTACTCTTTGTAATGGTCATATAGTGCGATCGGGTGTAATACTTCCATTCGTTCTTGTTGCTTCACCGTAGCCTTTGGGGGTATTTTATACTTGGCGAAATCGGTTTTTGGCGGAGGTTCGCTTTCCGGTTGATGTATATACTGAAGGTGCCACTCTTTTACCTTATAAGGTAGTGTATACTCGGCTAGGTGGTATATGCATTTCTTCTTTAACTCCACTATGCCTAGACCAGTTAGTTGATACGTTACTCCGTTATTTTCGCATTGGCTTATGAGTGGGGTTGGTCGCTGTACCCAATATAACCAAGCGTTGTCCTGGTGCATGGGGATAATTATTGGTCCTGGGTTCCCCAATACACGCATTCGACAGCTAGCCGGGATTGGGTCTGTTGCTTTGAACAAAGCTGATAAACAACCGGTACGTGTCGTATTTGTTAGCACCGGATCTCCATGTAAGTATCGTTAACCCTTATGCACTGGGTTTGGTAGTTTATCACGGTTAAGCCAACATTTTGCTGGGATCGGCTGGTATACAGAAAATAACTATACCCTTTGTCGTATACGTAGTACTTGTTATGGCCCGTCTCGATGGGGGTGGTGTAGACTCTATTCAGGGTGTACTGTGTACTAACAGAGGTATCCTTATTTGTATGAGTGTTCCCCCTTGACTTCCTTCGTAATTTACCTTTGCTATTCTCTGGAGGGTGATGGGATTCATGGTAGCTTTTCCTCCACTGTGTTTTTCCGACACATTGGTGTAAATGTCCAAAATCTGATTTGTGGATATTAGTAGAGGGCTCAACTCTCTTCGGTTTAGTGCTTCTAACGCTATAAATAGATCAGTTAGCTCTAAATGGATCTGTTACAGCTCGGAGATCATGTATAGGATGAGTTCGTTAATGTCCATCCTCACGTGTATTCTATGGAGTTGGTCCGAATGGTTGGATATCTCCCCTATCTTTTGATTGAGGTTTTCCACCTTTTGTAGTAACTTGTTGTGTCGTTCGACCATTTCTGTGTTGGTTTTACCCATAGCCTTCAGCGTAGTTCCCATTATTGTCACTTGCTTCTTTGCCAGGGCCAGATTACTTTTCGTGTCTTCTTCCAGTTCGCTCAGTTGTTGATGGATGTTTTTTGAGTCCTCACTATCCATTGCTCCGAACACCGTTTTCATTATTTTCCCTCCCAAGTCCAGTAATCCTCCCTTTGTTCGGCTACGAGGCGTCATTGTTAAGTTCGCTTTACTTATTAGGTCCAGTATTTGTACCACCTGCTTTCTGATGTCTCCCTGCCAGTGTTGGCAATTCTCTTTCTCCGCGAAATTGGTTCCGTCGGTACATAATCTGTCTCGCTGTCTCGCATTCATCTATGTAGTTCAGGTGTTCCTCCCATTTGGATTGCCGTATTTGCGTGATGAACGTCCATTGATCGTGGTAGGTCTGTACCCTAGGGGTTCGAACACTACTCCATGGTATTTAAAGGTGTGTATGTCCACTGGTTTTGGCTGGACTAAGACTACTTCAAGCATTACAATCAGAAGTAGTTTCATTCTGGAAAGACAGAGACAAGTGTTTTAATTGAACAACTTCAACCTATTGTTGTGTACACGCCGTTTCCGGTTTTTTTATTAAAACAGTTCTGTTGCCCGGGCTATTTACGGGTACTACTTTATAAGGTCCTAGCCAATGCTGGACTTGCTTGTTTTTCCGGGACGCGTTTCTGAGGAGTACTTGGTCACCCACATGGATCTTTCTGGGTTTATTTTTCGGTCAAAATACTCCTTCAATAGAAGTTTGCCTTCCTACAAATTGGTTCGAGCCGTTTGATATGCTCGTAAGAGTTTGTTCCGTAAATAAACATAGTAGTTTTCATGATCGTAGACCGGTTGTGGGGCTTTCTTTAGGTTGTTGGGCAGGGGAGCGGAGATCCCATATAAACAGTCCATTGGACTTAGTTTTGTGGTCGAATGTGTTGTATTGTTTCTGACGAACATCGCAGCCCGCTGGTGTTCGTCTCAATCTGATTGGTTGTCATCGACGAAGTTCCTTAAATAGTCGACCAGCGGTCTGTGCGACCTCTCTAACGCCCCGTTGGATTGAGGGTGGTAGTTTTTGGATTTTGAATAACTTGCAGACTTCCTTAAACATTTCGGAAGTGAAATTCGTTCCCTGGTCTGTTAACAACTTCTTGGGTATCCTGTAGCGACTTATTATCTCGTCTACGAACGCCTGCGCCACTGTCCTGGCCTCCATGTTTGGCAGAGGTACTACGTCCATGAGCCGTGTGAGATCATCCTCGAAGCTAAGGATGTATTTGTTCCCCTGTCCCCCTTCTGCCTTGAGTCTCATGTTCATCGGTTTTATCCTCTGCTGGGGTGGTTTCTTCTGTTTCTTTGGTTTGTTTCTGTAGCTCCCTTCCTTGTTTGCGCGTGGTCACCATAACCTCGTAGGGGATTCTACTCAGGGCGTCCGCGTTGATATTTTTTCTTCACTCCCTATACTCTATTTCAAAACTATAGTCGGAGAGTTTGTGCCATAGGCGAAGTATTCTGCTGGTGGGATCTTTAATTCTTATAGCACATCTTAGTGGATTATGGTCCGCAAATACTTTAAACTGTCTTCCATATATATAGCACCTGAAGTTCTTCACCGCTCAAACACTGGCCAGGAGCTCCCCCTCTGTGCAGCATTCAGGGTACGGCTAGCGTAGGCGATGGGCTTCTCTTCTGTTGGTTGTCCTTGTGCTAGCACTGCCCCGAGAGCTTCCGCTTGCATCGGTATATAATTTGAAGGGTTAATTGAAGTTTGGGTACCTTAGTACCGGCGGGCTTATTAATTTTTCTTTGAGTGTGCTGAATGCCTTTGCACAATTCTCATCCCATTTAAACTTCACGTCTTTTTTCAGGAGGTTGTTAATGGGAGACGCTTTTTTGGAAAAATTGGTATAAATTTCCTATAATAATTCGCAAGTCCCAAGAACGACTGCACTTGTCGAATGGTTTTGGGTGCCGGGTATTCTCTAACGCTTTCTACCAAGCTTGGGTCTGGTGCCACCCCTTCTGTGGTGCACTTATGCCATAAGTATATGATTTCCTTTTTCAGGAAGTTACATTTTTCTGCGTTTAATTTTAAATGGTGTTCCCTTAATCGTTCTCGTATCACCCGCAGTTTCGTCTGTTAAATTTCTCCCATATATCACGATATCATCCAGATATACGGAACATTGTAGTCCTTGTAGGCCTGTCAGCACGTGGTTCATCAATCGCTGGAATGTTGCTGGTGCTCCTTTCAAACCAAAGGGCATACGTTTAAAAGCCTAATGCCCATATGGGGTGCTAAATGCGGTCTTATCCCGATCTTCGGGTTTCATGGCTGTCTGATGGTAGCCGCTAGCGAGGTCTAGTACAGAAAAGTAACGGGAATTTCCGAACTGGTCCAGGATATCCTCTATCCTGGGTAGTGGATACGAGTCCCCTTCGGTAACTTCGGTTAACTTTCTGTAGTCGACAGCAATTCGCCATCGCTTTTGTCCATCAGGTCCCGGTTTCCTTGGGACTACTTACAGTGGTGCATTCCACTGGCTCCAGCTTGGTTCGACTATGTCTTCATCCAATAGTCTGCTTATCTCCTCCGTTATGACATTCCGGTGCGTTTCAGGCAGGCGGTACATTTTGCACTTGATTGACTGTTGATCTTGTTTTATCTTTATCTCGTGTTGTACCGCGGCTGTGTGTCCTAGCTTTTCTCCCGGCAGGTGGAATATGTCCTGAAACTCACCAATTATTTTATTAATTTCCTTTCTTTCCTCCGCGTTTAGATTGGCGTCCACATTGACTAGTTTTTTAATCTGCTGCTCCCTTTTTCCCGGCTCCTGGTTACTTATTACGCGACAATATACCTGTTGCTGTGCTATGTGTTCCGTGTCGCTTGGATGATCTACATATATCCTCTTCGTACTTCCTCAGTTTTACTGTTAAGTTTTGTTGTGACTGGGCCAAGACCAAGTCACACATGTACGCATCTGTTTTCGAAATTTACAATGCCTCAGAAAAAAATAAATAAATGACTGGATGTTAAATAAATCTTAATTTATAGTGTAAATATAAAAAAAAATAATAATAAATGAATGTTCAATAAAATAGTAGTATTTAAATAATAATCCCAGTTAGAGATCACCAACTTCTTAGACAGAAAATAAAAGTTTATTAAATTTATTTTGAATAGTGTTTCTCTAAAATTATAAATAGTGTTTAATAACTGGATGTTAAATAAATCTTAAATTTATAGTGTTAAATAAAAAAAAATAATAAATGTATGTTCAATAAAATAGTAGTATTTAAATAATAATCCCAGTTAGAGATCACCAACTTCTTAGACAGAAAATAAAAGTTTATTAAATTTATTTTGAATAGTGTTTCTCTAAAATTATAAATAGTGTTTAATAACTGGATGTTAAATAAATCTTAAATTTATAGTTCAATAAAATAGTAGTATTTAAACAATAATCCCAGTTAGAGATCACCAACTTCTTAGACAGAAAATAAAAGTTTATTAAATTTATTTTGAATAGTGTTTCTCTAAAATTATAAATAGTGTTTAATAACTGGATGTTAAATAAATCTTAAATTTATAGTTCAATAAAATAGTAGTATTTAAACAATAATCCCAGTTAGAGATCACCAACTTCTTAGACAGAAAATAAAAGTTTATTAAATTTATTTTGAATAGTGTTTCTCTAAAAATATAAATAGTGTTTAATAACTGGATGTTAAATAAATCTTAAATATTAAAGGAAGTCCTATTAAAAAAAAACAGGTGCGGGTGAACTTCTACCACAAGCACTCCCCGTTTCCTAACTCAAGTTAGTGAGTTAAAACATTTGGTGGCAGCGGTGGGATCTTGCCGCTAGATCCCAAAAATAAATAATAAATAATAAATAATAAAGTAAAAAAAAAAAAATTAAAAAAAATTTTTAATGTTGGTAAAATATACCAAATTAGTGAAAGTGTAGTGAAAAGGGTCGCATGCTCCAGGCGAGTATGAACTAACGCCAACGTGACTAATTTTGGGGCTCCTACCCTGCCCACAACTATAGGGACCGACGAGTCCACACCGAAAACAAAAAAAAAAAACAGGAAGAGGAGAACAACATGTGCAAGGACTGACATGGAATCGTGAGTTTACCCTTCAAACGAAACTTATATTAAGGAAATAAATAATAATAAATGAACAAACTATAATTTTACTTTGCACATTGCCAACCCCCGAGCCATGATTGAAATTCGATAACTTTGGGAATTCAATAAACAAAATTAATTCGCTTAATAAAACTCCAAGATTTCCCCTACCCAAGGTAAGAGTCTTGGATAGTTTATTAGGCAAGGGAATGGTCATGTCTACATTCCAGAACCCTGACTAGGCTCTATGGTTTATTAACCTTACGCAATGTGGAAAGTCAAATATAGTAGGCTTATACTAATATATATAAACCATGTCAAACAGCTGTAAGGGATGATCCTCCTTTATTCCTCGGTTAAAATCAAATAATTTTTCAATTATCAATTGTCTTTCCTTGATTCTTAATTCATAAATTCCGCGTCATGTACAGCAAACCAAACAAGTTCTATCATGAAAAATTATTAGCACAAGACATCAGTTAAAGCTACATACAAAGATTTCCAATCCACAATCACATAATTGTATTATATTCCCTCACATCAATCACCCATACCCATACCCAATTTGAT
Source organism: Chrysops caecutiens (assembly GCA_963971475.1). Taxonomy (NCBI): domain Eukaryota; kingdom Metazoa; phylum Arthropoda; class Insecta; order Diptera; family Tabanidae; genus Chrysops; species Chrysops caecutiens. Next base: position 29,586,911 of record OZ020569.1, on the reverse strand, counting down.
AAATTATTGTTAAATCCGTTAACCCCTTTTTTTTTACCCTTTTTGTGTACCGTCCCAAGTACCAAACATTGGCGGGACGTTTGGTGCCGATAGTAAGTCCAAGAAGTCGTTTTCCCTTCTTTTCTCTCCCTTAGTTACTTTCGCTTGAACCTTTTTATATCAAGTATTGAGCATGCGTTATCCTTTCGCCGGTATTTCTTAGCGGAACATATCGCTAAACTTACGGGGAACAACTGATCGTCTCCTTAAAAGACCTCCTTTATTTTTTTTTCTCTCTTTCTTTCTTTTCCATAGCTGGACAAACCCTCTTTTACCTTAACTCTTTTAACGTTCAAAGTTTTCATATTTACGATTAAGACCTTTTCTTTTGGGGCTCCCTTCAAAGACTATTGCAAGCCTTTGAGACCGTCCGAGAAATTCTAGAATGACCGAAAAGGAATATGCCTCCCAATTATTATTGATCGAGGATATTAGGAAAATACACGACTCAGTAAGGGATACAAAATCTACTAGAGTTTTGAGTAGTAAATTAAAAATCCTTTCCTCTCTTTGGGAAAATTTTCGTGACACGGACGAGAAGATTAAAAGTCGTGCAAAGGTCGATCAGTCTCACGACTATATTAAACAAAGGTGCTTTGACACTGCAAAGGACTGGGTCGATGCCACTCAGGAATCTATCCAGAGAAAACTGCAGCAGTTAGAAGTATTAGAATCAGATCCCTCTAACCCGGATCAGGGCGACGAACTTGAAGAGGTCGTCGTCGCCAACCCCGAAACCCTTCTACCTCTCCCATCACCACCACTCCAAACTCCCGATTGTCAAATCGTCAAAGCCTCTGAAATCAAAATGGGACCTAAGAAAACTCCAGCTGCCCCTCGCGAGCAATCAGACGATGCCGGCGATTCGTCCCTAACGACGCACGTGAAGTTAGTAAGAGTCCAAAAGGAAAGGAGCAAGTTGCTGTTTAGTCTGGCCGATGAGGTAGAAAACCAGCACTTAGCTGGTCTTAGAAAATCTGTTCTTAATCGGAAAATCTCTAATCTCGACCAATATTGGGAACCATTCAAAGAAACACACTTCGAGATTATTACAAATTATAGTTCGGAAGGAGAAGATTCGGAATATTTCTCTTCCCAACTATACAAACGTACGGAAACCAGGTACTACGCCGCTATAGACCTCCTGATGGAGCAGTCGGAGGAAGGTTTCTGTGAAGGACCGCCAATTCAAAGAGGATCCATTCCTGAAAATAAAATAGATTCACATCCTCTTCACTCGCTCTCTCTTTCTAATGCCCAAAATTTGATCCCTGAGTTTAATGGCAATTCCCAGGAATTGCACAAATTTTTGTCCTGCGCCGATGATATATTCGACACCATTCGCAATGAGGACGAGCACAAATTATTCCTAGGAGTCATAAAGAGCAAATTATCGGGTACTGCCTATGACGTCCTAAAGTACAATCAGATCCTTTCTTGGCCCGACTTGAAAACCGCTCTTCGTAGTAAATTCGAACCCAGACTCTCGCGCTTCAACCTCCAAACCCAGTTAAACCAAATGAGACAAAAGTCCGGAGAAACCGTTAAAGATTTTGTCCAAAGAATCATTTCAAATCTCTCTCTCTTAAATGAGGCCACCAGGGCATATACTAGGGACGAGATCCTTCTGCGCTCACTTCTCAATGACAACGAAACCCTAGCGATAAGAGCATTTGAGGATGGATTATCCAACAATCAACTTCAAATGCTGGCCAAGGTCTATCAAGACAAAAGGCTTAGTTCCGTCACTAGTTATATATTGGAACACGCCACCAGAATATAGGTGAGAGCACCTCCGAACACACCCCAAAGGTACGAGTTTCCAAGAACCTCTACTCCCCCAAATAGACCGGTAGTGATGAGGCAACAACCTACCTGTTACAAATGCGGTACCTTAGGACACTTGATAACTGAAAGCGTCCTATCACAGAATACCGATCTCGGAGACCAACCAATAGCTTTCGCTAGTAGAGTATTCAACGACGCTGAAACTCGTTACTCTACTATCGAAAAGGAGCTATTAGCCATTGTCTACGCCGTCGAACAGTTCAGACCTTATGTCTATGGTCGGAAGTTCACCGTGGTTACAGACCATAAGCCTTTGGTATGGTTGATGAAGCTGAAAAATCCTTCGTCCAGGCTAATGAGATGGCGTATCCGATTGGAAGAATTCGATTACCAAGTGATATATGAAGCTGGTAAGTTGAACACCAATGCGGATGCTCTCAGTCGCGCTATACCCGATGTCCAAGAAGAAGCACCCCAAGAAAACGTCAAATGCAATGTGAATGTCGTCACCAGAAACCAAGCTAAAAATCAAAGCCCCTCGGTAGAAAAACCACTATCAAATTCTATCGTTAAAAAGGTATCGTCCGAAGAACGCTCATCAAAAAACGAAGCAACTATAATAGAGAAGAATGACTCTCTCCTTTTGCTAAATAAATACCCCAAATTCTTCCTACTACCCCTCCACGAAAGCTACCTAGGAAGGAGGTTAGAAGAAAAACTCAATATAAAAGAAGAGAACCTTACCCTCAATACCCATCATACCTTCGTGTGCACCCGGAACATTGAACACCACATATTCAAACTCAACCTCCCCACTCGAACCACTCAAGATCAAGAAAGGTTAAAGGAATCCCTCACAAAAATTAACGCGTATATCGTGTCTCTCAAATCAAAAGAAGTCCATATCTCCGTCCCCTTTACTATCTTACATACCCAGTTGACTCTCAAGGCTACTATTCGAGAAACATTCCGCCCGAATGAAATAACGGTAAACCTCTATTTTGACTCAGTCAGAGTTCTGGACTCCACGTCCGAGATAAACCAGGTATTAAAGGATTTCCATATATTACCTACCGGTGGACACCAAGGGGTATCGAGGACTATAAAAAGAATAAAAAGACAATATTATTGGAAGAGTTTAGCCATTGACACTTCCAAATTTATCAAATCATGCGACTACTGTCAGAAAAACAAGGCGTCAAGGAATCTTAAAATCCCAATGAAAATATCCAACCCTTGCTCCAAACCCTTTGAGAGAATTTACCTCGACGTAGTGGCACCTCTCCCAGTTTCTTACACCGGTAATAAATACATACTTACCTTCCAAGACGACTTGACTAAATTCTCAGAAGCTATTGCTATTAGTACTACCGATTCCAGCACTTTAGCTGAGGCCTTTGCAACCAATATCATATGTAGACATGGAATTCCGGAACGTATACTCACCGACCAAGGAGCGAACCTCATTGCAGGGATGTTCCGTGAGGTTTCAAAACTCCTAAAGATTAAAAGGTTAACAACTACACCTTATCACCCGCAAACAAACGGAGCCCTAGAACGTAGCCACAGAACGTTGGTCGAGTACCTTAGATCCTACGTAGAGAAAGATATACAAACATGGGACACGTGGATTCCCTATGCAATGTTTGTATATAACACCACACCCCATTCTAGCACCAACTTCACCCCTCACGAACTCCTTTACGGTTTTTCGGCAGAGATACCAAATAACCTCAAAAATACGCCTACACTCTGTTATAACTATGAAAACTACGCAAACGAACTAAGGGCACGATTGCAATTTAGTCATTAAATCGCGAGAGAAATCATGCTGAAGCAAAAGCTCAAGTCGAAAACCTACTACGACAAGGGAACCAAAGAAAACTGTTTCAAAATAGGAGATAAAGTCCTACTCGCGGCAAAAACCAAGGATAACAAATTTTCACCACTGTGGCATGGACCTTACACTATTACAAAAATAAATTCTAACGAAAATTCCACAATAATGTACAAAAATAAAGAAAAACGGGTACACAACAACGACCTTAAACCATACTACGAGAAAGTCTATCGTCCTGGGTAAGACGTTAAACTACATCCTTATTAAGAGTCGTTTTTCCTTCTATTCGCTTCCTATTTCATTCGACCGAATCCCGTTGGTGTTCCCACGGGCTATTTTATAGATTCTGGGGTCTTAATATCTTCTATCGTCCTGGGTAAGACGTTAAACTGCACCCGTAAATTTACCATACCTTTTTGTCTTCTCCACGTTTATCCTTGTTAGACTCAACAAAATCCCCCTTGGTTAATTTTTCCATGTTTTCTGTTTTGGTTGTGCTTGAGATCGCTTATACTCGCTATATCATTCACTTTATTAATATTCTTCAAACCATCCGCTAATCATTGTGAACTCGATTTGACTTGTAGTAATTGATCTGCAAGACCCCTTTTTATCCTCTATCGTCCTGGGTAAGACGCTAAACTGCACCCGCACCAAGTTGGCCCCTCCCCTTACTGTCCAAACCTTTTTTTTTCCTCTGTCCGGTGGTAATATTGACTCGTGGATGGCTTCTTAACGTTTAGGCCGAATACTAGAACTGCAACTGCAACAAGTTGCACCTAGCTAAGGTATTATTTCGTACTTATCCTTTCCCTTATTATTCGCTCTCCTCATGCTATGTGCTGAGTACTATTGTCAGAATCTCTTACTTATTACTCATCTTTCAATTGTCAATTCACTCCTATTTTCACTCACGTTTTATTTTAATTCCCACGACGGTGTTAATTCAGACGGTGTTTGTAACAAAAATTTTATAGCCATAAGATAATTTTATGTAGCGCGCTAGCTATACGCCAACGGCATCCGCCCCGAGCTAGTACCCCTATGGGCCCAAAGCGAAGCCGCACTATGTCGCAAAAAGGTTTTCGTTCCACTCGATTTTTTTTCATATGCAGGTCTCCTATTATCCTGTTTCCTTTTCTTCTTCCTTTGTTTTTCCCACCGATATTCTTATCTTATCTTACTCGATTTTCAAAAACCTAACTGGCGCCTTTGGGAATCACAGCTTACCATTTTCAATTACCCTTCCAGGAGTACCATTTTCTCACTGTTTGCGTTGGTAACGTCGGCTGCGTACGCCGCGAGCCCAGGATTCAAGACGACGCCCTAGAGTCCAATGCCGGAATATACTTCGAAGAATGCGGTAGGGGTAAACTTTATTCCAACGAATGGAAAATCATCATATTCTACAACCTGACCAGTTTCCGTGCTGAATTCGCCGACGTAAGAACATTAATTTTCAAGGCCCGAGATATATGTAACAAGGTACAAAAAGGAGCACCTAAGACCCATACTTGTAATAACACTATAACACAATTAGTTTATCTTAAAAACCAGATAGAAAGCAGGAACGAACTATTGCTAACACACTCTAGAAAACCGAGAGCCCTCCTTAACATTGTCGGAAAAATCTCTAAAACCCTTTTTGGTACCCTCGAAGAGGACGACGCTATAAGATATGACTCCCAGATCGAAACTTTAGACAAAAACCAGAAACGGTTACTGTCCCTCATGCACAATCAGACTATCGTAGTAGAAGCTAACTTACTAATGTTCAATAAAACCCAGGACTTCGTGGCCAACCAATTCAAAGACGTGTATGAAAAATTAGAACAACTCCATAACTGGTTGAAAGAACAAGAACTACATATGGCACGTGTTAAGGAATTAACCGAATTGGACTCCCTAATCTCTCTTCTAAGCATTATGCTGACCCAATATCAGGAAGTACAAAAGGAACTTTTGGATCTTGTAACTGACTCACAACAAGGGAAGTTCCATCCTTCTTTAATATCTCCATCCCAAATCGAGGAACTTCTAGCGGAAGTTAAATCCGAAATGTCCAATCACCTGTCTCTCCCCATCGAAAAGGATGAAAACGCGTTAATTCAAGTCTATAAACTTAGTACACTTGCCGCTAGGATCATCAACAACAAAATTATCTTTGAAATGAAACTACCTCTCCCTTACAGGGAAACATACCAAATCGTCAAAACGGTTCCTTTACCTACCGTTGTTAATAACTCCCTCTGTTATATACAGCCCTCATTCAATTTTATCCTTTTAGACTTAGCCCGGGAACATCACCTTGGAATATCTAAGGAAGAGCTAGACAATTGCCGTACAACGGACCAAACCCAATTCTATTGCAAAATATCCGCTCCAGTTCTCTATTCAGGGATTGAACCCCATAACTGCGAGATCAGCCTTATCAAACTAGACCCTATCATATCACAATGTAACGTAGTTTGTTCAGAAAAGGATTCTTATTGGGCCTCCCTGTCTCAGCCGAATATTTGGTTGTATTCAATAAAGACACCCATAGTAACTAACATAATATGCAAGGACGACATTTTCACCCAGTTGTTGAACGGGAAGGGAATAATGTCCCTACAACCAGGTTGCTACGTGAAAAACAACAAATTTATTCTCCACGCCCAAAATGTTGAAAGCGTAGAAATTAACGGCAACCTATTACCGTCCTTCAACCTTACAGCCTTATTGTTGACGGACCCAGTTAATAATGGCTCCGCTCAAAATAAAACGTTCCTTATCCCTAAAATTAATCCGTTAGCCCGTGACGAGATACGAGCTCTCTCCGAGTCTATAAGTAACCTAAAGGACGAAGAATCTAAGCCCCTCCAAGAACTAAACCTACACCATGTGCATCATTACACTATCCTTTATTTAATAATTGCAGTGATGGTTGCATACTTCCTAATCTCCGTTTGTGTAAGAAGGGGACAATCTAATGTAAACGTAGCATTACCCCAGTCAACGAATTTCCGTATCACCCCTCCCCCCAGAAGGACTAAGAGCCAAATTGGAGTCTAGCCAAACTATTACCCACTATCCCATTTCGTTTTCTTTTAGTTACTTCTGATTTTCCGAGACTTCCAAATATTACCCTTTTCGAATGCCGCTAACATCTTCCTTCGCGGACTATCAACCGTCGTCCTAGGCACGACGTAAAACTGCCCTAACCAAAAAACTCTTCGGCTACACTAAATTATTTCAATGTTAATCTTCAATGCTAATCCTTTTGCATTTTTTTTTGCATGATTCCTTTCATTATTAGCCCAAGGTAACTTACATTCGGCAATACCAGCGGGAGTTCAATATTTCGTAAATTATTATTGCTTGGTTGCCATTTTTCGTATCCTTTGAAAACCCATTTCCTTTCTCGTCTCTGAAGTTCTATTTTTCTGACGTTTATCTTCGAATACATTAAACTTGTTTATGTCTCGGCAAGTAGTAGGGCTTCAGAATCCCACTTACACCCAAATTCTCTTATTTGAAGGAGATAATTCACCTACCTCCACGGATTGCCTCTATCCTTTACCCTGTTATACAAACCCGGAACCAATAAAATCAATGTATACTAAATAAATTAAATAACCCATATTAAAATCAAATAAGACAAATAAAAGAGGATCACCCCAAAAGGGACAGTTTTGTACTAGGTTAAGATACCTTAAGACATTAGAAATAAGAAAATGAAAAATGTTACAAAATTGTAAAGACACAAATGTCGTGTCATAATGGTTAAAACCATATACTGTGTAAGAAAAGCCTAGAATAGATAAGCATATCCTTGTAAAAGAAAATATTTGTTTTTGTATAATCATTATTATCAAAAAAAAAGGGAGCGGGTGAACTTCTATTTAAAGCACTCCCCGTCCCTAACTCAAAGTAAAAGAAATTGTAAGGACACAAATGTCGTGTCATAATGGTCAAAACCATATACTGTGTAAGAAAAGCCTAGCATAGTAAAGCATATCCTTGTAAGAGAAAATATTTGTTTTTGTATAATCATTATTATCAAATAAAGGGAGCGGGTGAACTTCTATTTAAAGCACTCCCCGTCCCCAACTCAAATTAAAAGAAATTGTAAGGACACAAATGTCGTGTCATAATGGTTAAAACCATATACTGTGTAAGAAAAGCCTAGCATAGATAATCATATCCTTGTAAAAGAAAATATTTGTTTTTGTATAATCATTATTATCAAATAAAAAAGGGAGCGGGTGAACTTCTATTTAAAGCACTCCCCGTCCCTAACTCAAATTAAAAGAAATTGTAAGGACACAAATGTCGTGTCATAATGGTTAAAACCGTACATTGTGTAGAAAAGCCTAGAATAGATAGGCATATCCTTGTAAAGGAAACTTTTTTTTCTTTTCTCTCAAAAAACAAACAGGTGCGAGTGAACTTCTATTTGAAGCACTCCCCGTTTCCTAACTCAAGATAGAGAGTTAAAGCATCAAATGAAAAGAGATTGTAAGACACCAAGATGTGTTAGATAAGCTAGTTAGGCGTTAGATAAGTTAGACATTAATGGGAAAAATTTGATTAATTACACATTACATTAATTTTGCATTATTACATTAATTTTGCAACAAAAAAAATTTTGTTTTCCCAAGGGGGGTGGAATGTTGTGACTGGGCCAAGACCAAGTCACACATGTACGCATCTGTTTTCGAAATTTACAATGCCTCAGAAAAAAACCCCTTCCCCCCCCCCCCCCCCCCCCGATGTAGTTAACAAGGGACCGCCCGTTCGCCGGCCCGAAACGCGGTGTCAGCACACGCGCAGACAGTGTTGCACATGTGCAATACAATTTGCAACATTGTTTCCCAGCTGACGCTGCGTTCTGGGCTCCGATGTTGTCGCCACATCATTCTTGGCAACTGTCGTAACATTGTTGCCCAGCGCGATCGGATTTCGGTGCACAAATAGAAATCCGATCGCGTTGGGAAAAGCGAGAAGCGAAGATTGCTGATCGCGGGCATTCTTGGTCGCCATGCGCGACATGTCAGAAATGCGCGGTTAGCGGTTTTCGCCCGCTGATAAGCGACCGTAAAGAGCAGACGAGGGTCAGTCGGCAGTCGGCAGTTGGAGGTGGTGGCTGTCGTCTCAGTTTTCGAAATCTACAAAATTTAGAAAGAGTCCCAATTAGAGATTACTAACATCTTAGACAGAAAATAAAAGTTTATTAAATTTATGTTGAATATGGTGTTTCTATAAAAATTTTAAATAGTGTTTAATAACTGGATGTTAAATAAATCTTAATTTATAGTGTAAATATAAAAAAAAAAGAAAATAATAAATGAATGTTCAATAAAATAGTAGTATTTAAATAATAATCCCAGTTAGAGATCACCAACTTCTTAGACAGAAAATAAAAGTTTATTAAATTTATTTTGAATAGTGTTTCTCTAAAATTATAAATAGTGTTTAATAACTGGATGTTAAATAAATCTTAAATTTATAGTGTTAAATAAAAAAAAAATAATAAATGAATGTTCAATAAAATAGTAGTATTTAAATAATAATCCCAGTTAGAGATCACCAACTTCTTAGACAGAAAATAAAGGTTTATTAAATTTATTTTGAATAGTGTTTCTCTAAAATTATAAATAGTGTTTAATAACTGGATGTTAAATAAATCTTAAATTTATAGTTCAATAAAATAGTAGTATTTAAACAATAATCCCAGTTAGAGATCACCAACTTCTTAGACAGAAAATAAAAGTTTAATAAATTTATTTTGAATAGTGTTTCTCTAAAATTATAAATAGTGTTTAATAACTGGATGTTAAATAAATCTTAAATATTAAAGGAAGTCCTATTAAAAAAAAACAGGTGCGGATGAACTTCTACCACAAGCACTCCCCGTTTCCTAACTCAAGTTAGGGAGTTAAAACAGTTTTTAATTTCCATCTCTTCGTTGTTGATGTTCATTACGCTTAATATTATTCCTCTGTTTTAAGTTGGACCACCGCGTTGCTCACGCATACCCCAGGTTGTACTTTGTCTCCTTCGGTGAACTGTTGTCCCCTGACATGGGTTGTTGCTTTGTTAAATTTAACGCATCTGGCAGGTACTATGACATCTTTGGGCTCCGTGGTCATTATTTCTTCGTCATTGCTTCAGTCCTCAGACTCTTTATAACTTCGGGTATGGTCTTGAGAAGGGTTGAACTTATTCTCACTCTTCCCGGCACGCACGATTTTCAGACTTCCGTGCTGAGTATCTGTTTCGAAGAGTTGTCCTAAATCGTTCACTACCTCCTCCGTTGGTAATTCTACCCGCTCGTTAATACTTTGATTAGGGTTGTTCCCACTGACGTTGATGGTATTTGTTTCGGTCCGCCATTGTGGGCTTTCATTTGCCTCCCCGCGACTGCTCTCCAGGAGACAGAGATTGTCGCCCCCCACAATAGGTACTGTCTCCGTATTGTGAGATTTTCGGGTGTCCCTCTTAGTTCCTCTCCCGTCCGTTGCTATCACGTCAAGGAAGCATGTCCCTGTTTCACCATGGTTGCAATTCTCTTCAAATTTTATGGTTGTTCTTTCCTTGCCATTTTTGGACGAGACTGTTAGTCTTTTCGCGGGGCCCTGAATGTTACAGTGCCTGGACAAGAAATCGTTGCCCAGTATATGGTGTGATTTAGTGAGTTTATCAGGTGAAACTTACATGGATAGGGTTGATCTAATTCTATTTGTCCCATTATGGTACTTTCTGATGATACCTCCCCAGAAAATGTGTTTATCGTGATTATTGCACTGGTCCGTTGGAGGAGTCACAGTGGTTGGGTTCACTTGACGTTGCCTGTACTCGTTGGATTGGCCCGTCTGATTTCGTTGGCGATTATTGTTACAATTCTGCGTGGTGTGCCCATACGTTCTACATGCCATGCAGAAGGGTGTCATCTGCTTTGTGCGGCACTCTGCCATCACGTGTCCCATTTTGTTACAAAAATGGCATCTTATTTGACGACGGTCTGGTCTATCCCGTGATGTGTTCTGGTTTCCGTTCCTATGGCTGTTATAGGTGTTTTGCTGATTACCTCTGCGCGGTGGTTGATATTGTTGACCCCCATTTCTGTTGTAAGAGTCTTGGTTATCTCCTTATGGTGGCCGTATGTTCCTCTGAAATTGTTGGTAATAGGGTTGCGTTGTATTCTGCTCCATGTACAAGTTGGGGCCAGACGCTTGAAAGTTTTGCGCAATTCTGCTGGCCGCGATGTGCGATGGCTGTCGCATGCGTTGCTCCGTTTGCTCCAACCTTCTGACTTTCGATCCTAGGGCCCCAAGTGTGTTTTCTACGTCTTGCAGTAGATAGAATTTGTAGTTGGAATCTAGTACACGCATTTTAAAACAATGCACTCCAACTTCTTCTTTCTCAGCCCTCAGACCATCTCCGCCATTTGCGTACTGGGCATCAGCTGCAGTTTTGCAGGAATCTATTAAACCCTTCACCAGGTTATAATACTCCAGTAGTGTCTCTGTGGGTAGTTGCTGCACGTTCCGTAATTGAGTGTTTAGCGTAATGTAGGAGGTCCCTTGGAGTAAAGTGGCTCGCAACGTGGAGAAAATATATTCCAGCGTGTCGTATACTCCTGCCTGTACAGCCTCTAGAGCCCGTCCTCTCAGACGTGTTGGTAACAACCTGGTGAACAACACTTTGTCCTGTACTTCCGTGAGAGTACACGTCCCTAACTCAAATTAAAAGAAATTGTAAGGACACAAATGTCGTGTCATAATGGTTAAAACCGTACATTGTGTAGAAAAGCCTAGAATAGATAGGCATATCCTTGTAAAGGAAACTTTTTTTTCTTTTCTCTCAAAAAACAAACAGGTGCGAGTGAACTTCTATTTGAAGCACTCCCCGTTTCCTAACTCAAGATAGAGAGTTAAAGCATCAAATGAAAAGAGATTGTAAGACACCAAGATGTGTTAGATAAGCTAGTTAGGCGTTAGATAAGTTAGACATTAATGGGAAAAATTTGATTAATTACACATTACATTAATTTTGCATTATTACATTAATTTTGCAACAAAAAAAATTTTGTTTTCCCAAGGGGGGTGGAATGTTGTGACTGGGCCAAGACCAAGTCACACATGTACGCATCTGTTTTCGAAATTTACAATGCCTCAGAAAAAAACCCCTTCCACCCCCCCCCCACCCCCCCGATGTAGTTAACAAGGGACCGCCCGTTCGCCGGCCCGAAACGCGGTGTCAGCACACGCGCAGACAGTGTTGCACATGTGCAATACAATTTGCAACATTGTTTCCCAGCTGACGCTGCGTTCTGGGCTCCGATGTTGTCGCCACATCATTCTTGGCAACTGTCGTAACATTGTTGCCCAGCGCGATCGGATTTCGGTGCACAAATAGAAATCCGATCGCGTTGGGAAAAGCGAGAAGCGAAGATTGCTGATCGCGGGCATTCTTGGTCGCCATGCGCGACATGTCAGAAATGCGCGGTTAGCGGTTTTCGCCCGCTGATAAGCGACCGTAAAGAGCAGACGAGGGTCAGTCGGCAGTCGGCAGTTGGAGGTGGTGGCTGTCGTCTCAGTTTTCGAAATCTACAAAATTTAGAAAGAGTCCCAATTAGAGATTACTAACATCTTAGACAGAAAATAAAAGTTTATTAAATTTATGTTGAATATGGTGTTTCTATAAAAATTTTAAATAGTGTTTAATAACTGGATGTTAAATAAATCTTAATTTATAGTGTAAATATAAAAAAAAAAAGAAAATAATAAATGAATGTTCAATAAAATAGTAGTATTTAAATAATAATCCCAGTTAGAGATCACCAACTTCTTAGACAGAAAATAAAAGTTTATTAAATTTATTTTGAATAGTGTTTCTCTAAAATTATAAATAGTGTTTAATAACTGGATGTTAAATAAATCTTAAATTTATAGTGTTAAATAAAAAAAAAATAATAAATGAATGTTCAATAAAATAGTAGTATTTAAATAATAATCCCAGTTAGAGATCACCAACTTCTTAGACAGAAAATAAAGGTTTATTAAATTTATTTTGAATAGTGTTTCTCTAAAATTATAAATAGTGTTTAATAACTGGATGTTAAATAAATCTTAAATTTATAGTTCAATAAAATAGTAGTATTTAAACAATAATCCCAGTTAGAGATCACCAACTTCTTAGACAGAAAATAAAAGTTTAATAAATTTATTTTGAATAGTGTTTCTCTAAAATTATAAATAGTGTTTAATAACTGGATGTTAAATAAATCTTAAATATTAAAGGAAGTCCTATTAAAAAAAAACAGGTGCGGATGAACTTCTACCACAAGCACTCCCCGTTTCCTAACTCAAGTTAGGGAGTTAAAACAGTTTTTAATTTCCATCTCTTCGTTGTTGATGTTCATTACGCTTAATATTATTCCTCTGTTTTAAGTTGGACCACCGCGTTGCTCACGCATACCCCAGGTTGTACTTTGTCTCCTTCGGTGAACTGTTGTCCCCTGACATGGGTTGTTGCTTTGTTAAATTTAACGCATCTGGCAGGTACTATGACATCTTTGGGCTCCGTGGTCATTATTTCTTCGTCATTGCTTCAGTCCTCAGACTCTTTATAACTTCGGGTATGGTCTTGAGAAGGGTTGAACTTATTCTCACTCTTCCCGGCACGCACGATTTTCAGACTTCCGTGCTGAGTATCTGTTTCGAAGAGTTGTCCTAAATCGTTCACTACCTCCTCCGTTGGTAATTCTACCCGCTCGTTAATACTTTGATTAGGGTTGTTCCCACTGACGTTGATGGTATTTGTTTCGGTCCGCCATTGTGGGCTTTCATTTGCCTCCCCGCGACTGCTCTCCAGGAGACAGAGATTGTCGCCCCCCACAATAGGTACTGTCTCCGTATTGTGAGATTTTCGGGTGTCCCTCTTAGTTCCTCTCCCGTCCGTTGCTATCACGTCAAGGAAGCATGTCCCTGTTTCACCATGGTTGCAATTCTCTTCAAATTTTATGGTTGTTCTTTCCTTGCCATTTTTGGACGAGACTGTTAGTCTTTTCGCGGGGCCCTGAATGTTACAGTGCCTGGACAAGAAATCGTTGCCCAGTATATGGTGTGATTTAGTGAGTTTATCAGGTGAAACTTACATGGATAGGGTTGATCTAATTCTATTTGTCCCATTATGGTACTTTCTGATGATACCTCCCCAGAAAATGTGTTTATCGTGATTATTGCACTGGTCCGTTGGAGGAGTCACAGTGGTAGGGTTCACTTGACGTTGCCTGTACTCGTTGGATTGGCCCGTCTGATTTCGTTGGCGATTATTGTTACAATTCTGCGTGGTGTGCCCATACGTTCTACATGCCATGCAGAAGGGTGTCATCTGCTTTGTGCGGCACTCTGCCATCACGTGTCCCATTTTGTTACAAAAATGGCATCTTATTTGACGACGGTCTGGTCTATCCCGTGATGTGTTCTGGTTTCCGTTCCTATGGCTGTTATAGGTGTTTTGCTGATTACCTCTGCGCGGTGGTTGATATTGTTGACCCCCATTTCTGTTGTAAGAGTCTTGGTTATCTCCTTATGGTGGCCGTATGTTCCTCTGAAATTGTTGGTAATAGGGTTGCGTTGTATTCTGCTCCATGTACAAGTTGGGGCCAGACGCTTGAAAGTTTTGCGCAATTCTGCTGGCCGCGATGTGCGATGGCTGTCGCATGCGTTGCTCCGTTTGCTCAAACCTTCTGACTTTCGATCCTAGGGCCCCAAGTGTGTTTTCTACGTCTTGCAGTAGATAGAATTTGTAGTTGGAATCTAGTACACGCATTTTAAAACAATGCACTCCAACTTCTTCTTTCTCAGCCCTCAGACCATCTCCGCCATTTGCGTACTGGGCATCAGCTGCAGTTTTGCAGGAATCTATTAAACCCTTCACCAGGTTATAATACTCCAGTAGTGTCTCTGTGGGTAGTTGCTGCACGTTCCGTAATTGAGTGTTTAGCGTAATGTAGGAGGTCCCTTGGAGTAAAGTGGCTCGCAACGTGGAGAAAATATATTCCAGCGTGTCGTATACTCCTGCCTGTACAGCCTCTAGAGCCCGTCCTCTCAGACGTGTTGGTAACAACCTGGTGAACAACACTTTGTCCTGTACTTCCGTGAGAGTCTCAAAGCCTAGTCTAGCGCAGCTAACAAACTCATTTATTTCGCCTTGTTTACGCGGGCTATCCTCTCCAATCAGGATTGGTACATTAATTTACCTTCTCTTTTTTTCAAATTGCCGCAACCCCCACCAAGTTACATATAATTTACAATTTTGCCCTAACATGTCTTTAATACATCCTATCCTTTTTACTTAAATTTTAAGTTTTACTACAATTTTATTTTCCAATATTTCTCCTGTGTACCATCAACAATTGTTATTTACAGATTTCTATTATCAACCTATTGTTCAATGATATTTTTACTTTTTCTTGTATTAACCCAAAAGAGTATTTCTCGCGCTTATTTGGGTTTATACATATGAGATTTAATTCTTTCTGTGTTTATGCCATCAATTCCCCTAAACGTAGGTTCTTCAATTGCGGCTGCGCCAGTTGTTATGCATGTGTTTAATACCTTTTCCTTTGTTAAGTTGTTATGCACCCTTTCCTTTGGTGTTAAACCATGCATTTGTTCGATTGCTGAAAGCACACTGCGGGTTGACATAATATGTTTACATAAATCCGGAACTGTGCCAACTCAAAGATTGAAATGCGGTGCGTTTGCAGCTTATGATGTATTAATACAAATACTAATTCAACCTACAACATGAATATTTAATGGTTTAGTAAATACTCTGCCGTGGGTTCCGCCGATTGTCCAGCTGCTTCTTCTCCCACCGGTATCTGCTGCTCTCGTTGTGCAGGCGTTGAATTTCTATGCTCAGCTGCAGTAGCTTTTTCTGGCCCACGGCGGTTAACAATTGACGCCTGACTGCCTCAACCTCCCTTCTGAACCTTGCCTCCACACCCGATCTGTATTTAGCCGCCGGTGTTTCCTTCTTTTGAGGTGTGTCCTCCCGCTGTTGACACTTCCGCCTGGCCCGGTACTCCTCCAACAACATTGGTCCCGGCCCCACCCTTGGGTCTCAGAGAGCCTCCTCTAGCGAGCAGCCCGATGGTCCCGACATAGAACGTTCCCTTTCTCAATCGACGCGTGTGTTCCCGTTTTCAAGTTTCAGATCTGACGCGATAGGTTCCTTGGAACGTTGTTCGGTCCCTCCTACCCGCCCCGATAGGTTCCTTAGAACCGTGTTCGGTATGTAAATTTTCGGCGGATGCACACTTACTTTCTGGGCTACTAGCGCCTTCAGTGTCTTCTCGTCTGGAATGTTCGGAGATATTCGGCTAGGTTCAAGTCTTCCTTCCACGTCTGGGGTGTTCAGCGATATTCGGCTAAGTCCACGTCTTCTTTCCACGTCTGGGATGTTCAGCAATATTCGGCTAGTCCGAGTCTTCCTTCCACGTCTAGGATGTTCAGCGATATTCGGCTTGTCCAAGTTTTCTTTCTGCGTCTTCTGCGTCTGCGTCTGGGGCAACGTCTCGTCCGGATTTTTCGGCCCCATTTATAGGACCAATAACGCTGATTGGGCGATTCCATCTATCGACATGTTCCCATTCATCGTGAACGGATGCACGTGCTGGAGCGATGCACCTGAATTTCCTCCATGGGAATTGTTGGTGCAAATCGTTTAATTAATTGCTTGCATGTTCCCTGTGTTTGGTTGCTTTTTCTCTTGGTTTCAAGTTCCCTTCATGGTCGTTCAACTAATTGCTGGCATATTCCCTGTATATTGTTGTTGTCGCTCTTGGTGTCAGGTTCTTTTCATGGTCGCAGCGACCCGCTGCCGTTAATTGCCGCCTTTCTGCTGAGTCAGGGGTTTTTTCAGTGTGGCATCCATCCCTGGTGACGTAGCTTCCCAGTGACGTCATTTGCTTGCCTTCTCTGGCTTTTTTTTTTGGGTTCTTTTGGAGAGATTTCCAGGCCCCCTATGGTCTCCTTGGCGATGTCTCTCTGTGGAGAGACAAGCAATTTGTACAAGCAACTACATTACTGAGAGAGTTCCAATCCGGCTTCAGGCGAGGTTACTCTGTTCTGGGCAACCTCTTCATTCTATGCAATTTAAGAAATATTATGGTAGCTGAAAGGGGTAAGAAGGCATACTGTTTTTTCGTTGACCTCACAGCAGTGTTCGACAATGTTGATCATTCAGCGCTGCTTCTCAAATTGTTCAACCTTGGTGTATCTTCGAAGTTTATGTCAACACTTAAAAAACTTTACTCTTTTGCAGCCTCTTCAGTCCGTTGTTGTGATGAAATTTCGGAGTTTGTTCAGATTTGCGCTGGAGTGCGTCCAGGATGTGTTCTGAGCCCCATTATTTTCAGTCTGTTCATTGACGATCTTCCACCAGTTCTTGAAGGTGGTGTATTGACCGGTGGCATGAAAGTTAATGTTCTGATGTACGCTGACGATATTGTGCTAATATCTGATAACCCAGTGACCCTCCAAAGAAATATAAAAATCCTTGAAGTATATTGCGAATGATGGAATCTGTAAGTCAATGTTGATAAATCCAAAATTATGGTTTTTCGCAAGGGAGGCCGACTCAAGCCAGCGGAAGAATGGTTCTACTGTTGTGAGACGCTGCACCACCTAAAAACAAAAGGGGTTAAAACAGCATAATAATGCAAACACGAAGCACCTACCATACCCATAACACCGGATAACATAAAAAACAAAGTACACAAAAAAAACACATATAATCATAATCACCATTTCATTCACCAAGAGAAGTGATGTTTATGTTCACGTTGACAATGTTAATGCGCAACAGTTCAGCATATAAACATAGCAAAGCATAATGTCACATGTCACCATGGTCACCATCAAACAGTCACCGAAGTGGTTCAAAACAAAAAACACCTAGAAGGAATCAAACATCAGACATCAGCTGGTTCCATTAAACTTACCCGAACATCGCCGTCTACATAAATCTGCATAGAAACACATAAACCTACATAAAACAAACAAAAACAACTGCGCACTGTCACTTGCCAAAACCGACTGTCACTTGTCAAAGTCAACCACATGAAGTAAAGTGAGTTCTAAAAAATTCAACTGGTCACTACATGATGGAGCCACCGTACAATAAAAGGAATTTAGCAGCACATGACAACATCGCAATAACGGACGAAATTCCCGGTTTCAAAATATAAAAAGCCGGCGAAAGCTAGGGAAAGCATCAGTTGTCAAAGCTCAACCTGACAAGGAGAATATCCAAGGAAGGACAAGTGAGTGCAACTAGCGCCGAAAGCTGTCTGTAAGCCCATCGGTAACCAGGAATTGTGGTTGAAAGAGGTTGAAAAACCCATCATCCCAATTTCAAATTTCTCTACCGAACACGGTTCCAGCTACCTATCGGTCTTTTGGGGGCGCCTAAGCGAAAGTGGTTGTATAAACCCCATCGTTTAACGTCCAAACCAACCAACCGAACACGGTTCCTGGAACCTATCGGTTTCTGGGGAATCCCCAAGTTGAAAGCGGTTGATAAAACCCATCAACTATATTCCTTATCAACCAAACTAATGAGTTGGTCCATTCGTAGTGCCAGCATCACCCAGAAAGTCGTTGACGGGGGCTCTGTGTGACTCGGGGGCCGGTCCTAGGCCCATCACTCTAGAGGAGTACCGCGCCCGGAACTCAGCCAGACGGGAGACCGCGCAACCATCCCCCCTGCCCAACGTCCGTGTCCCGAAACGCCGCACAGGAAAGGAAGCCAACTTCCGCCGGGCTATAGAGAAGGTCCGTCGTCGCCTGCTGTTGGCCGTAGGGCAGGAACAACGTCTGCAAATCAGCAGGGAGTTGCAGAAGCTGCACAACGAGCGGCTCAGGTACCGAAAAGAAAAGAGAGAAGATAAAAATAAAGAAAAGAAAAATAAATAAGTTATAAAAGAAAAAAGAGAAACAATAATACAAGAAAAGAGGAGAATTAGGAAAAAAAAGAGATAAATAAATAAGAACGAAAAGGTAAAGATACCCTGGAGAACGCGAATTCGAATTCGCCCAACAGCCGGTAATTTTTGCTAAGTACAATTGTAAGAATTACCCCGTAAAATAAGTTTAAAGTCATGAGCGTACGAAAAGAAATTTGGATTGTATAGAGATTTTGTAATAAGGTTTAAGGAGCTATCACGAATTTGGTTTATATAGAGCTCTTGTAAATTTGGATTATATAGAGATTTTACAATAAGATTTAAGGAGCAATCGTGAATTTGGTTTATATAGAGACCTTGTAAGTTTGGATTGTATAGAGATTTTGCAAGTAGGTTTTAGGAATTATCATGGATTTGAGTTTATATAGAGACAATGTAAATTTGGTTTATATAGAGAGTTTGTAATAAATTGGCATATGTAAGGAACTTAGAATAAGGTTTAATTAAATAATAACTTCCAAAAGAGAAAGTAGGACTTTGATTTATCAAGTGAGTTGTCAACTTTCGACATTTTACTGTAGTGAATTCAAGAACTTGTTGTTAAAGTGAAGTTTAACAACTGAAAAAACAAACTACAACACTACAAGGGAGAAAAAATTGAGGTTGTCGATAGGTACAAATATCTAGGTATGATTAAGGCTATACGTCTTTCCTTTGTCCCTCATACTGAGGAGAGAGCACAATCCAAACTTGGCTTTACAGAGTCTGGTCATCATTTATAAACAGCAGCGACGTTCGGCTAAATGCGAAATATAGGATTTTTGAAGGTATAGCACGGGCAGTGGTCAGCTATGGAGCTCAAAATTTGGGCTTTCAGTCGCGTGACACATTAGAGAAACTCCAGAGGTACTTTAAAAAAATGTTTTTTTCTTTGCCTTCTTTCTCTCCAAATTATATGCGGTACATAGAAACTGGTCTGAACACCCTTGAATTGTTCGCTCTTCAACTGCATATTAAATACTGTATCAAAACCCTTGGTTTGCCTGATGGACTGGTGAAAAAAGCTGCAGTTGAGGGAGTTTCCAAGAATATCCTGTGGTTCAAGCATTGGATAACTCTTTGTCAGCAGCACTCATGCATGTTTAGTGCCGAGCTGGGCGACTTACCGAGTTGGTCCACCCAACTGTCACGACCGATATCTGAGATTAACAAAGCTCACAACGTTTCCTATAGATTTTTGCTATACGTTTAATTGTCGAATCCGAAGATCATGTAACAGGTAATATATCCCTTAATTTGAGCTTCATTGAAACTTGCTGGATGTTGCGGTTGAGGTGCGAGCTATTATATCTTAACTACATTCCTCTGCTTACTAGGGGCCCTGAAGTTGAATTGTGCCCCTTGTGCAACGGTGGTGCTCCGGAGGACGTTTTTCACATCCTGGCTGTCTGTCCTTTGTTAGCGGAGGTTCGCATGCTTCCCCACGGGAGATGTACGCTGTCCAGGGATGAAGTGAAGTCCTATCTATCCGGACGGGAGCACCCACGTCCTCTGATTCAATTTGCCCGCCACGCCTGGAGAGATCGTTTTGATTGGATCTCCGATTTCTAATTCGTCGGTCCATTTCAACTTTAGCTTATTTTTACTTATTTCTTTGTTTTCTTTTTTTTAACTTCATGATCCACTTTAAATTTTTCCAGCACAGGTATATCTCTTTGATAATTTTTTAATTTCCATTTCTCATGATTGTGTTTATATTGAATGTACATTACTTAGTTTTTTAGTCTTCCTTCATTCTTTTGTTTTTATTCTTTACATACTGAGCTAACTCTAGCAGACGGCTAATGCTGTTGCTATAAATATTTTGTAAATCCTTTCGTGGTAACTTTTGTAAATTAGGAATAAAATATTATTATTATAATTACTAGGGGGGCGCCCCCTGCTCGCTACGCTCGCCAACCCCCGTCGTTCGCTATGCTCACTCTAATAGCTCGCGCATGGCTTTCCATATACAGTAGCATTGTCAGTAAACAGGTGATTTAGTTCAGACTGCAGTAGCAATCATTTAAGCTCTTTCAGCACGTCAACGTACAGCTTTTTTGAATGAGGCCCCAAAAAGATCTTAAAGTTCCTCATAAACAACACTTTTTTAATAGTTTTTTGCTCGTAGCAGCTAAACAAAGCATTCTAGGAAGTTTATATATGTGTTCATTCCCCATTATTTTGTCATTTCCCAGTTTTTGGCCATACATCATATTTCTCTAAATTATGTTTTTAAATGTGAGTCCATAGAAAAATTAGGATATATGATAAAATTCAGAATTTTGCTTGCTTTCCATACATATTCGTGAAAGTTATGTTCGCGTTTTCTAGAGATAACTTTAAAATTATGACTTTCTCTAATTTTTTATATAAAATTTGCATATATTTTTATCAAATTAGCAAAAAATAATGGTATAAGCAAACGGTGGCTTTAAATTTATCTGTGGTAATGCATCCATATTATTGTCTGTGGCCATATGTTCATTGTTTTGGCTTTTGTCTGGAAGAATGCAATTTTATTAGCCAAAGATTGCCTTCTTCCAGGCAAAAAACAAAAGAATGAACATGAGAACATTGTCTGTGATATGGCTGCATTTGCCCCTCACCGCCACATTATCATTTTGAAAGTTAAAACGTTTGAGTGGAAAGAATACACGTATTTGTCATAAATGGTAGGCTATTCAGTCGAACGTGTGATCTATGCCAATGATAATATTAAATAATTATGTTCTATATTTTGATTTTTTCGTAGAGGAATGCAATTATATGTTAATTGTTTTGGTTTGTGTCCCCAGTAGAAAATTGATCCATTTGGTTTGATTTTCTACTAATTTAGTACTTGCCATTTATTAGGGACACAAACCAAAAATCATCAAATGGTTGCATATCTTCAGGCAAAAATCAACAATCACACGCATACATACTTCCCAAGAGCATCATCTACACTATGGGTGTGCTCAATTCACACATACTATCCCATTGTATTTTTTAATTTCAATTTAAAATTAAACTAATTTATAATTAAATTTAAGAAAAAAAATTAGGTGATGCACATAGAGGAAAAACTAATCTTTCGAATGGTATAATTTTTATCCTGGTAAACGTGTCGCCTATTTATATATAGAAGATTATTATTATTATTACGATTATTTTGAATTTCTACATTTTCAATTGGAAACTAACATACTAATGATTGAGCACATATCATGTAGTCATATTTATATCTTTCACTGTACGAAATCGATAGACAATTTTTAATTCTTTCGCTCCTTGTAAGTTGAAATAATTCTTGTTCTTTTTGAACGTCATTAATTAAATTTTCGTCTTTTTCACTTTCTAATCTAATTCTTTTATTACCCACTTTCTTGTCATTCAGTTCTAATTTTTCTTTCTGATTATTATCAAATTGATCTATTCCTTCTTTTTTTTATTATCTATAGTAATCATAAAGAGGTTAAGTTTGTAAGTTTGTGAGGTTGTAGGGGCTAATCTCTGGATCTACCAAACCGATTTTTAAAATTCTTTTACCAGTAGAAAGCTACATAATTTGTGAGTGTCATAGGCTTTTTTTTATATATATATTTTTTTATTTTTTTTAAGGACTTTATCGTGGTAGTCGGATTTGCAAAGTAAGTCGAAAAAAACGATCGACCTTAATAATGCCTACAAAAAAGTCAACGACAGCATATGTCTAACTTTTATATATAAGTCACAAAAGTAGTTTTCTATTTGAAAAAATAATTTAAGGTCATGTTTCTTTTTTATATTATCAACAATTATGAATTCTTATCAAAATAAGTAAATTTATCGTCTCAAGTGCTTAAAACAAAAGACTGTTCCCTTTTACTGCATATAATTTGGTCGAATGTGTCAATCTATTTAGAAATAAATTGCTTAATCGCCATGAAAATTTTATTTAGATACAATTCGTTTGTTACAGTATGTTTTTTCGTTGCATAGTTTAGGAGCTAATTTAAAATATCAAATACGCCCACTTTAAAAACTGATTTGATCAATGAGTTACAGACCTTATTAAATAGCCATAACAAATACACACGCAGTTTCAAACACAATTTAGAAAAGAACGCTTGCTCGGACAACATAAAATTATTAATTCACGCCGATCGCACACCACGAAATCAACATCGAGGAAGCTACAATTCCCCTACAACAAACGAAGTTGCCGTCCTGTTAGTAGATGAAGACAAAGGACCCAGAGATATAATTCTGCATTGTAAGGATGGCCAGCTAGAAGGAGTATCCGAATTGCATCGCGCTTACGATCCCCTGCAGTATCCTTTGATGTTTGTGAAAGGAGAAGATGGCTATTATCTGACTATACAGCAACAAGGTTCAGCACAAAACAAAACAGTTTCCTGTATGCAGTTCTATGCATACAGACTAATGATCAAAAATAACAGTTTTCAATACTTTACATCATTACCGAGATTTATTCAGTCAATACTGCGTTGACATGATGGCTTAAATGATACCGGAAAGATTGAATTTTATATCCCAAAACAAACAAAAGTTAAGAGCTGACGATTATATACAATTAAGAGGTGCTTAAAATAGGGATGCTAATGTAAATGCTGCAAATATTGGCCAAGACGTTACCTTGCCCTCATCTTTCACGGGGTCGCCGCGATACATGCATGAAAAAACGCAAGACGCTATGACACACGTGCGAAATGACGGAAGGCCTGACTTATTTGTTACCATCACTTGCAACACCAAGTGGGAAGAAATAAAGCAAGAGCTTTTTTCTGGACAACGAGCTTTCATGACATTACAGCAAGGGTCTTTCATTTAAATATGAACAAATTTATTAAACTATTTACAAAAGAAGAAATTTTCGGAAAAGTGAAATGTCATATGGCCAGTGTCGAGTGGCAAAAACGGGGTTTACCACACTGTCAAATATTGTTTAGCTAGAAAATTAGTTGCTGAGCTACCCGATAAAGATAATGATCCGGCGTTGGTTGACATTGTGACCAAGAACATGGTTCACGGGCCATGAGGGGAACAAAATCTAACATCACCGTGTATGAAAAATGGCATATGCTCAAAAAAATATCCACGCCGTTTTGTCACTGATACCCAAACCGGGGAAGATGGGTATCTCCTTTATCGACGCCGAGACGTTGATAATGGCGGTCAGGTAGCTACAATGAGTATTCGTGGAAGGAACGTAGACAACAGATGGATCGTCCCGTACTCTCCAATTCTATGTCGAACTTTGATCCCCCACATAAACGTGGAATACTGTCATTCTGATCAAGCTATATAATACATTTGTAAGTATATAAGCCAAGGTTCGGATCAGGCAATGTTTGGTGTAAGAAATGCTCATGATGAAGTCAAAAATTATTTAAAAGGACGGTACATAAGTACATCGGAAGTGGTATGGAGATTTTTGAAATTTCCTATACATGACAGACACCCTACTGTAGTGCAGTTAGCCGTACATTTAGAAAACGGCCAAAGAGTATACTTTTCGCCGGACAATTTGCAAAGAATAGTGGAAAATCCACCAAAAACAACTCTGACTGCATACTTTGATTTGTGCAATTCCGACAACTTTGCAAAAACATTATTTTATCACGAAGTTCCCCACTATTATACTTGGGCTCATTACAAATTTTCCCGAAGAAAACGCGGAGAAGATGTCGCTGGGCATCCCGGCATAAAGAAAGATCCGGCTTTGGGAAGAGTATACAGTGTCCATCCTTCTCAGTCAGAGTGTTTCTATCTTACCCACACCTCATTCCGGTCCCTCCTCATTCCGGCACTTAAAAACTGTGAACGGAGTTATCAAAGAAACATACCAAGCTGCTTGCCGTGAGAGGGGTTTGTTATAAAACGATAACCAATGGGAAAACACTTTGAGAGGAGCATCGATTTCTCAGTGTCTTTTGAAGCTGAGGGAGTTGTTTGTGGTGATATTAGTATTTTGTTACCCATCTGAACCACCCAAACTGTGGGAAAACTTCAAGGACGATTTATGTGATGACGTAAGATATAGAATACGACAGCAAAATCAGGACTTTACTTTACCCTATAATGATGGCATCTACAGCGAAGGTCTGTTTCTAATAGAAAATAAACTCTTAGAACTAAAAGAGAAAACCTTAAGTGATTTTGGTTTACCTTCTCCAATTCGGTCACATAATAATGCATCGGATGTAATACTGACACGTTCGTACGACAACAATGAGTTGTCAGTTTTTATTAATGAAAATTTACCGAAATTAGTTAGAGACCAAAGAGAAGCTTTTGATGCAATAATTGACAGTGTGCAAAACAACAGGGGTAAAATATTTTTTCTGGACGCCCCAGGAGGTACTGGGAAAACGTTCAGGGAAACGCCTCTTCAGGGATCGCCGCAACTCTATTAAATGATGGCAAAACAGCACACTCCACCTTTAAGCTACCACTGACAGTATCATTGGAACAACAGTCAGTATGCTCAATACGTAAAAATGGACCGCTCGGGAAACTTTTACAAAATACATCTCTAATTATATGGGACGAATGTACCATGAGTCATAGAGCTCATAGTGAAGCAGTGAACCGAATGCTCAAAGACCTCAGAAATTCAGATGCTGTTATGTTACTTTTGTTTTTGCGGGCGATTTTCGGCAAACACAGCCTGTAATAACAAAAGGAACACCCGCCGATGTCACCAGGGCATGCTTCAAATCGTCTTACTTATGAAGTTCCGTTGAAACTCTCAATTTACGAACAAACAAGAGAGCCCATTTGAGCGGCAACTACGATAACGACTTACCGCATCAACTACTGAATCTTCAAGAAGGAAAAATTAGCTGTCCTAACAACAACAGAACTAGCGATTACATTAAACTTGACGAAAGATTAGGTCACATATGACATAGGTTAGAACATCTGATAGACGCAATATATCCAGGCCTTGAAAATTTATTGGAAATAGATTAACATTGGCTTTGTTCTAGGGCAATAGTGTCACCCAGAAACGATACCGTGAATGAGATAAATAAACTGATTTTAGAGAAAATTCCCGGTCAAGTCAAACACTATACGTCCATTGACACGGTGTGTAATATTGAGGATACAGTGCACTACCCTCAAGAATTTTTAAATTCTTTGAGCCCTTCTGGGTTACATCCTCACGACCTTATGTTAAAAGTTGGCGTTCCTATCATGCTATTAAGAAACTTGAGCCCTCTCAACATGTGTGATGGCACAAGGCTGCTTATAAAAGAGTTGCGGGAGAATGTAATCGTGGCTACCATTCTCACAGGGCCAGCAGTGGGACAACTGGATACCGCGGATACCCATGATTCCGACGGATTTACCCATACCGTTTAAAAGGCTACAGTATCCGGTCAAGATCTCTTTTGCCACCACTAATAATAAGTCCCAGGGACAAACATTCTCTCTGGTGGGCATCAACCTGAGAAAGCAGTGTTTTTCCCATGGGCAGTTATGTGTTTGGCTTATCTCGGGTTGGAGCTCCTGAAAGATAACACATTTTGGTACCAAATAATAACATTACATCTAATATAGTATACAGAGATGTTTTGAACAATTAAAACAAACATAATTTTCTCAATCATAATCATTTCATTCACTCATTTGAAACCCAGTAATTTAGCGAAATTGGCATGCAAATACATACATACATATTCAATAAAATATAACCCTCACCTTGGCAATCAGGAAATAAATCATAGAACTCAGTACTTACAAGTAAAAATGTTTAGGTACCACCCAACGGAGTGGGCACGGGTCAGCTAGTTTTATATATTCATACAACTTTGTTTCGGCAACTATATGTTGCTTTCTTCAGTGGTTCTTTGAAAACTAAGGAAACAATGGAGGTATTCCTTATAAATATAGTTCGCTACATGACGCTATATTGTATGAACATATAAAATAAAAAGCGTATAAAGGAAACAGATTTAAATCATTTTTTCAAAACAAAATATCAGATTCCGCTTTTACCGAATTGCACCAAACAAACGAACCCTATTTCTTCTGTTTGTATTTTAGATTTCCCACTAATAGAATTTTCAGATTCTAAGTTTTCATTGATCCTAGTGATATATTCTGATTTTAAAATAGGTTTTGTTTGTGTTAAGAATTTTTTTACATTTCCATTCATGAAATGTAAAATTTTTTTTACGAATTTAAAAAATCAGCTTTTATCTTTACTTCTATTACTGTTATTTTGTGGAGATAATTTGTCCATTATATAACTTGTCTGATAGGTTCTTTCAAACCATGTTCAGGTCACTGGAGATATGGGGCATTTTGCCCGCTTTACCTCTTGACTTTATTTCAGCCTGTTGGAGATATATGTTTTCTCTTGATGGTCGTTTTGCCACTCTGGCCTCGAGGCCAGGCCAGGACGCTGAGGGTATATGAAACACACTAGTTATATTAGACGAAAATGAATTAAGTGGAAATGCAGGCTTTGCATCCGATTCAGTTTCGCTATTCCTATGAGCTCCACGAGCCTATGATCTTAGAAACCTTCCAGAACAGTTTTCCCATGATTTTTCGATGAGTAAGCATTTTTGAATAGATTTAAGAATTAGGATGAGTGACAGAAAAGTTAGTTTTTGTTTGGCCGTCGTGATGTAGAAGTGCATAAAAATTAACTGTGTTTTAAGAAATAAAAGTTATTTTTAAAAAATTCAAGTGTTTTTAATTAAAAATTTAATTGGCGCAGTCGGATCGGATTGATTAAACTGATCAATCTTTATCGACTCTACATAGTGAAAAGCAAAATAATTTTCAAAAATTAATTTATTCATTTTTTTTCAAATCAAAAGAATAAACTAATATTCTTAACAAGTGAAAATTAAGAAAGTGAAAAAAAAATAAAATCAAATCAAAGAATAAACTGATATTCTTAATAAGAAACAATTAACTTAAAGTGAAGGAAAATGAATAAACTGATATCCTAAATAATTGAAATTTGAGTGAAGAAAAAGGAATTAACTGTGTTCTAATTAAGTGAAAATTTAAAAAGATATTAACATTGTCAACTGATAATAATTAATGTTTCCTCAATTGGGAGAAAACTAATAAGATAAAGCAAAATCAATAAAGTAAGTGCTCAAAGTGGCTCGTAAGACAATTGATAAAAGTGAAAAGTTTTGGTCAAAAAAAAAGTTTATTTAAAAAAACCAAGAAACCCGACCGACTGTAAAAAAGAACTAAAAAGATGTAAACCAGACACATTCATAATTAAGTCTATAAATCAGTACTATTAAAATTGTACTTGTGTCATTCTAGTTGTATGCTGATAGTGAGTGCACCTAAAGGTATATTTTATTGCTAATATAAGTACTGATGTACATAGGTTTTTAACTGGTCACTATTTGCAATAAACAGACAAAGAATAACTAATTGACAGTCGGAGGCTATCATATGTTTGGCTAGTCTGTGTAGGTGGTCTTCGATTTTAAGTTAGTTAGTTATATGTATTTTCTTTACCCAAATAAGCAAACAATAAATAGAATATTCAGTGAGGGAACTCAGCTAGTTAAATACTCTACTATCTTTCATAATCTTATTATTAAATTTGTTAAACAACTTCCAATTCACTGGTTAAAGGTTTGACACGTAATGAGGCCGCATAACCCACGGAGAATTTGGCATCCATACGCTCAGCGTATAGACCACGAAGAGAGAAAGGAATGGTTCTTCTGGTCATTCATGTATTGGCTCTTATCAATCCCTAAAAATGCGTAGCAGTCTATACCCAAACTAACCAAGGCGCAATTCACATATAGATAGGGGCAGAAACTAAACAAACTCTGGAGAATAAATAAAACGAGACCAAGAAAACACATCCTTATACTAACAGAGATTTTCGTCTTACAAGTCCAAAATGCAACCCCAAGCCAATATTGTTACATGAGCTTAATCCAAAAAGTATGGCGCATTAGATTTTGAATCCTTGTTCCACAGCGTTTTGAGTGTAAAACTTGTATCCGAACACTTTATCATTATTTTTCTTGAATTTTAAATCTAATTCAAATTCGTAATGTTTAAAATTTTAGGCTTAATATCGAGTCATGACCATGTAGTTGGGATCGCTTAATATTAAATATAAATAATAATTATTTCTGTTGAGAATCTCGCGACTCAAATTATAGGAGCGCAGAAAATCATTAATGAACATTCCAAAAATCAACATGCAGTTGCGTGGTTCGAGTAATTGGAGCCACGAAAAATCGGATAGGATCGTTGTTTCCTTGAAAACAAAAACTAAAGTCAAACTTTGAAAATCCAATCTAGGCAACCAGGCTGGCAGAATCGCTAGCAACACGAAAATTTATGTACACAAGATTGTGCCACAAACAGTAAACATACGGTGTCACCCTACAAAGCGTGTGTGACGCGCGCATGTGTTTTTTAGATGAGAAATCAACTCATGCACGTGTCACCCATGCTCGCTCGGTGGGGTGACACCGTTTGTTGATTGTGGGTGGCACAAGATAGTGTACATAAATCGTGTTGCTGGCGATTCTGCCAGCCTGGTTGCCTAGATTGGACTTTCAAATTTTGACTGTATTTTAGGCCTCGCATGGAAAATCAAAATACGACTCGATATGAAATTAGAGAGAAGGATTCGCTATCAACTCCGTACGGTACGGATGTAACAGTGTGCGCGGATAGAGAATCGTTCCTTCGTATATGTAAAGGAATGAGGCGAATCGAATCGATTCGATTATTTTTGTATGGAAATTATTCGACTACGGAGAAACAAATATGGATGCGAATACATATTTGGTATGATTTGATAGTTTCTTTTTTTTCTGGAAAATACGGAAATTTCTATGGAAAATATTCGATTACGGAGTAAAGTAATGTTAGTTCTCAAAGTAAGTAAATGAATGGAAATGATAGGTTCTCTTGAGATTAATTTGAAAATCTTCGCCTCCTCTTTGTGCTGTGCTTCGTAGCGGATTCTCAAAATTTAAATGAATTAGTAAATTCATAATTCTACCGCGTGTGAAATATTACTACGTAACGCCCGCCATTTTGATTTTTTGCTCACGTAGCATAACCTATGACACTCGGGAGAATAATACAAATCTAATGCCACCCCCTTCTTCAAAATCGGTTCAGCCGTTTGAAATACAGGATGTAGGTGTTAGCAGGTGAATATAAGCAGATAACGTGCGCCATATTGAGTTTTTGCTAAAGTCACATAGCCTATAACACTCGCGGGAAGAATACGAATGTAATGACACCTTATGGTTCAAAATCGGTCAAGCCGTTTAGGCTACAGGTGGTAAGAAAGAGACAGATATACATACGACCAAGCGAAGACCATTACCCTCCTTTGGTCAGTCGGGTACAAATATTAAACATGGAACCAATCGAACAAAGATTAGCTACTGCTCTGGAAAAAATCACGACTTTAGGGAACAGCCGACAAGTAACTCATTCTACAAAAGAAATAATATATATCCCGTAATTTTCGGCAGATCATCGTACATTGACACATTTTCTCTCCATCGTGGACACCCATCTAGCGAATACACCAGAGGAAAGGCAAGGGTTGATCTGGAACACTATCAACAATGTGAAAAAAAAAAACACAAAATAACTCCTACTGAATAACGCCGGCAACAGTTGGTCGACAGGCAAATTACCTCTTACTCAACGTTTCAGACCATTATCAAACCTGAAGGACATTACGAGAAAAATCAACGGGATTAAGGTAGGCAGCATTGCTGAACTCCATATTAAGATAAGGACCGTAGTAACCGATATCAATGGTTTTTCTTTGTATGAACCAGATAGAGATAATGTTAGATTTATGCTTGACCATATGTGATGATCCAGAAAAACCCTTCCAATGCTCACCAAAGATCATCCCACAGAGAGACATCGCCAAGGAGACCAAAGAGGGCCTGGCAATCACTCCAAAAGAACCAACCAAAGGAAAAAAGAAGCCAGAGAAGGCCAGCAAAAGACACCACGGGGAAGCCACGTTACCAGAGATGGATGCCACACCGAAAAAACCCCGAAATCCCCGCAAAACCCCCTAAAAAACATCGCCAAATACACTCCCATGCAAAAGCGGAATCCCCTATGACGTCACGACGTCAACAAATGCCTGGTTTGTAAACAACCCTGACCTTGGGTAAGTTTACAAACAAAAATGAAAATGAAACCTGACCCCTCTGGTCAGAAATGCACTCGAACGAGTGACATTCACGCCGAGTCAGCAAAAATTGCTGACCCAGCGGAATCGCGGCGATAACGACCGCCGGTCGGAGAAATGAAACCCGACCCTTTCAGGGCCATTCAGGCACCCATCCTCGTCGAGTCAACGGAAACTGCTGACGCAGCAAAACCTCAACAATTAGCGGCGGGTTGTCGCTGCAGCTACGGGTGAAACTCGACACCGGGAAAACAGTAATAATACGAAACGAAAACAATCTGAAATGCATTAAAAACGAAAGGTGAACGCACCGAGGTCATCCATTCAGTAAAATAGTGACGGCTGGTGAATGACCGGGAAAAGACACAAACAATTTGTATGGAGAGTATTTCTATTGGAGAAATGTTGGTGCATTGGGATGACACGTGCATCCGGGCACGATTGTAGTCAAGGTGCATCGATCGATGAAGGCCTGGGAAATGGCACCTCAGCAATATCCATCGGTGGGAACCATTCAATGGAGGGAATCGCCCAATCAGCGATATTGGCCCTATAAATGGAGCCAAGAATTCACTAAGGAGTCAGTCGAGAACTGGACCGGACCCCCGAAACGCCGAGAGGAAGACGTTCAAGCAACCAGAGGAAGACGTTCAAACAACCAGAGGAAGACGTTCAAACAACCAGAGGAAGACGCTCAAACAACCAGAGGAAGACGTTCAAACAACCAGAGTAAGACGCCCAAGCAACCAGAGGAAGACGTTCAAGCAACCAGAGGAAGACGTTCAGACAACCAGAGGAAGACTCCGCCAATCAGTTCAACCCTACAAGAAGCCACGCCGAAGTATAGAACCTGAACAGAGATCCTGAGCCCTAGAAGAGCCAACTGAAGATTATCTGAAGTAAGTAGAGAAATGAATCTCCGAGGCATAAGCCGAACACGGTTCTAGTAACCTATCGGACGCCAAGGAAACCCATCCGAACACGGTTCTTGTAACCTATCGGTTTGGGTTTTAAGCTTGTTTTTAAAACGCGGTTCACACTAGATGAGCGGTGCGTCATCCCTAGCGAAAGCGCTAGAAGACCCCAAGGTGGGCCCTAGACCAATCAGCCTGGAGGAGTACCGGGCCAGACAACTGAGTAAGCGTCGAGCGGACACACCACCGAGGGAGGACATCCACGCACCAAAGTATAGAACTGGGGTGGAGGCGAACTTCCGCAGAGCGATTGAGGAAGTGAGAAAACTTCTCTTAATATCCGTGGGGCAGAGCGAGCGGCTCCGACTGAGCCAGGAGATCCAACGGCTACAGAACGAGAGGAGGTGGTACCGGCAGGAAAAGAAACAGATGGCCTCGAGTCAGAACCTCCGGCATAACAATTAATAGTAGATTAGAGTTAAGATGTTAAGCCAATAAACTGAATTCTGTACTAATGGTAGTTTCCCCAAATATATTTTTGTATACCGATATTAACGTCTTTGTATGAATGAATCGATCGTCTTGGTGTAAACAGACATTGTTAACTCGGACTGTACCCTCAACAATTAAACAATTGCACGGTTTAGCACTACAAAAGAAAAGGTGTTAAACGCGTGCATAACACATACAATATTTATCAAAATTAAAGATTTAGTAACTAGATTTAATTTGGCTAGAAA
Organism: Chrysops caecutiens; assembly: GCA_963971475.1. NCBI lineage: Eukaryota > Metazoa > Arthropoda > Insecta > Diptera > Tabanidae > Chrysops > Chrysops caecutiens. The sequence goes on along the minus strand of OZ020569.1, from coordinate 29,554,411 downwards.
TATAAGACATTCGAATGATTTGAACGAAATAAAAAGAATACTATACACCTATATAGGATTTGACGAAATTTTAGATGAAAGGAATTTCTACTTCAAACCACAATTTTCCCATAAACACAAACCAAATCTCTCTCAAAATAATCAGAATACTTCTGGAAGACATAGAAATTTTCACTTCGGTTCAGATCGAGCAAGACATAATCAGAATGAATTCCATAACTCTAATCATAATCAAACCTTTAATCCGTCAGGACAATATCGAAATTCTTCACAAAATCCTCAACCGATGGATATTGATAATATACAGAGGGTTGATGAAACAAATAATTATTTGGAAAAAGAAGTTTCTTTTCTGAACTTAGCCTCGGAAATAAACTGTATATCCTCTTGACAATCAAGGAACACCAACTACTAGCTCTAATAGACACCGGGTCTACTATGAGTATAGTTAATGTAACACGGGTAGACTGTAGGGAATTTTAAATAATATATACTCTTATGTGACAATTAAAAACCATTAATAATAAAACTATGGAAAGAGTAGAATAAATATCTACTCCCGTTCCCAGAGAATGATGAGCGAAAATCATAGAGTCGAATGGTACAAACGTAAATTAGAAAATAAAGAATACAATTTATTGATAGGTATCTTTTGAAAAATATTGTTATAACTATGGAATTTACAATGAAAGAATTAACTCTAACCAATAACACTTATATAAAGTTGTATAACGAACCTGACCAAATCCATGAATGCTTTGAATTTAGTGAATCTAGGGAAACAAATTTAGACCACCTTAATGGAGAAGAACGTAGGGAAATAAAGAAAATACTAGATGAATTCCAAAATCTCATCTATCATGAAGGAGACTAATTAACAAATACTGATACTATTACCATAAAATTCAGTTAACCACAGATCAACAAATTGTAAGGATCACCCTATAAGTTAATTGAATAATCATCCTGTTACATGTATCTAAGATAAATTAGCACAGACACTTTAGTACGATCAACTTTGTTTAGCATAGGAACATTGTAACATTATATAATCACCCTGTTACATGTATCTAAGATAAATTAGCACAGACACTTTAGTACGATCATAGCATAGGAACATTATAATAGTACAGAACATTATCACAGTTATAACAGTATAGCGGAGACAATTATTAAAACATGCAAAGAGTAGTGAAGACAGAGAGAAAATTTACATAATGCACTTACCTAATGCACTTACCTAGCATAGTTGCACAATATACTTAGAACATAGGAGACATGTGAAGAATTGATACGTAGAATTCGTTGCAATAAATTCTTGATAAATTTTGGTTCTCATGGGAACTTAATTTTCATGAGGTTATTAAACTTAACTTTAACCTGTAAAAGCTAGTATAAATACAATACAGTATAATTCAGTTTTGTCTTGGACATTGAAGACGACAAAGCAAAGTTGTTATTAAAAATTAACAACCTGAAAAACTTAAAGAAAAACTATAAAAAGCTACATAATGACGAAATTATAAAAATTATTAAAGACAATAGCGTTAATTAGCTTATTAATTGTGAAATATTGTAGAAAAAAAAAAAAAAAAAAACAGTTTATTTATATAACATTTGTGAATTGTATTGCTTATTGGGTCATTATGGGCGCCTTCAATAGTAAACGTGAAGAGTTTAAAGAAGAATTTGTTATTAATAACAATGCTGCTGCCTCTAATAGTAATATTTTCCAACAAAGGAATCTAAGTGATTTTCATCTAGTTCCTTATTCTTTTATTGATCGTAGGATTTCATGCGCTTTCGTATTACTTCAAAGGATATTTATCAAAAACTGTTTCTAAGCAGGTTATGCAGAATGCATAATAATGACGTTAGGCTTGCAAACCCTTTCTCAAGATTTAAAGAAAATTTTAGACAATTTTAAGAAAACTCCCAATAGATCCTATAGTTCACAATATTTATTGGAAAAGCAAATATGTATAAAAAAGACAAGAGAGGAATTTAAAACAGAATATTTAGAATTTTTGAAAACAGATAAAGACTTAGCTATAACCTTAAAAACAAATTTTGATAAAATTTATGCGTAGGTAAATTAAATTATTGATAATAAATCTGCAATTTATTTGGGAACAAGGAATTCTGATATAGATATTTTAAGAATGGCGTCCTTTGACATAACTACAGCCATTAAGGTAATACCCGATTTTAAAGGTGAAATAAGAAAACTGGGCAATTTCCTGAATACAATAGAATTTCTACATGACACACTCAAAGATGAAACTGAGAAAGCCAAGCTCATAAAATTCGTCTTGAAAACAAGACTAGCCGACAATGTCAAAAATAAACTTATAACATATTCTGCTCCAACTAATTTCAGAAATTTACAAGATGTTTTACAAAAAGCATTTAAGCCAAACAAAACTTCACTGTCAATGCAGTCAGAATCGGCAAAAATATTTCAAGGAAACAAAACCGTTTTGATTATGCTCAAGAGATAGAAAATTTAATGTCCAAATTAAACATGCTGCAAATTTTTGAACAAGGTGAAGCACACCGATACATAATCTCGACATTAAACGAACAAATTGCAATAAATGCATTTAAGAATGGTCTCAATGAACTGATAAAATCAACCTTAGGTCTCTACCATACCACCTATTTGACCTTAGGTCTCTACCACAGGGTCTAAAAGCAATCTTTTTGAAGGACAATACCGTGTATGAAAGAAAGATCAGCCAAGACGCGGCGTCCAGAAAGAGATTTTAAGTTAAGGAGCTTAAGGCGATCTGTGTAAGGGAGAAGGTGGACGGGATCGGACCAAGGAAGGTGACGGAGAGCGAACCTAAGGAAGCGTTTTTGAATGGCCTCAACTCGCCCAAAATGAAGTTTGTGGTAAGGAGACCAGACTTGGGAAGCGTATTCTAAAATAGGGCGGACAAGGGAGGTGAACAGCCTTTTGTAGACGTATGGGTTGGCGAATTCCCTAGACCATCTAGTGATAAACCCCAACGTTCCGCCAGCTCTCCGCAGGACGTAATTAAGATGATCAAGGAATGAGAGTTTGGAATCAAGGGAGACGCCCAGATCAAGGACGCAATTCGTAGACCTAACCGCGGAGCCATTCAGAGTGAAAGTGTGGGTGATATGGTTGCGTTTACGGCAGAAACATATGTGCTTACACTTTGATACGATCAAAATAAGGTTGCTTTTAGAGCACCATTCAGAGTTGCGATTCAGATCAAGCTGTAGATTAAGATAGTCAGAGGGGTGAGCAATGCTTTTGTATATCTTGGTGTCATCAGCATACGAAAGTATGTTTGAGTGCAACACAACCTTAGATAAGTCATTTATGGCGGTTATGAATAGCAGAGGGCCGATGTGACTACCCTGAGGAACACCGGAGGATGCAGTAAAACTGTAGGAGAGGGAGGATCTAAAACTAACACGGTTTGGGCGGTTACATAGATAAGACCTGATCCACCTAAGGAAGGAATCAGGGCAAACAGCTAGTTTAAGCTTTAAAATGATGAGGCTGTGAGGAATGCTGTCGAAAGGCTTGCTCATGTCTGTAAAAATGGCTTCAACAACTTCCCCACGCTCAAGCGCATTTAAGGAGAAGGAGACAAACTGGACTAGGTTGGTAGTGGTGGACCTACCTTTAAGGAAACCGTGCTGGTGTGGAGATATAGTGGAAGCAAGGAAGGGATACAGTTTGTTAACAAGGATTTTCTCATAGATTTTAGGGATTGTAGAGATTTTAGCAATGGGCGTATAGTTCGAAACCTCGTGCTTAGATCCCTTCTTGTGGACCGGAACCAAGAAACCAGCCTTTCAACAGTCAGGAAACAAGCCAGACTGAAGTGAAAGGTTAAAAAGTCCCGACAGAGGTCCAGCAAGGAGAGTCGCGCATCTCTTTACGATTACCTTAAATGAGGAACATCTGCCCTCTGAGAGCTTAAGCACCTTAATGTTGCTTGTGACAACATCCACGCCAATGACGTTAGCGATATGATGAATCATGTCATCGGTGGACGTCGAAGGTACAAGCTCAGTGACAAATATTGATCTAGATTTAGGGACTGTCCTCAGAGTGCAGACGGGATTGTGCGTTGAATCGAGCACATTCCGAGAGGAGGGAGCAGGACCAAGCAGAAAGTCTGGCAAACCAGTGGGGGCGGTGGAGATAGAAAGACCGCTGGAAGGATTCATTAGACGCAGGGATTGAGTGGATGTCGAAGGAGGAATAGATGGGACGGGGGCATGTGGGGGTTGCTTGGCGGGGTCTGGGGTGATATTGTTGATGTTGTTGATGAGGTTTAAGGAGTAGCCGGGTTGCGAAGGAATCTCATTGGAGGATGATTGGGATAAGAATGGTATGTTGCTACTCCTTGGACAAGGGGGGGAGAGGCTAATTAGATTGGGGTCCTGTGGTAGAGTTAAAGTTTATTTGATAGATCTGGTTACCATTGATGAAGTTGACTTTGATTTTTGCATAGACTTATGCAGAGTAGGAGTTGGGCCCTTGGCTGGGTTCAAGTGGGTATCTGTCTCCAACCGGGGCCGAATTCCTTCAGAGAGTCGAGTGACTTGAGAAGCGAGGCATGAATAAGAGCCGAGTTTGTTAGGGAAGCACCACGATTACGTAGCTCTGCATTGAGTTCTAAAAAACGCGAGGAAAGTTCGCTGAGTGAGAACTCTAGCATTTTGAACAATACCAATAAACACCCGAGTCCTTGGCTTGTATTTTATCAGCTTACTCACCCGAGAGGCCCACGCATTTAGGGTGAAAGCACCTAACGTCCTTGCAAGACGCGGCGGCACAAACCAAGATCATGATGTGGACACTGGGAGCCGTGAATCGAATTGAACTTACAATAAATAAATAGTGTGATAAAAAATTGAATATGAGATTAGTTAAATTATATATAAAAAAAAAGAAAAAAGATCCTAGCAGTCAGAAATAGTCCGTGGTATTCAGTTCCGTAAAATTTCAGTCTGGCAGTGCTCAGTTGAGTTGATGCAGTGGTTGATTGTCCCAGGTCAGTTAGATGAACGGAGAATGATCGCTTAGTGAAGAACCGAACGCTTTTGTTGATATTTTCAGTTGAAGCCAAATCCACACAAAAGTTTCCGTAAACCAAAATGCCAAATGGAATTTCTCAAAGTTTGTGATCATGCACATGAATATAGTATTTGCGCAAGCAACTCCAAAATAGATCAAGGTAATTGAAGATCAATTAAATAAAACTTCTTCAAGTTCTCTTTTTAGGATGACTGAACTAACAATTAGATTGTTAACAGATTGTTTTCAACTGATTTTGATTTAAACATTCACAATTATACGTTATGTTAAAATAGTTGTATTTAACTGTAGATTAAATTACTTCAGGTAGTTAAACTTTTAAGAAAATATTAAAAAGCAACTAGGTAAAAGTTCGGCACAAATGCAACAGCAAAAAGTGGTACGTCCGTGCTTGAAGAATGCAAATACAGAACTTGAGATCAAGAAATAACACGAATAATAGAAATACGAATTATAATAAAAGGGTTAATGTGGTTACGTCAGGAGATGTCGAGCGCACTGAATTGGGAAACGCAGAAAACCGCGAATCGGAGACGGGAATAAGCAATTTATTTCAAGAACAGTAAGAGTATTCACTCTAGATAGCCATTTGAGCAACTTCATATATATAAAAACGGATATATCCCAAGTATCACTTTCATTTTTAATAGACACAGGTGCTGATATATCAATTATTAAAATAAATAAGTTAAATACTTTAAATAATGTATCGACTGAAAGTATATGTGAATTATCAGGTGTAACAAATTCAAAATCATACTCCTAAGGAACTATGAATTCGAAACTGAATATATCAGGTCAAACCATTTATCAAAAATTTCATGTGGTTGAGGAATCATTTCCAATCTTAACATATGGCATATTGGGTAGAGACTTTTTAATTTAAACTTCATGTAGATTAGATTATGAATCTTTCACCATAACATTATTACTAGAAAACGGGGATGTTACACTTCCAATGCATAGAAGAATGCCAAATTTTGAACAAATAATTGTACCGGCAAGAAGTGTAAGTTATTCAGGCAGTAAATGTCAATATTGCGAAAGATGGCATCGTTCTTAACGAACAAATACAGGAAGGTGTTTTCGTAGCCAACAGCTTAGTACCTGCTAAAGGTGTGGCACATGTTAAAATACTTAACACTCTGGATCATGCTATAGTACTAAACAATTTTATACCAAAGATAGAACCTTTGGAAAACTATCACATCTTAAACTTCAAAACTTCAAGTACTGATGCTCATAGAAGTGAAAGGCTGATGAATGAGCTAAATATTAATGGTCTTGATAACTCTGCAAGAAAACCTAAAGTAGACATTTTCATGAAAATCCCAGATGTATTTCATCTTCAAGGGGATACTCTTAGTTATAATAATTTTTATGAACAGAAAATTCCAGTGATAGATAAAAGCCCGGTTTATATAAGAAATTACAGACTACCACATTCCCAGGTGGAAGATATAAATAAAGAAGTCAAAAAATTAATTGAAGAGCATATCATAGAACCTTCGGTAAGTCTATATAATTCACCACTTTTGATAGTGACAAAAAAGTCAGATGGTGAGACTAAAATATGGCGACTAGTTGTAGATTTCAGACAATTAAACAAGAAAATCATGGATGATAAATTCCCTTTGACCAGGATAGATGATATTCTTGATACGCTAGGGAGAGCAAAATACTTTTCAACCCTCGATCTTACAAGTTCTTTTCATCAGATTCCATTGCACCCTAATTCTAGGCCCTTAACAGCTTTTTCAACGAGTAGTGGACATTATCAATTTAAACGTTTGCCATTTGGTTTAAAAATTTCTACAAATAGTTTTCAGAGAATGCTATCAATAGCATTAGCTGGGTTAGACTCTGAAGTATTTTTTTATGTGGATGATTTTATAATCTTTGGTTGTAGTTTACAACACCATAATTTTAGTTTAATTAAAACATTTGAGAGACTTCGGAAATATAATCTTAAACTGAATCCACAAAAATGCAACTTTTTACGTACAGAAGTCACTTATTTAGGACATCTGATAACCCAAGATGGAATCAGAACAGATCCCAAAAAATATGCCACAGTACTAAATTATCCACAACCTTCAACAGCGGAAGAAGCAAAGAGATTCATAGCTTTCTTTAAGTATTACAGACGTTTCATTCATAACTTCGCTGAAATAGCTAGACCAATCAATAATTTAGCTAAGAAAGATACTCCCTTCGTCTGGTCTGATAAGTGTCAGGAATCATTCCTAAATCTGAAATCAAAATTAATTAATGCTCCCATACTTCAATACCCGAACTTTGAAGAGAAATTTGTAGTAACCGCAGATGCATCGCAGTTCGCACTTGGTGTTGTCTTATCCCAAGGTGAAATTGGAAAAGATTTGCCCATATCTTATGCTAGTAGAAGTCTAAATAAGCATGAGATTAAGAAACCAATCACAGAGAAAGAACTTTGCAATACACTGGGCGATAAATTGTTTTAGACCATACCTTTACGGTAGGAAATTTATAGTTGTAACAGACCATAGACCCTAAGTAAGTTTGTTTACCCATAAAAACCGATCCTCAAAGTTAACACGTATACGACTGGACTTAATGGACTATGATTTTGAAATTCTTCACAAACAAGGGAAAATGAATATTAATGCTGATGCTTTGTCATGAATAGAGCTAGATTCAGATATTTTAAAAGACATGATACCCACAGATAAAAAAGTCATGACAAGAGCAATGATAAAAAAGAAGGAAACTCCACCGGAAAAAAATAGTAACTCTTGTACTGTAGAGCCTGATCAACTCTATGCTTGGGAATGTACTTCTTTTTCTGAAACTAGAGGAGTAAAAAGTTAGATTTGAAGCGCGCGAAAATATAGAAAGTTTGCCTCGAGTTATAATTGATAACAAAGCAGTATTTGCCGAAATTAGCAATAATCCATGTTATAACTGAGGTTTAATCTTGGAGACGCTAATATTCGTGGCTCGAAAGAAAAATATTCAAAAACTAGCGCTAGCGAAGGAAGATATTATATTCAAGGATATAAATATCAATGAATTTAAAGGAATATTTAATGGATTGCAATCAAAAATAAAAGCACATAGAGGGCAAACAAATTTGAAAATAGTTTTGTACAAATATCCACATAGAATAAAAGATGATGAAATAAAATTCAAAATAATAAAAGAGTTTCATGACTCACCCTATGGAGGACACTGTGGTATCAAAAGAACAATAAATAAAATAAAACAACGATATATTTGGAAGAATTTAAATAAAATGGTCAAGAATTACGTCAGCAAATGTCAAACCTGTCCAAAAAATAAAATCACCAAGCATACGAAAGAAAAGATGGTCATAACAGATACACCTTCCACGAGTTTTCAAATAATTTCTATAGATACAGTAGGTCCTTTGAAAATATCAAAAGAGTTAGGTACATATTAACAATCCAATGTGAGTTGACTAAGTACATAGAAGCAATTCCCATAGAGAATAAAGAAGCACTAACAATAGCTAAGGCATTATGAGAAAAATTCATTTTAAAATTTGGAACTTTCAAAATTTTGAAGTCTGATTTAGGATCCGAATTTGTTAATGAGTTATTTAAAAATTTATGTAGTTTGCTTCAAATACGTCAAATTAATTCAACAAATTATCATCATGAAACTCTGGGATCTATTGAGAGAAATCATAGAGTACTCAATGAATATTTAACTTCATTTGTACAAAATAGTGAATGGGATGAGTGGATACCATTTTATGTATTTTGTTATAATACGACACCTCACACTGATACAGGATATACCCCGTATGAATTAGTTACTTTTCCTAGTGACATAGTTATGAATGAATCTCCGATATATAACTATGATGATTACGTACAGGAAATAAAATTTCGTTTACAGAAAGCTCATGAAAGAATCAAAGTAATATTAAATAATGCAAAAATAAGAAGAAAAAAGTATTTTGATAAAGATGGTAAGCCACTTAAAATAAAAATAGGAGATAGAGTACTGTGAAAAAATGAAAATAAAAAAAAATTAGGTAAGCAATACAATGGTCCTTTTGAAGTATTGGACATAGATAATGTAAACGTAAAATTAAAGATAGAAGATAAGATGATATATATGTACACAAAAATAGATTAAAAGCAATTGGGTAAAAAACAACAAACAAAAAAAATTAATAGCAATAAGATAGTAAATAAAAACATGCATAAGTCTCGTATAACAAGTGTAATCATCATTATTGTAGTAACATATATTGTTCAGCGAACTAAAGCTGGATTCGCTGGTCCGTCCGACGTGTGCGGAACTGTTTTTTTTATATTGAGTTTTGACAACTCTCATGCCGTACTCATTTTGCGGCGAATTCAGTTCTCTCTCCGCCAAAGTTGAACCAACTTCAACTTTCGTGCGGAAGATTTTCGTTTTCACTGTGAATGTGTTCCGCGTCGCGTCGTTCAATTTGTGAATTGTTCTAAAAAGTGCGGCAGATTTATGACGAACCAATGAATCATAACCCAAGACACTCTCTTCGCGACGAATTAGTTCCGCACACGCCGGACGGACCAGTGAATCCAGCTTAAGCCTGGATGAACCGGCAGAAGAGCGAATTCGCAGTCAAGAAGAAATATAAGATCCATTTAGAGCCGGCGAAGAAATTAGAAAGATGATTTGGGAAAGCGAGAGACGTAAATCACGTGACGAAAGAAGGAGGGGTCAATTCTCCATAACAAAAGATGCCAGAACCAGAAGAATCATCGAACAAAAGAATTGGCAAGCAGCAAAGAAGCAAGAACAAATCACGGGACAAAAATTAAATGCATAATTATGTCAATATTCAGAGCAATGTTTTTACAAAAAAAAAAAATTTTAAACCCGAAATAGATTTAAAAAATTTTTTCTTAAACGGTGGGGATGTAAGGATCACCCTATAAGTTAATTGAATAATCACCCTGTTACATGTATATAAGATAAATTGGCACAGATACTTTAGTACGATCAACTTTGTTTAGCATAGGAACATTATAACATTATATAATCACCCAGTTACATATATCTAAGATAAATTAGCACAGACACTTTAGTACGATCATAGCATAGGAACATTATAATAGTACGGAACATTATAACAGTTATAACAGTATAGCGGAGACAATTATTAAAACATGCAAAGAGTAGTGAAGACAGAGAGAAAATTTACATAATGCAATTACCTTATGCACTTACCTAGCATAGTTGCACAATATACTTAGAACATAGGGGACATGTGAAAAATTGATACGTAGAATTCGTTGCAATCAATTCTTGATCAATTTTGGTTCTCATGGGAACTTAATTCCCATGAGGTTATTAGACTTAAGTTTAACCTGTAAAAGCTAGTATAAATTCCATAATGATAAATGAATAAATTCAGTTTTGTCTTGGACATTGAAGAGGAGGGTTTTACTTTTGATAATTCCAGAGCACTTGTTGGTGCTCTTCATTATCATATATCTCACGTTGATATTGGCCGGTGCTTCAGACGAGCACTTCAATATGGTGAGCTTTTAAATCTCCGATTTTCAGTTAATATATATATACATATATAAACATTACAAAATCACGAGAAAGAAGTTGGGAGACAAGTAGATGAAATGGAAAGACAAGGGATAATTAGGAAATCTTATAATAGATATGCATCCCCTATTGTCGTGGTAGATAAAAAATGAGATAATTCATGTATAAAAAAATTTAGGCTCTGTGTTGACTATCGAATATTAATTGAATATTCTGTTGATGATAAATTTCCTATTCCTAACATTGACGGAATCCTAGATAAACTGGGACGAGCTAAATATTTTAATACTCTCGATCTTGCCAAAGGATATCATCAGATTAAAATGCACCCAGATGATATCCAGAAGACAACCTTCGTTACACCAAAAGGATTATTTGAATATGTACGAATGCATTTTGGGATGAAAAATGCTGCAGGCACATTTCAGCGGCTGATGAATGAAGTTTTACGGGAAAATATAAATAAAATCCGAATATCTCGACGATATTCTAGTTTTCTCCACAAGTCTCCAAGAACATCTCCAAAGTATTAGAAAAATTTTCAATGAACTAAGTAAACAAACATACCCGGGATACAAATAACAGGCTAGTCTAAGCTGCTTAGACACCTCCCTAGCCACCGGGCGCGTCCACAAGTTGCGGATAGTGGAAGTACAAGAGTAATGTTCTTGGATCGTCGAGGAATAGGCAGAAGAGTACAGTTACTGAACTCAGAAAGCTCGATACTCGGCCGCGGACAATGGGAAGACCCCCTTTTTGACTATGGAGGGTTTGAGCAACACAAACATTACCCCAGGTGGTGCGGCAACTCAGTCGTCAAATCCATCCATCTCTTCGGAGGTGGCCGTGTCCCATTCGGATTCTGGGGGACACACACTCAAACCGAGTACAGCAACGACGGTGGAACACTTGGGCAGCGTTGCGGTGAATGTTACAAGTGGGAGACAGAGCACAGGTGGATCGACCAGCCTCTCTACAGGCCTGGAGTTGAACTCCCAAACTGACGACGGCATGTCCGTCACTAGTACAGGGAGCATTGACTCAGGGGCCGAAAGGAGATTGCTGGACGAGGCTACCGAAGCCAAGCTCTCCGAGAAGCAGAGGAAGAAGCCGAACAAGGCGCAACTGTCCCTAAAAAGGTACAAAAGTGCCAAGGCCAGCCTGAAGAAGCTCTTCGATAAGGAGAATGGCTACGTAGCAAGAAATAAGAGGTTTGTCGCCGACTTTGAGAAGAACATTGCTTCACAGAAATTGGGGACAATTACTGAGCAGATCCCAAGACCGCCAAAGCCTGAGGCCGGAGCATTAGGAAAGAGCGCCAAACTACAGAGGTCCAATGCTGTTACATCCTCACCCTCAGGAAAACTCCCACAGCTGACTTCCCAGAAGAAAGCTAAAAGGGTGCGATCCAATGATGTGGAGGAAAAAACGGTAAAAAAGGCCAAAACCTCGTCGGTAGACCAAGCGCCCGCCGATTGTCAGATGGCTTTCATAGATCGAACAGATCTAGATGGCAAAATTTCTGGCGAGAGGTGGGAAAAGTTCGAGACGAAGTTGCTGTATGCAATGGCAAGCGAGCAGAGTTGCTCGAAAGAGGAGATGTCCTTTGTCCTTTGGGCAAGCTGGCACAGGGGTGTCAAGATCATTGGGTGCTCGGGGTGGAAATCCGTTGATTACCTAAGCCGGGCGGTCGAGGGTCTTGGCGAACTTTGGCCGGGTGCCAAGTTGGAGGTCGTTCCGCAATCGGTCCTACCATTGAGGAAACTGGCACTATTGTGGATTCCTCATCCAGTAGTGGAGGATGAAGCCACGACGAAGCTGGTTTCAAAGCAGAATGGCTTGGACACTAGTAAATGGAGAATCATCTCCTCCAACAAGTGTCCCAACGGAATAATCAAAGACCTGGTCGTGACGGTTGACGACGAGTCCTTTGCCAAACTCAAAGACTCAAAAGGAAGCATCAAATTCGGGTTTAGCGTGGCGAAGGTTTCCGGTTTCCGCAGCGAAGGCTTCCAAATGAGTCGAAGAGCGGCACCGAGAAGGTTGCAGGTGGTGCAAAGTGAAGTGAGCACCACTGTGAAGCGGCCACCGTAGATTTTATGCTGTACATGGATGAGAATGGAGTAGACTTGGCCTTAGTCCAGGAACCGTGGCTCGCAGGAGACAAAATCCGAGGGCTTAGGTCGAAAAACTACAGTCTACTGCATTCAAATACAACAGGCAAAAAGAGAGCGTGTATAGTAACAAAGAGGTCATTAAATCTCACTTTACTTTCACAGCACAGCACAAATGATATGGTGGTGGCAGTACTAGAGGAGGGGGGCAAAACAAACCTGCTCCTAGCCTGAACGTATATGCCATACGTAGAGGGAGACCCCCCCTCAGCAGCGGTCTGGGCCCTTGCGCAAGAGGCCAAAACCAAGGGATGGCACTTAGTGATGGGTTGTGACGCGAACGGTCATCACGTCCAATGGGGTAGCAGAGGCATCAACAAGAGAGGTGAATCAATTTTAGAGTTTATAATTACCGCTAACCTAACAATCTAATCGGTGTGATTCACCCACCTTTACTAACAAGATTAAGGAGGAGGTCATAGACCTAACATTGGCTACTAACACAATCGATTTGAATGTGGAAAACTGAAGAGTTTCTCCCGAGCACTCCTTCTCGGATCATGGGAGAATTCTTTTTGATATTAACCGGAAAGTTATGGAAAGTAAACTATACAGGAATCCGAGGAACACGGATTGGGACAGATTTTCCACAGAAGTGGAGAAGGCAATGAAAACCACGAACAAACAGTGTCCGGGTGCCTGCTGTAGGTACTTACCTTTTATTTTTATTATGACTGTAATAATTACTGTAAATAATTACTCTATTATTTCTAAGTAAAACTTAGTTTACAATTTTTAATTTTATTTTGATTTAAGTAACCTACTTTTGTTAAGTTACAATAAAATTTATTATTGTTATTCAAGGAATTAGTTGAGCTCATAAAGAGATGACTTCTTTTTAAATAATTAAACAATTAATATTAAATATAACAAGATTATGTATATGTGATTATTATTTTAAATAAATTAAAATTTTTAAAATATAATAAATTATAAATAGTTATTTTTATTTGTTATATTAATAAGTAGTAATAACTATATTGGTGGCCCCAACTGGAGAAACTTCTCTAAATAAATTAAAAACTAAATAATTAATTATAAAAACAAAAGAAATAAGTGCAAAACTAAACAAATAGGAAAACAAATAAAATAAAATGTAGGTGAAAAACTAATAAATGAAAAATGAAATAACATATAAAAATACAAAACTTTTGTGAATGTGAATAGAATTTAAAGAAATAAAAATAATAATTAAATAATAATTAAAATCATATTTTATGTTGTGAATTTATATACATACAGTTTAAATATAATTTAAATAATATAATGTGACAGAAATGACATGAATTGAAATTAATTTAATTTCATAAAATTAATATAAATTGAAATGTGAAGTCAAATGAATTTAAATTTAAAAATTGATCATAAGTGAAAATAAAATAAAATATTATAAACAAATTAATAAACAAATACTTTATGAAAATATTATATATATATATATTTATATTAATAACCAAAAGAAAATATGTGTGGATAAAATAAAATGAACCATTTTTAAATATATTACCATAATAAATAATAATAATAATAAATAATTTTGTGACATAAATAATGAAATAGTTTTCGTGAATTAAGTTGAACTATTGAAAGAAAATTAAATTCTTAAAAATAAATCAATACTATTTTCTTTAAACATTTTTAATAATACAAATATAAAATTAATTTAAATTTTAAATCGAAGAACACCAACTTTAAATCAATTACTGAGGATTTAAAATAAATTAATTTCAACAAACTAATCCGTCAGATTTCTGTGACATCAATTGTGAATTAAATGAAATTAAATAAAATTAATTAAAATTAATAACTAATTTTCCATTTAAAGTGGAAATTCATTTAATTTAATTTAGAAAGTGCATTTAAATAATAAATTGAAAATACACATTTAGGTATGAAGGAGTTATGTTATATATAATGGATTAAAATATAAAGAACACACATTAAGAACATAGAACACATCAAGACATCCTGAAGACAATTTAAGAAGAAGATGAAGAAAACATAAACAAAAGAAATTAAGAAGCTCTATCTGCCTTTTTGTAAAGTAAGTCCCTACTTTTTCTTCTTTGATTAAACGGAGCATTATTATTAAACAAAGATATTTCATCTGTTTTCGCACTATTATATTATATCTTATTATATTATCATATATCTTATTATTTATTAAATTGTTATATATCATATTAAATTAACATCGGAAAATAATTCAAATTTTAATTATGAATTTACCTGAAAATAATGGTGCCACAAGTAATGGGGGTGTTTTACAATCAACTGGTGATTCTGAAACTCAGATCGGTAGTGCTACAGTTCATAAACTCCCAAACTTCTGGTCATCCATGCCTGAACCTTGGTTTGTACAGGCGGAATATATTTTTCAAATTAATAGGATGAGTAGCGATCAAAGCAAATTTCAACACGTGGTTGCAATACTACCACAAGATATAATTGGATGTGTCGTGGATTTAATAAGAAATCCACCTATTAATAATAAATATGAAAAATTAAGAGATGCTCTCATCTCTAGACTCACAATTAGTGAGGAAAAACGATTAGAGCAATTATTATTGCCATCCGAGATTGGAGATCGGAAACCTTCCTCTTTTTACCGTGATATGGAGACATCAATGGGTTCTTCTAACATTATTAATACTAATCTTCTAAAGAAACTTTGGATGAGAAAATTGCCTGAAGCAATCAAAATTGCGGTTACTTCTTCAGGTAAAGAAGATATAAATGCTCTAATAAAAGTTGCAGATGATGTTTGGGAAGTTATTCAACCGCGAAAAGTTTATGCTGTTAATACTTCTCAAACAACAAACGCTCAAATAGAAATAGCTAATGCCGTTGCCTCTCTTTCACTTGAGATTAAAAGTATTAAGAAGGAGGTTTCTGATTTGCGAGAAATTTTTCGACCATTTAATGATTACCCACATAGTCGATTGCGTTACCGCTCGAATTCTAGGTCGAGGTCTTCAACACCAAACAGAAAATCAAATGGTATGTGCTGGTATCATGCAAACTTCGGCGATAAAGCCACTAAATGTTTACTCTCCTGTAACTATAAGGAAAAATCAAATGATTTAAACAACTAAGAACTAGCATCAAAGCGACAGATGCTTGTTTCCTTTTAACACGTCGCCTTATTGTTACAGATCCATTGACAAAATTTCGTTTTCTTATCGATACTGGGGCAGATATTTCTGTTTTTCCCAGACTGCAAGAGTGCATCAGCAATAAACCTTACGGCAGCTAATGGAACCCCTATTAAAGTTTTCGGCAATAAGTTACTAACTGTTTCTCTTAATTTACGTAGGGATTTTCCTTTTCTTTTTACAATTGCTGCAGTAGATAAACCTATTATTGGGGCAGATTTTCTTGCGAAATTTGGGATACTTGTAGATCTTCGTAATAAACGACTTATTGATACGAAAACGCAGTTAAAGGTTTCTGGGATATGCTATTCAGCTATTACTCCTTCAACAAAAATTTATTTGCTGACCAATAAATTTTCACAACCTATGAAAGAATTTCCAGAAATAACTTCAAATTCAAATTTTACTGCTGAAATTAAGCATTCAACCCAACATCATATTTTTACTAGTGGACCTCTTCCTTTTTCTTCTCCTCGACGTTTAGATGTTACCAAAAAAACAAAATTGCAAAAGATGAATTTGCTACTTTATGTAAACTTGGTATTTGTAGACCGTCAAGATCTCCGGCATCCTCGCCTCTTCATTTGGTTCCTAAACCAAATGGAGATTGGAGACCTTGTGATGATTTCCGTCGCCTTAATAATATTACTATAGCGGACAGATACCCATTACCACATATACAAAATTTTAATTTTAATTTAAGCGGTTGCAAAATTTTTTCAAAGATAGACCTTTGTCGAGCATATAATCAAATTCCTGTTGCTGAAGAGGATATTCACAAGACAGCCATAACGACACCCTTTGGAATGTTTGAGTTTCTTCGAATGCCTTTTGGATTACGGAACGCGGCTCAAACATTTCAGAGATTTATGAATGAAGTTTGAGGTGATTTTGATTTTGTTTTCGTGTACATTGATGACATCCTTGTAAGTTGTAAAAATGAGGATGAGCATTTCACACATCTACAACAAGTTCCTACCCGTTTAAGAGATTTTGGTTTATACATCAAGGTTGAGAAATGTGTATTTGGAGTTGCCGAGTTAAATTTTTTGGGTCATAATATTTCGGAAAAAGGAATTCTTCCTTCAAAAGAGAGGGTTGAGATTATCACTAATTTCCCAGAACCCAAAAATTTGAAGAGTCCATCGTTTTATCCCAAATCTAGCACAAGTTTTCATTCCTCTACATAGCCTTTTTGTTAGCTCGATTAAAAAGCCTAAAGAATTTATTTGGACTGATAGTCATTCTACTACATTTAATAAAGTGAAGCAAATGTTAGCCGAAACTGTTTTTTTGGTGCATCCTATTCCTGAAGGTAATTATAGTCTCACAACAGATGCATTAAATACAGCAATTGGAGCAGTCCTCCACCAGTACGTTGATAGAACTTATCAACCATTAGCCTTCTTTTCAAAAAAATTAAACCAAAGACAACAAAAATATTCGGCTTTCGATACAGAACTTTTAGCTGTCGATGAATCAATTAAACACTTGAGACATTGGTTAGAAGGTAGAAAGTTCATTGTTTTTACAGACCACAAACCCTTAACGACAGCATTATGGACAAAAACTGATCGCTGTGCTCGGCAAGCGAGACACTTAAGTTTTATATCACAGTTCACAAATAATATTTTGCAAATTAAAGGTAAATCGAATGTGGTTGCTAATACTTTATCTTGATTGGATGATCTGAAACTCGAGTCTTTTGATTCCACTAAAATTTTCCCACTAGATATTCAAAATTTCGCTAAATATCAGACAGAAGATCAGGAAATTCAGAATTTAATTAAAAATGATAAGGAACAAAGATTCCAACTTATTACATACCCTTTTTCGAAAATCAAAGTCTGGTGCAACAATTATAATAATACCATGCGCCCCCTAGTTCCTGAAGTCTGCAAAAGATCTTTTTATGAGAAACTACATTCGCTTTCTCATCCAGGCGTTCGGGCAACTAGGAAATTAATAACTGATAAATTTTTCTGGCCCCGTATGAATCGAGATATTGGAAAATGGACTAAAACTTGCCAGACTTGTCAACAAAACAAAATTACAAGACATTCAAAATCAGAACTAGGTTCTTTCCCACTCCCTATGACCCGTTTCCAGCACATACATTTGGATATTGTTGCTCCTTTACCAGTTTCGAATGGTTACTCCTATTCCTTAACATTGATTGATCGTTACTCACGATGGCCAGAAGCTATTCCAATGAAGAAGGTTTCAGCTGAAGCAATAGCCAAAGGTTTTGTAAAACATCATATTGCAAGATTTGGAATTCCACCCACCATTACTACTGACAGAGGAGCTCCTTTTGAGTCAAAATTTTTTACTACTTTAATTTCACTTTTGGGAACACATAGGATCCGTAAAACTGCATATCATCCTCAGAGCAATGGTATGGTTGAACGTTTCCATCGCCAATTGAAGGCTGTGCTTAAATCGACTAATTTTCTGAATAATTGGGTAGAAAGACTGCCTCTGATATTGCTTGGTTTTCGCACAGCTTTTAAAGCTGATTTGGGATGCTCTGCGGCTGAAATGGCTTATGGACAAACCCTCAGAATTCCTGGAGATTTTTCTATAAATAAAGAATTAGAAGTTCCTCTTTCAGTAACTTTGGACAACATGAGGAAGTCCATTTCTTTGTTGAAACCTGTTTCTGTTACGCATAAATCATTAGACAATCCTTTCGTTTTTAAGGACTTAAAACATTGCAGTCATGTTTTCGTAAGAATTGATCGTAAAATACCTTCACTAACATCTCCATATGATGGACCATATGAGGTACTTGATCGAACAAACAAAGCTTTTAAAATTAAAATTAATAAAAAATCAAGACCGTTTCAGTAAATCGTATTAAACCATCATATATTGAGAAAACAGACGAAATTTTTTTGCCACGTAACAAAAAGTCAATTTCCATTTTTTTACCTTAGCTCCGTTTTTGAAGGGGGAAGTATTCTAGGTACTTACCTTTTATTTTTATTATTACTGTTATAATTACTGTAAAAAATTACTGCATTGTTTCTAAGTAAAACTTAGTTTACAGTTTTTGATTTTATTTTGATTTAAGTAACCTACTTTTGATAAGTTACAATAAAATTTATTATTGTTAGTCAAGGAATTAGTTGAGCTCATAAAGAGATGACTTCTTTTTAAATAATTAAACAATTAATATTAAATATAACAAGATTATGTATATGTGATTATTGTTTTAAATAAATTAAAATTTTTAAAAAATAATAAATTATAAATAGTTACTGTTATTTGTTATATTAATAAGTAGTGATAACTACACCTGCCTCCACACAGTGGAAGAACTGGAGAAGTCCGTTAAACGACTTAGCGAGGTCTTGCTAAAAGCCTTCCAGAAAACTTGTCCTATTAGCAGAGCTCGAGGGGAAACCAACAGGTGGTGGAACAAAGAGCTCAAGCAGCAGAGGGACGCCACTAGAAGGCTTTACAACAAGGCAAGGAAAAGTAGAGAAGAGGGAGACTGGGCGAAGTACAAGCGCAGCTTTGATGATTAAAAAGGTAAAGTGAGGAAGGCGCAATGGGACTCATTGGTCAACTTCCTCAGGTCCATAGAGGATGCAAACGAGGCCTCAAGGTTCAGGAAAATTCTTTCCAAAGATGTCACAGTCACAGGAAACCTGAGGAGACCAAACGGATCGTGGACAGAATCAAGTAAGGAGACATTAGAGCTGCTGATGGAGAATCACTTCCCCGGCTGCCTGACAACAAGGGACAAAGGACAAGGGTGCCCAGGGGTCAGGATTTGTCCAAAGTTAGATACTATTAGATACACCATCAACAGGGAGCAGGTAATATGGGCGGTGAAAACATTCGAGCCATACAAATCCGCGGGGCCGGATGGAATCACACCAGCCATGCTGCAAAATTCGATAGGCAGTATAGCACAGGTACTGACGAGCATCTTCCAGGGGAGTTTATTGCTAGGATATATCCCGGAGGCATGGAGAGAAGTGAGAGTTGCCTTCATAACTAAATCTGGTAAGTTGAGTAACACAACACCAAAAGACTTTAGGCCAATAAGCCACTCCTCGTTCCTACTGAAGACAATGGAGAGGCTTTTGGATCTAAATATTAAACAGCGAACCAAATTGGAGGAGGAGTGCACAGCACAGCACGCATACCTTAAAGGTAAATCGGTTGAAAGTGCGCTGCATGAAGTGGTCGGAATGATTGAAAACTCCCTCCAGCACAAGGAATATACCCTAGGGGCGTTTCTTGATATAGAGGGAGCTTTCAACAATGTAAAGACCAATGAAATAAAGGAGGCATTAGAGGAGTTTAACGTGGAGCCCACCATCACGTTCTGGATAATAAGTATGCTAAATAACAGAATCATCAGTACAGAAGCGGGGGATCACAAGATTAAAAGATGGGCGACTAGGGGCAGGCCACAAGGAGCGGTAATATCCCCACTTTTGTGGTTGCTCGTAATTAACTCGATCCTAAAGGACCTTGGGGGGAGAAGAATAAGGGTCACCGCCTACGCAGATGACGTAGTCATACTGACATCAGGCAAAGACCTACAAACGATATGCGACATCATGGGTGGAGCATTAAGAGAGACTAATAACTGGGCAGAGGAGAACGGGCTAGGGATAAATCCCGAAAAGATGAAACTGGTTCTCTTCAGCAGAAGATACAAGATACCGCAGGTAAGACTGCCAAAGGTGAAAGGGCAAGAGCTAAACCTCTCGGGAGAGGCGAAGTATTTAGGAGTTATCCTGGACTCTATACTTAACTGGAGGAAAGGATGGAAAAAGGAATAAACACTTTCTACACATGTAGGAAGATGTTTGGTAAGAATGGGGTCTCCAGCCATGGTTCATACACTGGATCTACATTATGATCGTTAGACCCGTTATCACGTACGAAGCCCTTGTGTGGTGGAAAGCCATGGACAAGGAGACCAATAGACAGATGCTAGGAAGAGTACAGCGACTAGCAGCGATATGAATAACGGGTGCGATTAGGAGCACACCTCAGGCAGCGCTTGAGGCGATATTAAACTTGCAACCGTTAGACCTCCTTACAAAGGGGCTGGCAGCCAAAAGAGCCCTCAGGTTGAGGGAAATAAAACAGTGGAGGCACACAGACCCGGGTCATGCTAGAATACTGGAAGAGATATTGAAAATGGGAGGCACCGTGGAAGCCGGTGTGCTACGACAGCGCACGGGCTACATGGTGGCAAAGCAATGGTTTGGGGAGGAGTTGGAGATCAGAATCCCAACCAGAGCGGAATGGAAAAGTGGTTCCATTTTGAAAGAAGGCGAAATAAGCGTCTTCACGGACGGCTCAGTAACTGAAACGGGGACTGGAGTCGGCATATTCTCGGAGATGCTAGAAGTCGAGAAGTCACACAGACTCAACAAAGACTGTAGCATATTGCAAGCGGAAATTAACGCGATAGAGAGAGCAGCAAGACTAAAGCAGCTGACCGACGAAGAAATTCAAGAAGCCACGATCTATAGCGACATAGATCACTAGAATCTAAGAAAATCAAGTCAAAGGCTGTGATGAGTTGCCGAGAAGCACTATCCTGGATCCGAGACGAGGTCAGCCTCTGTTGGGTTCCCGCACACAGCGATGTAGAAGGGAATTTACAGGCGGACAAGCTGGCAAGAATCGGAACCGAAATTCATAGTGCTGAAGAAGCTAACTCATCAAAGCCACAGATGAGGTTGTTGAAAAATACCATCGACAGGATAATTCGGGATCAACATGGCAAGAGATGGAGCAACAGAGATGACTGCTTCAACTTAAGACAATTGTGGCCACGAATTGAGGAGACAAGAACGGTAGGCTTGTTACGAGCAACAAAGACCTCGGTCCGTAATACCATTATGGTCATTACAGGACACTGTCCTGTCGGGAGAAACCTCCACAGATGGGGCTCACAAATGACAGTCTCTGTAAGGAATGGGACGAGGAAGAGGAGACGGTGTACATCTATTGTGCTACTGCCCACTATTGGTCGAAAGTAGGAGGCGACTACTGGGTAGGGAATCCTGCAGAGGGTTTGAGGAGATCGCGTGCATGGATATTCAACTATTGCGGAACTTAAGCTGTGGAAATGCCTCAGGGCAGAAAATAAAAGGATAAAACAACAGGAGAGGAAGGGGATAACAACATTCAAAGGGCTGTTATGTATTTTTTATTCGTTTTGTTATGGTTCCAATTCTCAATGTTAACCAGTTCAATGTTGAAAGCAGGCTTGACACAAGTTTTAAGTTGGCTTAATATTTATTATTGTGCATATTCTAATTACAATTCTCTTTTACATTTTCATTCATTTTCCTTAAGCTTTATACAAATCCAACGTCCAAGCGACAAATCTACTAATTACCTTCCTAAGATTTTATATAAATCAAACGCTCATGTTACCAATCTACTACTTATCTTCCTAATATTTGTTATAAATCAAACGTCCATGCGACCAATCTACTTATTACCTTTTCATTTCACTACTTAGCCAGATTCAAATTTACTTTACTTTCTTGTCTGATTCCATGTTTCTAAATTTTGTGTTTTTAATCCTAATTTTATTCAGTTTTCATTCCATTTATTCCATTCCATTTAATCTAGTTTACAATTGCTTTCTTAATTCTATTATTACTTCTCTTGCTGCGCCGGTACTTCAACCGCTCGTTATGGAGCCGCTGGATCTCCTTGCTGATCCGCAGGCGCTCCTCTTTCCCTACTGCCAGCAGCAGACGACGACGAACCTCCTCTATGGCCCGCCTGAAGTTGGCCTCCACTCCAGTCCTATATTTCACGGGACGCTCTGCTTCTACGACCGGCTCGGTATTCCTCCAGGGTAATCGGCCTTGGTCCGGCCCTGGAATCACGCAACGCCTCCTATAAACATTTTCGCGACGTCCCCGAAACTATGAAGTAGCCACTTTAATGACGCCGTACTTGGAACTAGGTTGATGTGTTCTGGTGACCACTTTCAACACGAAGTTCCTTACTGCACCGATAGGTTCCGAGAACCTTGTTCGGTTTTGCAGCTTCGAGCTCGAGTTTGATGGGTTACTGTGACCACTTTCAAGCTCGAGCTCCCAACGCAGAAAACCGATAGGTTTCTAGAACCTTGTTCGGTTTGACAAATTCGAACTTGAGTTTGATGGGTTACCGATAGCGAACCGATACAGACACAGACACAGACAGCGAACCGATAGGCTTCTAGAACCTTGTTCGGTTTGGATCACTTACTTCTCCTTGTATGTCTACTCCCGTGAATGGTCTGCCTGACTTTTAAGGTTTTGAAGATGATCCAACTACTGGTGATATCCCCAATTTTTCTCCGCTTTTTATTCCAAGCAACCGGGATTTTTGACCGTTGGAGCAAGGTTGCCGTCAATTACGAAACGCACTTAACTTCTGCATGGCGCCATCTACCGGTGACGGGTGGAAGTTTTTAGAACAACGTATGTTGATGGAGTTGTTTACGTTTCCCCATGTTTCGTTTTGACGTTTCAGTCTAGGTTAAGAACGTGTTGTGATGTCGCGTGTTTTGTGTTCGGTAGTGAATTTCATGTTGTTGACATAGGTTTCCGGGATCCAATGCTCACGTAAGTGTTATGAAGTAGTAGGTTTGTTTACATTTTACATATTTGTAGGTTTATTTACGTTGTTCAACCGTGTTGTGTTTACGCTTGATGGTAAGTATAGTGCATGTTTAACTTTTGGTGTTTTATGCTTTTTAGGCAGTTTTCTATGCTTTATGCTTTATGTTTTATTCCCCATGAAATACTCCGTGTGCACTATCTGTGTGGACTATGTTACTCGCTGTGTGGACTATGTTGTGTAAACATAAACACCGACATCGACTTCTCGCGTGACATGTTCGAGTGAGTATGTTAAATTTCTGGTGCATTATGTTTTTTAGGTTCATATGTGTTGCGGGTATGGTTAGTGACTCGCATAGTTTATGTGTTATGTTCTAACCTCCCTTCTTTTTAGGTGACGCGACGCATCACAACAGGGCATCAAAATGGGCCTTCTGGTCACCGAGTGGGAGTGGGTCGCACAATTGGTGTGATCACTTCACCCCGTTAACGTAACCTAACCTTAGTAAACATAATTTGAGTACAACTTAGTAAGTACATCTTAGTAATTTGAGTACATAAGTTTAGTACAACTTGATAAATGTTCGTTCCTTAAGAAAAAAACTGAATATTTAGGACATGTTTTAACAGATGAGGGAATGAAACAAGATCAAAATAAAATTAAATGCATTGAAGAATATCAATAACCTTCATCGGAAAAACAGCTTGGAGGTTTTTTAGGAGCTACAGAGTATTAGCGTAAGTCTATAGAGGGTTATGCCAAGCTAGCTCAACCAATGACAAAATGTTTAAAAAAGCGAAATAAAATCAATATAAATGACCCAGAATATATCACTGTATTTGAAAACCTTAAACAAAATATTATAAATCGTCCAGTTTTAAATTTGCTGATTTTGAGAAACCTTTTGAATTGACGACGGATACACCAAACTATGCTATAGGTGCAGTTTTGACGCAAGAAAAACAACCAGTTTGCTTTGCATCGTGGACTCTTAATGAATATGAGAGGAATCATTCAACAACTGATAAGGAGTTCCTAGCAATTGTGTGGGCTGTAACGTATTTTAGACCATATTTATGGGGTCGACGTTTCAGGATCATTACAGATCATCTCCCAATAAAATATCTTAATAAAATATATTCAGACAAAGAGTTTAGTCAGGGAACACGGAGATGGTTGCCTACATTGCAAGTATATCAGTTCGATATTGAATATTTAAAAGGCAAAGAAAAAAAACAATGGTTGTCTGTAAAGTTGGTTTACGGACGATAATTTTACGTGATAACGTCATAAGAAAGCATTGATGAAAAATTGCCTACTTTTATGAATTGAATTGAATTATTTTTACTGAATTATCATTATTTTGTATAATACAAAGAAGGAGCTAATTGAAAATGTAAATTTTTTCAATAAATTTTTTTACTTAAATTGTGCAGATTAATTATACTATAAGTAACAATATGCTATGTATTAACAATTTATTTATTCGTACATACGCGTATTAGTTTGGATTCAAGAGAGATTCTTGAATCCACACTAATATGCGTATGAACGAATCTCTCATGAATCCAATCTCATACGAGTTTAGTTTGGATTCATAAGAGATTCTTGAATCCACACTAATGCGCGTATGGACATATGAGAGAATGACGAATGAGAGATTCGTACAAACGCGTGTTAGTTTGGATTCATGAGTGATTATGCGTATGAACGAATCTCTCATGAATCCAATCTCATACGCGTATTAGTTTGGATTCATGAGAGATTCTTGAATCCACACTAATGCGCGTATGAACGACTCTCTCATGAATCCAATCTCATACGAGTATTAGTTTGGATTCATAAGAGATTCTTGAATCCACACTAATGCGCGTATGGACAAATGAGAGATTGAGGAATGAGAGATTCGTACATACGCGTATGAGATTGGATTCATGAGAGATTCGTTCATACGCATAATAGTGTGGATTCAAGAATCTCTCTTGAATCCAAACTATACGCTTACAGGAATAGAAAATAACGATTTAACTTTAGCTAAAAATTATATCAAGCCGTAGATAATTGCACTCCTAATGAAGCTATAACAAAAAATCCTCAAGAATTAACACAGTTAGTTAGGGAAATAAAAGAAAACGTTATTGAAAGAGTAAATAGAAATCGAGAATCGTATACAGAACAAAGAGTTAAGGCTCCAGAAAAAGTTCACTGGAGAAGAGGAAAAGAGGTCCCTCGTTACGAAATACGCCCAACTGATAATAGAGCAACCATTAACAATAAAGGTCCCCGTCTCTTTACAGATTATGATGCTTTTAATCCCAATACTTTTCCTTGTCCCCGTAGAAGCACACCTTCAAATTCAAAAATTAGAGAGCCAAGCCGAATACACAATAATTAATGTGGGCAACACTGATATAGTAGAAGAAACAAAAATAATAGCTCATATAGTCAGGCTAGATAAAATCCAAGAAATGATTTATAAAATTGAAGACGAACTACATCCTGATGACATGTCTCCTTTGATCACGAAGAAAATTGAAACCATTCGATGAAAGATATAATGAAAATTCATAGGCATAGAAGAGGTTTAACGAACCTAGTAGGAAGAGCAAGTAAATGGCTTTCTGGTACAATGGACGAAGAAGATAAACATGAAATTACTAAATATTTGCAGATATTAGAACAAAATACATTTAAGGTTTCACAAGGACTGAACCAACAAATTTCTATTAATGATTATTTTAACGAAACCCAAGAGCATAATAAAGCGTCAACAATTATTGGACGCCACCCTTAAATTACAAATTTTGGAAGATAAAATCGATCACATCTTAGACAATATTGCGCCAGCTAAGGTAGGAACATTACACCCAGGAATTCTTACTGCTGAAGAAATCTATACATTCAATATTTCTGTACAGAAATTAGAAAATGCTCGATCCGGTATTTTGTTGTATGATTCAAAAACATTGATTGTCAATATCAAAATCCCAACTAAATTAGTGAAAGTACCAGTCCAATAACTTATTCCTCTTCCTAATAACCTATTCCAGGAAATTTCAGAAGAATCTCAAACATTTATAGAATTGAATTATGAAAAATATGTAGCTAAAAACAAAGTAATGTATAAGAATGAATTAAAACCGATTGTAACCTGCTTAAAAAAACGAAAGGCCCAGTCAAGGTCCACGCCGTAGATTTTCCGTGAAAACTTCGGGATAAAACTATAATAAGTGTTTCTTACTAGTATGTTCTTAAATCAATGTCTCTTATATAATGGTCATATAGAGTAATACGATGATAGGAGAGATAATTCACAAGTTTATTTTTTCGCGCCGTTTTCCATTTTTTCTTTAATGCTGCCGTAGGTCTGACATTTACTCGCCAATGGAAACTTTAGGATTTTTTGAATTCGTTTGCAGGCAAGCCCTTGGTGATATGGGTTTTCTTCAATTCGGCCCATATTTGCAACTCATATGGGACGATATCTTTAATTTCTTTTACAATTTTCAATTTAATACCGATTTTCACCGAGGTATAAGGCGATTATTTTTATTGTTTCACTTTAGGTCCTAGTAGTTCTTCTCAAACTCCTTACAACGACTCCCGAATGAACGACCTACATGATCGCGTTCTCACGCTAAACTAATTTATAATTTTACGTATCGCTTATTAACAACATTCATGCGTAAGTGAACCAGCCCGATGACGACACGCGCAAGACAAATGCTGCGCGATAAACATGTACAGAAATTCTCTATCCATTGTGACCTTAATAGTTAATATCGCATCATTAGCCTCGTAGCTATTGGCGATTGAAATCTGACGGTGTTGTGTAACGCTAGAAGCTTTGACTGGCTATCAGTGTACTTAAAGAGCGAAAAAGCGTTTTTACGTCAAAAAAATTACAACAAAATTTTCGAACTAATATGTACTTTAATTACCAAACTATCCATTTCAATGGTTATGGAGAGTAGCACGGTTCCAGAAAAGATAAATCACAAGTTTATTTTTTTCCACCGTTTTTTTATTCCTTTTTCAATTTCGCCGTAGCTCTTGCACTTGCACGGCACTAATTATTTTTGGTTTATAATATTCGGTTTGATGCTGGTTTTCTCCGATTTGAGATTTTTACAATTCGGTGCATATTTACCGCTCATACGAGACGATATCTTCCACATTTTTTAGATTTTAAAATTCATACCGATTTTTGCCTTTATTTCGGTGAATATTTTATTCTTTCACTTTAGGTCCTGGTAGCCCTCCTCGTGCTTTTGACAACGATTCCCCAATCAGCATCCTAGCGTAACGCGTTCTCACGCTACACTCATAAATATCCGCTAAAAACAACAATCACGCGTGGGCGCTTGCACAAGCCCGATAATGTCACGGGAAAATCGAGTGCCGCACAGTAAATACGTACAAATATGTTCTATCTACTGTGACCTCAGCTATTGGTATCACGTTTTTAGTCTCGTAGTTATTACCGATTGAAAAATGACGGTGTTTTGTAACACAAGAATGATACACTGGCTACCAATGTACACACTCAACGAGAAGAAAGACGTTTTCACTTCAAAATAAAATCTAATAAAAGAATAAATTTAAACACAGAAATAATAAAAATAAATTATGAAGTAGTTATAGGCATAAACTTAAAGAACTCTAAGATAATTAATAATTGCAATGAGAGAAAACTGGAAATTAAAGGAAATTATTTGTTTCGAATATAGAATTATTCAATAAAGATAAAAATGCAAATTATTCTAACATCATTAGAAATTTTGAGGAAAATGATATATTTGAAGATTATAAAGAAAATTGGAATGATGCTAATCTGACCCTAGAGAAAGTATAATTAAACAAATAGAAAATTTAAAACGTATAAAGTTAACGAGAATATATGGAAGCATAAGTCTTGGAATAAGTATACATATTACTGATTGTAGTAGTAATTGTAATAATTTCAGCCATTGTTTATTTGTACCAAAAGAAAAATTTGTTAAGGATTGTACAAAAACCATGGGAAAAGGAATCTCAGGAGAGATGTCCGAATCTCAAGGAGGGAGAAGTTATATTAGACGAAAATGAATTAAGCGGAAATGCAGTCTTTGAATCCGATTTCAGTGTCGCTGTTCCCACGGGAACGAACTGAAATCGGAAAACCTTGGAAATTGTCTCGTGTTGCGTCGCCAAGAGGAGCAATAGCAGCTCCACGAGCCTATGATTTTAGAAACCTTCCAGAACAGTTTTCCCATGATTTTTCGGCTAGTAAGCATGAATAGATTTAAGAATTAGGATTAGTAAAGGAAAAGTAAGTACTTGTTTGGCCGTCGTGATGTAAAAGTGCATAAAAATTAATTGTGTCTAAAGAAATAAAAGTTTTTTTTTTAAATTCAACTGTTTTTAATTAAAAATTTAATTCACTCGTTCGAGGAGCCGTAGTGTATTCCTGACTGACTTTCTGACATTTCGAACCTTCATTTATACTTAAATCTAGCTTACTTTCTAATTTTCCCTACTCTTACCTTAATTGTAGGATCGAAATTCCATCGATTGGGTCATTGAAATCGGTCAAGTCGTTGACCCAATCAATGCATTTTCCATTCGCTCCATTTCATAATTTCTAAGGTTCTCCCGAGTCAGCAGTAATGCCAACTCGGGCAAATATTTTTCAAAATTTTGGCTTGAGGAAAATATTTACAAATGCTGGCTCGAGGAAAATATTTTCTCGCAAATGCATTTCTTCTGACTCAGGTGGAAATATTTCAAAAACATTCATGACCTTTCCCAGGGGTTAAGCCCTTGAGGAGGGTCATGGTTCCTCGTAAAAAGAACCAACATTTGGTTCATAATATTTCCTCCCCTCTTTCTTTAGAAAATTTCCCTTTTTTTTTGCAAATGTAATGTTTAATCAAATAATTATTCTTAAAGTTTATAGCTTTGGTTTATTTTAACTACTCTGGTGATCTGCGGCAAGACGTTTACATACGAATTGCATAGGGTTTCTTTATGTTTACAAGCTATATTTGTATATTTTTGTGAGTAACGTGAATAGTATGAATAGATTTTTTTTTCTTTCAAAAGTTTAAAATTGGAATACCTTTAACCTATACTTCAACATCATATGTTATATTATAATTCCATGCACTATACATTGAGCTTAGTCTTACTTAATACTACAATAATATGAAAAAGAAAAAAAGATGTATTTAGGGCATGGCTCCTCTCCGGATAAGGGCCTCCTCCAACTGTTTCCATAATTTTCGATTTTACGCGTTCATCATCCAGTCTTCGCCGGCTGTGTTTTAATTTCATCAATCCATCGATCTTAAGGTCTTCCTCTGTTTGTTTTGCCATGGCAACAGACAGGAGTCTACAACCTTCTTTTTAAGTTTTGATGGAAGTTTTGTTTTAAGAATTTCTTTAAGGCTCCAGTATTTCCTCCAAGTCATGTTAATATAACGCTCTATTTCATCTTCATGTCGCGATTTCTTGAAGGTGTTTAAATGTAAACCTATATTTTAACTGACGTTGTTTAGTTCGTAGATCATTATTTCCAATTGTTTTGATGTTTTGGGAAAGAGAATGATATCATCTGCAAGACTTAGGTTGCTTATGAACTCTTCGTCTATTTGAACTCCTTTTATACTCCAGTCCAAGTTTTTCATTATATCTTGCGGCTATGAATATTTTCGATGACAGAGGATCTCCTTGTTTCACTCCTCACCTTATGTATATTTTTGGCCCAATTTTATCTAACTTTACCCTACTTGTGCTGTTCTTATATATGTTTCTGATGATGTTGATGGAAGTGTTTGAAACGCCTTGGTTTGAGAGTGCTTGCCATATATTCTCGTGTGCGATGGAATCGAAAGCCTTCGCGTAATCTATATACGCGATGTATATAGGTTGGTTGAACTCTTGGTGTTTTTCCACTATTTGGTCGAATGTGTGTATGTAGAGTATTCTCAGCGAAATCCGGCCAGTTCTACTGCTTGGTGTTCCTCTATACTTATCACTATTCTCTTTTCTAAACACATGGCAAATAATTGTGCGGATGAATTGTGTAGGCCGAAAGGTATCCTTCGGAATTGGAAAAGTCCTCGCCCTGGTATCGTGAATGCAGTATATGCCTTAGAGTTCTCGGTCATTGGTACCTGCCAAAAAGCTGATTTCACGTCGAGTGAGGACAGATACTTTGCTCCTCGCAGTTTGTCTAGTGTTGCCGACACGTATGGCAACGGATAAGCATCTTTTTCAGACACCGCATTAAGTTTGCGAAAATCGATGCAGAAGCGAAGCGATCCGTCCTTTTTACGCACTAACAGGATGGGTGATGACCAAGGGCTTTTGGATGGTTCTACTACTCCTAGGCGCAACATTTCATCGAGATCTTCGTGGATTTGCTTCTGTACCGCGGGCGACACCGGGTAGTATCTTTGTTTAATGGGTGTGGCGGTGGTTTTTATCTCATGTTCGACCAATGTAGTGCACCCCAGACCATCGCTTATCTCCGTGAATTCAGCCTCCACTGTCCTATGTAGTTTCTCAAGTTGTTTCGTTGTTAACTCTGCTTGACCATTTAGGGCTGTCCCGTCTTTCACTTCTATCGTCGCTGCTGTTTCCCATTGTAACCCCTTCATATCCAGGATAAGACCGAAGCTCTTCCAGAAATCTATACCTAGAATGATTTCGTTAGGTATCGAGGGTATCTATATATAAATAGGCGACACGTTTTTTTGTTATCCCTTTTACAGGAAACCAGATGGACTTACCGGGATAAAAATTATACCATTCGAAGGATTAGTTTTTCCTCTATGTGCATCACCTAATTTTTTTTCTTAAATTTAATTATAAATTAGTTTAATTTTAAATTGAAATTCAAAAATTCAATGGGATAGTATGTGTGAAATGAGCACACGTATAGCGTAGATGATGCTTTTGGGAAGAATGTATGCTTGTGATTGTTTTGATTTTTGCCTGAAAGTATGCAACCATATGTGTTTTTTGGTTTTTGTCCCCGATAAATGGCAAGAACTTAATTAGTCGAAAATCAAACCAAATGGATCATTCTTCTACTGGGGACACAAACCAAAAGAATTCACATATAATTGCATTCCTTTACGAAAAAATCAAAATATAGAACATACTTATTTAACATTATCATTTGCATAGATGATACGTTCGACTGAATCACCGACCATTTATGCCAAATACATGCATTCTTTTCACTCAAACCTAATATTTATGTCAATGATAATGTGAGCGGCAAATGCAGCCATATCACAGACAATATTCATATGTTCATTCTTTTGCTTTTTGCCTGGAAGGAGGCAATCTTGCGCTAATAAAATTGCATTCTTCCAGACAAAAGCCGAAACAATGAACATATGGCCACAGACAATAATATGGATGCAATACCACAGACAAATTTCAAGCCATCGTTTACTTATACCATTGTTTTTTGCTAATTTGATAAAAATATATGCAAATTTTATTTTAAAATATATGGAAAATCACAATTTTACAGTTATTTCTAGAAAACGCGAGGTTAACTTTCACGAATATTATGGAAAGCGAGCGAAATTCTGAATTTTATCATTTTTCCTAACTTTTGTATGGACCCACATTTAAAAACATAACTTAGAAAAATATGATATATGGCCAAAAGTTTGGAAATGAAAAAATAATGGGGTTGGTCATGCCTCCTAGAATGCTTGATTTAGCTTCTACGGGCGAAAAACTGTTAAAAATTCAAAATCTGAAATTACATCATATTTCCAAACTTTTGTCTGCACACCTTTAAAACCTCAATTTAGAGAAAAAAGAATAGGTAGGAAATGAAAGTTGGTACGTTTGTACGGAAATTCCAGATACATTTTATTTACAATATATATGTACTTCCCACAACTTCACAATTTAATTAAAAACCATATGATCCACGGCCATGTGGTTTATTGAATTGTATCCCCGTCTGTATGAGAGATGGTAAATTTAGCAAAAGCTTTTCCAAGGACTTTAACAATACAACTCAAGCTAATGTTAGATGCGTCGTGCTAATGGTATAACAGTTGACTTTCGTGGCCACTCTGTTGAGTTGACGACCGTTATGCTGTTCCTTAAAATCCATATTTTTTAGCGAAATTTGATTGCTACTTAAATGTGGAAGTTCTTGGCACAGTTAAGAGCCTAAAATATATGTACAAATATGTTTATAAGGAATACGACTGTACCTCATTACAGTTTGGAAGAGTTTGAGGTGGAGTTGAGGGCAATGTTAATATAGATGAAATCGATAGCTTTTTGTCCGGTCACTATGTTGGATCTACGGAAGATAGTTGGCGCATAAATGAGTATCCAATGAATTACCAGTCACGTAATATATTATAGTTCGACTTGAATGTCACTTGCCTCACCGGCAAAATGTAGTCTTTAGGGAACAAAATTGTCATGACCTTGATTCAACCACCCATTGAAGTACGTTTAAAGTTCTCTAAATTTGATTCAATAAATACTATGAAGCAGCATATGTACTAATGGGCTTGTAACCAGGTCGATCGAAAATCAATAACTAATCGATCACAATAGTCGACACCAAAAACCACGTTGAAATCTGAAAACTTAAAAATTGTTCGAAACCCAAAAATCACCAAAAAGGAACAAAATCAAGAAATTGATCGAAAATCAATAACTAATCGATCACAATAGTCGACACCTAAAAACCCGTTGAAATCTGAAAACTTAAAATTGTTCTAAACCCAAAAATCACCAAAAAAGAACAAAACCAAGAAACTGATCGAAAATCAATAACTGATCGATCACAATAGTCAACACCTGAAAAACCAGAAAATATGATCAGGACAAAATAACCAATCAAAGAATAAATCGATAATCAATTAATCGCACTGAACCAAAAAACAAACACTGTCAACACCTGAAAAACCAGAAAATATGATCAGGACAAAATAATCAATCAAAGAATAAATCGATAATCAATTGATCGCACTGAACCAAAAAACAAACACTGTCAACACCTGAAAAACCAGAAAATATGATCAGGACAAAATAATCAATCAAAGAATAAATCGATAATCAATTGATCGCACTGAACCAAAAAACAAACACTGTCAACACCTGAAAAACCAGAAAATATGATCAGGATAAAATAATCAATCAAAGAATAAATCGATAATCAATTGATCGCACTGAACCAAAAAACAAACACTGTCAACACCTGAAAAACCAAAAATATGATCAGGACAAAATAATCAATCAAAGAGTAAATCGATAAACCAATGATCACACTGAACCAAAAAACAAACACTGTTAACACCTGAAAAACCAGAAAATAGGATCAGGACAAAATAATCAATCAAAAAGTAAATCGATAATCAAATGATCACACGGAACCAAAAAACAAACACTGTTAACACCTGAAAAACCAGAAAATAGGATCAGGACAAAATAATCAATCAAAAAATAAATCGATAATCAATTGATTGCATTGAACCAAAAAACAAATATAGTCGACACATAAAAACAAGTTGAAGTCTGAAAAGTTAAAAACGTCCCAAACCAAAACAAAAACAAGAACCAATTAGGAATCAATAACCTATCGATCAGATTATTTGAAAACAAGCACATTGTAACGGAAAAACGTAAAACTGTTTTAAACCAAAAACCACAAAAAGGAACAAAAACAAAAATCAATCACAAGTTAATGATCAATCGATCAAGCAGGTTACAAAACCAATACCACACAAATTTCAAACCCACAAAAAAATTAAAAGAAAATCATTCGATTCCGAAATTAAAAATATTTATTACACACCAAATCAAAACAGACTTAATAACTAATCGAACATGAAATCGAACTTAAGAGAATCAATTTGTTTGTTATCACTTAAACCACGGTTCCATTGAACTAACAACCAATCACCATGATCGGAATCAATCACTCGATATCTAATTATTAAACTGCCGACCGACCGACCGATATAACACTCGCGACGCGCGACAACAAACTAAAGGCATGACGCCACGAGACATTCCATTCCAGCATGAGGAATGCCGCGTCAACAAGAAACTGGCGTAATGACGCCACATCACGCCATCCCGGAATGCACCACGCCAGAGACAACAAAAGATGACATCACGAATTCCGGTGAGTGAAGACGCCGTTCCCATCAAAAAATGCCCCTGTCTGCAAAAAAATTATCACCACGAAACATTATTTAGATGCGGAACAAAAACTTACCCACGAGAAATGCCCCTGTCTGCAAAATCTTATCACCATGGAAGTCGCATGCCATTTTCCTGGGAATTCACTTCGACCTCCGGCAGAGTCTTCGAATTTCAAAAATGCACCAAAAATGACAAAAATGCATGGGAACGTGCGAAATTCAAATTCCGTTCCCATACGTTTGAGAAACGGTTACACGCGCAATGAAAATTGACTACGCACGTGTAGCCTTGGACATGGCGCATGTAGGAACATTCTCACGGTGGAAAATGCTGTGCAAAGCAAGAAAAACAGTATAAAATAGGGATAAGGACATCGTCTCCCTGCAGAAGTCAACGGAAGAACTCCGCTCTTTTGGGTGAATTGACCTAGTAGTCAACACCGAAACACTGAAAGGTCCTAGTAGACCTCAGTTCTCTCCGAGTAGGGGAGTTGGTTATGTCAAGCGGAGAAAATCCTAATCTCAAGGAAGCATTGAAGAATCCGGCCGCTGGCCCCAGACCAATTACCATCGAAGAGTATCGTCAGCGTCAGCTTGAACGACGTCCTAAGGAAGTTAACCCACCCCCAGCGAAGAAGCAGAAGTCCGGTTCGGAGGCTTACTTCAAGCGGAAGCTTCAGGAGGCACAAAGAGAACTCATCCTAGCAAGTACAAAGGAAGCCAGAAGAATAGCCAGCCAGAAGATCAACGAGCTGAAAATGGAAAGAAGAAACTACCGACAGCTGAAGAAGACCCTCAAGCAGGAAATGATGTAAGAAGGAGCTCAGCAGCATATTAACTTTCCGAGAGTAAAACCGCCATTGTAATCAATAGAAAAAAGAGAATAAACGTTATGTACCTTTATTTCCGAGTATCACTTTGAAACGTCCCAACCAAATATCGATTTTCGTGAATGATTTTATGTAATTTGAACAAAACCCCAGAAACCCCAACAAAATGTTCAGCAAGCTCTTAAAAGCCACAGAAGAACAAAATTGACTGCATTCTATGAAATCAATCGAATTAGTTCGTCCGTGTCTCTATTTACAGAGACGTCGATGCATTATAGTATTTAGGTAGATAAGGAAAAGATATGGAAAAAATCTCAAAGAGGAAGTACTAGAGCTATTGCTAGATTATTTTATGTTTTATGTTCAGTTGTTCCATTTGAGCCTATTTTGCTTCATGTTCGAACTGATGATGAGTGGCGTGAATATTTATTAGAAGTAAAAGAGTGTCACTCTTCTCAGCAGTTAAAAGAGTTATTTTCCATATCCGATTTGTGGTATGAACTTTCCTACAAATTCTTTAGATTTGTGGAACGAATTCAAAATTTTCATGTGTGAAGAATTTTTAGGAAATTCTTCAGAAAATTATTCATATAACCGTGCTTTATTCGCTATTGAGGAAATTTTGTTCAGTAAACGATTCATTCTGTACTTCAATTAACCTTTTCGGAGGTACGAATATTTTACTCTGTGGAGATTTTTGACGAATATTGCCAGCTATTCGTGTACCACTTATTGAGAATTGCCTAACTTCATGGTCCGAATTTTCAAAATTCCACAAAATAACTTTTACCCGAAACATGAGAGCTTCACCTCATGAGATTGAATTCGTTGAATTTCTATATCTCTTGTAGGAGATACAGAGTAATGATTCAAAACAATAGGATTAAATTGGTTATAATCTTTATTGATCCTCCTTTTTGGTTGACTTGTCACACACACGTTTTGTAATAAATCGACTCGTAGAAAATTTTTGTACGAGAACAAGAAGGAGACTTTTTGATGTACTAGAATTTATCGACAGTGGTTTCATCTGTCCCTTCTAGTTAATTGTGCGTGTTGCATTATCTGTCTCCAACACTCTCCCTTAAGGCAAACACGTGCACGGCGTTAATCTGTCTCCCTCATGCCCATTTCTTCTTGTGTGCTTATATGCGTCGGGTTGATTTCCTTGTTTACTACAGCTTCCCTGACGAAGTTAAAATGTATCCTCACGTGTTTTGTTCGATCATGAAAACCTGTTGCTGCAGTTAACTTCACCGCTCCCATGTTGTCGCAGTATATGAGCCCTTCTGATAGTTCAGGCTATCCTAATTCTTCGATGAGTCCTCTCAAATACTTGGATTCTTTTGTCGCTTCCGTGAGTGCCTTATATTCCGCCTCAGTCGTCGACAATGCCACGGTCTTTTGTTTTCTCGACTTCCAGCTAACCGCGGTGCCGCCGAGTGTGAAGACGTATCCTGTGTACGATTTTGAATCAACTGGGTCGTTTCCCCAATCCGCATCGGCGTATCCAATGATTTTCTCGACGGATCCTTCGTAGACAAGTCCCAGTCCCGGCGTTCCCCTCAGGTATCTGATCACCCGTTTTGCTGCGACCCAATGTTCCTCCGTGAGGTGTTCGTTGAACTGGCTCAGCACGCTTACGCTGTGCATAATGTCCGGTCTTGTTGCCACAGCTAAATACATGAGTGATCCCACGAGTTCTCGGTATTGTGGATTCTTTATCGGTTTATTTGGGTCAGTTGTCGCCTTCAATTTCGATGATGGATTGGCTGGTGTGCTTTGTGGACTACATGTACTCATTCCGAATTTCTCCAACAGCTCCTCCACGTATCTCAGTTGGTTCAAGCTAATCCGGTCTTGTTCTTGGTTGAATTCAATTCCTAAACAGTATCTTGCTTCGCCCACATCTTTTATTCGAAATTCTTGCTTTAGTCCTCGTTTCAGTGTTTCTATCAACTCTGGATTGGTTGACATCGCCAGTATGTCGTCTACATAAGCTACTGCCAACAATATTTCCTTCGTATTCGTATTCGTTCGATTATTCCTAACATACTCGTTGCGGCCTTATGTATTTCAGAGTCCTTTGGTTCGTTGCGTAGTATTTCTTCGAGAGCTTCCTTCAGCCCCGCTGGCATTTCCATATATAATTCCTCGTCGACGTTTGCGTGTAGGTATGCCGTCACTACATCCATGTGATGTATCTTCTCTTGCATTCTGGCCGATAGTGCTGCTAGTAATCTTACCGATTCTAATCTCGCTACTGGAGCAAATGTTTCGTTGTAGTCGAATCCGGGTCTCTGCGAGAATCCTCTGGCCACTATCCGTGCCTTCTTGCGCTCTATTGTTCCAGCGGCATTCATTTTATTTTATAATATAACTTTGGAGCTGATTACTTTTCTACGTTCCGGGCGTTTCACTAGTTCCCACGTGCCGTCTTCCAGGTGTGAACGCACTTCTTCGGCAAGTGCACGCTTCCACTCCAGCAATTGTGTTCCTCGGATTGCTTCCTCGAGGTCAATGTCGGCCATCATCACCATTTCTTCGACGAAATTTGTTTCTATGAACTCGTCGTTCTTCACTTGTGCTTCGACGTAATTTTGTGAGTCTTCAGGATCTATTTCACTTGAGTCACTTTGCGTCTGTTTCTCTAATGGTATCGACGATGTTTCCAAAATTTGTTTTTCGCCGCGGTTTTCATCGACCTTCTCTTGATCAGATACGTCGTCTTGAGGTTCCCCTTCCTCATGTTTCTCTGAGTGTTCTTCCTCTTGTGTCAGATTTTCTCGGCTTGATGCAAGACTTGACGAACTCACGTATCTGTAAAGCTTCTTGGGTCTTCCAGTTTTCCCAGTTTTTCCTTTTCCAGGTCTTCCCGGTGCACGTTTCAATGATAGTGTCAATTCATGTTTGGATGGTTTTACATCCCTGATGACTCTCCCTGGCTCAAAATCCCTTTCTTCAAGTTGTGTATAATCAATATCAATAGGCGATGTGTCTCGTAATGCCCCCATTGTGGGTTCCTCCACTATTTTGACATCTCTGGTTTCGACGATCGTTCCCGTGTCATTTCGTCGAATTCTGTATGCCTTCGCTGTGAGTGAATATCCGACTAACTTTCCCTCAATCGATTTGTCGTCGAGCTTTCTTCGTCCAGGTGTTTTGTCTAGTACGAACGCCTTGGCTCCGAATACTCTTAAATGTTTTAAATTCGGTACTTTCCCGAACCATAATTCAAATGGAGTCATCCCTTCATGGCTTCTGCTTGGACATCGGTTTCTGATGTAGTTCGCGGTGTTTATTGCCTTTCCCCAATACATCGTGGGTAGTCCGGATTGTATTAATAAGCACCTGGCCATGTCGACGATGGTCCTGTTCATGCGTTCAGCAACTCCATTTTGCTGCAGTGTATACGGTGTTGTTAGACGTCTCTGGATGCCTTCACGCTTCAGGTATTCATCGAACTGTTTATTACAGTATTCTCGACCATTATCCGATTGCAATTTCTTAATTTTCATTCCTGTCTGTCTCTCTGCGCTGTTTTTGTAGTTCTTAAATGCTTCAAAAACTTGATCCTTGCTCTTCAATAAATACAATTCGCACCAGCCACTGCAATCGTCGATGAATGTCACGAAATATCTTCTTCCCCCTTCAGATCTTGTGTTCGACGGTTGACACAAGTCTGTATGTACGACTTCCAGTAATTTATTACTTCTCTCCGTACGTGGCGTGAATTGTTTCGCCGTCAATTTTCCGCGATGACATACGTCGCACGATGATCGGTTCCCTACCAGTCGTTTAATTCCTGTTGCTCGGCTTTTTGATAGATTTACTACGGCATCCATATGTAAATGCCCAAGCCTTGCGTGCCATAAATCTGCATCATTCGTTCGCGCCTCTTGCGTCGTCACCGCCTTTGCTTGTTCTTCTGCCTCTCGCAAGTAGTACAGATCTCCTATGCGATCTGCTATCATTTTTATTTCTCCGTTCCGGTCCCTGATGATTGCGTCATCCTTTCTAAACAATACCTCTCGGTCGTGTTGAGTAATTTTTGACACAGACATGAGATTGGTTCTTAGGTCCCTAACAAGCAAAGTGTTATGCAAATTTAGTTGCAACTTACCGTCGTTCGTGGCTGCATTGACGTGAGCGATGCCTTTTGCTTTTGCTGTTGTTGACGCTGAATTCGCCATGTTCAATGTAGCTGTACATTCCTTCACGTCGGTCATTATCCGCTCGTCAGCACACATGTGTGTGGTACACCCGCTGTCGATACACCATCTTGTCGTGGATGTGACATTCTTTGCTTCTTCTTGTTTCGTCTCTTCAATGTAACGATTCTCATACTTTGAATCGACCTTCTTCGCCTAATTCTGTCCACGTTTTGGACATTTCAGCGCCCAATGATCAGTGGCGCCACAAATGTAACACGGTCGTTTCGCATTTGGCCCCGGTTTCCTTTTTTTTTGACCTCTGCCATACCGACTGCCTGCGTAGAGTGCGTTGTTACTCTCCTCCGGCGCATCTGCACATCGACGCTTATGCTCGTCCAAAATCTTTCCGATCAGCGTCTCCTTATCGGGAAGATCATCCTTTGACCTGATTACACATCGAAAACCTACGAAACTTGGTGGAAAGCTCTTAAGAATCAGCACTACCAGCATATCATTTGGTATTTCGATCTTCATGCTCTCTAAATGATCCACAGCACTTGAGAAATTATTCAAACGCTCTCGAAAGTCATCTTCTTCGTCGATCCTGAATGACGTAATCAAGGTCAATAGTTCTATTTTACGTACCGGCCCTTTTGACGCATGAACTGCTTCTAATTTGTCCCATACTTCCTTTGATGTATTACATTTTGAAATTGTTTTCAATTCCGCGTTACTAATTGACAAAATGATGTCTGCTTTCGCCTTCTCGTCGTTGATTTTCCATTTCGACAACTCAGCTTGTGTGGCCTCATTTCCCGTTGGCACCGGAATATCACCACTGACATAACCCCATCGGTCGTGTTTCACCAGGATTGATCTCATCCGCACCTGCCAGACTTCGTAGTTCCTCTTTTCCAGCATCTCAATGCGTGATGACCCGTCTGCATTCATTTTTTTTTGTTCTAGTCGCCACGCGGTAACTCAAAGTACGAAGAATTTCCACCTTTATTCTGTATCTTTCACTTTATTTATCGCCTACTGGGCCCATAACGTGTAGGAGATACAGAGTAATGATTCAAAACAATAGGATTAAATTGGTTATAATCTTTATTGATCCTCCTTTTTGGTTGACTTGTCACACACACGTTTTGTAATAAATCGACTCGTAGAAAATTTTTGTACGAGAACAAGAAGGAGACTTTTTGATGTACTAGAATTTATCGACAGTGGTGTCATCTGTCCCTTCTAGTTAATTGTGCGTGTTGCATTATCTGTCTCCAACATCTCTTGGTAATGGAACTTTACCCACATTTCCAAATTACAGCCAAGATGTTATTGAAATTCCTCCCCCTTTAGTTAGTAACTTCGTGATTGCAGATACTTATGGCAATGTATCTGAAACCATAAAGTCTAACGATATTCTCAATTCGGTTATATTAGCTCCCAAATTTGAAAACTGCACTTTTGTTGATGCAGAAATCTTCAACAGTCTGTCCGGAGAGGAACGAATATATTTGAGTTCTAAAAGCATCTTGAGTGACGATTATAGATAGCAAGATAATTTTCCAGAAGAATTTCTAAACTCAGTTGATGTAAGTGGGCTCCCGATCCCACATATTTACTTTCAAAACCAAATTGCATACTTTTACTTATTCGAATTTGAGTACAGGACATGAGTTGCTTGGTCAATGGCACACCTATTCGTTTAGTTCAAATGAAAAAAATTGTTTGGATTGTGAGATTTTAGCAGGAGTTTTTCGAAACACACGTATTTTGACACAACAAATACACCTTAATTACACTGGCACACTTCTGTCTTTTTCCTTTCAAAAAACTCAATTTCCCGTCACTCTGGCTTTTGCGATGACAATTAATAAATCCCAGGGGCAAACATTCCAATGAGTAGGAGTCTTTCTAAAACAACCTGTATTTTCTCACTGTCAATTGTATGTTGTAGCCAGTAAAGTTAGATCGTTTGATCGATTGCGATATGTATTTCTGAAACACGAGGCCAAGGTCATTTGGCAGAAGATGAAAGAATTCTTAAAAAAAGTATTTTGTATGAGAAAATTTTAAGATCTATTAAGATCCGCAACCGCACCCGCAAAGTTTTTGATAATTATAGATAGGGCCTCATTCAATATAGATGAACTTTGACGTGCAAAATTAGCTGAAATGATTGCTACTACTATACCGTATTGTCACTGTTCTTTTTTTACTTACAATGCTACTGTATATATAGCTCCATGCGCGAGCTATTAGAGTGAGCGGAGCGAATGGCGGGGGTTGGCGAGCGTAGCGAGCAGGGGGCGTCCCCCTTGTCACTAATAATTCCAGGACGTGCGTTTTCTCGTCCCCCCTCTACCCTTATCGGGACCCTGGCTCTTTCTCGTACTCCACATAGCTCCCCATTTGCCATCCGCACATGGCTTGTTTCGGCGGCGTCTTGCAGCTCTACCGTTTCTTTCAGTTGTTTCCATCCTCGTTCTCCGAGTATCAATTTGCTCGCCCCCGAATCCAACAGGCCAGTCATCCTTACATTCCCTACCTCTAGCTTCATATGCGGTCTCCCGTCTCCCTCGTATACTTCTAGGGCGTAAGCCAACTTTGGGGTCCTCTGTTTTAATTGCGACCTGTTGAGTGCACTCGCTTCGTTTCCCGACTGGGGCATCTGGTTTCGCGGCCGCTGCTCCCTCGGTGTTTCGTTTTTGGAGCGTCGATTGCCCTTGCAGTTCGGGCATGATGTTCGAATTGTGCCTACCCGTCCGCATCCAAAGCACCTCCTGGGCTCGGTGCATTCGCGTGACACGTGTCCTTTTTGACGGCAATTCCAACACATTATCCCGTCCTGGAACCTGACACTCGCTACCATCTCTTGTCTTTTGTGGATGTACGCTAAGTCCGGTTCGAGAAGTCCTCTGGTCCGCCTTACAGGTGGCGGTACGTATGCCTCCACTGTGGATCTGGTGAGCTGCAATCCTCGTCCCCATTCGATGAGTCCGCTGAGGTCTTGGAATTTAGTGAACCCAAGTTGTGTCAGGTGGAAGGGTGACAAATTACTACTCTTTACAGAAAGGCTCCTAGGGAGTCGTGAGTGTTCCCAGAGAAGTTGATACCCCACTTCTGGATCGCTCCTGCCTCCGTTACGGCTTCTCTTGGGGGCCTTGGTGCACTCACTGCGTTAGCGTCGTCTGTTTCATCGTTCGAGGATTCATCTCCGTCATTTCTTTTCAAGAGTAGGTTTCCATAATTCCAACGGAGCTGTGCCTCTATTTCGACCTTTGCTTTCTTCTCTTGATCATCTTTTGTTGGTAGACGTCCAACCCGTCGCAGGGCAAACCGATTTTGGTTTCGATTTTCTCGAATATCGATTCCCCTTCTTCACCAGCTCGAAAACCATCTACTGCGCGTTGTATCTCCAACAGTGTCTCTCCTAAGGCCGTGACCTCCTCCTCGTGCGTGAATGGATACGTCATGGTGAGTGGTCCTCCCAAGTTTTTTGCTGCCTTTTCTGCGGAGCGTAGCGCTTTCCTCATCTCGTCCATCTTGCCAAGTTTGAGCCCATGGATGGCTAGTTCATATATAAGCTCACTCTGGTTCAGTCTGTCAATTTTGATTTTAATTTTTCCCGCCATGGTGCACCGTTATGGCAAAATGAAGGGTCTAACTCAATTACGAAAATTTCGGATAATGTGTTCAAATGACAAAATTTTTTGCGACATATAAGAGGGGGGGGAGGGAACTCAGCAAATCAGGGGGTTCGCCAATCGACCACTTATAATCCTATCACGCAATCTCTTCCACCTATAACCTCCCTCTTTAGAATACTGCTGACGCAGCTCCACTAGTAGATTCTAGAATATACAGATAAACGCAGTAGCTATTTACTCTATTCTTCCCTAACAACCTTCAGCGTCCGCAGCCAAGACACATATATGCTAAGAATATCATGTGAGGATGCAAATAATAGTGCAACGTAAGGGTAAGGTTTTGCCGTGGGAGTTCAAATCTCTGAAAAGGAAAATTTAGTAACGATCACGATACTACTTCTCGACCAGGACCCCAATTTTTCGTCGATTAATAATTTTTTTTTTTTTGTTGTCTACTCAAGTTACTCCGTTGGATTAATGTTCGAAATCCTTTTGACGCGAGCCTCTCTTTTGACGCGTGACCACAAGAAAGCAATTGACTACCAAAAATTTTCAAAGAACTTTTACTTTAATAACATATGATACCAAATTTAATCGGCCCCACGTTGGGCGCCAAAAATGTCACGTGCGTAGTTTCGCGACGAGGGCCGCTGACTCCTTCGGAGGTTGGTGACTCACCCGGCTGGTTACCCGCGGAGACGGGCGTGGGTTGGGCGCCACTCGTTTTGGCGAGTCACCTCACGAGAAACTCGCGGACAGCGGTTCTCTCACTTCGATTTTGGTGGGAAGTTACAAAGAACTATCACTGTCATTCGAGTATTATTTCAATCTATCTATTGATTCGAAACATCCGCCTTTTACAATTTTGTGTTACAATCGTGAACTTATCTTAACTAAGAAAATCTAACCCCTGGCTTATTCTTACACTAAAAAAAAAAAAGGAAATGCAAACAAAATAGGTAGAAACATATTACTAAACTTATCTTCTAGAGTTGCTCCGGCTCTCGCTCCGTTCCCCTTTCGGACTAAACTCCACTGCTCCCTGCTCGCCTGGTGTTTGTATTATGCCTGTGTTGTATTTGTTTGTCACAAATCTTCTATTTTACACTGTTGTCTCTATTTCACTCTCCCAATAGTCACTGA
This sequence comes from Chrysops caecutiens, assembly GCA_963971475.1. Taxonomy (NCBI): domain Eukaryota; kingdom Metazoa; phylum Arthropoda; class Insecta; order Diptera; family Tabanidae; genus Chrysops; species Chrysops caecutiens. Next base: position 29,509,869 of record OZ020569.1, on the reverse strand, counting down.
ACACGTTTGAAAATGCATTGTCTGTGTATAATTAACTGAAGGTCTCTATGTAACCAAGGTTTATTCACGAATATTATTCTTGCATGTTTGCATTAGATCCGATTACCATAAATTTTCTATCCTTTTTACATTATGACATAGTTCAATTTTCCGCGAACCACTGAACACGTTTTGAGAATGTCAATCGAACTTCGTCGTACTTGTACGCGCATAAAATCCCTAAAACTAATCAAGGTCCTGGCCTTTATGACATTCTCGGATTCGGCGGATGTTCCAACATAAATGCGTTATTATTAAGTATACTAATTCACTTTATTTTTATCGTGAACCACCACTTTGGGAATATTGTATCTTCCCACCCAGAACTCGAAAGAACGTCCTTTGCGCGCCACTAAAGTTCTCTATTGCAATCGACACAGATTTTATTAATGCTTCACTGCGAGTTGCTTTTCTTTTATAATTCAATTTTACTTCTCGCGGAATTCTTTTCTTTACTTCTATTGCAATCGACACAGATTTTGATAATATTTCACCACGAGTTGCTTTATAATTCAACCTCACTTCACGCAGAAAATCGACCTCACTCTTAATCGACCCACCAAAAAAAGGAGACCCTTTCTCGTTGGGGGTCCCTTATATTTTCTCGCCCTAACGGGATGTCGAATGCACGCGGCCCCGATGTTTCGCGTCGCGCGTGTCCTCGGCCATACGTGCCTTGAGTCACGTACACCATCTCCCTACGACACCATTTGCCGGTCATTCAATCCCATGGCCAGTAAATGGCTGAATTTCCCCGACCGAGAGGCTCCACCCCCCCCAATTGAGTTGAGAGGATTCGAATTTTTCCCACGCTCGGTCCTGATGGGAATTGGAACAAGGTCAATGATCAAACTCCTAAGTCGATGATTGACCCCGAGCGCGTGCCGACTCCGACGTCTAACTCTCAGCCGTACTCAAAGGGGCGGGGTCGACTCATCATCGATCGTCATTCTTGATGGTGCGGTCAGTCGCTCGGACGCTCTTGGTACGGAAGGATGTTATCTGTCTCGCGCTCAAACGCCCCGAGCTGGGCAATCGTCCGATTTTTCGTAATTTCTGTTCGACTGGGGATTGCTCAACTCTAGGCGTTTCACCAGCGGGGTTTCCGAGGTGTAGGTTGGTGATGACAAAGGTGTGAATTGGCGAGGTTCGCGGATTGTGAAATTTAAACCGTGACAGTGGTCACACTGTATAGAACATGCCTGTACGTGTTGATTGTACTGCATTCGTTTTGCACGTGACGTCATCGGACTAGTGCACTTACGCATGATGGTTGTTAATGAGCGTTGTGTAAAATTTTAAATCAGTGTAGCGTGAGAACGCGATCATGGCGGACGTTCGTTTGGCTTTCATTGTAAGGAGTTTGAAAAGTGCAAGCAGGAAGTAGGTGAAACAATAAAAATATTTGCCTATATGTAAGTAAAAATCCGTCTTTAAGTGAACAAAAAAGAATTAAAGATATCGTCTCATATAAGTCGTAAATATTGGCCGAATTGAATAAAAATCAAATCAAAGAGACCTTGCATCAAAACAAACTTGAAGAAACCTAAAACGTCCAATGCCGAGTAAATGTAAGAGCAACGTGAGCATAAGAGAAGAAATGAAAAAATTAACGTATGATTTATCTTTCCTGTCACCTTATTACTCTATATGACCATTGTATAAAAGCCTAATAAGAGCACTTATTGTTATTTTATCCGGAAGTTTTCACGGAAAATCTACGACGCGGACCTTGACTGGGCCTTTCGGTTTTTTCCTCTTTGGTTTTCCATGGTTTCGATTGCAGCTTAGAGCGTCCTTTCAGTTGTTGTTTGGTTTCTTCTGTTAATATATCCCTCTTGGCTTTTCTTGAGGTGGCAGTGCTTAGGCTCTGTTTTATGGCAGACTCTGTTTTGAGATAAAATTTCTCTTTTTTGTCGCTGTTTTCCCACTGAATTTGATGAGATTTTTTTGTGGAGTCCTAAGATATGTTTGTTGATTTTTCTCGCAAGATAGGTCTGTATGAGCTTCACCGAAGCTGGTTCTGCTTCTTCTCGATTTTTCCAAAAGAACTGTGACTTTCAAAAATCTGTGATCAGTAGGGAAGGTACAATTTTTCAAGATCTCCATGTTTGAAAAAATATTAGAGCAGTTGCTCATGATGTAATCGATTTGGTTTTTATATTGCTTGTATGGTGTAGTCCCAGTCCATAGGTTCTTATTTTTGAATAAAAATCACCCATTAGTATAATTTTCCCTCTTCAGGTGCTTCTGAGGTTGGCGCGTGAACCTGTATTATTGATAATTTTTTTGGGTCGAACTTCATATTAAGGAGGCACACTCTATCTGATAAACCAACGTAGTTTTCTGTATTATTTTTATATATCTTTTTAATTAAAAATCCTACACCAAGTTGTCCTTGAGTCTCTCCTGTATAGCAGAAAATATGGTTTTCGTCCTCTTTAATTTCATTTCCTTTTCTTCTCACTTCTGACAATCCTAAGATGTCGTATTTTTTACACGATAATGAGTGTTTCAATAGTATCATTCTTTGCGGTGATAATAATGATTTGACATTATATGTGCAGATGTAGAGTTGCTGGTTAGTTGGAGGGTTGCAGTCGTATTTTCCCGCGGTGACTGGCCGTGTTGGGAGATGAAGAGGGGCCTTTACTGATTGTTATTATGTGTTTCTTGGATCCTGATTGTTTGCAGTGGTTTGCTCAGCATTATATTGCAAAGTTGGTGTTTTTTGATGTGATCTCTTATGCGTCGTCGAAATATGAAACATTTGTAACCAAACTCCTCCTAGACCGTTTGATCAATCGATCTGAAATTTTACATACTAATAGTATTTTCGACGGTAACATCTGGTTTTTGTTACTAAATTCGCGAAAAAGAATCACTAGGGGTAGGCTTCTTACTTTACAATTTTTCTGATAAACGAACCAAAATAAGTACGAAGGTTGGTGTCATGGAAACCTAAATTTAGATTTTATGTATTGAGAACGATCAATGTGTTTTTTCCAAGAATTCCAGAACATACGGCAAACAAAATACAATCTTGACATAAAATCGCTGTCTTTGTAACAATAAACGTTAGTTTTCTTGTCTAAATGAAGCTATGGTATTGATCTTAGGTAATTAGTTTTCGCGTGCTCGAACTATAATTAGCTTTTACATAAAGATCTAAGCACAGACACCTGATTGTTTCCGGGGCTTTCGCCAATTCGCTGTGGGGAATCGGAAACTTTGAAGAGAAATTTTATTTTGGTTTACTCAAACCGTAGCAAGTGGATTTTTACAGGTTCTTTAAAAATAGTATCCCACCAAAAACATTTTCATGTAAAATTTTGCCAAGACGAGACCATATGACTCGCACTGTCAAAAAGTTATCAGATCTCATGTGGAGCCAAGCTTCTAACTCTACATGCCCTAATTCTACAAGGCCTAACTTCACAAACTCTACACCTTACTCAAAATATGTGGCTTGGCCATTTCGCTACATTCATGTAGGCGTATGGTGAAAAATTAATTCACTGTTCATAACTTTTCTGTTATACAATAGTTATTGTAGTAAGGAACGGCCAAGCCACATATTTTGACTAAGGTGTAGAGTAAAGTATGATGTGAAGTATGATATGATACGAAGTATATGTCGATTAATGATGTATCATATATGACAGATGTCGATTAAGAAGAACTTTTTTTTTTTTTTAATAATAAGTTATAATAACAAGGAGTACTTATACCTGTATATACATATATATCTGGAGGCATCAATTTTCAGATCGGATCAGACCTGTAGCGTCAATATTGCAGGTCTCATACAAATTCCCATCCCCTAGTTTAAGGGTTGGGGGATAAAAATTACAAGTTTTATAATTTTTTTGTTGTTTGTGTACTTATACTGGCTTACATACAAAATTTTAGCTTTGTAGGACGTTAGGAAATACCCTAAGAATTTTGATGATCATCAGTGAGTCAGTGACGAAATCAGGGTTCTTTAGATATCAATAAAATCTAAAGTATAAGAGCTATGTAATTAAGACTTCATAAGTTTAATAAATCTCCTAGTGGCAACATATCCCGAAAATTTTGTTGATCTGGCATAATCCAAACCCAAGTTATAAGGGTTTAAAAAAACGACGAAACGTTTCGAGAAAAGGTTGGTAGTGCCCTCGCGCTTGCGCTTCGCTTGGCTCGTCTCAGATTTCAATTTATGAATTTTGAATCATGGGACAAGAACGATTCCGGGAATGAGAAGTTTTGAGGGTACTTTTCCGGTAAAATTTTGAATTTTCAACGGTGTTTTGCCTGTAGCGGCTAACCGCAGCGTCCTAGGGTGTTCGTATGTATGACCGACCCCTAATATTTTGTCATTTTCTACCTTTTTGTAATACATGATTATTTTCTCAATTCAGTTTTTAGAGATATACGTACAAAAGATCGGAAAACTGATAAAACTCAGATTTTGAATTTTTACCAGGTTTTTGCCCGTAGCAGCTAAATTATGCACTTAAGGGGTTTCATATATTTGTTCGACCCCCATTTATTGTGACATTTTTTACCTCTTTGTCATACATGATTTTTCTCTAAATGGAGTTTTTAAACGTGTACATACAAAAGATGGGAAAATTGATAAAATTCAGATTTTGGCCATTCAATGGTTTTTTGCTCGTAGCGGCTAAACGAGGCATCCTAGGGAGCTCATATGTTCAACCGACCCCCCATATTTTGACATTTTCTACCTCTTTTTCATACATCATTTTTCTCTAAATTGAGTTTAAAGATGTGCATTCAAAAGATGGTGAACGTGATAAAATTCAAATTTTGAATTTTCAACAGTTTTTTGCCCGTAGCGGCCAAACGAAGTATCCCACGGTGTTTATATGTATGACCGGCCCCCATTATTTTGACATTTCCTGCATTTTTGTCAAACATTAATTTCCTCTACTGTGAATTTTATAAATGTGTCCATATCCAAAATTACGATTCTAGCTAATAGTTTTGTAAATCATTGAAATCTGATAGTAAAGATGAGTGAATTATTGAAGAAATCTGATAGTAAAGATGCTTGAATGAATTACTGAAAATTGTTTCAAATCTTCAATATATACACTCGATTCATAAATAATATAAAACACAAAATACTAGAAATCCCATAATATCAAAAAGTCATGATTAATAATGTTGTGAATGATGTCAAGCTAAAAATAAATATAATTGGAAATCACAAATTCACATTGCTCACCATACCCATAACAACATCGAAAGACATAAGCAATCGAAGGAAGATCACTGAGCAATAAACAGATGATTCATTCAACCAAAAAATGTATTTAAAGCCTACCTTCAACGCAAAGCTAACAATGAAGCTAAAAGTAAAACTACCAACTGGTTACTAGCTTAAAATAAAGATATACAACAACTCCAATAAATATAAAAATATACAACAATAAGATAAAAACAAACCAAAAGCGTGTCGGACACACATAAGCTAGGGGTTCCGTAGAATGCTGCATAAAGTATTGAGTTAAAGAAATCTTTGTTGGTTGCTTAAAACATCGAATATCTATATATAAATAGGCGACATGTTTTTTTGTTATCCCTTTTACAGGAAACCAGGTGGACTTACCAGGATAAAAATTATACCATTCGAAAGATTGGGTTTTCCTCTATGTGCATCACCTAATTTTTTTTCTTAAATTAAATTATAAATTAGTTTAATTTTAAATTGAAATTAAAAAATTCAATGGGATAGTATGCGTGAATTGAGCACACGTATAGCGTAGATGATGCTTCTGGGAAGAATGTATGCGTATGATTGTTTTGATTTTTGCCTGAAAATATGCAACCATATGTTAATTTTTGGTTTGCGTCCCCGATAAATGGCAAGTACTAAATTAGTCGAAAATCAAACCAAATGGATCAATCTTCTACTGGTGACACAAACCAAAAAATTTATCATATAATTTCATTCCTGTACAAAAAAATCAAAATAAAGAACAAACTTATTTAACATTATCATTTGCATAGACCATGCGTTCGACTGAATAACCAACCATTTATGCCAAATACATGCATTCTTTTCACTCAAACCTGTGAGGGGCAAATGCAGCCATATCACAGACAATATTCACATGTACATTCTTTTGTTTTTTGCCTGGAAGAAGGCAATCTTTGGCTAATAAAATTGCATTCTTCCAGGCAAAAGCCAAAACAATGAACATATGGCCACAGACAATAATATGGATGCATTACCAGAGACAAATTTAAAGCCATCGTTTACTTATACCATTATTTTTTGCTAATTTGATAAAAATAAATATTATAAAACATATGAAAATCACAATTTTACAGTTATTTCTAGAAAACGCGAGGTTAACTTACACGAATATTTATGGAAAGCGAGCGAAAGTCTGAATTTTATCATATTTCCTAACTTTTGTATGGACCCACATTGAAAAACATAATTTAGAGAAATATGATATATGGCCAAAAGTTGGTAAATGAAAAAATAAGGGGGGTTGAACATACCCCCTAGAATGCTCGATTTAGCCGCTACGAGCAAAAAACTGTTAAAAATTCAAAATCTGAAATTATATCATATTTCCAAACTTTTGTCTGCACACCTTTAAAACCTCAATTTAGGGAAAAAGGAAAAGGTTGGAAATGACAGTTGGTACGTTTGTACGGAAATTCAACATATATTTTATTTACAATATACATGTATTTCCCACAACCTCATAATTTAATTAAAAGCTAGAGTTTATTGAATCGTGTCACCGTCTGTATGAGAGATGGTAAATGAAGCGAAAGCTTTTCTAAGGACTTTTACAATACAACTCTAGCCAATGTTAGATGCGTCGTGTGAATGCTATAAAAGTTGACTTTCGTGGCCACTCTGTTCACAACCGTTATGCTGTCCCTTAAAATCCAGATCTTTTAGCGAAATTTTATTGCTACTTAAATGTTAAAGTTCTGTGCCAAGAATATATGTCTAAAATATATGTACAAATATATTTAGAGCCTAAAATATATGTACAAATATGTTTATAGGGGATACGACTGTGCCTCATTACAGTTTCGAAGAGTTTGAGGTGGAGTTGAGGGCAAAGTTTATATAGATGAAATCGATAGCTTTTTGTCCGGTCACTATGTTGGTTCTACGGAAACTAATTGGCGCATGAATGAGTATCCAATGCATTACCAGTCACGTAATATATAATAGTTTGGCTTGAATGTCACTTGCCTCACCGGCAAAAGGTAGTCCTTAGGGAAGGAAATGTTCAGCAACCTCTTACAAATCACAGAAGAACAAAATTGACTGCATTCTATGAAATCAATCGAATTAGTTCTTCCGAGTTTCTATATACAGAGACGCCGATACATTATATTTAGGTAGATAAAGAAAAGAAATGGAAAAACATCAAAGAGGAAGTAGTAGAGCTATTGCTAGATTATTTTATGTTTTATGTTCAGTTGTTCCATTTGAGACTATTTTGCTTCATGTTCGAGGTCCCGTCAGAATTTGGGTACTGTTGGGAACATTATTTACTGAACATTTTCAGCACATGCACGACGTATTGCATGAAATGATGGAGAGTGGCGTGAATATTTATTAGAAGTAAAAGAGTGTAAGTCCTCTCAGCGGTTAAGAGAGTTATTTGCCATATCCTATTTGTGGTATGAACGTTCCTACAAATGCTTTAGATTTGTGGAATGAATTGAAAATGTTCATGTGTGGAGACTTTTAAGAAATTCTTCAGAAAATGATTCATATAACTATGCTTTATTGGCTATTGAGGAAATTTTTGTCAGTAAACGATTCATTCGGTACTTCAACTAACCTTCTCGGAGGTAAAACTATTTCACTCTGTGGAGATTTTTGACGAATATTGCCAGCTACATCTCACGGTACACGTGTACCACTTATTGAGAATTGACTTGCTTCATGGTCCGATTTCTAAAAATTCCACAAAATAACTTTTACCCAAAACATGGGACCTGATGAGATTGAATTCCCAAACATGAAAACTGCTCTTTCATCGATGCAGAAATCTTTAACAAGTACACTTCCGTCTTTTTCCTTTCAAAAAATCAATTTCCCCTCATTCTGGCTTTTGTGATGACAAGCAATAAATCCCATTAATCCAAAACGTTTCAAAAAGAAGGAATCTTACTCAAACTACCTATATTTTCTCACTGTTAATTGTAGGTTGTAGCCAGTACAGTGAGATCGATTGCGTGTCTATATGTATTTCTGGAACACAAGGCCAAGGTCATTTGGCAGAAGATGAAAGAATTCTTACAAAAAGTATTTTGTATGAGAAAATTTTAAAATCTTTTAAGATCCGCAACCGCACCCGTAAGGTTTTCGATAATTATAGATAGGGCCTTATTCAATGATGTACTTTGACGTGCAAAATTAGCTGAAATGATTGCTACTACAGTCTGAACTAAAGAACCTTTTTACTTACAATGCTACTGTATATATAGCGCTATGCGCGAGCTATTAGAAGGAGCGTAGCGAACGGTGGGGGTTGGCGAGCGTAGCGAGCAGGGGGCGTCCCCCTAGTCTACATAATTAACGGTAAGACCCTTATTGTTCAAACCAAAAATCATTTACTGTTTTATATAGTTCTACTACCTATAATTTTTTCAGATTTTTCTGGACCGTCGTTCAAAAGTTAGAGAGGGGGCGACACACTTTTGACGTGTTTAGAAGCGTATATTTCGCGAACGGTTAGCTTAAAGGAAAAAAAATTTCTAACAACACCATCGTCATTTTTAAAGACCTATCCAAAAATACCTCACACGGGTATGTGCATTGAAAAAATAAATCTTGTCCCTCAGACACATGTATGGAGTGCCACCCTTAATAAAACTTTTTTCTTTACATTCACTCCTGCATTTTCTAGTGGTTCACAGGAGACACCTTTCTTCTAAATTTCATTTATATAGTTTTAATTATTTCCGAATAAAATGGCTGTGACGTACGGACAAACGGACATGACGAAGCTATATGGATTCCGTTTTTTCTACGGAACCCTCGAAATGATAATTATAGTAACAGGAGTCAAGTAATTTCAAGTTTAGCATTTTTCAGAACAATAAATAGCATAAACTACATCTTTTCCATATTATTTAACATAAATTAAAGAAGCTGAGCAATTCAATAGTGTAGAGGAAATAATAATTTATAAACTATAATTAAATAGGGCTCACAATAGGATGAGAACTGAAATAGAAAATACAGGGAGACGAATCTAACATTTGGAATACGAACTACCGTATATTTGAATTTTGATAGGCATAATGACTTTCATGAGCAGAAAATTAGTCTTATGTTTGAAGTTTGAAATGGGACGCTTTACGCTTGAACAAAGTTGGGAATTATTGAAAACTTACTTCGACACTGGTGAGTTTTTTACGGAAACCATAAGAAATTTACTGGAAAAATTTGCCTTCCAATCAGTTGATTCGTCAGTGAAGCGAGTTTGTGAAACCGGTTCGTTATTGGACAAAACAACCCGTTCCCTTTTCCGTCCAGTGCGCACACCCGAAAACATTGCTGCGGTTTCGCACAGTGTGCATGAACATCCATCAACACCAATTCGTCATCGTTCTCAGGACCTGAACATTTCTCGCACTTGTCTGATGAGAATTTTGGCTGCAAACAAGAGTCCAAGAATTGAAGCCTCATGACCATCCGATGCATTTTATGTTCGCCTATCGCATCGGATGTGCTGAAGATCGTTTGGTCGAAGATGAACATTTTTACCGAAAAATTATCTTTTCCGATGAAGCTCATTTCCACCGTAGAGGCCTTTTCAATAAGCGAAATTGCCGCCCTCAGAGCCGCCCTCAGGGTCAATGGCGCGCGTTACAGAGCCATGGTAAGTGGATATTAGTTTCCACAAATTGAAGAGAGTTACATGGACGGAATTTGATTCCAACAGGACGCGGCTGCGACACAGCCAACGATACAATCGATCTCTTGCGCACCGCTTTTGAACATCGAATAATAAATCAAAATTCTGATCTGAATTGGACGCCTCAGAGCTGTGATTTGAACCCATTAGACTATTTTTTGTGGGAATCTATATATGTTAGGCTTATCATCCAGAGACGATTGAGTGCTTGAAACACGAAATTGAAGTTGCCATTCATAAGATTGAAGCCCAAACAATCGAAATGTACTGAAAAATTGGATTGATCCGAAGGGGTACTGTAAGGCCAGCCTTGGCAGCCATTTGAATGATGTTGTGTTTCACTCGTAAATAGAAATGTTCAATCTTTCTAATAAAGTTATAGTTTTGGACAAATATTCATTAGTTTTTTTTTATATCCGATTCAAATTCCAAATCGTATATGGCCCACCCTTTATCCCATGAGTTTCTCTAATTGAAGGTAATGAAGAGATAAAATAACAAACAAGAAATGGCCAATAAATCAGTGTTTAGGGCTCCTAGACCGTTTGATCAATCGATCTAAAATTTTGCACACTAATAGTATTTTCGACGGTGAGTGACAACATCTCTTTTTTGTTACTAAATTTGTGACAAAAAATCAAAAGGCGAAGGCTTCCTAGTTAACAATTTTTCTGATGAACGAACCAAAATTAGTACGAAGGTTTGTGTCATGGAAATCTAAATTTAAATATTATGTATTAAGAACGATCACTTCGTTTTTTTCCCAAGAACTCCACAATATACGGCAAACAAAATAAAATTTTTATAACAAATAGCTATCTTTTTAACAATAAACGTTAGTTTACTTGTATACATGAAAATATGGTATTTATCTTAGCTAAATAGTTTTCGCGTGCTCGAACCAGGACTAGCATTAACATAAAGATCTAAGCACAGGCACCTGATTTTTCAAACTGCTTTCAGGAGCTTCCAATGCGCCGTTGAGAATTTGAAAACCTGATGTGAAACTCTATTTTGGTATTTAATTCGTAGCAAGTGGATTTTTATAGGTTCATTATAAATAGTTAGTATATTTATGAATTTTAGATCATATGACATCCGGTGAAAATTTGAATTTACAAGGGTTTTTTGCCGTTAGCGGCTATACAAAGCGTCCTAGGGTATTCATATGTATAACCGTCCCCCATTATTTTGATACTTCCTACCGTTCTTACATAAATTATTTTTCTCTACATGGAGTTTTTAAAAATATGCACACAAGAGATGGGAAAAATAACAAATTTCAAATTTTTATTTTTTAACGGTTTTTTGCGCGTAGTGGCTAAACGAAGATTCTTAGATGGATCATATATATGACAAAACCCCATTATTTTTGCATTCCCTGCCTTTTTTCATATATGCTTTTTCTCTTAATTTAGTTTTTAAAGAAACTCATACAAAAAATGGGAAAATTGATAAAAGTCAGATATTTTTAATTGTTAACGGTTTTTTGACCGTAGTGGCTAAACGAAGCATTTTTCGGGTTTCATATGTATGACCGACCCCCATTATTTCTACATTTTCTAAAATTTTTTGATACATTACTTTTCTCTATCGTGAGTTTTTAAAAATGTGTCCACATGAAATTTGGAATATATGACAAAATTTAGAGTCCTGGTCATAATTTTACAAATCAATAAAATCTAATAGTAGAGATGAATTAATCGAATGAGTTACTGAGAACTGTTTCAAAACTTCAACAAACATACTATTAATGATCATAAGTAAACGCATAGATTCACAAATATTATAAAAAACATAACACTAAAAACATCATGATAACAAAAAATCATGATTAATTAGAAAATGTTACTTTAAGTAATAAAAATCAAGTAATTTAAAAGTTCATTAAATTTAAAAGGAATCAAATATGTAATTCAAAAGTTTACTTTGAATCAAATGCCAGGATGATATGAATAATAATAGTATAAAGGAACATGTGTATTTGTGTTAATACTTCCAACAAAACTATCATGCGATAATAAAGTTCTATCAAATTAGTTCACAAATGGTATCCATATGGACAAATTGCCACCAAATTTTACACAACCACAGTAACTATAAAGCAGATAAACCGCTCAGCTCAATTTTGTGTGCGGCCTCGCGAACGCCACCTAGTATTCTCCTTTTACATTTATTGTTACATTTAAATTTTCCTTTTACATTAATTTTTGTTATTTATCTAGTATATTATATTTGCATATAAATTTTTCAGTTTTTGTTAAAATGTAAGCTGGGTAATATAATCTAAAAACGTCTTTGCCAAATAAATTACTATTTCGGCTCTTAATAAATAAGCATCCTGCTTTAAATTCTTATACTTTACAATGTCTCAGCGTTACACATTAATAATTTTTTTTTCTTAATTTGATATTAATTTATGTAACTATTCCTACTTTTTAATTCAAATTAGCCATACTTTTGGACCACAATACCAAATTGTATACAAAAATACCATTAATAATCGATAAATTTTCAATTTGAATGTTTTAAAATGTTTTCCATTAACAAGTCAATAATATGCATATTAATTTAAATATCGATACTTTTTAGTTTAAGTTCACAATATTTTTCGTTAATATTATTTTATTATTGAGCTGCGAATCTCCTTCCCCTTTAATTCACGTTCCCCCGTTTCAGCTTCCACATTTTCATCTTCAGGTCATCTGTCAGTTCAGCGTCCAGTGTATCTCTGCCTTGCTTCAATTTCAAATTGTGTTTCGTCGTTGCTTAGTGGCTTGTAGGTGTAGGTACGTGGTTGCGAATGTGCCAAAATGTTGTGAAATTTTTTACGTTTCCATTCATGAAACGGGAAAGTTTCTTTTTCGTATTTAAAAAATCAGTTATTATCTTTACTTCGATTAGATTTATTTTAAATTCGTTTTTAAGATTGTTATTTTGTTGAGATAATTTCTCCATTATTATTATTTTTTGTATTATTTTAATGCCCACCGAGCTTTACGTCGGTTCAGGATCTTATTTTGTAGCAGGTTGTCAACCAGTTCTACAATGTTTATATTATATTTTTTTATTATTTAATTTTTTCTTTTATATTATTTGCCTGATAGGTTTTTTCGAACCATATTCAGGTTGCTGGAGGTATGGGGCATTTTGCCCGCCTTACCTCTTAATTTTGAGGTATAGGCCATTTGGTCGACTTGACTTGACCTCATCCTGTTGGAGATGTAGGGCCTTTGGCGCATGTTACCTCTTGATGGTCGTTTTGCCTGTCTGGCCTCGGAGACATCCAAGTCAGGACGCTGAGGCCTAACGGCCAAGTTAACCTTCAGTTAATGAAACACACATCCGGTCGAGGAGCCTTAGTGTATTTCTGACTGACTTTCTTTACATTTTGAACTTTAATTTAAACTTTAGTCTAGCTTACTCACTAATTTTTCCTATGTTGGGTCTTATTCCCAAACATATTTTTAAATGAATTCACCACCAATATATATAATATAAATAAACAATTACTTATTATATTACGTCTGTCAATATTAATTGTTGTATGTTTTCCCTTGTAGTCAATAATGAATCTCTTTCTCAAACGACGAACAACATTGTAGGGTCCCTCATATGGATCTGCTAATTTGGAAAATTTTCCTTCTTTTCGAATGAATACTTGCAACTGTGTAAGCTTTTTGTATGTACATGTTAACTTGTGTAACATGTCTTGTATTCAATGGTATTAAATTTTTCATCTTGTTCTGAAGAAATGTAAGGAATGAGGAAGTGTTAACGGAATTATTAGATGAACAGAAATTAGAAAGATCTCCAGGAAATCTTAAATTTTGCCCGTGAACTATTTCGGGAGAACTGCTTTGCAGATCCTCTTTCCAACTTCATCGTATACCAAGAAGCATAAAAGGTAGTTCCCTAACCCAAAGCATATAGTTTTCACGTGCTTTTATTGCTGCTTTTAACTGGAAATGGAATCTTTCTACGATTCCATTTGCTTTTGGATTATATGCAGTTGAATGAATATGATATTATTTCCTCCTATTAATATTGTTATTTCATTAAATTTACTTTCAAATTGTGCTCCTTGGTCTGTTGTGATTCTAAGTGGGCAACCAAATCGTAGCAACAAATTTTCTACAATTGCTTGAGCGACTGATTTTGCTAAAATATCATTTAATGGGTATGCTTCCGGCCATCTGTAAAAACGATCTATGTTAATATGTTCAAACATACAACCTGGTACTTGGTATTTACCAAATTTTGAAATAGTGTGTCTCGAAATTTTTGCTTTTTGACACGAAATGCAACATTTGTCCCAAGGGTTACAATCTTTATTCATATTAATCCAAAAAAATTTAGAAGTGATGAGTTTCCTCGTAGATCTGGTGCCATGGTGTGCTAATGTGAAGAATTTCCCTCCACTCTTTGTACCGTTGTAGGAGAGAACCTCACAATTGCTCTATTTCAGTGGAGTACACTTCTGAACACAATTAATTATTCGATCGTCAGACAACTCTAAGATTTTTATACATTTATTCATCTTATTTATTACAAAATCCAACTTCCTCTTAATCTAAATTTGACTATTATTACTCGCTCGCTGGGTTGTACCTGGCCAGCTTCTTAGCCTGGCGATACCGTTTTCGCTCGTTATGCAGTCGTTGGAGCTCTTGCTCTACGCTGCTCACGACCCACAGCTAGAAGGAGTCGACGTCGCGTCTCCTCGATGTCCGCCCGGAATCGCGCCTCTTTGCCCGTCCGTTTCTTCGGAGGTATTTCCGGTACCTCCGGAGTGGTTCGCTGGTTCTGCTGCCCCTTTCTCCTCTCTCGGTATTCCTCTATCGTGAGAGGTCAGGGTCCCGCCTTGGGATTTTGTAGCTCCTCTTGCAACTGCTGCCTTTTGTCACTCACTAGGGGAGAATTGCCCAGTGAGTAGGATGTAATTATGCCCGATAGGCTCAAAGAACTGTGGTCGGGGCTTAAGCGGAGAGGTTAAGAGCTATCATCCGCTAGTTCTCAATTATTGATGGGTGCTGCATACTTACTTTCGGCTTTCTGGTACTTAGCTGGTACTGGTACTGGTAGACTTTCTGGTACTCGTAGTTGGTCTCTCTGGCTGATCGTCTGAACGGCTAAATGGCTCCTCTCGTCTGCTTCCAATCGACTGTCTTTTCCCTAATTTTCCTTGTCTATTTATTCTCATTTGTTCCTTGCACCGCAATTCCCACTCTGTCAATTTTCCCTGAATTTCTTGTTGTCCCAATTTTCCAATTTCACGCTGCGTTTCCCGAAAATGCATTTTCGCACATTCCATTTTGTTTTTCCCGCAAAATGCATTTCCGCACATTCCATTTAAGTGGGTCAATTCGGTCGTTCCACTCGACATTCGGTCACGTTGATCGTTCGACCTGCTGCTGCCCTCTAACGATGACTAGTTTAACGAATTTCTAGTACGTTTAGTACTGATTTGTACTAGTCGCCTATTCGTATTTGTGTACTAGTCTCGATCGTGAGATGTGACGTTTCAGTGACGTGACGTGTAGCTGCCATGCGGATGATGGGTAAGTCTTTTGTCTTATTATTAGTAATATCCTTTCTTTTTAGGATCTTTTACTGTGACATGATGTTAATCACACTGAGTTATGGACGGACTCGAACATTTTTGTGCGCAGAGGCTCTGGTATAGATGGTCTATTAACGGCAGTTGTTATTTCGAAAAAGATTTCTCCTTTTGGGAATATAAATTTCTTTAATTTGAAATTGTTTTTAATGCCGTCTGTTCTTAAAAGTTCCTTTATTTCATCTTCTAGTATTTGTTGTTTTGATAAAATTTCAAAGTTAATTTGTGGAGCATGTAACTTTGAAATTGCCATTTCTGATGGGCGAGATAAGAAATCTGCTACAATGTTGTCTTTGCCTTTTATAAACCTAATGTCATTGGTAAATTGAGCGATGTAGCCTAAGTGGTTTGTTTGTCTTGGACTACGTCCAGTCTTTGATGACGAGGAAGTTGTCAAAGGTTTATGATCAGTAAATACCGTAAAATTTCTACCTTCAATGAAAAATCAAAAACGTTTTATTGAAGAATAAATTGCAAGTAATTCTCGATCAAATGTTGAATATTTTTTGTCGGTATCTGATAATTTCCTCAAGAAAAACGCTAAAGGTTCCCAATGAGATCCGTTTTTTTGTTCTAATACTGCGCCTATGTACGATAAAGAGGCATCAGTACAAATGTAGAATATACCATCAGGCTTAGGATGATGAAGCGTCGTTACATTAGCTCATTGGTTTTTTACTTCTGAAACAGTTGTTTTGCAGATTTCTGGCCAATAAATTCTTTATTTTTTATATTTTGATATTTCGGTATTTTAATTGATCATATATTGGGATAAGAAATTTGGCTAATTTAGGAATAAATCTATGATAATAATTTACCATTCCTAAAAATTTTTCAATCATCTTAATTGAAATTGGTTGATCCAATTCTAAAATTGCTTTGACTCTCTCTTGAGATTGAATAACTTCTTTTTTCAGAAATTTGAAAAGTCAAAATCAGAAAAGTTAACTCAGGTACACCTAAAAGACACTTTGAAATATTAATTCTGCTAGTCGTTTAATCAATAATCTTTAGATGCTCTTTGTGTTCGTTTTCGGTTCCACTAAATACGAGTATATCGTCTATGTAGAGTGACGCAAAGTCAAAATCTTCTATAACTTTATTAATGAAATGCTGGAATATTTGTGCAGCGTAACGAAGACCAAAAGGCATTCTCTCAAATTCAAACAATCCAAATGGGGTAGTTATTGCCGTTTTGTGTGCACCTTCCTCGGCAACCGGTACTAAATGATAGGCTTTTATGACATCAAGTTTTGGAAATATTTTAGAACTAAATAAATGCGTAGTCATATTATAGATGTGTGGAATCGGGTAACTATCTGGGACACTTATGGCATTTAGTCTTCTATAGTCTCCACATGGTGGTCAATCATTACCTGATTTAGGAACGATGTGTAAAGGAGAAGATGCTGGTGAAGAGGAAGGCCTGTGTATTGTCACTTCATTATTAAAAGAATGTATTAAAAAAATTTATTTATCTTCTATTATGTTTATTAATTTTTATAATCAAAGTCCAATTGTTAATTTTAATGTTGATACCACTTGTGTTGATACTTTACTGACTTGCCTTTTAAAAACCCTCTCTCAAGTCCAATTTACATGTTAACTAGATTATTATTTTTAATTATTTAAGTTAACTAGATTATAGTGATATTTTAGTACAGTATAGGCAAGTGGGCTAGGTTAAGTAAATAAAATATCTTTTTTAAAAACCTCTATAACAATACTCCTTCCTGAAGAAACGGAGTCAAGATAATATGTATATTTTAAATCTTATTGACCGAGATCCGTCTTTCGAGGAAAGCCGGCTTTAATCTATCGACAGAGATTGTTCCTGTTCTTCTCCCCATATCAACAGTCATAAATTTCGTTGTCCTGTTGATAACTTTAAAAGGACCTCCATACGGAGGGGACAGACTAGATTTTTTTTTTCTGACCTGACAAAAACATAAGAACAAGTCTCAAGTGAATAAGGAATGAAACAACTATTACTGACCCGTCTTTTTGGGGCTATAGGAATAGCGTCGGCAAATATTTCTCGTACATTTTTTAGTGTGGATTGGCTCTGGACAGACAAACCAACGTCCTCATGAAAAGAAACATCCCCTGGAATTCGTTAATTTTGTCGGTGCGGAATCCTAACAAAACCAAAGGGAGCTTCTCAGTTCAATTACTAGTAGTATCAGACTTTAAAACCGCCTTTAGTTGTCTGTGGAAACGCTCCACCATTCCGTTACGTTTTGGGTGGTAAGCAATCGTTCGTACTCTGTTTATACCAAGAAGCTTCGTTAAAGAATTAAAAAATTTCGATTCGAAGTTTGTGCCTTGATCCGTTGTTAGAGTCAAAGGAACTCCAAACCTCGAAACATATTCTTTGACAAAGGTTCCGGCAATCATTTCGGCAGTTATGTCGTGTAAAGGATATGCCTCTGGCCATCGGGAAAATCTATCAACTATAGTTAAAATTTATCTATAGGTGCGGGAAACTGGTAGAGGCCCAACAATATCCATGTGGATATGTTCGAAACGTGTGCTTGGAAGAGGAAAAGTGCCTAATTCAGACTTGGTATGCCTTGAAACTTTATTTCTCTGACAAACGATACATTCTTTGGTCCATTCGTTGATGTCTGAATTCATTTTTGGCCAAAAGTATCGGTCAGTAACCAGTTTTCTGGTAGTTCTAATACCAGGATGAGATAAAGAATGACACCTCTTGAAAAGTTCTTTACGAAAAGAAAAAGGCACTAATGGGCGCATAACATTCGTGGTAATATTACATCAGAACTTATCGTTGGTAAAGAGGAATGTTACCAGATTGTATTTCGTAGAAGAATTTTCGCTAGAAAGAACAGCATGAATTTCTTTATCAATAAACTGAGAGTTAAAAAAAGATTTAAGATTAAAATTAATTTTATTTGGATCGTCAATTTGATCAGTCATTCTTGATAGAGCATCGGCAACTATGTTAGAACTGCCACGAATGTGTTGAATATTATTGGTAAATTGAGAAATAAATCCAAGTTGACGAATCTGTCTTGGACTACGCTCAGGTTTTGTGCTTAAGGCAGTGACCAACGGTTTGTGGTCAGTAAACACAGTGAATTCCCTGTCTTCAAGCCAATGTCGAAAGTGTTTGAGTCCGTCATGGATAGCCAGAAGTTCTTTGTCAAAAGTCGAATAATTCTTCTGAGCTAAATTCACCTTACGGGAGAAGAATGCCAAAGGAACCCTATCTCCAGACTTGTTCAATCTGTGCAAAACCGCATCAACAGCAACCTCTGACGCATCCGAAGTGATATTTTAAATTGACATCAACAGCTGGATGTACCAAAAGAGTTCCTTCACAAAGGAGTTTTTTGACATGTTGAAACGAATTTGTATGACGATCAGTCCAATCGAAAGAAGCTGGTTTTTCACTAGAAACAACCAGTTCATGTAAAGGGATTAAGTATTCTCCCAAATGAGGGATTAAACGGTAATAAAAATTTATCATACCTATGAATCTCTGTAATTCTTTGACTGTTTTAGGGGTTGGGTAATTATTAATAGCTGCCACCCGATCCTTTACGGGAAGAATACCTTTGTTAGAGATGTGATGTCCCAAAAAGGTGAGTTATGAAACTCCGAAAATGCATTACGAAGGTTTAATGTTAAGACCAAAGTCCTTTAATCTTGTAAAGACCATATTTAAATGCGCTAGGTGTTCTTCTTCATCTTTGCTAGCGATTAAGATGTCGTCAATGTAGACGAAAACGAAGTTGAGATCTCCTAAAACTTTATTTAAAAAACGTTGGAATGTTTTAGCTGCGTTTCTAAAACCGAAAGGCATCCGCAAAAACTCAAACATCCCGAAAGTAGTAATTATGGCCGTTTTATGCACGTCTTCAGGAGCAACAGGAATCTGATTGTATGCTCTGCACAGGTCGATTTTGGTAAATATTGCACATTTATGTAAAGGCAGATTGAAATTCTGCAGATGTGGTAGAGGATATC
This sequence comes from Chrysops caecutiens, assembly GCA_963971475.1. Classification (NCBI taxonomy): domain Eukaryota; kingdom Metazoa; phylum Arthropoda; class Insecta; order Diptera; family Tabanidae; genus Chrysops; species Chrysops caecutiens. The sequence goes on along the minus strand of OZ020569.1, from coordinate 29,490,300 downwards.
GATCCGGTTGTGTAATATTGTTAAGACGCCTGTAATCTCCACAAGGTCTCCATTCTCCATCAGGTTTGGGAACCATATGAAGTGGGCTTGAAGCCAAAGAACTTGATGGTCTACAAATGCCTAGTTTGCAAAGGGAGTCAAACTCCTTTTTTGCTAGATTGTGACGTTTAACATCCAATCTTCTTGCGTTGGAAAAAGGCAAAGGACCGGTGGTATATATGGGGTGGGTTACAGAGTGCTTAAGTTCACTCGTGAAATTATTGTTAGTAAATAGTTCCGGAAATTTTCTCAATAAGTTTGTAAATCTATTGGAAAATAAAGAAATCTTTGGAGTGGGTGTCCCAGAAATTTGAGAAATTCCAGAAACTTGGCAGGAAGTCAAGGAATCGATGAGTGTCTTGTTTTTAAGATCAACAAGAAGTCCGTATTTGGAAAGAAAATCCGCTCCAATGATGGGTCTGTCAACTGACGCGACGATAAACAAGAAAGGAGATACTCCCTCCGGAGATTTAGGGAAACTTTAAGTAGCTTCTCACCAAACGTCCGAATAGGAGTACCATTTGCCGCGGTTAAGTTAATGTCATTTGTTTGTTTTCAAGAATGGAATAATTTTTTGGGCAAAACAGATATGTCGGCGCCGGTATCAATCAAAAAATTCAATTTTGTTAAATTATCAAAAATAATTAAGCGACGTGAAGTATGTGTACCAGAGTCAGTCGCTGCGACACTAGTCTTTATTCGTTTTTTAATTGATTGTTTTCATTGTATTTGCAAGGTTGTACACACTTGCTGGCTCTACTCCCAAAGTTTAAATGGTACCAGCAATTGTCGCTTCTGGAAAAACTTCGTGATTGAGACCGAGAGCGATTCCGTCCGAAATATCGTGAATTGGTTCTTCCTCTTGTATTATTTAACCTAAGTGCTGCCACTTCTTGAGCTTTAATTGTTTCTAATAATTCACCCTCACTTCGCCAAGAGGTGGAACCAGTAGGGGGTGCCGAACTAGCAGCATAAATTTTTTGGTTATGGGTAACTTCCCATACTCTATCAGCCAGAAGAAGTTCTTCCAAGCGTTTGTTCTCACTTTCACTTTAAGCAAATCAAGAACATTGGTCATTGCTTCTTGCGGAAGAACGGCGATAACATGCCTATATTTGGACATATCCGAAACAATTTTGCTTAGGGAAAAAATTTGTTCAATCTGTATAAACCAAACTTCTGGTGCATTTGACCAAAAGGTTGGCAATTCAAGCGAAAAATTTGTCGCTTCAATTGAATGACTAGAAGTATACCGTTCATCACTAGCAAGGACATCTCCCGTACCTAAGTTATCTTGTCCCTCCATTATGGAGATATCAAAAAGGTATTAGAAGAAAAGGAACAATTTCAATCTCAATGTCAATGTGAGCGAAAGAAAAAGGAAATTTCTAAAAACGATATTTTGAACAAAACAAAAATTAAAATGAAAAAATTTAAATCTTAAGCTTAATAAAATCCTTGAAGTTTCTTATCTATTTGATATTGATGTAGATTCTTGCTGAGAGATGTAAGTTGATGTTGATTGTTGAGTGATTGGTTGTTGATAGTTGAGTGATGTTGATTGTTGTGTAATAACAATTGGTTGTGCTTGTTCTTGTGCTAACTGCACAACTCGATTTTCACTGTCAGTTGAAATTTCACCAAATTACATTCATCACGCGTATCACTTATGAAATATCACCGATTGTGTGGATATTTTTTTTTTTTTTTTTTTTGTTCACTTATCTTTACTTGTGCTGTTTATGTACTTTCAATATTATTTAATTTTTTAAAATTAATAAAATTAGTTTATATAAAATATTCTTTGCTACAAATTAACTTGACATTCAAAAGCGGTTGCTGATTTCAGAAATGAAATATTCAGTTTCAGTTCCACTTGAAATTCAAGGAATTCAATTTGTGAATAATTGAGGTTTGGGCAAAAGCCTTACAACAACCAGAATGTGCTGTAAGACAAAAAATATGACAATCAGTATTACTATTTAAAACTTCCTGTCAAAGTAAATCAATAGCGGAACGCTGCTCAGCATTGGCACTTTGGAACACGTCAATTTGATTGACTTCAAAGAATGGAGTTAATTCTGTTCTGCTGTGATTTTGAAGAGCTAGCTGAACATTTCCTTCCTTAAAGACTATATTTTGCCGATAAAGCAAGTGACATTCAAGTCGAACTATAATATATTATGTGACTGGTAATGCATTGGATACTCATTTATGCGCCAATTTGCTTCCGTAGATCCAAAATAGTGACCGGACAAAAAGCTTTCGATTTCATCTATATGAACTTTGGCATAGTCGTTTCCCTTAAGAACATATTTGCATATATATTTTAGGCTCTCATCTGTGCCAAGAACTTCCACATTTTAGTGGCAATCAAACGCAAAAAGATATTTATTTTAAGGAACTACATACCGGTTGTCAACAGAGTGGCCACGAAAGTCAACTGTTATACCATTAACACGACGCATCTAACATTGGCCTGAGTTGTATGGTAAAAGTCTTTAGAAAAGCTTTTGCTGAATTTCCATCTCTCATACAGAATGGTAGGTTATTCAGCCGAACGTAAGATCTATGGCAATGATAATGTTAAATATGTATGTTCCATATTTTGATATTTTCGTAGAGGAATGCAATTATGTGTGAACTCTTTTGGTTTGTGTCCCCAATAGAAGATTGATCCATTTGGTTCGATTTTCGACTAATTTAGTATTTGCCATTTATTAGGGACACAAACCAAACATTGTCATATGCATATCTTCAGGCAAAAAGCAAAACAATCACACGCATACATTCTTCCCAAGAGCATCATCTACGCTATACGTGTGCTCAATTCACACATACTATCCCATTGAATTTATTACTTTCAATTTGAAATTAAACTAATTTATAATCAAAATTAAGAAAAAAAATTAATTGCTGCACATAGAGGAAAAACTAATCTTTCGAATGGTATAGTCTTCATCCTGGTAAGTCCACCTGGTTTCCTGTAAAAGGGATAACAAAAAAAACATTGGTTGTCTGTAAAGTCGGTTTACGGACGATAATTTTACGTGATAACGTCATAAGAAAGCATTGATGAAAAATTGCCTACTTTTATGAATTGAATTGAATTATTTTCACTGAATTATCATTATTTTGTATAATACAAAGAAGGAGCTAATTGAAAATGTAAATTTTACAATTAATTATAATTACAGCTATGTATTAACAATTTATTTATTCGTACATACGCGTATTAGTTTGGATTCAAGAGAGATTCTTGAATCCACACTAATATGCGTATGAACGAATCTCTCATGAATCCAATCTCATACGAGTATTAGTTTGGATTCATAAGAGATTCTTGAATCCACACTAATGCGCGTATGGACAAATGAGAGATTCGTACATACGCGTGTTAGTTTGGATTCATGAGAGATTCTTGAATCCACACTAATGCGCGTATGAACGACTCTCTCATGAATCCAATCTCATACGCGTATTAGTTTGGATTCATGAGAGATTCTTGTATCCACACTAATGCGCGTATGAACGAATCTCTCATGAATCCAAACTGAGAGAACTGAAACGGGATTCATGAGAGATTCGTTCATACGCGCATTAGTGTGGATTCAAGAATTTCTCATGAGTCCAAACTAATGTACGAATCTCTCATTCGTCCGCTCAGCACAGGCGGAACGTGACAATGAGTCACGATTTTTCATTTGTGCAGCCATCAATTTATAAGACGTTATCACGTCAAAACGTGTCGCCTATTTATATATAGATATTCAAAGGTAATTTAAGTGCTGAATGCGCAGTCCGTCCACCATCAAGTAAGGTTGCTGCAATGCCTGATGAAGCAATTGCCAATCCAACATGATTTTGCGATCGAATGCGCGCAAGTATCAGTTAGATGAGGAATGTTTTACCAGTGCCATCTTGTGCGTCCAAAAAAAAGAATCCACCTTGTTGTGCTGCAATTGATACGTTAATTTGATCATATACATTTCCTTGCTCAGCAGTTAGCAATCGTTCATCATTAGCAACAAAAGTAGCCAAGGAAGTCATATCGAACTAGTGTTCACGTTGAACATCGCAATTGATAATATCTGCTGCTGGGCGGTTCGGCGCTGGCATGTCGAAATGAATGAGCGGCATGTTTGAAATAAGAATACAAATATCCTCAATCATTATTAATGCCTCGTTATATATTTCTTCTGAGAATTCAATATTGAGATTTTGATTAGTAGTTCTAATCCGATGCAAAATATCCTCGCTCATTGAGTCTTTATATTTATTCAGAGCAGAGCAGATGCTTTAGACGGAAAACACGTTGTCAATATTATTGAAAATAATTGACGAATTTGCTGTGGAGATGAGCTCAGTGCTGCATCTGCAAGTGTGAGGTCCCAATGGTTATCATCCTCCAACAAATGTCACTCACGACACGCATCAAAGAAAGTGTAGTATAAAGTACCATTGACTTTTCGCAAATATTGGAAGGATGTGGGTCCAGGAACGTTAACCAATAACAAACGCAGAAAAAAGCATTCGCGTTGCTTAGGATGAACTGTATATAATCGGCCTAGAGTATTTGTCATAAATATTTCGGCGAACTCTTGAACTGGGATGCCTCGTTTTTGTGGTTCCCAATTTTTTGATTGTTTATAATATAAAAAAATAAAACACTGTATACTGATGTTCCATATAAAAAATTTTGGAACATCAGTATACAGTAATGTCTTTGCGAATTGACCAACAAAATCTTGTCGATTACAAAGGTTAAAAAATTCAGTAAGAGTTGTTTTTGGATCTGTTAAAGCTTGTTGTAGTGCAGTCTGTTCTGTAAAATAAACACGCTGTCCATTTTCAAGATGAATAGCCAAATGTACAACAGCAGGATCCCTTTCGTGTATAGGAAACGTTAAACTGCGCCAAATAGCTTCGTTATTACTTATGTATCGGCCCATTTGATAACGTGTTATTTCGTTATTCTCGTTTACATATTGAACAGCAAATATAGCCTTATCACTGCCCTTATGAACGTACTTACAAATGTACTTGATGGACTTCACAGAACTGCATAACTCAACGTTTATGTGTGTTTTATAGGTTTTGCACAGCAATAGTGAATATGGAACCACCCAGCGATTATAAGTGTCTACTCTTACACCGTTTGACAGACGCAATTCAAAAGATTGACCGCCATTGTCTACATCTCTAGGACGGTAAGATGTATAACCGTCGATATTGGTGATAGTATCAGTTTGATAAGGTTTTGGAAAACGTTCCGTACATTTTCCATTATCCATACATGGTGACATCATATTTAGAGTACCACATGGAACACGGATCATTTTATTAGTAACAATCTCAAACAATTCTTGATCAACATTCGGATCCGGAATTTCCGCTGAAATAATTTTGTCAATTTCTTCTGGGCGTACTTTATCAACTAACCAAATCAAAATATGCGCATGAGGTAAACCTCGTTTTTGCCATTCAACTGAGTAAAGCCAACATCGTGTTTCACCAAATACCGAGTGATGTGTAATCCAATTCTTCAAGGATTTAATTAACACACGTGCAGTAATATCATGGCGATGCATCAATCTTTGACATGGCAACAGCAAAGTTTTAATTTCATCCCAGTTTGGATTACACGTAAATGTGATAAAAGGATCTGGTCAGCCGTATGCACGTACGTAAGTCATGGCGTCTTGAATATATTCTTGCATATGACGCGGGCTACGAATGTATGATGATGGAAGAATGTGTTCTGTACCGATGTTGTTTATGTCATTCCTTGCATGTGAATTCCTTGCATCATTCCACGCAAATGAATGTACTCCTCAGAACGAGGTTTTGCTTGATTAAATTTTATGTATCGTCATCTCTCACTTTCGATTTTCACATACATATCGACAATGTACTGATGAAATAGCTGTCTGCATCGGAGAATGTTATTATCTTCATTAGCATGAATCATCAACCAGTATGCGTAGAAGTTCATCGCACTTACTTTTTTGATCAGTTTTTCACCCGCAAATAAAAATATTTATAAGATAAACAGAAATTATTGGTTTAAAAAAAAAGAATTATAAAATAATCTATAAGTTGTACCTGTAGTTGGATTCCTTTGTTTAATATTTAAATGATATGCATCTTCTTCTTCCCAAAATATCAACGGATGCTGCAGTTCATCGTCAGAACGATGATTGTCGTGAATTATTTGCATCGTATTATCTCTGCGTTTTTTGCGAATATCTCGACGTTCACATGTGTCACCAGCCATAACAACTGCAACTTCATTAATAGTTGGAACATTATATGTTCCTGCGTGCACTCCATGGGGCACTTTGTCTGCTTTAGTGACAATGACGTAGTTGTCGTTTTGCAGTCTGTTAGAAAGTCTTGAATAATCGTACCAATTCGTTATAGTTTTGCAAAAACGTTTCCAAAATGTCCACAATTTCTCGTGCCTCCCTCTGCTCTATATGGTTGTATACGCAGCGTGTATGAGTTTGTTGCTCCTCAGCGCCCATAAAGTAAATTTGTAAGAATTTTGGATCGGCATCAGGCATTGGAACGTTCTCTGTGTGCGTTGGTCACTCGTTGACGTGCCTTTGAGGCGTTTCTGGGCCTTGTTGTTCACAGCGACGACACATCTGAAAAGATAAAAACAACACGTGAGCGAACAAGTACATCAAGTACATAAGAACAATTATTGTCCAATGGAGCCACTACCCATCAGCTGGCGCCTAGTAGCCAGCACATCGCCCTGAAGGGAAAAGACACGCGACAGGAGCGATCAGTACAGGTCACTATAAAAATATTTACATTGAGCGTGCAATGGTATCAAGGGAAATGGATGCACAAGATACCCACTCCAATGCTTACATTTCCACGCTGTGAGGGGAAAGACGCACAACAGTACCAAGATCCACCTGTACTCTTAACTATCGGGAGTGCTACGAAGGACTATAATCCCAAATCATTCACAAGTTGAATCTACCGAAGGCTCACCCAAATATACCCCATTCTCCAACACAAAACAAGTCACCACTTGACATACTTAAAACGCTCTGCGAGAAAACTCACCAGTATCCCCGGCGTTACTCCATTTTAACTGAAACCCTGCAGAACTGAAAACTAACACACTACACACCCGAGGCAAACGCGAAACACCCTAAAACTGAAAATCAGGACATAAATTCACCTACTCAATACTCATTGCCTTTTTTCAGCTACCGCTTCCCATATCTCGCAATAGCCTTCTTGGTTTTAAAATTTACTTACTCTTTACACTCGGCCATCCTGCAAGAATCTCGTCCCGAGATAATTCTAGTCGGTGAGGTCTTCTTCCTCGGACTCGAGCACAAATCCATCTTCTCCACTATCGTTGTCAGTGTCATCTGAAACACCTCCAGGTACACACCAAGGACGCATACGATCCACTGCCACTGCTTTCTCGTACTGTGTGCATGTTGCTGTACGATATGAATCATTCATATCCCTGACGATATATCTGTCCCTTGGCAAAACGGACTTTACAACCATTGGGCCACTATACTGCTCCGCCAGTTTGCAACTGGTTCCCGTAGCTTGTACCTGTTTCTGCACAAGCACTACATCGCCTTCCTTGTATCTACGCGGTTTTTTCCGCTTACGGTCATAATGTTCCTTTTGTTTGTCCTGAGCTGCTTTGATTCTTTCTGCTGCTTCTTCCCTTGCCAATATTAAATCATTTATAATTCGAGGAACCTCTTTTACTTCGTCTAGTAATAAGGCATCCGTACTATTTCGGGGAGTATATCCGAGCATTAGTTGACTTGGTGTTTTGTTGGTGGATTTATTGACGACGTTGTTAATAGGAAACTGAACACTTCGCACTTGTTCATCCCAAAGTTCTTCCTCAGGTACTGATGGTAACAAAGCTGCAAGTATGGTGCTATTAAGGTGCTCTACCTGACCTTTGGCCCTCGGAGCTGCTACCGCATTCAAGACATGACGCACGTTGTTCTGCTTGCAAAACGATTTGAATTCCTTTGAGGTGAACGAACTGCCTTGGTCCGATATTAAAACCTTAGGCACGCCATACGTCGCAAATATATCTTTGAAGTATTCCAGTATGTACTTCGTTTTGGTGTCCTTAACTGCTCGCAGAAAAACAAACGTTGTGAATCCATCAATTCCCACAATAAAGTACATATTATTTCTTTTAGATTTAGGAAAAGGACCCAAATGATCGACATGAAAAGTATTGAGAGGTTCGACTCCTTTCGGTATCGGATGTAAAAATCCTTCCTTTTTCCCCGAATTCCTCTTATTGTAGAGGCACGCGATACAACAAGAAATATATTGTTCCACGTAGCTCCTCATCCTAGGGAACCAGTAACTTTCACATAGTCTTTGCAGAGTACGTTCAACACCGAAATGTCCGAAGTCGTCATGTGCTGCTTTCACGATCCTTTGACTCATACCTTTGGGAACTAGCCACAACAACCCTCGTGCCGTGATGCGGTAAACTCGACTGTTTCTGAGGCAATAGTTTTTGTATATCTGTTTCTCGTTTCCGGTTTTTGGAGGTTTGGACAGTGTTTCACGAATCTCCTTAATTTTGTCATCTGTAAGTTGTCCAGAAAGTACCCAATCTGCTTCTTCGATGCGTAAAACTTCCTCCGTATTTACATGTTCGGTTTCACATGGGTTTCGGCTTAGTGCGTCGACATGACTCATTCTGTTTCCAGGCCGATATTGAACTTCGAACGTGAACTCTTGTAACTCTAACCACCATCGAGCAATCCGCGGTATCATTTGTTTTTTCCTGCTAGCTGCCTTGATGGAATTACAATCGGTCACCACGACAAACGAAATTCCAAGCAAATAGGTTCTGTATTTCTTTAAAGTTTCGACTACTGCGAGAGTTTCCAGCTAATAAGAGTGATACTTTTGTTCAGTATCCGTTGTCTGTCTACTGTAGTAAGCTACCGGATGCAGCCGTTCGTCTGCATCTCGTTGCATCAAAATGCCGGCTATTCCGATTTGACTGGCATCTGTATGCACTTCGGTTGGCAAATTGGGGTTGTAAATATGCAATATAGGTCTACTGATCAGGACATTCTGTAGTTTTCGAAACGCTTCCTCTTGTTCGTCGCCCCATTTTCAGGATGTATTTTTTTTACGAGTCCAGTTAGTGGTTTTGCAATACCAGCGTAATTTAGAACGAAATGCCGAAAATAACCCGTAAGTCCTATGAATTGCCTTATATTATGCACGGTTTTTGGAGAAGGAAATTCTTCTACTGCCCCAATTTTCTCAGCTGCCGGTCTGACTTTTCCCTGTCCTATCTCATAACCTAGGTATAACACGGTGGTTTCATAGGATGTGCACTTCTTCAAATTCAATTTCATCCCTTCTTGACGAAGAATGTCCAGGGCTCGCCGTAAAATTTCGACAGCTTCATCCACTATCGGTGCATAAAGTAGTACATCATCAAGATAGAGTGCTGTATTTCCCCTTATTGGTTTGAAAACTTTCGTCATAAGTCGTTGGAATACTCGTCGTGCATTGGTTAAACCAAACGAGGCTTTATTATACTCGTGCTGCCCTTCCGGTGTAACAAATATAGTGTAATGCTTTGACGTTTCCTCTAGAGGCACCTGATGGTAACCGCATTTCAGGTCGAGACTGACGAAGTAATTACCAGATTGTAATTTGTCAATCTGATCATCAATTCTGGGCAACGGATGGCTATCTTTTACGGTCAGCGAATTCAATTTTCTGTAATCAATGCAGAGTCGTTTTTCACCATTTTTCTTCCGAACTAACAAAACCGGTGACGAATATTCAGAGTCAGATTCCCGTATGATGTCGTTTATTAGAAGATCTTCAATAATATCCTTTACCATATTCTGTTCTGCTCCAGACATTCTGTAAGGCCTATATGAGAAAGGTTTGTCCTCCATCAGCTTAATCTGCATTGTTGCCGATTTTGCGCATCCCAACTCCTGAAGCGATAACGCAAAACATTCCCGGTAATCATTCAAGAGTTCTCATAATTTTGTTCTTGCCTTCTCGTCTACTGGTCCCACTGAGATTTCCTCTAATGATAACTTTCTCCCCGGTTTTTCGTGGACGGTGAGTACACTCTCACCTGTTGTTTCCTCCTCTGTGCACTGAACAGCTCGCGCCAGGATTTTGTCCTTCTTGTATTTGATACTATTTGTTCCAAGGTTGACACATAACAAAAACGAAGGTTTTCCTCTCCGAACTGAAATAATTGTTCGAGGAACGCAATATTCGTGGCCTTCTCGATGTATAATGCTTGCTTCGCCATATACATCTCCTTCGAATTCGTCATTATAAACTGGTATATGTCCACAGTGTCCAGGCCGCAAAGTGATGTCATTCTTCACACGGAGTACTATTTTATTTTGTTCTTGGTCTGGTACTGTTTCATTAAACTCGGGGATCGTTCTTTTGAAAAACTTTAATATAACGTCATCCTTAATAATTAGGATGTCTGGTTGCTCAGTGAAATTCCTTCCCAAAAGAACTGGAACCTCTTGGGCTGATGTTGGTACGACATGAGCGGTAATACTCGATTCTATGTCGTCAATTGTGATGTTAAGGGACACAGGTCCCAACGTTGGCGTAGATCCATTACCATAGCCACGTAATGCCGTGGTTTTGCTCGAGTCGAACGCCAACTGGAACCTTCCAACCTCAGCTAACTGGATTGTCGAACAAGAGCTACCCAAATCCACATAAGCGCTAGATAATGTTCCATTATGTTTTATGCTTTTGTATTATGTTTTATGTTTTATGCTTTTGTGTTTTATGCTCAACTAGTCATATGGTTGGTTTGGCCTTCAACGATTTCCTCTTGATAAAGCAGTTTTCTTCTAAATGTCCAGTACGGCGACAAAAGTTACATCGATTCGTTTCTTTTTCCCGGTTAGGCTTATCCGTGGATGATTTATTTGCACATAGATTTGCAGTATGTCCAGGCTGGTTACACTTGTAACAAATTATTGGTTTTTAAAACTTATTGTATGATTTGCGATGGTTAACCCTTTGATAATCACGCTTGCTTGACGATACAGGTGTAGTTGTAGTCTTCGATGGTCCAGGCATAGCGTTTAAATTACTCAAATAGGCGAAAAGCGAATCGGTTGTCTGATGATTACCAGCAGTAGCTCCCAGATGCACGATCGCGTTACCTTTACCATCTATAATGCAGGAAACAGCATCTGTCCCGTAGATTTTGCATTTGTCCAATAACGCGAGTTTCTCGTAGTAATATTGCATGTAGGATTCATCAGAACGTTTCTCTCTCCTCATCATTTCTTGCAAGTTCGCGTAATAGTTTGTTGAAGATGGAAACGCCGCTTTCAACTTCAGCTTCCACTCCTCCCTGGTGAACTTGAGCGAAGGTAAACTCCTGAGCCAGGTTTCAGCTTAGCCTCTTAGCTTCATTGTAGCAAAATATATCGTTTCGTCCTCGCTCCACTTATAAATGTCGGCAAGCTCGTCTACCTTCGGGCACCAAGAAGCCATAGATTGGTCTTTGTGATCCGGATTAAAAATTGGCACTATATCATCTTTGACACTTGCTGATTTTTCCCGGGCTGCCGTCGATTTTATAAAATCCGCGAGAACCGTTGTCAGACGAGTGATGGGGTCATCTTCTGTCGAAGTCATATTATCTTGTGGAGTTTACGATTAAAGTAAAGTATTACGATTGGTTGCAATAAGACAAGTCTCGATCGCGGTCAAACGAATACTAACCTTCCTGAAAGAAATTGTCCTCTTTTATATAAAAGGAATGGCCTTCTAGATTATGATAAAACGAATGGCCATCTAGATAAGTACAAAAGAAATGCCCAACTAGATTATTATTAAAGGAATGGCCATCTAGATTATTACAAAAGAAATGGCCAACTGGATTATTATTAAAGGAATGGCCATCTAGATTATTATGAAAAGAGTGGCCATCTAGATTATAATGAAAGGAATACTCAACAATAAACAACGCCGAAAAACAACCTCATAGTGATAATACTATTCACAAATACAAAATTATCCTTTGTGTCACAACTGCAAACAACAAGTTTCAATCCCATTTCTGATACTGTAAGACCTTAAAACTTTATTGTGCATGTAATAATATTTCACAGCAATGTCTTAAAGTTTATTTGAGGCGTTTCTGGGCCTTGTTGTTCACAGCGACGACACATCTGAAAAGATAAAAACAACACGTGAGCGAACAAGTACATCAAGTACATAAGAAAAATTATTGTCCAATGGAGCCACTACCCATCAGCTAGCGCCTAGTAGCCAGCACATCGCCCTGAAGGGAAAAGACACGCGACAGGAGCGATCAGTGCAGGTCACTATAAAAATATTTACATTGAGCGTGCAATGGTATCAAGGGAAATGGACGCACAAGATACCCGCTCCAATGCTTACACTTCCACGCACTGAGGGGAAAGATGCACAACAGTACCAAGATCCACCTGTACTCTTAACTATCGGGAGTGCTACGAAGGACTATAATCCCAAATCATTCACAAGTTGAATCTACCGAAGGCTCACCCAAATATTCCTCATTCTCCAACACAAAACAAGTCACCACTTTACATACTTAAAACGCTCTGTGAGAAAACTCACCAGTATCCCCGGCGTTGCTCCATTTTAACTGAAACACTGCAGAACTGAAATCTAACACTCTACACACCCGAAGCGAACGCGAAACACCCTAGAACTGAAAATCAGGACATAAAATCACCTACTCAATACTCATTGCCTTTTTTCAGCTACCGCTTCCCATATCTCGCAATAGCCTTCTTGGTTTTAAAATTTACTTAGCCGTTACAAAAATATACTCACTTCAATTCCGCACTAAATTTGCGTTTATTTCCACACGTCTTCTACTTAAAAAAGTAAATAAATAAATAAAAAATAAATAAAACTAAACTAACTAACTAACTCCTTCCTTTAAATTCAAACTATACTTTATTATTTACTAGCTGGACCCGCCCGCTTTGCTGGGCATTACGTATTACTGTATACTGTATATGTTGATACTATATATGTTTTATGTTTTTCTTTAGTTATAGCAAAAATCTATTCTTAGCAGTTATCTTTTGATTGTAACATAAAATCAAAAACTTCCAAGAAATCTTTGTCTATTTCAACAATGTTTTTATTAACGATTTGCTACAAATTTTCGCCGTAAAATGGAAAATACTTTGAAACTATGAATAGTGCTCAATAAGAGAATGAGAAATAAACTTAAGACAACTAAGAAATTGATCAACTAACAATTTTGAAAATATTACTACACCTCACAACCTTTAATTAAACTTAAAGTTAAAAAAAATTGAAATATAATAATTATAAGAAATTGAAATTTATCCTATGTTCGGTGACAACAATGAAACAAATAAGGATTTAAAGATTGCCGGTTGAAACTCAAAAAAAAACTGGTTAAATTTTTACTTAAATTTCGATTAGTACCGACTACTTGTCTAAATTATCTTAGCTTGTATACATTTTCTGAATCTACATTTTTTATGGCACAGTAATATTTGAGGGGTTAATCCGATCCGATCGGCCACATCATCAAAACACCCACGTTAGGCGTGTAAATTTATTTTCGCCGAATTTGTTGAAAAATATTGCTTTCATCTACTTACAAAAACAGTTAAGGTTTAATCACATACAAAATAATTTACCAGATGCCGCGATCCCATGTGACTCTGTACCCATTTTTTTCCAACATCACACACGTAACAGCAGACAAATCTGAATTTTATCAATTTTCCAATCTTTTGAATGCACATCCTTAAAACCTCAATTTAGAGGAAAATGACGTATGAAAGGAAGGTAGGAAATGTAAAAGTAATGGGGGTAGGTCATACATATGAACCCCGTAGGACGCTTTGTTTAGCCGCTACGGGCAAAAAACCGTTAAAAATTCAAAATCTGAATTTTATCAATTTTCCGATTTTTTGAATGTCCACCTTTGAAACCTCAAATTAGAGAAAAATGATGTATGAAGGAAAGGTAGGAAATGTCAAAATAGTGAGGGTTGGTCATACATATGAATCCCGTAAGACGCTTCGTTTAGCCGCTACGGGCGGAAAACCGTTAAAAATTCAAGTCTTTGCCGGAGAAGAACCCTTAAAACCGGAAGAAAATTGGTCAACTTGGAATTCCCGGAAACTTTGATGTCCTACGATCTGAAATTCAAAAAAAAATTTACCATTTTCCACTATTTTGAACAAATCCACCTGCTACGGTTTGAATGAACCAAAATGAACATTTTGTTGCTGCAGTCATTCGTCAGCGCAACATTTTTGTTGCTGCAGTCATGCATCAGCGCAACATGTTTATTTGTAATGTAAACTGAGGTAATTCGTACATATTCCCAATTACTCTCTGTCTCTTAAGTTTGAACGCATCAAACATACGTACTACGCATCAGTGTGGGTTGACAACGAATAGTAGCGTCACTCACAATCGTCCTGAAGAGAGAGAGTAATCAGCAATCATATGAACGAATTGCCTTAGCTCTCCGAAAAAACAAAAATGATGCGTTGACGCATGACTGCAGGTAAAAAGCTGACGCGCGTCTGAGTTGCACATCAGTTTTGCAATAATTGAGGTCTTCGATTTTCGCACTTATATCTTTACTTCTTCGCTGCTTTGGGGAGTACCACGATTATATATAGCCTATAGCCTTCCTAAAATAATGGACTATCGAATAAAAAAAAAAATTCAAATCGGATTAGTAATGCCTGAGATCATCGCGTTCAAACAAACAAACAAACTCTGTCTCTTTATAATATTAGTATAGATATAAAAATTATAATTTATTTTCCTGATCACCATACTCCTTTTTATTTGCAAAGTAATTACATGCTGCATAAATATTACTTAGTTTCGTCACAGACAGAAAAATTGAACCCCAAAACTATTTCCAAAACAAACAGTCAAAATTTAAAACTGCCGCCACTTTTCATAATATATTTTCATCAAAGACTTCTTTTCCATCTATAAAAAAAAAATTATATATTTATATGTCATATATATGATGAACTGTTCACACGATCATAGAAATATGATCGTCTGTAGGCACCTTTAGTTCATATTAGAGATGGGAGCGATTTTCAATGTAATTTGAGTTTCCGCAATGTCACTGTGTTTCTTGCATCAGAAGCTAAGTGAAAAAATCACAGCGATTGCTACACCAATTCATTCATATAAAATTTTCCATTGTCAGCGAAAACGCAGCGTTACTCATCTCTCTCGTGCTTAGGAGAGAGAGTCATGGGTAGCGCTATGTATTCGAGACACACGATTTGATTCTCATTTTCATGATCTTCTTCGTTTCTCTCTTAGAAATATTTCGCGTGACGGAGCGACAATATTTGCACGATCTCTCTTATATTCTAAAGTAGATTTTCTCTTGAGAATCATTCATGGATGCAGATCATTGTTTTCAAATCAAGAGAACTCTACTTAAAATTAAGAGATATTATGAAATCAAAGTACCGAATTGTTCTCGCGAATACAGTTCATGCTCAAGAGAGTGAGAGAAATCGGTAAAAATTTGTACTCGAGAGAAACGATCGCTCTTAATTTATTTATTTCAAGCTTTCGCACGGAAAGAAGATGCTCTCTTAAAATCAAAACGACCAAAACATTAAAACTACCATATCTCGAAAAGTTTCAGGCGAATTTCTTTGAAACTTCACAAAAACATCACATTCTCCTTCTAATAAGACTAAATCCTACCAAATTTCATAAAACTTGTCCCGGTAGATCCGGAGTTTTGCCGCGACAAACTTTTGTAAAAAGATCTTGTTTTATATATAAGATTATTTAAATTGAAACTTCAAACTTAACGCTTGCTTTTCTTTTTTTTTCACAAAGTGGTTCACATGTTCCCACGTTACACTGCGAAGTTACAGTAAACTTGATAGCAGCACCAATTGTCGGGAAAAATGGAATATTTGATACTGCGATCGTAGTGCAGTCTGCCGGATCCAATGTAAAACAATAATAAAAAAAAAGAAAAAAAAGTAAAAAGAAAAAATTAAAAATTTATTTAATCAACAATTTTAATTGGGCCGAATTGTGAATTTAAATCATTCTCGGATCCACCTGAAGACACACAAAAAATTTTATTAAAATCGGTCCAGGCGTTTAGAAGGTGTTCAGTGACATACACACGCACAGAAGAATTATATATATAAGGATTAACTGTATTTACTTCAGCTTCATTAATAATGAAATCAACTGCTATTAAGTTGTTTAAACGCTAACCTTCCATTACAGTTTGTTTGAGACGGCAGGACTCTCAATTGGTGATCAATGGTTCGGTCCGGTCGTGGCAGTTTTTTGAGGAATGAATGTGTGCAGGGAATCGGTTCGCAATACGGCATTGTTTGCTTGGCCGGGATGCATTGTTTGTTCGACTGGCGACGATTGCTTGTGGACGGTCGGTGTTCTGATACGACGGTTCCGATCCTTCGGATGATCACAATGTTTATTCAGCTGCAATACAATTCCTTATTCCGCTGGTGAAATTCCTCAGGAATGCGTGGGAACGTAAGACCGTTGTTTAGAATAATCCTTTGTCTTATGTTCCTATATATACGATGCATGAAGCCATTGACGAGGCAGTCTACGATTGGTTAAAAATTTATCCACATCTTATAATCTTGCTCAGTTTTCCTTCTAGAGTCGCAGTCTCAGAGTCTCAGAACCATCAACGACTGAAGAGACATCTTTGAATTCACCTCACCTTTCATTGAAGCAACCACTACAACAACAGTTGCAACAACATCAAATGCAGTCTTGTTTTTTCACCACTTACACAGTTCAAACGACAACAGTTTCAAAACATTCATATTCACCGAACGAAAGTGCCGATTTAAACTACAACTCCTTCTAAGTTTGACTAGTTCTAAGGCTTACTTCAAGGAAATTTACCAGATCACTTCAACAAGAAAGGACCTTATTCCAGATTCATCTTCACGGTGAACTTCATCAGAAGGATCCTTTTCACAAGACCTCTTCCAATTGAGGTAAATTCATAAAACCTAACTTATGAGTCGGGCTGAGCTTCTTATTAACTGTTCAGTAATTGAGAAGCGGCTTGATTGTGACTCCCTTCTGAGTCGGGCTGAGCTTCTGGTTGAGTCAACCGAGAGGCAGCCTAGATCTTGACTCCTTTTTTCCATTTTATAGCGTTCTGGTAATAGGCTCCTAGCCTATTCCAGGTGAGCCTCACAGTGACTTCCTGTCATCTGTGAGCAGGGCCGGATTAGCAGTCGATGGGGCTCTAAGCAATGAATGATATGGGGCCCCTTATTTTATTTGCTCTTTAATTCAATTGTTGATATTATTTTGTTTATTGTACAAATCACTGCAAACTTGCAAATTAAGTTCTGCACTCTGAAGGGCTTGTGATGTCCGATGAAATTGGTGCAAAATATCATTCCACATCGTAACCATAAAAACAAGGAAAGACTCATTGTAAGGAAATTATGATGTTTTGATCCCAAATTTCTTTTCAAAACTAAGAACTAATTATACACTTAATCTTTGGGGCCCCCATTTAAACAGTCATTTTCCCAACTTCTTTCAACTGACAAAGAAAGACTCATTTCATGGAAATTGAAATGTTGTTTTGACTTAAAATTTCTTTTTGAAACTTGAAAAAAATTAAACGGCAGATTTTCGGGGCCCCAATTTTTCGGGGGCCCTAAGCAGCTGCTTAGTTTGCTTATGGGTTAATCCGGCCCTGTCTGTGAGCAACAAAACTTGCACTCGCTTGTCAACCAAGCAGTCTGAAATCCACCTCCCAGCTGATTTCATTGGAGCCTCACATTGACTGCCGGTCATTTGTGAGCAACATTTCCTCAATCAATCGGCTTACAACCGATTCAATGGAGCCTTATATTGACTTATTGTCAATGTAAGCAAATTCTCATAACTAACATCTTTTTACAGCGTTCTGGATATCAGTTCTCATCTGAATCCAGGTGAGCCTTGCAGTACCTCACTGCAAGAAACAAATTACCAACACTACATGTGGGCCTTACAGTACTTTACTGCAAGCAAGGAGCTACCAACACTCAATCGAACGATACAATCACCAGCAGGAATCCGGTCTCTCAATGTTATGATCCAGCACATTTGTTCGACAACAATAAAATCTTTTTGAATGCTTACCATTCCATTCATTCTAATTCCAGAGTCCTAACACAGTTTGACCTTCATTGATCACTTTTACTCCTAGTTTGTCAAAAATAACTGTAGGTTCATGTTTTTGCATCTCTGACACAGACATCAAATTGTCACTAATATCAGGACAAAATAGGACATCTTCCAAAACTCCTTCAATGCCCATGTTACTAATTAGCCTTAGTGATCCTTTTTCGGTTGCGTTTACGAACTCCCCATTTTCCGCAACTGAAATTTTTATTGGTGGTATTAGATCTTGAAAATTATTAATTAAATCAACTCTACTTATTATGTGGTCAGATGCTCCCGAATCCAAGATAAATCTTATTTTACTTCCACTTAAATTGTCATTTATGTTTTCACCAGCCATAAATAAATTTATCGTTCACAATTATCGTCACTTATTTATACTGCCTGAACGGTTGTAACCCTTTCATTATTATTATTGTATATTCAAGTATTTAAATGATGACAACACATATATATATAATGCCCTCTTCATCCACAATTATGACATATTATTGAGTTTGATGTATATTTATTCTTAAATTTCTTATTTAAGTTGTCACTTGCATTTCCATTAAATTTATTTTTATTTTATTATTAAAACCTTTTTACATTGGTTTTTTTTTACAGTTTCTATCTGAAGAACTTTTCCACTTGCATCATGACTTTCATTTAATAGTTTTATTTCCTGATCTAACGATCTGGTTTTAACAAAAGCTAATGTTAAATTATCTTTTGCAAGGGTTTGAATAGCAGTTATTACATCATTGTATGAAGAACGAAGTGTCATTAATAAATGAGCCACCTTATCTGCTTTATCTAATTTTGCACCTCCTACATATAACTCACTCACAATTTCATCAAATGTATTAAAATGTTTCAAGTGCTACTTCACTTTGTAATTTTAAACCTAATAACTTTTTCTTCAAATTCAACTGAGTCGCTAAACTTTATATTTCACTTTCATTTTCTGAATGACATTTTCCATTTTATTTCACTTCAAATAAATAATTATTAATTATTTACTTAACTTTCAATTAATTTATTTAAACTCTTATTTTTATATACTTGTTTATTATATTTTTATTAATGATTTCACTAAATACATTTTATTCTATTCTTTCACACACACTAAGCCCAATTAAATTCAATTAATCTATTGTACTGCCGAGTATCCTGGGCCCATAACCTATTGGAATTATTAAACACTAAGCTCAAACACTTAACTTTGCTATTTGACTATATCACGCCTTTTAAGTAAAACACTTATAAATATTATTGTAATAATTTATTTTATTTGGTTGTATATTATTTTATGTTAGTACCCTTTCATTATTCAACTCAGTTGTTGCACAACTTATTGTAATTCACAAGAAGACTAACTAATATTTGAAATTAGGTTAAGAATAATAACTTTAATGCCCACTGGGATTGAACATCACCCATGGCAACCAAACATGTAATCAGTGGTTATTATATAATTAATTTTTGTAAATCTGACAACTACTAACACGAATCAATTCTCCGCTCAATCTTCAGTTTTTGCTACGTCACTGAGTTCAATCCGGTCATTCAAAATGCAATGTAACGCTTAACGAAACGGCCAGTAATCCTATTAGCAACTATCATTTCTCTTGATGGACATTCTCAACAAGTCAGACTTTAAATCGACCCAGGCTCAGAGTTAACATTAATCTCAAGCGAAGTCGTTCGTGCACTTAATCTCATCATCACTCCATCAACCATTCCCATTTCGGGAATTTCAAGCGTTACATCTGGACATACCAAAGGATCTTTCACATTACGCTCTACTCATTCACCAGCTTCTGTAGAAATCACTGCTCATATTCTGCCTAAAATTACTGCTCAACTTCCAACAGTCTTATTTTCAAATCTAGTGGTACAACTATTATTATAGGGACCCAATGCAGTAAGTTCCTCAACATCTTTATGTAGTGTAGGTCAGCGATTGGGACAGGCTGGGAGCTTGTTTATGGATAAATGAAGCAATACTGAAACTTGGGCTCACTTATGCTGCACTTGTATGATGGAAGACGACCGATAAGGCCACCTCGAGGCGCACGTACAGGCAGTAACCTTGATAGAAATCTTTGGGCTGAAAAGAATCACCCCCACGACTGCAATCAGGATGATACTGAACCTTGACAGTCTTGACCTAGACGTTAAGCTGGCGGCAGCCAGGTTTGCTTATAGACTGATATGCAGCAATGAATG
This sequence comes from Chrysops caecutiens, assembly GCA_963971475.1. Lineage (NCBI taxonomy): Eukaryota > Metazoa > Arthropoda > Insecta > Diptera > Tabanidae > Chrysops > Chrysops caecutiens. The sequence continues at coordinate 29,469,774 of OZ020569.1, read as the reverse complement.
GGTGGAAAATGGAATTGGGCATGCATTTATTCAGAAAGATATGCTGAAAGGATCGGTTTTTAGCGCACCGCAGGATAAAATAAACAGTAACTTTGTGATCGGGCAGAGCTATGAAACGCTCATACCGAACAGGGAGGACTGGATGAATAATCAAAGCCTTGGGCATGGAGACATCTGGTTTATAGACAGTTCCAAGAATAACATGGACATTGGATTTGGAATAGTTGGAGCGAAGCCCGTGGACAACCGTTCGTTGGTCCGAGGAGATACAACACGGCTTTCCACAGGGCTTGTAAACTGTGCTGCCGAACTGGTTCGATGTGATGCTGGGGTATGATACAAAGACAATGAGAGCGGATAAACTCACCATAAAGGGAACAGAGTCGGATGAACTACCGGAAATAAAGGTGGGGATCCCATACCGGGAAGGTTGCAGTATCATCATACAAACCGTCGACAGAGAAAAATCCCAATCTCTGTGAAAGCTCAGTGTTCCTGAGTAGAGCTGTAGCGGATCGTACGTATTCGCTTTTTTTGGTCTTCTAAGGGGCCGTAATCAGTAACGATTGGAATATAACGACTACTTGGTCACCGAGGACCGAATATATTCGATTACTCATTTAATAGTACTTTTTATGGTTCTAGTCATGAGCTGTGCACCCCAGCACATAACTTGACCTGAGTAAAGTACATAATGGGGGGTCCCAATGATGCTTTTTCGCTATGAATGAGAGATTTGAACTCCATGGGTCCAAACGTGTTTGATTATCGCCATATAGACAAATATTTTATGTTAAATATTATGTTTTAAGCATAATTTTTTTAAATTTTCGCTCAATGAAAAACACTTTCATGCTTTCATGCTAGCATGCTATCTACCTGCGTGCTTTAACTTGCCGATGGTAGCAGAGCGTAGTTTAATCCACGGACCTCTGAGGAAACTTGAAACCAACATTCTTGTGCCATCTATGAATCAGTATTCAGCTTGACATCACCTTTAATTTAACACTTTCTCTTGTTAGTCTAGTCATAGTTGAATAATAAAAAATATATTTCTCAGAAAAACAAGTACAAGGTCGTACCGTACCCTGCTACTATCTTTCTAGTCTTACATTAGTCCCATCCTTACACATAACATCTTCAGGCGTGTTCGTGGCAACGGTTTACTCAGGATGTCCGATACATTACGTTAGGTAGACATTTTTTGAATGCCAAGTTTTTCTTCTATGACCGCATCTGGTGCTTAATGGAAATGTGCTACGTCCTGGAGTGAAACTGTGGGTTTTAAGCCAGTCTCACTGCTGCAGAGTTTTCAACGTGAGTGACAAGAATATCTTTGAGCTTTAAAATCCCCCTGAAGAGTTTGTTCAGCCATATTGCTTCTTTGGCTCCCTCGTTCGGTGCAATGATTTCTGCTTCTGTTGTTGAGGAATCTACAGCTTCTTGTCGTTGGCTCAACCAATAAATTGCTCCTCCTGAATACTTTATACTGACTCCAGAGGTTGAACGTCCAGTCTTTATATATCCTCCAGAATTAGCATCGTTGTATACTTCTAAAAGGCCTAAGTCTAAGTTACATCAACAAATTATCCCAAGGTACAGTGTCCCTGCTATGTACCGAACACTCTCTTGTCTGTAAGGAAATTTTGTTGGTTCGTTATCTTTCCCTGAAATGGAAGTTTCTGAGCTTCTGAACACCGAAGTTGAAACTGATTTACATGCTTAAAAACTAAAGCGTTCTAAAATTTCCTTTGCATATGTCTTCTGCATAATTCTGATAATCCTTTCTTCAATCAATTTCGAGCCCTAACATACAGTGGGTGGCCATATTATTATGAACAGTTGCACTTTTTTTAACATAAGGGAGATGTCTTGTGGGATACACGCAGTCCTAGTAAAAACAGACTTTATGATTGAATGCTACTATATTTACTCGCTTATATGTAATAGTAACTAAATCTAATATACTAAGGTTAATCTAGAAATATGAGCTCGTTGTAAGATGTTCAAAATCATTGATATTTGATTTTTAACCTTAGAAATGCATAAATGATTAGGATACGGTTACCCTATTTTATTTAATATCCTAAAAGCTATCCATAAAAGCGACTTTCTTTGGAGGCAAACCCGTGTCTCACGGGATAGAATTTTGTATATCCTCATATCCCAATGATTGAACAATGTTCTTATCACATAAAGTTGGTCGGAATACATCGGATGTGGGTTTATATAGTAATAAAGGGATCCATAATTACCTTAAGAAAATGTCAGAAATCGTAGCCCCACCCAAAACTTAAAAGCTTCGAAAAACCTAAGCAATAAAAGTGTTCATAATAATTTGGCCACCCACTGTACACTCTGCTTTTTTCGAATAATTCTGTTAATCTTTTCTTCAATCAATTTCGGGCCCAAAAATACATTCTGCTTTTTTGAAACAATTGTGGACTCAGATTTCAACTCTCCAATGAAAATTTGCGTTTCTTGTGGATCTGTTGCAGCGAGAAGTCCATCCTTGACTTAGATAGCAAGTATGAGTTTTCGACCATTTCTCATAGGCATGGATCAGCGCCGCTGGCCTTAAATCCATGTTGTTGAAGGAAAACTCCATGATGCTTGTTCCAGCATTTACGCCCTTGCCTTAGAACATAAAGGCTCCTCTTCAGTTTGCAGACCTTGCTGGTTCCGTCTTCCTTGTGGTTGTTTCATGAATAATGTTTTGTTATGTATTATTTTTCCTCGGTTGTTACAGTTGTTAATTTTATGTTGAAAGTAGGCTTTACACAATTTTTCAGTTGGTTGACTCAATATTTATTAGTGTTTATACACATCTTACAATTTTTCATTTAGAGTTGTAACTATGATTTTATATAAATGGAATATCAAATAAGTTATCCGTTGTCTAATAATTATCATGTCTTAACCTAGTTATACGTTTTACACCTATTGTGTTATATAATCCAAATCTCAGTGTAACCAATCGTTTTATCCTTTACATAAACCAATCTACTTATTATTTACCTATTACTTTATACAGTCCAAATCTCAATGTAACCTTTCGTTTTTCCCTTATATAAACAAATCTACTTATTATTTACCTTTTACTTTATACAATGCACATCTCAATGAAGCCATTCGTTTTATCCTTTATATATACTAATCTACTTAATATTTACCTATTTTTTTATACAATCCAAACCTCAATGTAACCGATCGTTGTATACTTTATATGGTATAAACCAATCTACCTATTATTTACCTATTACTTTACACAATCCAAATCTCAATGTAACCATTCGTTTTATACCTTTCATTTGCTACTAACAATTTCTTTATACGATTTCCCTATAGTGATCTATTTTCATAATATACAATTTATTAAGACTCCCGCAGTCGCGTGCTAAACCATTTCTCCTCGCATTTGTGCGCTAAACCATTTCTCACCTATGAGTGTCGATTCGAAATCCAGCTGCTACTGAGGATTTCTCCACAATTGACTCTCGTTATATTTAATGGAAACGGGACTTTGATCCGTTTGTGCGTGGTTGCCATGTGTTCACGAATCCCACTTTGTGTGCCGTGGCGCCATCTGCCGGTGACTAGTCAAGATTTTTAGTACCGAGTAAATTGTTAACGTTTTCGACATGCCTTTCGTTTTGACGTTTCAGTATAAGTTAAGACCGTGTTGTGATGTCGCGTGCTTAATGTTTGTGAGTGAGTTTTATGCTATTAACGTGGGTTTTCGAGATCCAATGCTCACGTAAGTACTATTAAATGATGTGTTTATTTATATTATTTATATTTGTAGATTTATTTACATTGAAATACTTCGTGGTTATCGTGATCATAAATGTGTTGTGTTTATGCTTGATGGTAAGTGTAGTGCGTCTTTGTCTTGTGGTTATCCTTGGTAGTGAATAAAGTGAAGAATTCATCACCTATTCTAATTCTTTTCCTTTTTGCGTTAACCTCCAAAACATTCACAACAGCTTGCACCTATTGCTGCAATGCTGAGTCGGTCGAATTGTACCCATCTCCGCAACTGGACTGAAAGTTTTACTATAATCAATACCATGACGCTGACTCATCCCCTTAACGACCAGTATTTCCGTGTACTTGTCGGAATACCCGCTTGCATGGAAATGCTTTGCACCTAGTGGAGGATCTCTCAAAATCCAAGTTCGATTTTCTTTAAAGGACGCCATTTCACGATCCATGGCTTTCTTCCACTCAGCCGAATCCTCGCTCTTTCAGGCCTTCAAAGGTCCCTGGATCCTTCGTCACTTGTAGCACCGTAGCCTCCACCGTTGTAGCATAATATTCAAGATGTAAAGGCTCTTTCAAGGTTGATCGATCTGCCGAAATTCTTCCTGATGTCTGTTCTTCAGTGTTCATCGCGGAGTTTGCTTTGGTGTTGATCAATGGCTCAAAATTTTTGTCATCTTCTCCTTTAACGTGGGACTCATCATTGCTAGCTTTTTGTTTAATCTGATCATGCTCAATATTTTTTAAAGATATTTCAACTTCATTTTCACAGTTCTTGAGTCTCTCTTGAAATTGGATGACTCTTGACAGGATTACTTGATTGTTTGGAATTTAGATTGTGTATAGCTTGTCACCATATATTACACGGGAAACCCCTTCACTGCCTTCTTGACTATCTTCTTTCTCTTCTGAGCTGGTATGTGAACGTAACAGTAGTATCCAATGGCAAAAATCAACTTCAAAGTTTGAGTACTAGAAAAATCTTGCCTTCTTGATAGTTGTACGGTTTTCACGCTCACTGCCGCCATTCTGCTGGGATGTGTACGGCGTTGTCACTCTCTTCGTGATCTTGCTCTCTGCTAGAATGCGTTCGATATGTTCGCAGTCGACTTCTCCTCCAATGTCAATAAGAATCTCTTTAATGTTGTGCCCGAGTGTCGTTGAATGTGCTGAAAATTGTTCCAACACTGATTTTAAATCTGATTTATGTGGAATTACAAAACCGTAACCGCCAAAAATACAGGGCACACAAATTTCTCCTACCAGCTCCACGGTGGTGCTTAGTGGCTTTTGTCTTGGTGACCATACCGCTCTTGATACAGCTGCAGTCTTGAATTTTCTGCTTCATCAATAGTAACCATTCTTAATTTCTTAGAAATTACTGGTTCAATGGCTGCCTTGTACAGAGTACCGCCTCTCTCACGATTTTCGCGCAGCTCTGGTTTTTCATTCAATACCGCCAGCACTTTGTTGCTGTCGAATAAAATCCGCTATTTCAATTTTTAACTTGGGCTGCTAAAACAGAAAATAGATTCGTAGAAATTTTTGGAAGATTCTAAACATTGAACATAGTCATTTTCAGCGTTTCTTTTTCTGTGGAGGATAAAGTTTCTATATTCCCATCCCGATGGCCTTGAGAGCTTCTTCTCACGCAGCTTTGACGATGCGTCGACTTTGAAATTTTTGGAACCCGAGGAACTGGTCTGGATAGCTTGTCACGTGCTTCTTCGCTCCATTGTGAACTCATCTCCATTTGAAGAATTGTTTCATCAATAGCACAAATATTTGAATCCAGGACGTTGCTCTGAGTAGCGTTCTTGTTTCGTCGTCCACTAACAATCCACTTTTTGCATGTTGATTGCTAATGTCCTTTCTTTACAGTAATTGCAGGTATCATTCTCGTTTGTCTTCTTATTGGGCTGCTTTTTGTCACCCTTCACGAACAACGCTTCTACAGTGGTAACTTCTGTGACCTTTCTGAAATATCTTTCATGCATGCATAATTGGGTAATCAATTCTTCAAATGTTTTTCTTCATGTTTTGACAATAGCATCCAACTTGATTTGAAATTTTCGTAATCATCGGGTAAAGTATGCAACAGTTTGCAAACTAGGTTTAAGTTAGGTAGCGCATTTTCATTTCTAGATTTGAGGCCGTTGTTAAGTTCGTTCCACAGGCTTCTTCATTTCGCTACGTGAGTCCAGACATCCACTCCAATAATCCAACTGAACGCAGGAAATTCGGTACTTATTTTGAACAGCTGATCTTTGGATGACGCCTAAAAATTTAACTTTAATGCTTCCCACGTTTCATGTACTGTGTTTTTTTCCATTATCTTTTGATAAACCGTGTCGGTAACTGAAGTTGAAATCACAGACTTTGCGTAACTGTTTGCCTTAAGCTGGTTCCTCATATGCGGCATTTGAAGAACACAGAGCAACAGTTCGCCGAATTCCAGCTAGTGTGGACAAGTTGCTCGTGCATTGGTGAGCAGTTTGTATTCCTGTTCGCCGTGCTCGGTATGTTGTCGGTTTTTTAGCCACATCAAAGTGTCCGAATGTTTGACAAATAATTTGGGTATCATACGCGAATATGTGTATACCTCGGTGCTCGGTATATTCCGAGCTTGCGCGCAGCTTGACATATGAAGCATATTGGTCATTCGCCGAAGGTCACATATATTTATGTTGCCGAATTTACGGAACAAATCACTCGCCTTTCTGTGCTCTTTGATATGCTCCCCCGTAGCACCAGTTTCCTGCGCCTCAGATTTCACTAACCTTCCATCAACAGCATACACGACGCCTTCGTGGTAGGCAACAAATCCCGTATTTTCCTTTTCCAATTCCGCCAGTCTGCTTCAGTAGCTAGGGGTTTTAGGTGTTTCATCAGTTCCATATCTTTGGAATGCTTGGATGATAAAACTCCACTATAAAACACTCTTCGACGTAATTCGCGCGGGAGAACAAAGAAACACGTTTCCTTTCGCGGATTTTCACTCGTATTATCTAACCAACTCGCGTATACTAGTAATCTATTAAGTTCTTGCTCAATAAAAAACACTTTCCTCGTTCCTCGAAAACAGTTTTAATATTCTTTCTTTCAATTATAATCATACGCGACGCACAGCACAAAAACGGAAACGGCAGAGCGTGGTTTGGTCCATGGATCTCTGAGGAAACTTGAAACCAACATTATTGCGCCTTCTATTGATCAGTATTCCATTTGACGAACATAAATTTTATGTATGTTCTCTCAATCCCGCACAATTTGATGGTGACATCACCCACGTTCCATGATCCAGCATCATGATCCATGTGCAAGGTCTTTTTCCTCCCTTTCTGCGTGATCAACACAATGTCGTGGTGACATCACCCATGATCCATGATCTCGCGTTATGATTCATCATTGTATTTATTCTCTAGCCAAGGTCACTTGACCATGCTACGAGAAGGCGCGTCACGACGAATGTCGCGAAATTGCAGCGTCAGCAATTTTGGTTGACACTCATAAAATTCTGCCTTCGATGGGATTGAAAATTGAGACGCTCGGGGTGGGGCAGGGGCATTCGAGCATTTGATGGAATGCTGCTCTCATGGTCATTCTTATCGTCTGGTTTCACTGCGTCAGCAATTTCTGCTGACCGTGAAAAATGTTTTTGGTCGAAATTAATAATGGTGGGGAAGGGCTTTGGGGGCAAGGGGGCATTTGAGTAGTATTCATCATATTTGTCGTATCACGACAGCTGCATTCTTTGAAATCAATCGAATTGTTTGTTTATTGTTTGAATGTTTATTAGAAGTAAAAGAGTTTGTCCTCTCAGCAGTTGAGACAGTTATTTTCCATCACCTATTTGTATTACGAACGTTCCTACAAACATTTGTGGAAGGAACTCCAAAATTTCATGTGTGAACACTTTTTAAGAAATTCTTTAGAAAATGATTCATATAACCGTGCCTTATTAGTTATTGAGGTAATTTTGTTCAGTCAAAATTTGCCATGTAAACAGCTAGACCTTCCAATACCTCAATCTTTATCAAATATTATAACAGCATTCAATGCAGATCAAGAGAGATACCAAACAATTTTTGACGAAATTTTCCAAAGTACATAGTGTTCCGCTATTGACCTAGTTATACGGGAAGTTTTAAATAGTCATACTAGTTGCAATATTTTTTGATCCATGCTGGTTGTGAAGAGACTTTTGCCCAAACCGCAATTACACACAAATTGAATTCTGTGAACCTCCTATTTATTGCGTGCACTTTCAGTGGTATTGCATTCACTCTTTTAATTCACTGTCGAATTTTTCACAACGCTTTCAAATAACTTATACCCAGTTTAGAGAACTCCGTATCAAACCTCTCTGTAAACAGTGCACAAGCACCGATAAGACTATTTGAGAACAGAAAATAGTCTGTATTTTACATTGCTTAGATTTTCGACGAACATTGCCAGTTTAACCTCATGGTACACGTGTGTCCTTTATTAAGAATTGCCTTACTTCATGGCCCGAATTTTCAAAATTCCACAAAATAACTTTGACCTAAAACATGAGAGCTTTACCTCATCTAATTGGATTCGTTGAATTTCTTAAACCCCTTGGTAACGCAACTTTACCAACATTTCCAGATTTCGGACAAGATGTTATTGAAATTCTTTCCCATTTAATTAGCAGCAACTCTGATAAAATTTCGAGTGATGCTTATGGAGAGCAAAACAATTTTCGAGTAGAATTGATGTAAGTGGGCTCCCGCCCCCACAAATTAATTTTAATACCAAATTGCTTACTTTTACTTATTCGTGATTTGAGTACATGATATGGTTTGGTCAATGGCACACTTATGCGTTTAGTGCAAATGCATAATAATTCCTTAGACTGTGAGATTTTAACAGAAGTTGTTCGAAACACACGTATTTTGACACCACGAATACACCTTAATAATTCGGGTACACTTCAGCCTTTTTCCTTTTTCCTTTCAAAGAGCTCAATTTCCCGTCATTCTAGCTTCATTCTAGCTCAAAAAGCAGGAATCTTACTCAAATAACCTGTATTTTCACACCGTCAATTTTATGTTGAAGCTAGTAGAGTTAGATCGTTTCAGGGATTGTGTTTCTATATATCTGAAACACCAGAGCAAGGTGATTTGGCGGGAGATGATCGAATTTTTAGAAAAGGTATTGTTTATGAGGAAATTTTAAGTTGTAGGTAGGGCCTTATGCAATAAAGGTGTACCTTGACGTGAAGAATGAGTTTAAATGATTGCTACTGCAGTCTGAACTAAATCACATTTTTTCTTACAACGCTACTGTAAAGGGAACGCCGTGCGCAAGCTATTCGCGTGAGCGTAGTGAACGAGGGAGTTTCCGAGGGTAGCAAGCAGAGGACGTCCCCAGTAGTTTTAATAATTGGTTGCACCACCCTCCGTATGGATGACAGCCTGATAACGCTTTCATGAACCTGGTTAAATTTCGTAAAAAATCCTCAGTTAATGATTCCCATGTCTCTGTAGTCCTGACTTTAAATTCTGTTATTGTTAGTGGGCGTTTCTTGACCAATGTCAATTTCATCGATGACCAGATGTGTTCAATTGGATTCGGATCCTGACTATACGGTGGTTTTTGCAGCATGTGCTGGAGCGTTATCGTGTTGAAAAATTAACTCACAAGTATCACCAAAAAGCATAGCCAAATACCTTCAGAGTATCAGCAACTGAAGGCTCAAAATAATTCTCCAACGTATCGATGTAAACATCCCCCGTTATTTTTGATCAATAAATGCTTGCTGACCTGTTTGGGCTCCAGAGAAACTTCCCCCGACCATTATTCCTTCTGTCTTTGGCGGCATCAATGAAGGTCCTCGCAGACATTGTAGTTCCAAAAAACTATCATCAGCAGCAGTTGTTGTTTACCGGTACCGCTTTCTAATTGATGCAACAGTTTGTTGGGAACAACTTAATCGAGCAGCAAAAAACCTCGAAGAAAAATTCTCTAGCATGAGTGTCACGGTCGCCACCATTGTTTCTAATGTACCTTTACCCATGCTTGATGTTATTAATTGTTAACTTTAAACTAAATACGTAAGAAATAGTGTTCGACCTATTTATACTAGAAAATTGACTTAGCATGTACAAAAACCAGCACATTACCGAAAAAATCGCTTCCGAAAGGATTAGTTTCGTAGGCAAGTAATAAAAAAAGCAACCAAGTGCGTGATTCCGTAGCATGTCGGTATGGAATTGAGTAAAAATTCATTTTACGAAGGGCAATGATTATACAGCGATCTAATAAACTCGTGTCAACATTTGGCACAAAATCTTCCCCTTTTATTTGTTTGTTTATTTGCTGGATCACCTACATTATTTCGACCTTCGTGCGAATTGGCAAATGCGAAACTAGATATTTTGAAATTTTAGTATGTATTAATTATTAAGTAATTTCATGGTTTTACGTAAATTAAGAATCTTATCAATGTACTCGTGCTCATATAGGTTTGTGATAAGTAAATAAAGAGTGATATACCCCAGCTTCACACGTAAAATTTCCAAACACATTGTCAAGATGTGTTACTCCTCGTGTTGTAACACAAGGTTGCAGTAATGACATGTATCCTATATTCTGCATAAATGTATTAATGTTATTAACACTCAGAAAATTTTCATAGAAATCTCTGAAAACAAATGTGGGACAAATATTGTCATGAACTATGTATTTGTTTACAAACTCCCTCAGGGTTTTATCGGATTATTATGTGAACGAGGTGGTTTAAATGAATCTGTCACTATAAACACGCTTGTAGCTGTGGTTGCACGAGAACAAGCTACGTACATCATTGACCTTTGAATTGTTGGTTTTTAATGCACAACCACTCGGTCTAACGTTATCCCCCGACTTTTATGAATCGTTATCCCTTCCGCTGGTACAAGTGGATACTGACTTCTGCGAACCTGCAAGTTTGATTGTTTTTACCTTTTTATTGTGTATGTGACTGGATCTAGTGGAATCCAATTCTGATCTAACCTACTTTTGTAACGGTTGAGTGTTCTTGAAGCCTTAATTCTTTTTGTTTTTCCGTTTATTTTATCATCACTTTCATCTGTTCTCATATTGATGGCGAATTCAGTGGCTGTTAGTTTGCAAGAAGAACCGTTAGTTAGGTCATCTGGTGTATCTATGTTGACTGTAACCATGTATTTTGCACCTATCTTCAATAATAAATTATTAGGAAGTCCATAGGTTTGCTGAGTTGATAGTTTAGAAATTGTCTCTAAGGCTATTTGTTTCTTTGTGGGATTCGGTTTACCGCAAGCAGTGTCTATTGCTTTCGAAATTGCTCATTCGGCAGTCATAGCCGACAGAACTCGGTTACCATGACCGCTTACCTCTCTATTACTAGCATATAAATTGACAGCACAACTTCAGGTAATGTAGACCTAGTGAAACAACGTCTATTCAAAAGTCTTATGTCTGCATCAGTCAAAGTTCCACTTGCCATATTATTTAAAGCTGTAGCAAAAGCAATATCATCCCTTTGTCGCATTATTAGCAGCAGTTTTGTTAAGACAAAGAGTCTCCAATGGACTTCCCTGGTAATTCAGCAAGAGGATTTCGTGAATTAGCCTGAAATACCCAATTATCATCAACTGGTGGTAGTTGTCTTAAATCACCCACAACTATGACAGATATAAATATATTCTTCTCCAGCAAAAATATGGGACGAAAGAAATATTTGTTGTAATCGGCAGTTGATCTGAGGAAATGTCCTGGATCCCAGCATGGAAATGTTTGACTGTTTCACTGTTTTACCATTAATATCAAACGCAGCTTTGCCAGTAAATGCTGTAAGAAGAATTTTTATTTCATCTGGATTAGTACCAGGCTCTCTATTGAATTTAAGTGTTAAGGACTGGTACAATTCTTTATTAAAACACTTTTGCCTAGTTTCACTATTTACCCACAAGAATCCATCCTTAAAACCAACAAGAATACGGTTAGAGTTGGCAGATTACGATTTTGAGATAATATACTAAAAAGGAACAATTAATACCAACGCAGATGCCCTGTCTCGCATTGAGTTAAATTCAGATATTTTAAAAAGTATGATCCCATTAGAAAGGGATGAGACAATAAAAAAGACTCTGCCTATAACAACGGGCATGACTAAACAACAAAGCAACGATAATAATAATGCCAAAGTGCAAGATGACAACTCTCCAAAGAAGCCTGATCAACTTCATATTTGGGATTGTACATCCTTATCTGACGTTAGTTATGTCAATAAATTAAAATTTAATATACCAAGGACAGTTAAAAACAAACTCATGAGTAATGATATACGTAACAACACTAGCATTTGGGATCTTTATATCAGTATAGTTCGAACGAATAAGGAAGTAATTGTGGACTGTTGTAGTGATAGTTCTCTCAGTGAACCAGTTCCTGATGAGAAGAAACCAACAGTAGTTACCACAGCAAAAATCCTAATAAATTTGAATTTATCATGGAGAAGCTGTTAGAAGTAACCCATTATTGGAAGATAAATGAGCTAGCATTGGCCAATAATGATGATTTATTTGATTGTGTACACAAGGAAGATCTCAAGAAATTAAATTAAATTAGAAGAAATGCGCAAATCTTAACATATTAATATACATGCCACCGAAGTCAGTAAAAGATATAAGCAAACAAAAAGATTTGATAATCGAATATCATGAATCACCACATGGAGGTCATCTAGGTATCCGAAAAACGATTCTAAAATTGAAACAGAGATACTGTTGAAAGGGTATGAGTACCATGACTAAGAAAATAATTAATGCATGCAAAACCTGCCAGTTATCAAAACAAATCAGACATACTAAAGAAAGAATGATATGTACCGATACACCTACAACTACATTTGAGGTTATACAAATAGATACAATAGGACGTTTGCGAATTTCAAATCATTTTCGATACATTTTGACTATGCAATGTGAATGATCGAAATTTAAAATAGCTGCACCCATAGAATCTACAGATGCAAAAACCGTAGCTGAAACATTAGTAAAAGAACTGATAATGAAATACGGTCAATTTAAAATACTCAAATCGGATAGAGGAACTGAATTCACAAATGATTTAATGCGAAATATATGCAGTACTTTAAAAATTTAACAAATATTTTCAGCTCCTTATCACCATGAAACCCTCGGTATGGTGGAAAGGAATCATAGAGTTTTAAATGAATATATGTTATCATTTGCTAACGAAGATGAGTGGGACATATGGTTACCCTATTATACATTTGCTTACAATATTTCGCCTAATGTCGATACCGGTTATACTCCTTATGAGTTAGTTTTTGGAAAACTCCCTTACTTACCAACATAAGAAATAAACCCAGCAGAAAGGGTATACAACTTAGATAATTAGGTTAATGAATTTAAGTTAAGAATGAAAAGAGCCCTGGATAGAGCTAAAGGTATTATAGAAAAAGTAAAGCCAAGTAGAGTAATCAAGAATAAAAATATAGATCCATTAGCATTAAAGGTAGGAGATAAGGTATTGATACGAATAGATAGTAGAAAGAAGGCACAAAGGACCATATATTGTGGTCAGAAGTAATGGAGTCAATACAATTGTGGATATCGATGGCAAACATAAAGTAATCCACAATAACCAATTAAAACCATATGTCAATTAATCCAAGCAACACATGTCTCAACTTAAACACATAAGTATAAGTTTCGACACAAAAGCCCCGAAAGTGTAGTGTGAACGCACGATGCGTATACATGTATAAACATAACAATGAACCACTTTGACCATGCAACGAGTTCAACGTACCAATTCACAATTCCAGGAATTAAGTCATCAGCAAATTATGAATTGGTAAGTATGAAATTAGATACGATAATTTTCAAGTACTTAAATTTAATATTATATTTTTTTATTTCGTAACTTAAGACTAACCTAATTATAACACTTACCTAGGTTAAGCATTTAGTGTTAAGCAATATAATGTTATTATAAAAGAAAAAAGACGGCTAGAGAGCAAGAACTACTTGCTCCTGGCACTATTACCTAAAATTACTTTCTCTATATAGCAATTGTGTTGTGACTCAAAAATATTACGGCCGGTAAACATCTGGAATGCTGTCTGTGGCCTACATGGGAAAATATCCACATCCCACCCAAATCCCAAACCTTTGATCAAACACACCTAACCCGAGACCCATCCCACCATACTTCCACACCACACTAACCTAAGACACATCCCACCATACTTCCTCACCACACTAATCTCAGACACAGCCCACCATACTTCCTCACCACACTAATCCCAGACATACACCTTACCTTATGATCCCACCGTCACCTGAAAATGGAAAAGAAAACGAAAACGAAACAAGTCACCCAGTGACCTAATTTCATAAGTACGAAAGTACTTTCGGCCGCTAACCCGCATGAAGGAAATTAAGTATTGTCAACGGAAATTGTCAAACACTCGCGGTCACTTACCTTGAAAATAGCTGACCCAGGTCCGTTTCAGGTCGATCACCTGATGAAACGGCAAAAGGGAGTTTTGCTACTTCTGCAACAACATATGGATCGATCAATATAGTATTGATTAATTGACGAAATCCAACAAACAGGTGGGGCAGGCAATCATGCTATAAATAATGAGCCACCAGCAACGGAAAGGCAGTGATGTACTCAACCCGTTCCTGAGTCCTGACAGCCAACCAGTTAAACCAAGAAGACCAGACGAATCCAGCCACAGCAAAGAGTCAATCAGCCCAGTGAAACTAGAAGACCAGACGAATCCAGCCACAGCAAAGAGTCAATCAGCCCAGTTAAACCAGAAGACCAGACGAATCCAGCCACAGCCGCGAAGAATTAACGAGGAGTCCACCAGCCCCGTGAAACCGAAGCCCAGAGACGTCTAGCCACCTCCAGCGAGAAACTACAAGGAGCCAACCACCGGCCCAGCTAATATAAAAACAAAAAGGGTAATCCGATCAAGTTATCGGCTACCCAAAGACCTGAACAGCCCTCGAAGGCAGCAGGCATTAACCCAATGAAAATAGCAGCAGAGGACCAGCTTAGAGAAGCCCTGAAGGATCCAACAGCAGGACCACGACCGATATCCCTGGAGGAATATCGGCAACGACAAGCCGCTAAACTACCAAAGCCGGAAGCAGTAGACGATAAACGCCCCCCGAAGAAACCCCGTTCCGGAGTTGAGGCCTACTACCAGCGAAAGCTCCAAGAGGCTCAAAGGGAACTGGTTCTGGCAACCACAAAGGAACAGAAGCGCGACGCCAGCGACAGAATCAATAGACTGAAGATGAGCCGCAGGAACTATCGCCACCAGAAAAAGACGGGCAAGCCAGCACTGCCTAAGTAAGGTTCTCTAGTGTTTAGTTTGATTTAAGTGAATTTGTATAGGATTTAGTAGATAGACAATAACAAGAGTTGGGAACTTCAATGGAAATTTGTATACCGAATAAAGTAATTGAATAATAAATTTTGGACTTTTGAGAAGAAGAACATTGAAACCCCAAGATAAAGAGGGGGACCCAACATTAATTGGCGCAGCCGCACTTACGAACATACGCACCACAGATCACGACTCAACAAGGCATACGATTTAGACCATTGATTATAAAGAGACTATGGGGAAAAGGCAATAATAAGAACCACTATTGAAAATTTATGGCCCACTCAACACCTAAGATACCCTTAAAGATAAGTTTGAAAAGATTCATGAAAAGAATAGATTCATACACGGTGGATGAAACGAGCCCAGAACACGAACCCACCTACTCCACTAAGAGTACAAATACAGAGGAGGAATTGTTCGCAAACGAAGGGGATCAGATTGATGAGAAAGGGAACTCACCAATGCAAACAGAGGATCAAAAAGATCCAACGGAAATAGCCAACACGAATCCGGAAAGACCAGGAGTGGTGCAACTAAGAAACGGGAGAAAATATTATAGGGGTCACTCGGATCCAACTGGGAGCAAGCACCAGGAATTGATTAATAAGCTACAAACAGAAACAATCAGTATACACAAAATGGCAAATGTGACACTAGTTAACAACGTCCTTTGCAACAACGTGCCCATTTTAACCGGAGAAGATAGCCCACGTAAAGAAAGTGAGGTAAATGAATTTGCAAATTGTGCACGCATAGCGTATGACACACTGGTCGACGTACAGGACCAGGTACTATTTGTGAGACTACTGCCCACAAGATTGAGAGGACGAGCATTGGATGCTGTCCAGTCAGGACTAAGAGACTCATTGGAGAACATAATAGCTACACTGAGGTCAAATTTAATACAAGGGACCTCATACATCACGCTAAATAACCAGTTAAGAAATGTGCAACAATTGCCAACCGAAACACTATGCGGTTATTTAATCGGGTTAAAGCGTTGATTAATGCTTGTAAAAGAGCCGCGGAAGCCCAATACACCAACGGAGGTGAAGGACTAAAAACCGAGATCGAGGAAGTGGGCATTCATTGCTTTAAAATTGGAATTCTTAATGCCAATTACAAGTTTTATTTATTACAAGAATCCGAAAATACAGTTGAAGCATTGGGGCGGAAAATAACGAAGCTAGAACAAACAGAACAATGTATGAACGCGGGACC
The DNA here is from genome assembly GCA_963971475.1 of Chrysops caecutiens. NCBI lineage: Eukaryota > Metazoa > Arthropoda > Insecta > Diptera > Tabanidae > Chrysops > Chrysops caecutiens. The sequence continues at coordinate 29,453,363 of OZ020569.1, read as the reverse complement.
ACATAGTCGGCATGAAATGGGACAACAGGTATCTTTAATAGGCCAAGACATAAACCATAGCATGGATAATCGGGAATCCATCGGATACCAACCGGAACAGTACCGGGACCCACCAAGAAATAGGTTCGAATCCGGAAACTCTAGATACAACCAACCACACCGTCCGAATAATTTCCCTCCACGAAATTATCACCCCAATGGCAACACCGGAAGATATAATAATAACTTCGCTCGAGGAGGACCAGAGAGGCGGCAAGTGAGATGTGAATTTTGTAATAAAATGGGCCACATCATGGCAGAATGTCGCACACGGCAAATGACGCCGTTTTGCTCCGGATGTAGAATGTACGGGCACACTAACACAAACTGCCGCTCCCAAAAACAGCAAAAACAATATCAACAGGGAAATAGAGGCGAACATCAGAGACAAGTAAACCAAACCACCACCAGTGGGGGTAGTAACCCCTGCAACTTTTGTCTCGCCACCGACCACCTAGAAACTAGATGTTTTCTTAAAGCAAGATGGGAGAGAATGCAACTAGAAGATAGGATGAAGGACACGGGAAACTCAACGGAGACGATCGAGCGCACCGCGAATCGTCAGTAGAGAGAAACAGGTGCGCGATCATGCCTAATTTGCCTATAATAACCATATCCACAAACATAACAACCCAGAATGCCCCAAAATTTATAATCGACACAGGGTCAGAAATCAGCCTCATAAAGGCAGATGAGGTAAAAGAACAATACTTAAAAGAAGTAAACGCCTTAGATAGGGTAACATTAAATACCATATCCGGGGAAATAGAATCGGAAGGTACCATAATGGCTTACCTAGACACAGCGCGACCATACCCCTGTAAATTCCACGTGGTAAAGTCTAATAACCCAACAAACGTGGTGGGAATAATAGGCAACGATTTTGTAGCAGAGAATTGTAATGTAGAGGGACCAGCTAGAAGATTAGTTTTCCCGACAATAGGAGGACAAGAAGCCATAACAATACCTTTTGAGGAAAACCCACGTAGAAGGGCAGACAATAACCGTTTCGTAGACGTAATAGCGACAGGCAGGGCAGACGTCAACCAAGAAAATTCCTTCGAAGGGCACACAAAAAGTCGCAGCTCGCAACCTACGGCGTGTGAACTGACTTCACATGATGGAAGGGATGACGTGGTAAAACCAGTTCTATTACAACAAGAAAAAGACAACGGGAAGCAGGACGTGGCAACAGCTCTCGAGACTGTCCAACAAGATAAGGGGGGTCAACAATATGGGAATTCGCACATTCTTATCGAGAGATATAGCCATCATACTCGCAAATATGACGGTCCTAGTAGTCCGAGCCCACACGTGGCGAAAGATAAGGCTTCAGAAAAAGGGCGAAGTAATGACGATAAAACGTCCCCAGTCCAAGATAACGAAAACTACATTACAGTAACGACCCAAGAGGCCATTGAGGTACCATCCAGAACAGTGAAATTTTTTGAAATTCCAACAAACCTACACGGAGAGTATATAATTATCGGGGAAGAAGTTAAACAAGGAGTGTACATTAGTAATGCTTTGGTATCACCAAAAAATAGAAAAATACAATGCAGTATAATGAACATAAATAATCATGACGAAATAATCCATACGTTTAAACTTTTATTGGAAAAACACAGTGCCCAAGAAAGGGATGTAGAAAAAGAATATATTAATAAGGAAAAAGAAATCCACAATATACAAAAAGGGGAACCAGAGGAAAACAAGGACACCCAGGAAAGGATAACCAAACTAATGGAAATAGTAGGTATAGAAAAAGATTTGAATGAAGAAGAAAAAGAAGCAATAACACAGACCATAAAGGAGTTCCAAGATGTGTTCCACTTGCCCGGGGAAAAGTTAGGTCATACAGCGACTGTACGACATGAAATACGGACAAAACCGGAACAAGTGCCGATAAAATGTAAAATGTACAGACTCCCCGAAACTCAAAAGCAAATAATAAACGACGAGATAGATCGACTTCTGAAGGATGACATTGTTGAACCTAGCTGGAGCCAGTGGAATGCCCCCTTACTAGTGGTTCCCAAAAAACCGGGGCCCTCTGGCGAGAAAAAATGGAGAATAGTAGTAGACTACCGAAAACTTAACGAGGTAACGGAGGGGGACGCATACCCACTGCCGAGAATAGAGGATATTCTGGACCAGTTAGGGAATGCCCGTTATTTTTCGGTATTAGATCTCGCCAGTGGTTACCACCAAATATCTATGAAGGCGGAGGACCGGGACAAAACAGCTTTCAGTACCCCGTACGGGCATTACGCGTTTAAAAGAATGCCGTTTGGTTTAAAGGGAGCCCCGGCAACGTTTCAACGTCTGATGAATCATGTGTTGACGGGACTCCAGGGACTACGTTGTTTCGTGTACCTAGATGATATAGTCACCTATGGTAGAAACCTCAACGATCATCAGCGGAAAATACGAGAAATACTACAGAGGTTAAGGGAACATCGTCTAAAACTAAACCCAGAGAAATGCAATTTCCTGAAGAGGGAGATAATATATCTGGGACACAAATGCGGGACTGAAGGAGTCGCGCCTGATCCTAGTTTAGTCAGAAGCGTACAAGAATTTCCGACCCCGACAACGGTGAGACAGGTGCAATCGTTTTTGGGTTTGGCAAACTACTACCGGAAGTTCATTAAGGGTTTCTCAAAAATCGCAGCCCCGATCAACAAGTTGTTAAGAAAAGACATAAAGTTCCATTGGGATGAACAATGTACGCAAGCGTTCAACACTCTGAAAGAAAAACTAATTACACCACCAGTACTGCGGTATCCAAATTTCGATGAGCCGTTTAAATTGTACACCGATGCCAGCGGGGAAGCGCTGGGAGCAGTCTTGGCGCAAGGACCCAAAAATAACGAAAAACCGATTGCCTACGCCAGTCGAGCACTAAATAATGCGGAACGAAATTATTCCACGATTGAGCGCGAACTGCTCGCGATTGTATGGGCAGTGAAAAACTACCGGAGTTACCTGTACGGAAGGCCTTTCACTGTCTTCACTGACCATAAACCATTGCGCGGGGCCATACGTATAAAAGATCCCACTAGTAGAATATTGAGGTTATGGCACAAGCTGTCAGATTACACTTTCGATATTCAATATAAGGAAGGGAGGAAAAACGGCAACGCCGATGCCTTAAGCCGAATCCCGTATGAAGTCTTAGTGGTAACGCGGAGACAAGCCAGAGAAATGGAAACAAACACTATTCCAACGGATCCAGCGGACAATGTGGTACAAACGAACCCAGCAGAGAGGAAAACGCCGCCGCTGTCCAGTACCAGAAATGAGTCGCGACAACAATCAGGGGAAGAACAAAAAAGGGTATTAACGGACCCGAACGACATCAAGACGATACTAGCCGACTGTCATGACGCACCATTTGGGGGACACCAGGGGGTCCAAAAGACGTATCAACGTTTAAAGCGTGAGTTCTATTGGAAAGGAATGAAGAAGGATGTAGTGAATTACGTAAAACGCTGCAAAAAGTGCCAAACCAACAAACAAAGCAGAGAGCACAAGGAACCTCTGGTTATTACCGACACCGCAGAATTACCTTTCGATAAGGTATACCTAGACATCGTAGGGCCATTGCCGGAAACAGTGAACGGAAATAAATATATCTTAAGCTTTGAAGATGATTTAACAAGGTTTATGGACGTGGTACCACTCACGAATGTAGAAGCAAAAACAGTCGCACAAGCATTTGTGGACGAGATAATTAGTCGATACCGAATTCCGAGGAAATTGATCACGGACCGCGGAGCCAATTTCACCTCGGAGATGTTCCGTCATGTGTGCAAATTGTTCAAAATTCATAAACTGGAGACAACAGCTTATCATCCTCAAACGAACGGTGCCCTGGAACGATCGCATAGACCCTTAATGGATTATCTAAGAAGTGTCGTTGACGAGAACCAGACGAACTGGGATGAACATTTGCGTGCAGCAATGTTTGTGCGAAATAATAATGTCCATACTGCAACAAAGTTAACCCCCATGGACTGCCTATATGGGTTTTCGGCCCCCCTACCCAATAATCTAAAAAGAGAGCCACAGCCTATATATGATCACGAGAACTACTATTTGAAATTGCGAAATAAACTCCAGAAGACCTACCAAATCGCAAAGGAGAACATAGAGAAAAACAAGGCCATCTCAAAGGAATACTACGACCAAAAGACACACCCACTCAAAGTCCACGTGGGAGATGAGGTGCTCCTCAAGAATGCGGCGCGAAAGAATAAACTTACGCAATTTTGGCTAGGACCATTTAAGGTTTTAGCGATAAATAGTCCAGTAAACACGACAATACAGATGGGCAACAAAAAAAGAAGGGTCCATAACAACCGATTAAAGTTGTTCAACTGACACCACAATAATTTTCCTTCATCGTTTCAGGCTAAACATGCTGCTCCACATTTATTTGATGGTCGCCATAAGTGCAGCCCAAACGCCAGTTGAGATACACCCCCTCAAGTTACGAGGGGTGGTATTCGAACCAATTGGAACAGCCCAAATTTACCAGGATCACTGGACTGTGCTGACGCGTATCACGAAACCAACTTGGGAATCTTCGTTGAAATACCTAGAAGAAAGCCAAAAGGCACTTGCCCGACTATGCGACACCCAAAAGGAGTTCACCTTCATCTTCGGAGGCGACATGTGTCACCACTGGACCTACGTTCTCCAAGAACGAACTAACCAAATCACCGAGCTCATAGAAAAGATAGAGCTAACAATGAACCTCAAACACCGAACTAAACGAGGCCTCATTAATTTCGGGGGGAGAGCAATGAAGACACTGTTCGGCACTATGGATGATGATGATTCCGAGCAAATACACAAAAAATTGGAGGAACTAGAAAATGAGAACCGCCAAAATCTGGACCTGGCCAGACAACAGGTCTCAGTCGTGCGCTCAAGCCTCAAAACGATGAATGAAACTAACCTAGAGATGACTCGACGATACAACCAATTGGTGCGGAAGATTAATGAAATAAGTAACAGGGAGTACAATGAAACACAAAAATACACGGAAGAAATGAGAAGCATGCAGAGGAGAACAGATATAAATGAAATCATGATACTAGTATTAGGAGAATTGCAGCAAATATACCTCGATGTGACTGACCTCTTCATCATAACCGAAACCATTAACAAGAGGGAGTTGAGCCCCCTGCTGATACCTTCCCACCAATTCCGTGAGCTGTACAATAACGTTACCAAAATATATTACGGGAAGGAGACCAACATAGACTTCCCCATTATACAACGAATCACTAAAGTCGATTGTCAATTCAACGAACTTGGAATACTAGTTCAAATACGGATACCCCTAGTAAACGCGGTACGGTATACTACAAACCGAGTATACACCACGCCCGTACCTACCAATCATAGTACATTCTTCCTGTACAACGTGGACGTGGAATATTATATGAACACGAGCATCTCTCAACTAAGTTTCGGTATGAATGAACTGGACTACCGATTCCAATGCATCACTATAAACGAAACATACGTAATCTGTCATCGGAATCAACCAACCCAAACGCATCCCACTAGAACAAATTGCCTTACGGAATTATTAAGAGAGACAAATGGACAAACTGATGTTTGCACTTTTCGCATAATGGAAGAAGCTAAAAACATGATCGTACCCATGCATCAGGAGAATGCTTGGCTGTACTGGCTACAAGGAACCACACCCCTAGTTGCTCAATGCGATACTATGGAATACACGGAACTACTTCAGGGCCTCGGAATAGTCATGTTGAAGGAAAAATGCATATACCATCTAGCTGGATTTACACTACCCTACACGACCGATAGTGTACACGCTATGAAAATATACCAGCCAGAAGAAGATCCAGTACCAGAAATCGATTTTTCTCGCTACCAACCCCCAAAACGGGAAAGTACCGGAAGAACTGGGATAAAAATACTCCACCCAATCACATTCAATGACAACCTAAGAGCTGAAAGCAAAGCCGTAGACAAACTAGAGCAGGAGATAGTGGAAAAATCACGTGAAAAACGAATATCCATACAAAGTAATATCGGTACAACCATATCAAGCTGCCTCCTCGTTTTGGCGATAATATGGATTAGCCTAAAGATTTATGGAAGAAGGCAGGTGGCCCAACAAAGAGCCACCCATAGAAACCGCAGAAAGCCAAGTGTAAACATCATACCGGTACCTATTACGGTACCTAGGCGGGACCAAATCATACAAACAGAGAAGATAAACAATAAAGAAACCCCGACAACCAGTACCGCAGCAAACTAACCAACATCGGGAAAAGGAGAAACTAGAATAAGTAGAACCTAAGCTAGAACTAGACATCATACACCTAATAAAAAAAAAAAAAAAAAAAAAAAAAAAAAACTTAATAGAAACAAGGCAACAATTACTAACATCTCAAACTCACATTGGCAGAGAACCAACGCCAGAGGGAATAAAAAGGAGAGACAGCCTCGGACTCGACGACCAAGAGGAATTAGATAACCTCCTAGCAGAAACAGCCGAATGGATCGAGAAACTCGGGATTTTGGACAAAGAAGAAGACAATGACAGTGAGACCGACACACCTAAGACAAATGTTAAGAGAATTGCAAGAGACCACCGAACCCAAAGTAGGACTCGCGGAGAACGCCGAACCCGAGATAACGGAACTCTATATCGAATGCGCAAGGACTGATATCCGACCCCTCCTGGACCCAAAGTTTTTCCTAAGTTTTTCAAATTTCGATAACCGGAAAACATGGCCAACAGTGATGAGACAGCGTCACGAGATGTCGTTGAAACATATATACTAGTATAGCAAACATAGGATAGGATTAAAGAAATCAAACATTAAAAATTTAGAAATAGATATATGTACTCAGAAAAAAATATGTAACCTTAGGGAATATAACGTATGTAATCAAAAAAAAAAAAAAAAAAAAAAAAAAAAATTGTTATTAGGGGAATTAAGAATATATAAAATACATCAACTATTTATTACTATAGACCTAGAGTAGTTGATCCAAATAAAGATGTAATGTTGAAAGAAACCGAAAATAGAACTAAATTGTAACCTTAAATTAACTAAGTAGAATCGCTTACCTTACGCTCATACAGCCAAAATAGTTATTCAAACAAAAAAATACTATGTGAAGATTAATTAAGATCAAAAAATACAAAAAAAGTACTATGTGAGGTCAAACCAATTATAACAAGTTAGGAATGTAGATCTTTATATAAATATATACACCCGACAAACACCTATGGCTGGGGGGAGCTTCTCTAAAGAGGGGAGGAATGTTGTGACTCAAAAATATTACGGCCGGTAAACATCTGGAATGCTGTCTGTGGCCTACATGGGAAAATATCCACATCCCACCCAAATCCCAAACCGTTGATCAAACACACCTAACCCGAGACCCATCCCAACATACTTCCACACCACACTAACCTAAGACACATCCCACCATACTTCCTCACCACACTAATCTCAGACACAGCCCACCATACTTCCTCACCACACTAATCCCAGACATACACCTTACCTTATGATCCCACCGTCACCTGAAAATGGAAAAGAAAACGAAAACGAAACAAGTCACCCAGTGACCTAATTTCATAAGTACGAAAGTACTTTCGGTCGCTAACCCGCATGAAGGAAATTAAGTATTGTCAACGGAAATTGTCAAACACTCGCGGTCACTTACCTTGAAAATAGCTGACCCAGGTCCGTTTCAGGTCGATCACCTGATGAAACGGCAAAAGGGAGTTTTGCTACTTCTGCAACAACATATGGATCGATCAATATAGTATTGATTAATTGACGAAATCCAACAAACAGGTGGGGCAGGCAATCATGCTATAAATAATGAGCCACCAGCAACGGAAAGGCAGTGATGTACTCAACCCGTTCCTGAGTCCTGACAGCCAACCAGTTAAACCAAGAAGACCAGACGAATCCAGCCACAGCAAAGAGTCAATCAGCCCAGTGAAACTAGAAGACCAGACGAATCCAGCCACAGCAAAGAGTCAATCAGCCCAGTTAAACCAGAAGACCAGACGAATCCAGCCACAGCCGCGAAGAATTAACGAGGAGTCCACCAGCCCCGTGAAACCGAAGCCCAGAGACGTCTAGCCACCTCCAGCGAGAAACTACAAGGAGCCAACCACCGGCCCAGCTAATATAAAAACAAAAAGGGTAATCCGATCAAGTTATCGGCTACCCAAAGACCTGAACAGCCCTCGAAGGCAGCAGGCATTAACCCAATGAAAATAGCAGCAGAGGACCAGCTTAGAGAAGCCCTGAAGGATCCAACAGCAGGACCACGACCGATATCCCTGGAGGAATATCGGCAACGACAAGCCGCTAAAGTACCAAAGCCCGAAGCAGTAGACGATAAACGCCCCCCGAAGAAACCCCGTTCCGGAGTTGAGGCCTACTACCAGCGAAAGCTCAAAGAGGCTCAAAGGGAACTGGTTCTGGCAACCACAAAGGAACAGAAGCGCGACGCCAGCGACAGAATCAATAGACTGAAGATGAGCCGCAGGAACTATCGCCACCAGAAAAAGACGGGCAAGCCAGCACTGCCTAAGTAAGGTTCTCTAGTGTTTAGTTTGATTTAAGTGAATTTGTATAGGATTTAGTAGATAGACAATAACAAGAGTTGGGAACTTCAATGGAAATTTGTATACCGAATAAAGTAATTGAATAATAAATTTTGGACTTTTGAGAAGAAGAACATTGAAACCCCAAGATAAAGAGGGGGACCCAACAATTGCGGCCCACGCTTCGGCGAAAGCCATTATCTCGTGCAGTCCAAATTGGCGCACGATTTTAGGTAAATTTTCAGTTTTAATTGCAATAACTAATAGATAAACATTACACTACTGTGTTTTTGTAAGTTGTTATTTAATTGAACATTATTAACACCTTATTCTAAGTCCTTTACATACGCCACTTAATTGCAAAATCTCTATATAAGCCTAATTCCTGATCGCTCCAATTAATTACAAGATCCCTATAAAACCCAAATTCTTGATCATTCCTAAAACGTTATTCTAATTTCTTTTCGTACGCTAATTAACTACTAAATCTCTATATAAACCCAATTGTAACTTAAGTCGAACCCCTCACTTATCATAACAACCGAATTCTGTAATCTCCAAATGAATGTAAACTCGTTTTACAAAATAATTCCTAAACCTATAAATAACCAAAATTGCCGACCTTTAGTCGGATTTAAATTCGTGTTTTCAGGTGTATTTTTATATTTATATTTGTTTATTTACTTTTTCTCTATAATTTTCTCTTTTTTTTTGACTTTATTTTTATTACTACGTTTTTCCTTCCTATATTTTAGCCGCTCACTGTGCAGCTTCTGCAACTCCCTACTAATCTTGAGTCTCTGCCCCTGCCCTACGACCAATAGCAGGCGACGACGGACTTCTTCTATTGCTCGGCGGAAGCTAGCCTCTTTTCCCGTGCGGTATTTTGGGGTACGAACGTCGGGCTGAGGGAATGGCCGTGCGGTCTGGCTAGGTTCCGGGCGCGGTATTCTCCCAATGTGATAGGCCTAGGACCGGCCCCCGAGTCACGCAAAGTCTCCGTCAACGGATTCTTACATAATTCCGGCACTGAGGATGAACCAATTTTTTAATTTGGCTGACCAGGAACCTAGTTGATGGGTTTATCAACCGCTTTCAACTTGGGGTACCGATATGCTTTCATAAGCTTTCGCCGGCCTTTTATATATCGAAACCGGGAATTTCGTCCGTTATTGCGATGTTGTCATGTGTTGCTAAATTCCTTTTAGTGTACGGTGGCTCCGTCGTGAAGTGACCAGTAGAGTTTTTTAGAACTCACTTTTCCAAACGTGTTTGACTTCGACAAGTGACAGTCGGTTTTGGCAAGTGACAGTGCGCAGTTGTTTATGTTTGTTTTATATAATTTTATGTGTTTTTATGCAAATTTATGTGGACGGCGATGTTCGGGTAAGTTTTATGGAACCAGCTGATGTCTTATGTTTGATTTCTTCTAGGGTTATTTTGTTTTGAAACACTTCGGTGACTGTGTTGCTTGATGGTGAGCATGGTGACATGTGCATTATGTTTTCCTATGTTTATATTTTGAACTGTTGCGCATTACCATTGTCCACGTGAACATAAACATCGCTTCTCTTGTTGGGTTAGAGTGGTGAGTGGAGTGGTGATTATGATTATTATGTTTTTTGTGTACTTTGTTTTTTAGGTTATCCGGTGTTATGGGTATGGTAGGTGCTTCGTGTTTGGATTATTATGGTGTTTTAACCTCTTTTGCTTTTAGGTGATGCGGCGTCTCACAACATGTCTCCCCCTTTTAGAAGTCCTCCCCAGGGTGAATGGCAGTTCCTGGGGTAAAAAGGGCTAATACCAGTTTTGTAGTGCGGGATGTGCCGGTTTCTGTGGTAAGGGTGGTTCAACCTGATTATTCTGCGTTTGTAATTCTGAATGTTAGGCGGTTCGAGTTTAGGTGTTATTTTTATAATTAGGGTAGTTTAATCTTAAATTCCTAGTTTTGAACTCTTCTGTTTATTGATTTCTCTTTATTTCACTGATCAGATGCTTCTCTTTATTTCTTTTTACAATTGACCTCAATTTAATTTCGCCTTAATTTAGTTGCTTTGGTTTTTTCGCCTTGTGTTTCGTCCACGTGTATTTTTCGTTCGCTCCTGGGGTTGACAGTATTTGTCCATGTACATGGCTGACTGATCCTCGGTTTCAGGCTCGCCCAACTGCAGTTGCTGGAATATCTGATCTGTTTCCTGCAGGGTGATATTAAGTTGGATTTTTTGGTACTGCTGGTCTGCTCCCCGTAGGATGTTGTCCCACTCGGCTTTGGTCAATCCTAGGTCATCGATTTCAACGGGTGTAACGTTTTGGTCCACTGTAAATCTGGTAATTAGGAATATTGTAGTTATTAATGATGTTCGGTCTGTATTGTGTGTGAGCGGTGGTTCTGGCCTTAATTAAATAATTTCAAACGGTTGTTGTGTACACGACGCTTCTTATTTTTTATTAAAATTGTTGTATTGATGGGGTTATTTGTTGTTGCGAATCGGTAGGGCCCTGTTCAATGTTAAATCAGTTTGTTTCGTCGGGCCGCATTTCCGAGAAGTAGTTAATTGGTCTCCAGCATGGATTTTGATTGGATTTGTTTTTTGATCATAGTATTTTTTTGACTGGTGTTTGCTCTCTTCTATGTTCAGTCGAGCTGTCTCATGTGCTCGCTGGAGCTTATTCCGGAGGTGTAGATAGTAATGTTCGTGGTCGTAGACTGGTTGTGGGGCTTTTTTCAAATTGTTGGGCAGGGAAGCGCAGAAGCCAAACAGACAATCCATTGGGTTTAATTTTGTGATCGTATGTATAGTGTTATTCCTGACGAACATTGCAGCTCGCAGATGTTCGTCCCAATTGGACTGGTTGCTGTCCACGAAATTCCTTAAATAGTCGACTAGTGGGCGGTGTGATCTTTCTAGAGCTCCATTAGATTGGGAATGATACGGTGTGGTCTCGATTTTCTGGACCTTGAATAGTTTACAAATGTCTCTAAACGTTTTAGAAGTAAAATTTGTCCCTTGGTCAGTTATCAGTTTTCTTGGTATTCTCTCTCGGCTGATAATCTCTTCCACAAATGCTTGCGCTACTGTTTTAGTTTCCATGTTTGGGAGGGGTACTACATCCATAAATCGGGTGAGGTCGTCTTCGAAGCTGAGAATATATTTGTTCCCGCGTGGTGTTTCTGGTAGTGGTCCCTTTATGTCAATAAAGACCTTATCGAAAGGTTTTTTGGCGGTGTCTGTAATGACCATCGGCTCCCTGTGCTCTCTACTTAGCTAATTTATTTGGCATTTTGTGCATTTTCGTATATATTTTTTAATATCCCTCAGCATTCCCTTCCAGTAGAACTCTTTCTTTAAGCGGTGATATGTTTTAAGAACTCCTTGGTGTCCTCCTAGAGGGGCGTCATTACAGTCGCGTAGTAACGTCTCGACGTCCTGAGGGTCTTTCAGGAATCTTATTTGTGGTTTTTCTTGTACGGATGGGTCCTCCAGTGGGTTTTGTTCCGTGGGCTCTTTTCCTGGGACAATCTCTTCCCCGGTTTCTGAGGTTTGTTTTTGCTGCTCCCTTGCCTGTTTTCGTGTGGTCACCAATACCTCGTAGGGAATTCTGCTTAGAGCGTCCGCGTTGCCGTTTTTCCTGCCTTCCTTGTACTCAATTTCAAAGATGTAGTCGGAAAGCTTGTGCCACTACCGAAGTATTCGGCACATGTATTCGGACAGCTTTGCCTGACGTTGGTAGTATTCCCTGGTTTCTCGGTTTGTCGAGATTCCTCTGGCTGCTCGGCGTAATCTTTTCCCAATATTGCAGTTTTCGTATCAGCCCCCATAGTAGTTTTACTTTGGAATTTTCGGGTGTTTTCCTCACTGGGATGACTACGCTCATGATTTGTTTTACCAGTTGCTATGACATCCACAAAATGAACGTCATTCGTACTTCGGTTTTGGTTTTCTTCGAATTTGATAACCGTTCTTTGCCCATTACTTGTGAACCAGAACACGAGCTTCTTCGCAGGGCCCTCGATGTTCCAATGTCTGGACAAGAAGTCGTTGCCCAGCAGACCCGTCACACTACTTTCGTTGAGAGTTTCGATGATATGGAATTTGCATGGATATGTCTTTTCTAAATTTATGTGTCCGGTGATGGTTCCTTTTGTGGAAATTTCCCCAGAAATGGTGTTGAGCCTGATTATTTCTTCCCTATTTATGTCATTTTTCATTGATTCATTAATTTCTTCTTCCTTTATGAGAGTTACTTCGGCGCCTGTGTCCACTATGAACTTATTCCAGCTTCTTCTTGTAATATTTACGGGTTAATTTACTATAAGAACCTCTGGGCATGTTTCACACCGCTTCCCTTTTTCTATTAGCGACGACTCGCAGTGTGTCCGGTCGTCTCCTCGTAGTTTTCCGGCTGTATGTTTGCTGCTTATTTTTCTCGCTGTAATCGTTCCCATGTCTCCTTTAAAAAGCACCGGTCTTCTGTATGTCCTCCTTCCAAACAGAAGTTACATTTCTCGTTTGCTGTGTTCGCCGTGGCGTGATTCACCTGACGCCTTCTATATCCATTTGAAGCTAGGTTTTTTTGGTTTCTGCCGTGCGCGTTACAGTTTTGAGTCGTGGGGCCATACGTCTTACAGTTCGCGCTGAATGACGTCATTTGCTTCGTACGATACTCGGCTATTACGTGTCCTGGTCTTCCGCAGAAATGACATCTTTTCTGCCGTTTATCCTGTTTCTCCCATGGTGTATTGGTTTGTTATTCCTAACTTAAAGCAATACAAGCCTACTTCCTCGATTTCGATTTATAGCCCCTCACCACCGTTGGCGTATTGTTGTTCCGCTGCGTTCTTGCAAGCATTTATTAATGTTTTCACCCTGTTGAAGTAGCCCATTAGTGTTTCCATGGGTAATATCTGCACGTTTCTTAATTGAGTGGATAGAGTTATGTAGGAGGTATTCTGTAGGAAGTATTCTGGATTAAGAGTTTTGAATATATCCTCGAGAGTGTTATTTACTCCAGCTTGTGCAATTTCTAGGGCTCTTCCTCTTAGTCGTGTTGGTAATAGTCTTATAAAAAGCGCCTTATCTTGTGCTTCAGTAAGCGTCTCGTATCCCAGGCGCGCGCAGCTAATGAATTCATTTACTTCATTTTGTTTTCGGAGCTGTCTTCTCCCATTAGTATCGGTACGTCGTTGTGTCACACGTTGTTTACTAAAGTTATGTTAGCCATTTTCCTGTTTTCTATTCCTTTTGTTTCCTGAATTTCTTTTTTCTCGATCTATGTTCGTGTGTCCGTTGTTGGCTGTGGTTTGTTGTTGGCGTGGTCGTCTTTTCCGTGGTCCGAGTTCGCCTTACAATATCTTCTCCCGTGTCTCAGCTACACTTGTTCTGTTTCTGGCTTTTCTGGTGTTTGTTGTATATCTTCTGTTTCTATATCTCCTTCTATCTGATTTTCTATTCTCGGTTCTGTTATCTGATAAATTTCCTGGTTGCTTGACATCAATACGTTAGTTTTGTTATTTGATCCTTCCTCGTTGTCCTTCTTTTCGTTAGATTCTTCGCCTGTGTGGGCTTCCTCAGCGCTTGTAGAGAATTTCAGTTCCGGATTATCAAATGAAAAGTAGCGTAGAAACCTCGAAAATCTAGTTACTGACGATTCCGGGGTTGACTGGGCTATATACTATTATCTTTGTTTGTTTTATGATTTTTTTATGACTAATTTTAACTTATTAATAAAATATTTTTTCCTTGCATCTACTTGTCTTCATTTCTTTTCTATTTATATTATTATTATTTTTTTTTTTTTTGATTTTTTGTTTTGATTGTTTTTTTTCTTCTTTCTTCTCTTTTTTTTCTTTTGTTTTTTTTTTCAAGTTATTACAATATATGTATAATATTCCTTAATTAATAATAGTATTGATTATACAAAAATTGCTTTTATACATTTAAATCTTATTTCTACCGCGTACCTTCAACATTTACCCTATTTCTTCAAAAATTTCTTCGCCTTTCGTTTCTTGTTGCGGCTGCGCCAGTTGTTGTGGTTTTTTTTTGTTATTGAATTCAATTTAAATTTGTACTCTAACATTCTCCAGTTTGACTTTCTTTCTGTAAATGTCGAAGGTTTACAACCAATTTGATGAATCAAAGTCCTACTGTGTTTTTGTAAGATGTTATTTAATTGAACATTATTAACACCTTATTCTATTAAGTTCTTTACATACGCCACTTAATTGCAAAATCTCTTTATAAGGCAAATTCTTGATCGCTCCAATTAATTACAAGATCTCTATAAAAACCAAATTCTCGATCATTCCTAAAACCTTATTCTAATTTCTTTTCGTACGCTAATCAACTACTAAATCTCTATATAAACCCAATTCTAACTTAAGTCGAACCCCTCACTTATCATAACAACCGAATTCTGTAATCTCCAAATGAATGTAAACTCGTTTTACAAAATAATTCCTAAACCTATACATAACCAAAATTGCCGACGGTTAGGCGGTTTCAAATTCGTGTTTTCAGGTGTATTTTTATATTTATTCATATTTATATACTTTTTCTCTATAATTTTCTCATTTTTTTTTTGACTTTATTTTTATTACTATTTATTACTGTGCAGCTTCTGCAACTCCCTACTAATCTTGAGTCTCTGCTCCTGCCCTACGACCAACAGCAGGCGACGACGGACTTCTTCGATTGCTCGGCGGAAGCTAGCCTCTTTTGCCTTGCAGTATTTTGGGGTACGAACTTCGGGCTGAGGGGATGGCCGTGCGGTCTCTTGTCTGGCTAGGTTCAGGGCGCGGTATTCTCCCAATGTGATAGGCCTAGGACCGGCCCCCGAGTCACGCTAAGCTTCCGTCAACGATTTCTTAGGTAATTCCGGCACTGAGGATGAACCAATTTATTAATTTGGCTGACCAGGAACCTAGTTGATGGGTATATCAACCGCTTTCAACTTGGGGTTCCCCGAAAACCGATAGGTTCCAGGAACCGTGTTCGGTTGGTTGGTTTGGACGTTAAACGATGGGTTTATACAACCACTTTCGCCTTAGACGCCCCCAAAAGACCGATAGGTTGTTGGAACCGTGTTCGGTAGATGATTTTGAACCTGGGATGATGGGTCTAACAACCTCTTTCTAGCCCAGATTCCCGTTAGGCTTCAAGAATATTTTTCGGTGCTAGTTGTGACTTACTTGTCTTTTTCTCGGATACTCTCCTTGGCATGTAAGTTGTAACAACTGATGCTTTCATTAGCTTTCGCCGGCTTTTTATATATCGAAACCAGGAATTTCGTCCGTTATTGCGGTGTTGTCATGTGTTGCTAAATTCCTTTTAGTGTACAGTGGCTCCATCGTGTAGTGACCAGTTGAGTTTTTTAGAACTCACTTTTCCACATGTGTTTGACTTCGAAATGTGACAGTCGGTTTTGGCAAGTGACAGTGCGCAGTTGTTTATGTTTGTTTTACATAACTTTTTGTGTTCTTATGCAAGTTTATGTGAACGGCGATGTTCGGTTAAGTTTTATGGAACCAGCTGATGTCTAATGTTTGATTTCTTCTAGGGTTATTTTGTTTTGAAACACTTCGGTGACTGTGTTGCTTGATGGTGAGCATGGTGACATGTGCATTATGTTTTCCTATGTTTATATTTTGAACTGTTGCGCATTACCATTGTCAACGTGAACATAAACATCGCTTCTCTTGTTGGGTTAGAGTGGTGAGTGGAGTGGTGATTATGATTATTATGTTTTTTGTGTACTTGGGTTTTTAGGTTATCCGGTGTTATGGGTATGGTAGGTGCTTCGTGTTTGGATTATTATGGTGTTTTAACCTCTTTTCCTTTTAGGTGATGCGGCGTCTCACAACACACTCTATTGAGTTTGATTTATATCTATTCTTAAATTTCTTATTTAAGTTGTCTTATTTAACTTTTCCATTATATATAGTTTTTAATTTATTATTAAAACCTTTTTTAACTTGGTTATTTTTTACAGTTTCTATCTGAAGAATCTCTCCACTTGTATCATGACTTTCATTGAATAGTTTTATTTCCTGATCTAACGATCTGGTTTTAACAAAAGCTAATGTTAAATTATATTCTGCAAGGCTTTCAAGGTTGTGACTGAGCCTAAAGGCAGTCACACATACGCACACCGGCTCTCCATGCCCCTCTCATTCCTCCCATCACACCAACAACAAAAAATTACACGCGCACGTCAAATCTGAAAAAAACGACGCTGAGGCAGCATTTTCAATGATGCAACAATGTTGCATGATCAGGTTCCGTCTCCACGTGGAACTAAGAAATTCTTTTCTTAGAAATTTGAGCTCGGATAGAAGAAAGAAATTGCGAAAACCGCTACTCGCGCACATTTATGGTCGCCATGCGCGATATTCCAAAAATGCGCTATCAGCGATTCTTGCCGCTGATAAAAGAGGGAGAAACCGTCACGACGTCAGTCGGTGGTCAGTCGGGAGTTGGCAGTCGGAGTTGAAGGGACGCTTTTGGGGGTGTCGGAAGCCAGAAAAGATAAGTTTAAAATTTTTAATGAACAAATCTCTAAGTGCTAAACATGTTAGGAAATGAATAAATTTTTAAATGAAATAAAACTCTAAGTGTAACTCTGAAAACAACAGAAATATTCAGAAGCCAGAAAAGAAAGTAAAGTTTAAAATTTTCAATGAACAAAACTCTAAGTGCTAAACATGTTAAATGAATAAATTTTTATATGACTAAATTTTTAAATCAGAAAAGAAAATTAAGTTAAAATTTTTAATGAACAAATCTCTAAGTGCTAAGCATGTTAAGACATGAATAAATTTTTAAATGAAATAAAACTCTAAGTATAACTCTGAAAACAACAGAAATATTCGGAAGCCAGAAAAGTTAAGTTTAAAATTTTCAATGAACTAAGTACTAAACATGTTAAATGAATAAATTTTCAAATGAATAATTTCTTAAAAGAATAAATGAATAAATTTTTAAATGAAATAAAACTTTAAGTGTAACTCTGAAACAACAGGAATATTAGGAAGCCAGAAAAGAAAACGTAAATTTTGAGGACAATAAAATATTGAGAACCGAAAAAGGGACGTTTATTCTTTTTAATGAAATTCCAATTGTAAATACAGAAAAAAAGGACACAATAAGAATATTTAGAACTCAAGAAGGAAAAGGAAAAAAAAGAGGACGGGTGAACTTCTCCCTTAAAAGCACTCCCCGTTCCTAACTCGAACAGCGAGTTAAAACATTTGGTGGCAGCGGTGGGATCTTGCCGTTTAGATCCCAGAATCAAAAAAAAAAAAAACATTTGTAATAATAATTCAGTGAAAGTGAAGTGAAAATGGCTGCATGCTCCAGGCAAGCATGAACTAACTCCAACAAGATTCTTATAGGGCTCCAACCTTGCCCGCAACTATAGAAACCACACCGTAAACACCATAAAATAAAAAAATAAGCAAAAATCAACCGAACCGAACTCAGAAGGGAAACCACAAACTCCCCAAGACGAATATGGAATCGTGAGTCCTTAGCCTTTTAGTTTAAAATATTTATTTTTACTTAATTATTTTATTAAAAATTTAAATTAGAATTAAATATTTTCTTAAATATTATATTTTACACATTGGGTAAAAGTGGTAAACCTTGTAGGAGCATTGAGTCTCCGAGAAATCAAGTTAATAATAATTGAAATTAAGAAGTAAACTCGCCCAATAGAATTCCAAGATTTCCACTACCCAAGGCAAGTGTCTTGGATAGTCTATTGAGCAAGGGAATCGTCATATAGACATTCCAGGATTTGACAAGGTATGATAGTTCATGGACTATCCGTAATGTGTACAGTAAAATGCTGCTGTTATATATAAATAATTTGTAAGATATTGTAATTGGGATGATCCTCCCTTATTCCTTGGCTTGAAATTTTTTTTTCTTCCCTCTCGTTTCCTTCCTCTCCTCAATACTACCACAAACTTAAAAAAAAAATATATATATTTTTAGAGAAGTTTGCCAAATTTGAAAAAATAAATTTTAATAATAATAATAGTAGAGTATTTGAATAAGATATCGCGAAGCACGAGTATTAACACTAATGTTGTCTATGAAGTTCTCATTTTCTAGCCAGTAATTGCGTCAGTAATATAAAAACATATACCCTAATATTTCAAGTTGGACCGAAATGAGATTTTTAGCATTTGCCTATATTTATATATAACAATTTCTATAATTGTTCATTGTACGGAGATATGGGGGGTTACGTGAGGTTAGTGTTGTACACTGTTACTTCAATTATAGCTTCTGAACAAGTTTCGTTCAGATCGAAAGGTATAGTTGCTTAAAACTTATGTATTATTAATCTAATATTTACCTTAAAGAAGGATAAGTAACTCTTTTATAATAATTTGGATTTTTCAAGATATCCAAGGTAGTATTATCATGACTATCAATTTTGTCGAAGAGCTTCAGAGCTCTGTCCTTGATATATTTTTCAATTGATTCTAATTTTAGCTCATCATGTATGTCTACGTTTCTTACATACCATGGATATCTAACAATTTTTCTAAGTTTGGGCATCTTTGAAGACACATTTTATTTGACTTGGATGATTGGCAGAATGCCACGCATCCAAACAGAAGTGAAGGACGAATAATTTGCTTATAAATGAGGAGCTTACATTGCAGATTTAAATCTTTCTTCGCGTAAAGAGGATACAAAGAGAAAAGGAGACCATTTACTGTTTTTCGTTTGGTTAATATATGATCTGTCCACGTCAGACTTTCGTCTATAGTCAGGCGTAGATGTTTAGCTGTTCTTGACCATCCAGTGATCTCTCCCTGAATGTTTAATTTTGGTGGATTTTTAGATCTTTCGCGTGAGATGAAAATCGCCTGTGTTTTATCGGCGTTTATTTTAATCTTCCATTTGCGGAAATACCTCAGCATCATGTTTACAGAGAGTTGCAATTTTGTAGAGATGACTGTTGCAAGTCTAGATGTATAATATAAACAAGTGTCGTTGGCGTATAGAGAAACTTTAACACTAGGGGGTAATTGAGGTAAATCAGCGGTGTAAATGTTGTAAAGGATGGGCGAGAGTGGAGATCCTTGAGGGACTCCAGCTTCTATTGGTCGCAGGTTTGAGAGATGATCGTCAATTTTGACACGGAATGACCTATCTTCAAGAAAAGAGCCTATTAACTGAACCATTGAAAGGGGAATATGGAAATTATTCATTTTATATATCAAACCCGCGTGCCAGACTTTGTCAAATGCCTTTGCGACATCAAACATAACAAGGCCGGTAGATTTCACACGATTCAAACCAGTAGTGATATGTTGCACAAGCTTAACCAATTGTAGTTCAGTGGAGTGCTCGGGCCTAAAACCATATGCTCCTCAGGGATTATTTTTTTGTCGAAGACGAACTCGGATAATCTGAAAAGTATTAACTTTTCTAAAAGTTTACCCAAGGAGGACAAGAGACTAATTGGACGCCAATTTTGAGGAAAGGTAAGATTTTTGTTTGGTTTTGGCAGAACTTTAATGACCGCCGTTTTCCAGGGCTTCGGGAATTTCCGCAAAAGGAAAATAGAATGAACAACCTCTGTCAGTCTTTGAATAATATTGTCTGGTAAATGTGTCAGTGTCATGTTCGAGAGGGTGTCATAACCAGACGCCTTCTTTTTATTCAGTGAGGCTAGAGTTTGCTTAACTTCTAGAAAGTTTGTTGGTCTTATATTATCTTCCGGACGAATTTGTTTACGGAGCAAACGCGATCTAGAAGATTCAACTTCATATATATCATCATAATCCTCATCCGAAGAAGAATTTTCCTGAAATTGTTTTTCAAGTGTGTCTGCAAAAGCCTCAGCTTTACTAGTTTTGTCAAATACTAAACCATTTGGACCATGTATAGGGGAAATTTGGGCTTTATTCTTGACTCGAAAATATTTTGCTAACCTCCAAAAACGATTCTCGCCTTGTTCCAGGGTCTGAAGGAAATTTTTCCATTGCTCATTGTGAAAAATGTTAATCTGATCACGAATTCTGTTTGTTAATTGGTTGGTTCGTCTTTTGAGACTAGGGTCACCTGTATTCCTAGCTCTTCTCCTGGTTGGATTCCTCCTTCTTATCAAGGCTTTGATTTCCTTTGGGAGTTCCTAGGGATTATTTACCCTTACCGGAGTTGAGGATGTATTATCCTCCTTCGCTTGTAAGATTTTGTTTGTAATCTCATTGATTGCTCTTTTGGTATTGCTGGCCGTTTCAGGTGAATCAGTAAAAGTTTCTTTGGCCAGTGCTTCCTGGAATGCTTTCCAGTTTGTTGTATTCTTCATTCTCAAAGGAGCATCAATAAAGATATCTTCAATTAAGATCTGTACAGGTTTGTGATCAGATGATAATTCGTCAAGAACATTTAACCTGATGTTATGGTTAAAAGCAAAAGAGATTGCAATATCAAGAGCAAAGCCATTTATTGGACCAAAATGCGTTGGTTCAATGGGGACATGCATGGTACCATGCGTTCTTGAAACGAATTGGTCTAGCTCTTTTCCATTCCGGTTATTACTAATAGCACCCCAATTCCGGTGGTATGAATTAATATCTCCTGCAATGAGGACTGGCCCATCAAATTTTAGAAGAGAACGGAAATCTTCTTGAAGAGTTTGAGCTGTGGGCGGTAATAGGCCGAAACCAGAATGAAATCAAAAAAGTTCGTCTGCACTTTAATTATTGTTGCTTCTAAGGATTTCAATTGAGGAGTAGTGATGAGATGGTGGTTAATACTTCTTTTAACTAGAATCGCTGTACCCCCTCCCCTATTATGCATTCTGTCATAACGATACAGAATATAATTAGGGAAGCGAAGTTGAACTGCAGGCTTCAAGAAGGTCTCCTGGAAGAGCAGAATATCTAAATTATGATCGAATAAAAATTGTTTTAGTTCTCCAGTCCTCTGAAGTAGGGAGTTCGCATTCCAGGTAAGAAGAGAAATATGGTTATAATCTGGCATTATTGTGGTTTAGTAAAAGTAGCTGCTGAATTTTGGGCTATCATTCCTTGGGCCTTCTGTGTTAACAGACCTCGCCACATACTTTGAAATTGTTTTTGCATGTTCCCAAAAAATTGATCCATAGGAAACTGTGTTTGAATGTTTTCGGGAGTGGATTGGGATTGAGGTTTAGGATGTTTCATAGAGGGTGTCGGAGTGGGGATGGATTTATTCAAAGCAGCAACATTAGCAAACGACTTTTTAATATTAGTTGGCGTCTTTGGGCAACCACCATAATTTGCTGGGTGTTCACCTCCGCAGTTTACGCACTTTGGCTTTTGATTTTTGTCCTTAGGACATTTCAAGAAGTGATGAAGACCATCACAGTTCACACATTTAGGTTGTGCATGGCAGTTGGAAGCGGAATGGCCAAATTGCTGGCAGTTATGACATTGAGGTTGACCAGACCTTGGACGTTGAACCTCGACCCTGCATATAAGATGACACACATGACGAATGTTAAAAAGTTCAGTTTCCTTCTTCGGAAGGAGGACCTTGACGAGTTTGGACTTGCCATAGTTAAGTTTAAGGTAAAAGACATAAATTGGATGGAAACCTTGGGCTTCCAAATCTTCTCTTATTTCTTTTTCTTTCAAGCCATGAAGTCCTCTAATAACCACATTTAAATTTTTCTCTTCCGAAAGATAATAAGTATGGTATTGAACCTTCAGATCCTTGAAGAGTTGGGTAATTTGTCTGTGATCTTTTGTGGTCTTAGGGTGTATTTGTATACCCAAGTGTATACGTCTCGCAGATTCAATTATAATATTGCGGTGAGTAAGATCCTTAGCTAGCTCAGTCCACCTTTCTGGTTGTCTCAAAACGACAGGAACTACTTTATTTTTAGCCGCAACAGGGACTGTCTTGTCGTTTTGGGAGGAAGTTGATGGTTGGATTGATCTAGGAGCATTTTGAATGGACAAATGCGGTAGATCCATTGATTTTTTGGGTGGGGGAAGGGTTGGGAATTCCTCATCCTCCTCCATCACCACCGAATTGTCGACTTCGATATCTTCAGCCTCCTCGTTTGGCGATTCCTCTCCATCAATTATATCCTCCTCAGACGAGGAGGTTGAAGAAGAGGAAGATTTGACGGAGGAGGAAGAAAAAGTCTCCCTTCTACGTTTAGATTCCCCTTTATTTACAGACTTTTTCTTTTTGATCAGTTCAAGCTCCTTTGTAATCTCCTCATTTATCTTGCGTTGGCGAGCCAACTCAAAACTAGTTTGTTCCAATTGTTTAAGTACATTACTAAGTTGATCCCGAATCGAGTTCAGACTATTGATTTGGCTAATCAACTGGCTTCCATACCAAAATCCTTGAAATTCAATTGTAAGTGATTTTTTTTTTAAAGTAAAATAGGAATAAACTAGTAGGCATTGAATTTTTGGCCGAATATAATCCAAGCAAGATGAGGTTACTTCCTAGGCAAACTACATCTAAGTAGCCTTTTAATTTTTGTTGGTAAAGACGGATTTCAATAGTCGAGGAAAGTCTTTAGTGAATTTCGTTTGAGATCATAGTAGGTTTATTTAATTTGATACTTAGTCCGGAGTTCTTTTGAAGATCAGTTGAAGACAACTATTCAAGGAGTGAGTTGTCATTATAAAGTGCGTAATTAGTAAGCTAGTGTATATTGAGTGTTTAAAGACTAGCCGGTGATTTGAGATTTTAAAGGTCAAGACAAGGAAGAGGTGAGTTATTCACAGAGTTTTTGTAGTTTCTTTTTGTTTTTTTTTATTATAAACATAAAACCGGTGAAACCTAGTGTGAATCCTTTTCGTAATACGTGATGCATTTATTTTTTATTTCCTTACGTACGTTTATTAAACCCATTAAAGTGGTAGTTCACGGTTGATTACCGGTCTTGAGAGTCAACTTAGTTGAAAGATCCTTGTGATATTTAGTGATACGAGGTTGGTTTTCACCTGTATCTAGTGATTGAGGTGTTTGGTTGGTTTTCACCTGCACTCAATTTCTTTTGACCTATTTTACCAGATGGGTTGGTTTTCACCCTCTGGTGGTTTGTTGGCCTTGTGGTTGGTTTTCACCACATGGTTACAAGGAAAAGGATCGTAATTGTATACAGACGACTGTCTGAATGATTAACCAAGGCCGCGAGCTGTCTCGTGACTCCCTTAGTGTGACAGGATTCTTATTGGTTAAAAATGTACTTTATGAAATTAAAGTAAAAGAAGAACTACATGTCCAATGAAGGATTTGTGTTTAGGAAGTCACCTGGCTGTGTGGTTGGTTTTCACCTGCACCGGTTGTAGAACTTCCAAGTTTGTTTTTATGAGACACTTGATGGTTTAGAGAACTATAAAGTACATTTTTATCTACTTTTTCGCAATTAGATAAACTAAGAAACAAAACTCACGACTCGTTTTTCATTATTTTCAGGTGAGTCGTGGAAGTCAGTTCCAGCAGCCCTTAGTCAGAGATCTGCGCCGAATTATGTATTGAATGATGAATATAAAAATGAATAAAAAAAAAAGAAATTATTAATAAAGTTTCTTTCCGTAATTTTATTTGTCTTAAATAGTGTTTTTGATTGATTTATATATGTAAATACTTTTTGTTTTATTATTTAAATGTCTTACACAATGCAAATCGTTACGAAAAAATTTTTGATTAAAAACGCAAAAAATTTTTGGTTTGGCAATACCAAAATTTAGAAAAATTACAAAATTTTGGTCTAAGAAAAGATTTACAAATGGTTGCCAAGCAACAAAGAAGAGCCTCAAAACGTTGCTAAGCAACTATAAAGAACTTCAAAATGGTTGCTGAGCAACTTGAGTAAGTTTGGAACGGTTGCTAAGCAACTATGGAAAAATTTAGAGTGGTTGCTAAGCAACTATACCTAAAAAGGATAATGCGCAGGCGCGTGCACGACAACCCACCGTATCTTTCCTACAGTTGAATTTTGCCCATGCACACAAACGTCAACTGTCGTATGCTCCTTAAAATTTTGTGTTGCGCCGGCGCATAAGTCACCTTATGATCCTCGCAATCTTAAATAATTAAAACACTATTAAAAGTAATTATAAACTAATTGTAAACAAAATTTAAGTCACAATCTTGGAAAACAAACAAAGTTTAAACGGCTGGTGGTAATTTGAAGGGTTTATTCGTTGTTATTTCTCGCACAAAAAATTAACACGTCTTCCTGCTGAGCGAATTTTTGGAAGTAATTGTTCATTGTTTTCGCCTTCTAAGCTTGAAGAATTTTTCCCATGAAATTGAAATTTTACCATGAACTGAATTTTTTTTTTAGTACCAAACATTGTCTGGGAGTTTTCTATGCCATTGTTCGCTCAATTCCGTTTTTTTTTTTGTACCAAGGATTCGATGACATACCCCATGGCCTTGTTCACAACAACCAACCCCATTTCAAACTTTTCTTGTTGAGTTTCGCATTTTGCTTTCACCAGTGCTGTCGTTATGTATCAAGCATAGAGTATTCGCCAAGCCTACGGGGACAACTGATCATCTCCACAAGTGATCCTTCTCACACATATTTTCTATCTCCGCTGGAAGGAAACCCGTTTTAACCATTTTCCTACCTCTCTTACTTGTACCCATACCGCGTTCAAAGACTATTACAAGCCTTTGAAACCGTCCGAGGAATTTTAGAATGCCCGAAAAGGAATATGCCTCTCAATTGTCATTGATCGAAGATATTAGGAAAATAGACGACTCAGTAAGGGATACAAAATCTACTAGAGTTTTGAGTAGTAAATAAAACTCCTTTCCTCTCTATGGGAAAATTTTCGTGACACGGACGAGAAGATTAAAAGTCGTACAAAGGTCGATCAGTCTTACGACTATATTAAACAAAGGTGCTTTGACACTGCAAAGGACTGGGTCGATGCCACTCAAGAATCTATCCAAAGAAAACTGCAACAGTTAGAAATATTAGAGTCAGATTCCTCTAACCCGGAAGAGGGTGACGAACTTGAAGAGGTCGTCGTCGCGGACCCCGAAACCTTTTTACCTCTACCATCACCATTTCCCCAAACCCTGATTGTCAAAACGTCAAAGCCACTGAAATCGATATGGTAATTAAGAAAACTCTACCTGTCCCTCGCGAGCAATCAGACGATACCGGCGTCTCGTCTCTAACGACTCACAAGAAGTTAGTAAGAGTTCAAAAGGTAAGGAGCAAGTTGCTTTTGAGCCTGGCCGATGAAGTAGAAAACCAGGATTTAACTGGTCTTAGACAATCTGTCCTTTATGGGAAAATCTCTAATCTCGACCAATATTGGGAACCATTCAAAGAAACACACTTCGAGATTATTAAAATTATAGTTCGGAAGGAGAAGATTCGGAATATTTCTCTTCTCAACTATACAAACGTACGGAAACCAGGTACTATGCCGCTATAGACCTCCTGATGGAGTAGTTGGAGGAAGGTTTCTGCGCAGGAGCTCCAATTAAAAGAGGATCCATTCGTAGTTAGTATCTATCCGAAACAACGTCTCCAAGAGCCTCAACCTTTCCTAACAGACGCTTTAGACAGCAACCCACTTGTTATAAATGCGGCACTGTAGGACACTTGGCTCCACAATGCCCTCAGAAAACTCAACTAACGTTTTTCCCTAATTTCTCTCATAAACCATCGAACAACTACCTGACATTTAGTGACCGACAGCAACCTGCTCCCTATTGCAGATACTGCAAACGGACAGGACATCAAATATCCGATTGCAGGGCCCGAAACTCACCTCGTTCACCTCTATCCTCTCATAGCTCTAAGCCCCGTCGAACTACTTTTTCTGAACCCCATTCTAACCCTCAAAACCGGGCGATCAATGGCGATTCTTCAAACAGCCAGCATACGGTAAACTATCGGGAGCGGAGGCAAACGGTCGGCAATCCTCCCCAGACGACCTCTCGAGCCGACACGAACCCCAAATTGACGTTTCGTTCCTCAAACAACAACAAAAAAAACAACAGCAACAACCAGTGACGTTACCCCTCAACATTCAGTCAGGGACTCTCACTACCTTTTTACGCTTAAACTTATGTAAAGATACCAACACAGAATTCATAATCGACACTGGCGCAGAAATAAGCTTAATCAAAGCGAATTCCCTAAGAGCCAACTGTGAAATCAATAACCACTTTATTTATAACGTTAATCCACCCCCACCAAAGGCTCTATTACCGGGATATTGAATCTATCCGAAACAACGTGGATAGAACATCCCCTCCAAATAATCGACCATTGCTCCCTGAGCTACGACGGCCTACTAGGCCACGACTTTCACCTGAAAACGAATGCCGTCATAAATTATGGCGCAGGAACGATTACTCTGATGGGTAATGGGTCCTGCAACTACTTCCTCGAAAATACCCGTGATTGCGTCCTGAAAAACGTACTAATTCCTTATGTACAGAAAGGAACCTTAAGTACACAACAAATCTCCGAGGAATCTCACCATTCGAGTCCTTTACCTTGCTCTGAAAAGAAAGAGGACGAATACGTAACTATCCCGGCCCGGGCTGAGCACCATCCGACGCCGAAATAGTTACCCTCAAAAGGGAAATACAACCAGGAATCATTATGGGCAATACTATTGCAAAACCAATAAATGGTTCGGTTAAAGTACTCATTTTAAACAACAACGAGAATGATGTAACTCTTCAGAGAGATGATATTCGCCTAGATTATCAGGATCTAGACGACCTCGACATAGTAACCACTGATTACAGTAAGGATCCCTTGAGAGGCAAAATAAAGAAGCTGCATAATCTCGTCAAGCTGGATCATCGCAACTCAGAAGAAGCTATGAGTATTCGAGAGATTTGTAAGGAATATAACGAGCTGTTTTTCCTTGAAGGGGACTATTTGACTTACACTAACGCGGCAACTCACAAAATCGAAATAATGAATAACCAGCCCCCCATTTATACCAGACCTTAAAGGCTACCTGAGGCTAACAAAAGGGAAGTGGATAGACAGATCCAAGAGATGTAAGGGAATGATATCATCAGACCATCATGCAGTCCTTGGAATTCTCCACTCCTGTTAGTCCCGAAAAAGCCGGATGGGAACGGTAACAAGAAATGGCGCGTGGTGGTAGATTTTCGAAAATTGAACGAGACCACAATAGGAGATGCTTATCCCCTGCCCCATATCACCGAGATATTAGATCAGCTCGGAAAGTCCAAATACTTTACTACTCTGGACTTGGCAAACGGGTTCCACCAAATCGGAATGGACCCAAGGGATAAAGAGAAGACGGCTTTCAGCACGAAATTCGGGCACTATGAATACAACCGTATGCCCTTTGGATTAAAAGGCGTTCCTGCCACCTTCCAGAAAGCAATGAAAAACGTGCTCTCTAGATTGCAAGGCATCCATTGTTTCATCTATATGGATGATAAAGGAGTCCACGGATACAATCTCAATGAACATAACACCAGATTAATGGCGGTGTTCAAGAGATTGAAGGAAAATAACTTAAAGTTGCAGGCAGAAAAATGCCTTTTTTGCGTAAAGAAATAATATAATTAGCGCATTTAATGACTGAAAGGGGAGTTAAGCCCGATCCTTCGACAATTGAGAGTGTTAAAACTTATCCCAGGCCCAAACGAGCAAAGGATATCCGGGCCTTTTTAGGATTCGTCGGATACTATCGCCGATTTATCCCGAATTTCGCTAGAATAGCTTAACCTTTAACCAGACTTTTAAAAAAGGACACACCGTTCGAATACGACGCAATATGCGACGATGCATTCTGCGAACTCAAGGACTGTCTGATCAGGGCCCCCATCCTGGCATATCCTGATTTTTCCCAAGAGTTCCACGTCACCGCAGATGCAAGCAATCTGGCCATAGGAGCGGTCTTATCACAACATACCGATCTCGCAGATCAACCAATAGCTTTCGCTAGTAGAGTATTGAACGATGCTGAAACTCATTACTCTACTATCGAAAAGGAGCTACTAGCCATCGTCTACGCCGTCGAACAGTTCAGACCTTATGTGTATGGTCGGAAGTTCACGGCGGTTACAGACCATAAACCATATTTCCGTCCCTTACAGACCCTGTTGACTCTCAAGACTACTATTCGAGAAACGTTCCGCCAGAATGAAATAACGGTAAACCTCTATTTAGACTCAGTCAGAGTTCTGGACTGCACGTCCGAAATAAACCAAGTATTAAGCGATTTCCATATATTACCTACCGGTGGACACCAAGGGGTTTCAAGGACAATAAAAAGAATGAAAAGGCAATATACTTGGAAGACTTTAGTCACTGACACTTCCAAATTTATCAAATCATGTGAATACTGTCAGAAAAACAAAGCGTCAAGGAATCTTAAAATTTTAATGAAAATATCCAACCCTCGCTCGAAACCTTTGGAGAGATTTTAACTCGACGTAGTGGATCCCCTCCCAGTTTCTTATGTGATGACCCAGAAAAACCCCTACAACGTTCGCCAAAGATCATCCCACAGAGAGACATCGCCAAGGAGATCAAAGAGGGCCTGGAAGTCACTCCAAAAGAACGAAAAAAACAAAAAGAAGCCAGAGAAGGCAAGCGAATGACGTCACTGGGAAGCTACGTCACCAGAGATGGATGCCACACTGAAAAAAACCCCGGAATCCCGCACAATCAGCGCCAAATATATCCCCATACAAAAGCGGAATCCCCCATGACGTCACGACGTCTACAAATACCAGGTTTGTAAGCAGCCCTGACCTTGGGTAATGTTACAAACGAAAGAAAAAATGAAATCTGACCCTGCTAGTTGGAAATACACTCGAACGAGTGGCATTCACGCCGAGTCAGCAAAAATTGCTGACCCAGCGGATTCGCGGCGATAACGACCGCCGGTTGGTGAAATGTAACCCGACTCCCTCATGCCCATTCATGCACCCATTCTAGTCGAATCAACGAAAACTGCTGACTCAGCAGAAAGGCGGCAATTAACAGCAGCGGCAACCTGAGACCAAGAGAGACAACAACAAAATACAGGGACTATGCCAGCAATTAGTTGAACGACCATGAAGGGAACCTGAGACCACGAGAGACAACAACAATATACAGGGAATATGCCAGCAATTAGTTGAACGACCATGAAGGGAACTTGAGACCACGAGACACAACAACAAAATACAGGGAATATGCCAGCAATTAGTTGAACGACCATGAAGGGAACCTGAGACCACGAGAGACAACAACAATATACAGGGAATATGCCAGCAATTAGTTGAACGACCATGAAGGGAACTTGAGACCAAGAGAAACAGCAACAAAAGACTGGGAACATCCAAGCAATTAATTAAACGATTTGCACCAGCAATTCCCATGAAAATAATGATTGGGAGGTAATTCAGGTGCATCACTCCAGCACGTGCATCCGTCCACGATGAAAATTGGACGCATGGGAACTGTCAGATCAGCAATATCGATGGGAACCTGTCGATAGAGGGAATCGCCCAATCAGCGTTATTGGTCCTATAAATGGGGCCGAAAAACCAGTAAACATTCAGCTAGAAATCCGGACGAGACGTTGCCCCAGACGCTTGTGAAGACGCAGAAAGAAGACCTGGACTTAGCCGAATATCGCCGAACACCCCAGACGAGCGAGGAAGACTTGGACCTAGCCGAATATCTCCGAACATTCCAGACCAGAAGACCCTGAAGGCGCTTGTAGCCCAGAAAGTAAGTGTGCATACGCCGAAAATTCACATACCGAACACGGTTCTTAGGAACCTATCGGAACGGGTTGGACTGACCGAACAAAGTTCCAAGGAACCTATCGGCTCAGATCTGAAGCTTGAAAACGGGAACATACGCGTCGATTAAGAAAGGGAGCGTTCTATGTCGTGACCATTGGGCTGCTCGCTAGAGGAGGCTCTCAGAGACCCAAAGGTGGGCCCGAGACCAATTACGTTGGAGGAGTACCGGGCCAGGCGGAAGTGCCAACAGCGGGAGGACACACCTCCAAAGAAGGAAACACCGGCGGCCAAATACAGATCGGGTGTGGAGGCAAGGTTCCGAAGGGAGGTTGAGGCAGTCAGGCGTCAATTGTTAACCACCGTGGGCCAGAAAGAGCGACTGCAGCTGAGCAAAGAAATTCAACGCCTGCACAACGAGAGAAAGAGATACCGGCGGGAGAGGAAGCAGCTGGGTAAACGGCGGAACCCACGGCAGGGTATTTAGGTTACGTTGAGAGGGCATGTATAGATTAAGACTAAACCATTAAATATTCATGTTATTAGTTGAATTAGTATTTGTATTAATAAATCATAAGTTGTAAACGCACTGCATTTCAATCTTTGAGTTGACACAGTTCCGAATTTATGTAAACATATGATGTCAACCCGCAGTGTACTTTCAGCAATTGAACAAATGCATGGTTTAACACCACAAAGGAAAAGAGCACCACAAATCATATACATAACACTTACACTGGTAATAAATATATACTTACTTTCCAATATGACTTGACTAAGTTCTCGGAAGCAATCGCCATTAGCACTACCAATTCCAGCACACTAGCTGAGGCCTTTGCAACAAATATTTTATGAAGACATGGAATTCCGGAAACTATACTCACTGACCAAGGAGCAAACCTCATTGCAGGGATGTTCAGTGAGGTCTCTAAACTCTTAAAGATTAAAAGGTTAACGACTACACCCTACAACCCGCAAACAAACGGAGCCCTAGAGCGCAGCCACCGAACGATGGTCGAGTACCTTAGATCCTACGTAGAAAAAGATATACAAACATGGGACACATGGATTCCCTATGCCATGTTTGTATAAAACAGTAAACCCCATTCTAGCACCAATTTCACCCCTCACGAACTCCTTTACAGATTTCCGACTGAGATACCAAACAATCTCAAAAATTCACCTACTCTCTGTTACAACTACAAGAACTACGCGAACGAACTAAGGGCACGATTGCAGTTTAGTCATAAAGTGACGGGGGATACCATGTTAAAGCAAAAGCTCAAATCGAAAACCTACTATGACAAGGGAACCAAGGAAAAATGTTTTAAAATAGGGGACAAGGTCGTACTCATGACAAAACCAAAGACAATAAATTTTCACCATTGTGGCATGGACCTTACGTAATTACAAAACTAAATTCAAAAGAAAACTCTACCATAACTTTACCATAGAAACAAGGAAAAACGGGTGCACCACAATGACCTCAAACCATACTACGAGCAGGCCCATCATCCTGGGTAAGACAATTCACATTTTTAGTAGAAGTAGAATTGAAGAACATCAGTTGAAGAACGAAAAATTCATCACAGAAGGAGATCATTTTTCAATTTAAAAGTCAATTTAAATGTGTATTGGCTACAGTGAAATTCAAAAAGCAAAATATTTTCAAAATATACAAAATTTAAATTGAAGTGAAAATTTCAAGTGATTCTGACATTTGATAAAAAAAGTTAATTTAAAAAAACCAAGAAACCCGACTGACTGTAAAAAAAAACTAAAAAATGTAAACAAGACACATTCATAATTAAGTCTATAAATCCGTACTATAAAAATTGTACTTGTGTCATTCAAGTTGTATGCTGATAACGAGTGCACCTAAAGGTATATTGTATTACTAATATAAGTACTGATGTACATAGGTATTTAACTGGTCACTATTTGTAATAAACAGACAAAGATTAACTTACTGAAAATCAGTGACAACCTACACAGACCAACCAAACATATTGTTACAATTTCCGTCGGTGGGCTGCACGTTCACAGCACCACGACAATTGCGTGAAGTAGGGTGAGGAGTAACGCTACAAGCGGAAAGGCCGGAAACCATGACGGACATCGGCGACCAAATACCGGGGACCTTAAGAAAGGCCATCGGCTGGGGATTTCGGGTGAGACCTCAACCAACCCTTATCAGTGCTCCGAAGGTAGAGGTCTCTGGAGCAGATCCCACCGACCCATATGATTCGATGGAGTTAAATCTTGGCGCTGGAAGTCCGTGACATCGAATTATATGGGGAGGAAATATTTTTCGCAGCAAGTGGCGATCAACGAAATCCCAAAAAGGGTATCCTCCGACTAAGTGTTTTCACTCGACTCAGTGCTACATATGCCTGGCCTTTTGCAAAAATTCATGAACCTAAGTCAACAACAGCTCGGTCTTATGTAGTGCCCTGCAGCTTATGGACAGTAACACTCCAGCAAAGTATAAAAGGTAACATCCTTTTCTCAACTTTTCCTTGCCCTCTTGACGCGTCAAAGTCTATCGTACAGGGTTCGATTCGAACTCCTACGCCTGGTAGATTTTCCTTAATAGTGAGGTCGTCAAATTCTACGTACACTGCCTGTGGTAGCTCGCCTGATTCCAACTGGTCTCTACGGAGAGCGGGCCACTCAATACTTCCGACAATACCCATAGCACCATTAACGAGACCATGGTTTACGTTAATGTTCCGACGTAACATTATTCGAGATCCAAGGCCAATGCTGATTGTACTAAGAATGCCACCTATTTTGTTTGGATCATTGGGTACGTACTGTTTCCTAGGACACTGACCGTAAGTTTTTGCTTCTAATGAAATGTCAGTGGCATTAACTTGATAAAGCCTGTGAGATTTTCCTAATTGTTCAGTCATTTGTGAGTTGTACGACTTTACTTGGTTTGTTGTGGGGAAAATTCGCACCGCTTCTCCGTCAGAAAATATCCACAAAAGTGCTATCTCCTGCCTGTCGCATATTTTGTGGTAATTCACAGAAGCTAAACAATTGCCACAGGTTAATTTCACCAGCTAAATTAGCTGGTTGTTGAAAGCAGTAAGCACCGCCTAATCTCCTTGATACTGGGGGCAATTGCATAAGATCTCCAAATAAAATTACGTTTGTTCCACCAAAGAAGCCTTAATCTTGCTTAAGCTGTTACAGGCGAAGGTGAATGTTCTTCAGTGTCGTGTACGGCACCATAGAGATTCAGTCGCTGATAAGCCAGTTTATGTGCCTCCACTTAGTTCGTTCCCTTTGAAGTCTTTCACCAGTTAAAGGTCGTAATGCCTCGGGTCTTCCCTTCTCAATAGGAAGTGCAAACGTAGAGTGCAATGTGCTTCCACCATCGAGCCTTGCTGCTACACCAGTAGGTGCCGTGAATACATAAGTTTTACCGGAATCTGTAGAACTTAATCTTCTGATATGTTCGGTCATGATTTTTAAAGTAAAGGTTTCTCCAGTACCCCCACCGCCAGTAATAAAAACTAATAACGCATCAGGACTCGATAGGCCCAACAACTTGCGTGAAATTTTTCGAAAGAGCTGTCACTGACTCATGTTTAAAGAAGCAACAGCTGCTTGAAATTCATCGTGTGGCATACCTATATCAGTTGGATCATCACCAAAGTCATCAATTAATATATGATCACCATCATTAAAAATCCCATGTGCAAAATTATCGTTAACATTACTATTATACTGGTCAACAATTCCTCCTACCAAATTTTCAGCAACAATTCTGCTTATTTCATTTTTCCATCTAATCATAGTTTCGGCATCAAACAGTTCTTGCAATGGACGTAGCTGATCTTTTTTGGCCCAGAAAGCTTCTTTTGTCGAATTAAATCCATCCAATAATGCTGCTTCAGGCCGGAACGGAATATGCGTGATCATTAATGAGTAAAATTAAGCTCCCGGATTTGATGCTAGCGTAAAATATCGCGTCTGCAGTATTGATGGACGTGTTTTCTTTCTCATCCTACCCATATTATCTAGCAAACTAATGAGCCGACGACTTGGCAAGCCTTCTCCGTGAGTATCGTGAACGTCAGCATCCTGCTGATCATCTTCCATGTCATTTCTGATTGAAGCAACCGCATACTATATCGCGAACTCACCTAGACTTATATGTTCCAGATTAAGAGGCCTGTGAACGTATCTGTCGAAGACATTTTTATACGGCTCTGAAGTTTCGGTGTCTAACTTAAGCATTCTATACCTTTGTTGAGGTATGGAAGTGTTAACAAACACACATTTACGTGAACTGTCCCTTAATTTTAAATGGCATAGACGGAACGGATATTCATTGGCGGACACTTCTCTATGAGTGAGAATAGCATTTTGTATTGCGAAAACAAACCTTCCTAGATTATTTCCGCCTCTCTCTCGGACATTCCGAATCGCATCTCTGATTGATCTTGTGACCTCTACGGGCTCGGCCTTTAAGATGTATTTAGATATGTAATAGGCTACCCCTAACGCGGAACCACATGGTTGTAAATCAATATTTGCGCACCATAACTTCAATAACATAGTACTGTTACAATTAATCTTCGATTCTAATTCCCTACTCTTCAGAACGTAAAATCTACCACCGTTTCTGACTTGGAAAGGAAAATCTACAAACATTGCGGTTATTTTTATAACACGTTTGGGTATGTCTATGGGTTTGTAACTGTACTACCAGGTCATGCATCTCTGGGTCACTTTCAGCATCAGGAATTTCACAAGTCGCAACCCGCTCCAATGATTCTTTGACTTCAGTACTGTCAAACGGTGGCATATCTGCACTCCATAAGACCATGTTAACATGTGGACTACCCCTTAACTGAAACCCAATTCGCCACCAGAAATCAATTGTTTTTCTTCTGAAAATCGGGTCATGCTCCCGTCTTATTCTGGAAAACAATGTGTTCAAACGCAACATGAAATGCCTAGATACCGTTACAGGATATGATTCTACGAGATGTTGTTTTTCAGAAAAGGGTAATTCTTTGACAGGAAAATTTGGCTGGTTATCAGCGACTAATAGAGCTTTCAACATATCACGCCAGTTTAGATCATTACACGAAAGTGTAAGGTACCAATGTGGTGGGCCTAAATGTTTTACCATTGCAAGGAGATCTGTGTATGCCTTATGCCAGTAAGCAGATGTTCCGCGAATGTTACGCATCACTAAATGCACGCTCTGCACAATATCAGTGGGTTCTGCACCATCCTGTCGTAATCTACCACACACCGAAACGTTTTGTTGGGCTTTGCATAGTTCAACTATTGATAGTGCATAAGATAAGTATTCGTTCAACTGGAATCTTCTGTCGCTTCTCATCACCCGAGTTTGAAATTAGTCAAGTGGGGTGATAGGAACAGATTTCTGCTCTTTAAGCCCATCTCGGCCATCTGGGAACAACCTTACCCATGCTAACTCTTCTGCTCTTTGCTCTCTCAATGCACTAATGGGGGCCATAGTTTTTCATCTCAACTCATAGATGGACATATTTCTTTCCTCCACGTTAATATTCAAAACAATATTAGATAAATCTGGTATGTTGCAATCTATAGGCATGAGGGCTGTTGTTACAAACTCGGGTTCGTCATATGAGGTGTTATCATTTGTTGGAATTTTGGTAACGCTAAATGATATATTGTCATTATTGTCCGTATCTATATCATTTTGTCTAAGTGGTAGATCTACTCGAACTTCTCCCATAGTAGAGAGAGATGCATTTACAGCTGTTATACTATACTGCATGTCCTTGCGCCGTTATACTTGCAATACTATTGCAAGATGATGACACCAACTGTCTTGGTCAGGAAAGTTCATCACCATTGAAGTCCCTATACAGGTAACCCTCCTATAACACGGTAGATAGGTTCCTAGAAAATAGCGTGTTGTATGAAATCGTGTTATACGAGACTAAGAATCAGTACAAAATGGAGTGATACGTTCTGAAAACTTTTTAAAACAAAATATTTTTTATTATTGAAAGAATATTTATTTATTATTGAAGAATACATGGATATATGTATGTAAACATTTAATTGTTAGGATTTCTTGCAGCATCCGCCTTCTTTAAGAAATCGGTGATTTTGGTCTGTTTGCTGGCCCTTACAAGATCTTTGTAAATCTCATTGTATGGAGATAGACAATTTTCCAGCTCTCTTTTGAATTTACGGCTTCTTTCAGCACAAGGGTCTTTAGTCAAAAAAAATGTTTCAAGATTTTTTGCTAAAGTAAGTTTCTCCAACATGAATTTAAGGTTGATTTTTTTAGTTGTTTTATCGAAAACGATATGATTTCGATACAAGTTTTGATTGAAAATTCTTTCCAAGCCTTCACTAGATCCATTGATTTTGAATCAATTGTGTCTAAAATCCACTGAAGTGATCGTCTTACGTAGTACGTTTTAACGGTGTAAATAATACCTTGATCTAATGGTCGGATCAACGAAGTAGTATTCGGTGGTAAGAACTCCACTTTGACTTTTGGAAGACTCAAACTCTGTGGGTGACCTGAGCATTATCCAGTAGTAATAGTACCTTGAAGTTCAAATTCTTTTCCTTTGAACAATTTTCAACCTCCGGCACAAAACAATTGTAAAACCAGTCTTTAAATAAATCCGATGTTCGAGTTTCGTGTTAAACATGTTAGAACGAAACCGTGTTGTCCGAGGATTTTCGCAATTTTCAAAACTTGTAAGAGTGAAACCGGGTTATGGGAAACCGTGTTCTAGGAGGGTTACCTGTACTAGAAGCAACAAAGCCCTCAGGCCGTCGTGCATGTGAATCAAATAAATAATAGGAATCATTAACTTTCGTTACTGCTACTGCGATATTTGTTTCGCATGTAACAATGCCTTTATCGTACGTGGGCAAAAAGTGCTGAATTCCTGAACTCAAAGTAGAGGAATATCCTTCAAGAACTTCTAATGGTGCACTAGAATTAATGACTCCGATGACCACGTCAGTTTGGATGTCCAGATGAAAATCAATGTTGGTCACCGTAATGGTACGAAGTAATTCCTCTGTATTTAAAAATTGAGGTGTAGTTTCGTGTTCTGACATGCATTGGTTAAAGTACGTGTTACCAGATAGTAAAACACGGTCCAAGTCGGAAGATTTCCATTCGTGAACTGGCTTCGACGAGAGATACGCTATTGCTGTAGCTGCATTAGCAATGCATTGGTGACCTCGCGATTTTTGTTCAAAGCTTTCACTACCTTGGTGAAATGATCCACGTAAAATTTGTTTGCCATTATCTAATGGCTTAAAATGATTTTGAGGTTCACTCCCAACCAAACATGCATTTTCTAAAGTCACTATAGTCTTCAAAACGCTTGACTGTAGCTGCTCAGTTGTAATATCTACATTGATTTGCACATTTCTGTACAAATAATTATTTTGCACGAGCCATTCTAAGGCTTTTTTTATTTTTTCAATATCTACCGAATACCTTCTCATGCTCGTAACATTTTCCAAATGTTCAGTAACGATACTTAATCCTGCATTTGCTGCACTGATTGGAAGCTGCTCTTGAATTTCTTCAACTTGCTGTGCAAACAAAACAGGCTGGTGCTTAAAATCCTGTCGTCCGAAACGTCCGCCCAAACGTACTATTTTGATAAATGATTTTATTCGCGAAATAAGCCGTATCTCCATTTCTGAAAGGTGTTCTATTTCAGGTGGCATGGATGCAACAATCATATTGTTCCAGTATGCATTAGATGGGCATTGATTTTTTAGCAATTTGGTGGCACATCTATTGCAACAATCTATGCAACCAGAAATATTTTATGCTAAGATTGAAATATTAGTAGTTGAGATGCTACGTGATTGTTTTTTATATAGAAGCTTATGACATACGTAGCATACTAAATCCGCTATTTGCGAGATTGCTTCATCGACTGAAGAATCAGTGCCCACTAACAATTTCCGATTAACACGACTTTGTGACCTCTTATTAAACAGTCTTCGCCTGCACGATTCTGGTGACTCTAAAGCACGAGACGTTGCGGAAAATTCTTGCATTTGCTTGAGACGAGCACTACGAGACGATGGAGACTCAAACTCGCGTCCATTTTTTGCATGATCTCGCAATTTAGATATCCTGTGACCACGAGATTTAGAGGTTTCACACACTCTCTGTTGAGATTTAACTGTCGCGATCTTGTGACACCTTTGTTCTTTATCAGCGATAAATTCTCGTTCTTGGTGAGTTCGTCTCCGGATTATTTGTGCATTAATAATATTTTGACGTGATTTAGGCGAAAGTTGATGGTAGTAGTACAGAAACTTCCTTCTTTTTTTCAGAAGACGCTTTTCACGTGCATTTGGCAACTCAACCCTTAATTTCTGAATAAATGCTCGAGCACGTTTAGTTTTACGTGATAACGTCATTTTAGCAAATGAATTTATCTACGCATGTATCTCAAACAATTCCAAAATCTAAATTTGCAGTAGTAGATCAAGTCTATAATATCGAAATTTTTTTAAGTAGGTATATGTATTTTCTTTACCCAAATAAGCAAACAACAAAAAGAATATTCAGTGAGGGAACTCACCTAGTTAAAAATTCTACTATCTTTCATAACCTAATTATTAAATTTGTTTAACAACTTCCAATTCACTGGTTAAAGGTTTGACACGGAATGACGCCGCATAACTCACCGAGAATTTGGCATTCATACGCTGATCGTATAGACCACGAAGGCAGAAAGGAGTGGTTCTTATGGTCATTGATGTAACGGTTCTTATCAATCCCTAAAAACGCGTAGCAGTCTATACCCAAACTAACCAAGGCGCAATTCACAAACAGATAGGGGCAGGCACTAAACAAACTCTGGAGAATAAATAAAACGAGACCAAGAAAAAACCATCCTTATACTAACAGAAATTTTCGTCTTACAAGTCCAAAGTGCAACCCCAAGCCAATATTGTTATTTGAGTTCAATCGAAAAAGTATGGCGCATTAGATTTTTAATCCTTGTTCCACAGCGTTTTGAGTGTAAAAATTGTATCCGAACACTTTATCATTATTTTCCTTGAATTTTAAATCTAATTCAAATTCGTAATGTTTAAAATTTTAGCCTTAATATCAAGTCATGACCATGAAGTCGGGATCGCTTAATATTAAATATAAATAATCATTATTTCTGTTGAGAATCTCGCGACTCAAGTAATAGGAGGGCAGAAAATCATTAATGAACATTGCAAAAATCAACATGCAGTTGCGTGCCTCGAGTCATTGGAGAAACGAAAAATCGGATAGGATCGTTTTCTCCTTGAAAACAAAAACTAAAGTCAAACTTTGAAAATCGAATCTAGGCAACCAGGCTGGCAGACAAGTACACAAGATTGTGCCACAAACAGGAAACATACGGTGTCACCCTACAAAGCGTGTGTGACGCGCGCATGTGTTTTTTAGATGAGAAATCAACTCATGCACGTGTCACCCATGCTCTCTCGGTGGAGTGACACCGTTTGTTGATTGTGGGTGGCACAATCCCGTGTACATAAATCGTGTTGCTGGCGATTCTGCCAGCCTGGTTGCCTAGATTGGATTTTCAAATTTTGACTTTATTTTAGGCCTCGCATGGAAAATCAAAATACGACTCGATATGAAATTCGAGAGAACGATTCGCTATCAACTCCGTACGGAACGGATGTAACAGTGTGCGCTGATAGAGAATCGTTCTCTCGTATACGTAAAGTAATGAGGCGAATCGAATCGATTCGATTATTTTTGTATGGAAATTTCTATGGAAAATATTCGACTACGGAGTAAAGTAATGTTATTTCTCAAAGTATGTAAATGTATGGAAATGATAGGTTCTCTAGAGATTTATTTGAAAATCTTCTTCTCCTCTTTGTGCTGTGCTTCGTAACGGATTCTCAAAATTTAAATGAATTAGTAAATTCATAATTCTACCGCGTGTGAAATATTAGCAGGTAACGCTTGCCATTTTGACTTTTTGCTCACGTAATATAGCCTATGACACTCGGGGGAATAATGCGAATCTAATGACATCCCTTTCTTCAAAATCGGTTCAGCCGTTTGAGGTACAGGAGGTAAGTGTTAGCAGATGAATATTAGCAGATAACGTCCGCCATATTGAGTTTTTGCTGACGTCTCATAGTCTATCTATAACACTCGCGGGAGGAGTACAAATCTAATGACACCTCATCGTTCAAAATTGGTCAAGCCGGTTAGGCTACAGGTGGTAAGAAAGAAACAGACATACATACGAACGCGCGAAAAACATTACCCTCCTTTGGTCAGTCGGGTAAAAAGGTAAAGATTTTCTCAGTTTAGAGAACGAAAAATTCATCATAGAAGGAGTTCATATTCAATTTAAAAGTTAATTTCAATGTGCATAGCTATAGCGCCATTTATTCGACGTTATTATGTATTCGATTATACCCTAGCTGTAAAATGCTTCTTGCCAGGAAAGCGGGAGCTGTTGCGGTTTTTTTGGAGAATGTTATTCCCCCTTTGTCATCCGGATTTGTAGATTTGCGGAGGAAACTGTTGTGCTTTCATCGTGTTTTGACTGCCGAACTGACAGTGGACTTGCCAGGCTGCTTTTTATTTACTTCGAATTTCTCATCCAACCTTTAAACACGTTCTTAGCCTTAAGAATCATCATATACTTGTTTTTTACTTTGAATCTTTCATCCTACTCTTAATATTTTCTAAGCCTTTAGAATCTTTGTGGAACTAATTTACATAAAATAATCAAAGTCATTAAACACGAAGTCGGATCAAGGAACATAGAAACTTTTAACTGAGACTAATTATGACGTTAATCTGTGGTGCTGCTTCCTGCAAGGATAGGAGTTCCGGTAGGCTGTTGTCCTGGCATGGCCTGTGTGATGCCTATTTCCACCCTAAATGTGTGGGCCTTAATGGTGCGCTAGCTGACAAAGTCGAATCTAAAGACTCGGGTGTTTACTGGTATTGTCCGAAATGCCGTAAATTCACCCTTAACGCCCCATCATCTCGCCTCTTGGATATCAAATTTGAGCTGCGTAAACTAGGTAACAAATTAGCCGAATCATTCACCATCCAATCGGCAGTCGTAGCGTCGCTTGTGTACCTTGAGGATTTCATCCCTCCTCACACTGAGCTCTCCTCATTTAACCCAGACCGTTTCAACACATATGTTGTGTTAAAAGGGTATAGAATAGCTTTACATATTTTTATAAGAAAAGCCTTTTTATATATAACAGAACGTGTAAAAACACAAAATCTAACTGTGTTTAGAATAGAGTAAAATAAATACGAAATTGTAAAAACAAAATTTTTTTTTCTTTTTCAAAAAAAAAATTTTTTTGTTTTCCCAAGGGGGTGGAATGTTGTGACTGAGTCTAAAGGCAGTCACACATACGTACACTGGCTCCCCATGCCCCTCTCACTCCTCCCATCACGACAACAACAAAAAATTACACGCGCACGTCAAATCTGAAAAAAACGCTGACGCAGCATTTTCAATCATGCAACAATGTTGCATGATCAGGTTTCGTCTTCACGCGCAGCATTTTCGAACATGCAACAATGCTGCATGATCAGATTCCGTCTCCACGAAATTCTTTTCTTAGAAATTTGAGCGCGGATAGAATAAAGAAAAGGCGAAAACCGCTGATCGCGCAAATGAAACAAAACTCTAAGTGTAACTCTGAAAACAACAGAAATATTCGGAAGCCAGAAAGTTAAGCTTAAAATTTTCAATGAACAAAACTCTAAGTGGTTAACATGTTAAATGAATAAATATTTAAATGAATAAATTTTTAAATAAGAAAAGAAAATTAAGTTAAAATTTTTAATGAACAAATCTCTAAGTGCTAAACATGTTAAGAAATCAATAAATTTTTAAATGAAATAAAACTCTAAGTGTAACTCTGAAACCAACAGAAACATTCGGAAGCCAGAAAAGTTAAGTTTAAAATTTTCAATGAACAAAACTCTAAGTGCTAAACATGTAAAATGAATAAATTTTTAAATGAATGAATAAATTTTTAAATCAGAAAAAAAATTAAGTTAAAATTTTTAATGAACAAATCTCTAAGTGCTAAACATGCTAAGAAATGAATAAATTTTTATATGAAATAAAACTCTAAGTGTAACTCTGAAAACAACAGAAGTATTCGGAAGCCAGAAAAGTTGAGTTTAAAATTTTCAATGAACAAAACTCTAAGCGCTGAACATGTTTAATGAATTTTTAAATGAATAAATTTTTAAAAGAATAAATGAATAAATGAAATAAAACTCTAAGTGGAACTCAGAAACAATAGGAATATTAGACAGCCAGAAAAGGAAACGTAATTTTTAAAGACTATATTATTGTCTGAGAAC
The DNA here is from genome assembly GCA_963971475.1 of Chrysops caecutiens. Classification (NCBI taxonomy): domain Eukaryota; kingdom Metazoa; phylum Arthropoda; class Insecta; order Diptera; family Tabanidae; genus Chrysops; species Chrysops caecutiens. The sequence continues at coordinate 29,410,561 of OZ020569.1, read as the reverse complement.
AGAATAAGGTAAGTTTATTCTTTTAATGAAATTCCAAGTGTTAATACAGAAAAAAGGACACAATAAGAATATTTAGAACACAAAAAGAAAAAGGAAAAAAAGGGGACGGGTGAACTTCTCCCTTAAAAGCACTCCCCGTTCCTAACTCGAACAGCGAGTTAAAACATCAATAGCAGTTATTACACCATTGTATGAAGAAGGAAGTGTCATTAATAAGTGAGCCACCTTATCTGTTTCATCTTATTTTGCACCTGCTACATATAACTCGCTCACAATTTCATCAAATGTTTTAAAATGTTTCAGTAGTGCTACTTCACTTTGTAATTTAAAACCAAATAAATTTTTTTTCAAATTCAACTGAGTCGAAAAACTTTTCCGTTCATATATTTTGTCAAAATTTTCAAAAATGTCTTTAGCATTTAAATTTGGCTTTACAAAATTGAAAAACGAGTCCGCAAAATATTCTATTACCACATTTTTAGCGGTGTGGTCTAATTTTTTCCAATCTTTGGAAGGACTAAAAGGAATGTCTTCATCAATAACTTTAGTCACGCTCAGCTCTGTTAAAAAAGCACGAATCCTGAACTTCCACACACTATATTTTTCACCATCGAAAGCTCTAATATTTCTTTTAACATTTTCCATTTTATTTCACTTCAAATATATAATTATTAATTATGTACTTAACTTTCAATTAACTTATTTAAACTCTTATTATTTATACACTTGTTTATTATATTTTTATTAATGATTTCACTAAATATATTTTATTCTATTCCTTAAGACACAAAACACACACACACTAAGCCCAATTAAATTGAATAAATTTATTGTACTGCCGAGTATCCTGGGCCCATAACCTATTGGAGCTATTAAACACTAAACTCAAACACTTAACTTTTTTTTTAATTATTTTAATAATTTATTTTATTTGCTTGTTTATTATTTTATGTTAATATTCTTTCTTAATTCTACTCAGTTGTTATACAACTTATTGTAATTCACAAGGAAGAAGACTAACTAATTTTTGAAATTAAGTTAATAATAATAACTTTAATACCCGCTGGGATTGTACATCACCCATGGCAACCAAACAAGTAACCACTGGTTATTATATAATTAATTTTTGTAAATCTAACAACTACTAACACGAATCAATTCTCCGCTCAATCTTCAGTTTTTGCTACGTCACTAAGTTCAATTCGATCATCCGAAATTCAATGTAACGCTTTACATTTAGAACGGAATCCTATTAGCAACTATCATTTCTCCTGATGGACATTCTCAACAAGTCAGACTTTTAATAGACCCAGGCTCAGAGTTGACATTAATATCAAGCGAAGTCGTTCGTGCACTTAACCTCATCAGAGGAAATTCCGCATTCAGTAGATGAGTCTTTGAGCGTGGAAGAGGTTGATTGCGAAAACCACTTGAAAACAACTCACTCTCGTAGCTCATCAGGCTGATACATTGTACGCCTTCCATTTAAATCATCAGCTCATCAACTCGGAACTTTAAAACACACTGCTCAACGTTGCCTTAATCGCCTTATCAAACGTCTGGATCAAAGCCCTGATTTAAAAGTTCAGTATTCTGACTTCTTGGCAGGATATACATCCCTTGGACACATGCAACAAGTCTCACCATCATCTCCAGAACCAGCTCAAAAATATTATCAACCTCATCACGGTGTAGTTCGTGAAGATAGTGAGACTGCAAAGTTGAGAGTCGTGTTCAAAGTCTTACTCTAGGTACGACGTCACAAATTCATCCTCACAACGGACATTACTAAAATATTCCGTCAGATTCTCATTTACCCAGATGACTGGGATTATCAGCGCATGTTATGGACCGATAAACATCAAAACGTAATTACTTATAAGCTCACTGCTGTGACTTATGGTACCAGATCTGCTCCGTATCTCGCAGGCAGAGTGCTTCAACAGCTTAGCCATCGAACCCTTCAGAAAAGGCAGTTACGTCGATGATATCAGTGGAGGTGCTGATAATCTACAGTATCTCAATCTCATAGCATCTCATGTCGAAGCTCTTCGTCTAGCTGGTTGTCTTCCATTAGCCAAATGGAACAGTAACCACCCAGACTTCAACAAATCGTCAAAGTCACTCAGTTGAGAGGACACTCATTCATTCATGGATTCCACATCTAAGATTCTTGGACTTTTGTTGAATTGTCAAGATGACATCTTTAAATTCACTGGCAATACCGTTCAACGTTCAGTCATTACAAAACGATCTATTACATCCGAAGCAGTTCAGTTATTCGATCCACAAGAATCACCTCACCTGTTATTATAAATGCTAAAATTATCATTCAACACCTGTGGCTTGAGAAAGTTGGTTGGGATGATTCTTTGACACAAGAACTTTGTCATAGATGGAAAACATTCCGTAATAATCTACCACAACTCGCTCAGCTCACTATTCCTCCATGGATTGATCTCACATCCGTTAAATCAATAGTTGAGATTCCTGGCTACTCTGATGCTTCCCAATCAGCAATAGCAGCTGCCTAAGAGTTAAGGCGAGTTTCCAATGCCAGCTTGGAATGGATTGGATTGGCTTACATATTCCGCCCGCTTCGCAGGCACGCACTCCGCCCTATGTGCGCCTTTCGTGCAACCTGGGCCCAGCGTGGATTGAAAATTGGATCTATTTCTATTTTTACGCTGAAGTGGCAATACGATGTTTTTCTGAACGTATAATATTTTTCTTAATAAAATAACCATATTTTGTGTTGCCGCTGCATGTTGAGCATTGCACTTTTCAGGTGCAATGCTCTGAAAAATCGCAACGTTCGGTCGTTGCGACGTTTTATATTTTTGATGATCATTAAACCTCTAAGGTGCAATGATCGAATTAATTGATTTATTTAAGCAACAAAAAGGTACGCCAACAAACGCCTGTTGGTCAATGCATTACTAGAGAAGTTAGTAGCCCAACCAGCTGTAAATCAAGAGAAAGCAGCAACCCTCAAGCATTTACATGAGGTCACTCGTGAATGCGTTTTGGGATTGGAGAACTTAGGCCTCTGCGTATACGAGCAATGGGATCCAATTCTTTTGCACATTTTACTTCAGAAATTGGACAAAAATACGCACACCTACTATGAGCAGTCACTTACCCAACCTAGAGAGTTACAGTCGCTGAGAAGGTTGCTTGATTTCATCGAACTTAGATTTCAAGCACTTGAAGCATTGGGTACGAAAAGAGGGACCGAACAAGCAAGGCCAAGATCGACAGCTCTTCATTCTGCAGCTAAACCAAATAAATTACTGGGCTGTTACTACTGCAACAAGAATTATTTAATATATTATTGCGATCGATTCATTAAGTTATCGCCACAAGAGAAACAGGCCGCTGTTAAAATACTGAATCTATGTTTTAATTGCCTTAAACAAGATCATGCAGCAAGTCAGTGCAAGTCGTCAGGATGTCGTAAATGTAACGAGAAACACAATACGATGTTACACGTAGATAGACCGAAGGAGAATATTCCAGTTTCATCTAACCTAGGGTCAAACCCAACCAAGAAGGGTACTTATGTATTACTAGGCACAGCATCAGCATGTGTCCTGAATGGACAAGGTGAACCAGTCGAATGCCGTGTACTCTTAGATTCAGGATCCCAGGTTAGCCTGATTTCCGAGGGATTAAGTCGGAAATTAAAATTGCCAACTGCTCGAGACCAACTGCACATAAGCGGCATCGGCAATGACAAGTCAAGTACAAGTGACAGAGTACGCATAACCCTTCAATCATCAACCAACCACAAGTTCTCATCGAGCCTAGAAGCCCATGCGATTAAGGAGATTACGTCCCTCAAACCACAACAATTCGTCAACACAGAGGATTGGAAAATTCCAACCAATCTCTCATTAGCGGATCCCGATTTCAGTAAACCGAATAAGGTTGATCTTTTGATCGGAGCAGAATTATATGGGGAAGTAATGTTGAACGCTCAAGTCAAACTAGGTGAAGGATTGCCCATCCTTCAGAACACGACATTGGGTTGGATAGTGTTGGGCAAAGTGTCAAATCCAACACCATTCTGCGGCATAACCAATGCGGAACTGAACGAGAACTTGAAGCAGTTTTGGGAACTAGAAGGATGCGCAGATGAAAAAGTACCTAGTCAAATTGACAAGAGAGTTGAAGAATTTTTCATGTCGACTACCACCAGGAATGCGGAGGGCAGATATACGGTGAATCTTCCAATATTCGCCGAGCCATCACTATTAGATTAAATTTCTATGTGGATGATGTTATAACCGGTCACGACAGCCTCAACCAAATTAAGAAAATTCAAGATTTGAACAAGATGATGAAGTCCGGAGAACTTAAACTGAGAAAATGGTGTGCTAATCATCCGACTATTTTGGAAGGCATTCCACGAGAAGACTTAAAAGCGCAAATTGACTTTTCGAGTATTGACAACGAACACATCAAAACTCTAAGCCAATCATGGGAGCCAAGACGCGACTGCTTCAAATACACAATTAGTTGGCCAGACAGGGCCATAGTTTCCAAAAGGACTATTTTATCGGATATTGCGCAGCTGTACGATCCACTGGGCCGAGTCAATCCGGTTGTTGTGTTAGGCAAAATCTTCATGCAGTAACTATGGTCCATGGAGCTGGATTGGGACGACCAACTGCTTGACGAATTGCAGACCAAATGGCTCGATTTTTGCGCCAATTTACGTTTCTTGAACGACCTAAAAGTTGGCAGATATGCAGTCATAGCACCATTTGCTCCACTAGTAGATCTTCATGCCTTCGCGGACGCTAGTGGACTACCCTATGGAACAGTACTCTATGTTAAATCGAAGGACCATGATGGCAATATCATGGTGAAATTGTTATGTGCCAAGTTCGAGGCGCGCCCAGAAAATTCGTCACATTGCCCAGGTTATAGCTATGTGCCGCGAAGTTAGCCACACAATTAGTTCAGAAGGTACTTCATACCATGACCATGAAGTCCGATTCGACCATCGTCTTATCATGGGTCGCGTCCAAAAAATCCAGGAAGTTTCGTCATCAGACCAGTGGAAGTATATAAATACAAAACAAAATCCTGCGGACATGGTTTCCAGAGGCTGCACCCCACAACTGTTAAGAGACTCCGAGCTCTGGTCTTGTGTTCCTGCGTTTCTTAAGGCACCAGAGTCGGAGTGGCCTGATACCAACTTTGTGGTCTCAAGGATACCTTCAGAAGCCACAAGAGTTTTACTAACAAGTGGTATTACAGATATGCCATTAGAACTTGTATCCAGAATAAACCACGGTAATTCATTCATGAAACTGCAACGTGTAATAGCTTATGTGCTAAGAAGCATCAAGATAGCTAAAAAAGAGCTACAGAAGGAAAATATCAGTGACTTTCTGCAATTCAAGGAATTGGACGAGGCACTATATATTATCGTGAGAGCTATACAAGCTTCTAGCTTTCAGTCGGATATAGACGATTTGAGAAAGGAAGGAGCGGTTAAAGGTTCTAGTCGGCTCGCCACTCTTACACCGTTCCTTGATGGAAACGGTTTGTTAAGAGTAGGAGGAAGATTACAGGCAGCCGAAATTGCATACGAAGCATAACATCCCCTTCTTCTACCTGGAGACCATACCTTGTGCAAACTTCTACTGAATTACCTACATCTGCAAAACTTACATGCAGGACATCAAGCACTGATGGCCATATCGCGGCAACGTTTTTGGATCTTGCAGGCCCGAGCCTTAGTTAGGTCGGTGGTAAATAATTGTGTGCAATGTGCCCGAGCCAAACCTCAATTGATGAAACAGCTCATGGGAAGTCTTCCATCAACAATATTTTTACCAGGGCGTCCATTCTTAACAACAGGAAGCGATTTCTGTGGTCCTATATGGACATACTACAAATTACGGGGCAAGAGACCACACAAGTCCTATGTAGCAGTATTCTGTTGTTTTGCTACTAAGGCGGTTCATTTAGAAGTAGTTTCGGATCTGACAACAGAAGCCTACATAGGAGCGCTCAAGCGATTTACGGCCAGACGAGGAATCTGTCGGAATATCTACTGCGACAACGCTACAAATTTTGTAGGCGCCAGTAACAAGCTAGATGAGATCACAAAGATATTGCAAGAGAAGGAAGCCAAGGAAAAAATTACGGTAGAGTGTGCAAATCGACGCATAAAATTCCACTTCAATCCTTCTAGAGCGGCACATTTCGGTGGTCTCTGGGAAGCTGCAGTAAAGTCATTCAAGCAATTGCTTTACAAAACCGTCGCACCTACTTCATGAACCTTTGAGGAATGAACAACGGTGGTCGCAGAAATCGAGGCCATTCTGAACTCACGTCCTCTAACACCAATGTCGTCCGATCCATCGGATTTGGCGGCGCTTACACCCGGAAATTTTCTTATCGGCGAGCCATTGATGGCTGTCCCAGATGAAGAAATAGCGGCAAAAGTGTCATCTCTCTCGCGGTGGAAGCTTGTAAGCAGCCTCACTCAGGGATTTTGGAAGCGTTGGACCACGGAGTATCTAGTCGAGCTGCAAAAAAGAGTCAAATGGACTAAGGAAAGTCCTAATATATTGGGACCAATGTGATCATAAAGGATGACAATCTGCCTCCCTTAAGATGGCCATTGGGGCGAGTTATAAGCGTCCAGTATGGAAAGGATGGCAGAATCAGACTGGTAGAAGTTCGAACCCCATCTGGCACGTTCACACGCGCAATTCATAATTCGTGCCCGCTCTCTGTAGAAACTAATGAGGATCAAAACAGCGAAAGTACAGCAAACAAGCGGGAATTTCGAGACGACAACGACGACGGCCCAAGACAGAAAAAACTGTCCAGGGGCAATTGGCGCATTATTACTAACATGTCTTTTGCTACCGTGCTCAACAGCAGCGGCGGACGATAGCCAATACATACAAATAGTTCCGATCTATTACGAAAACTTGGGGCATGGCCGCCTAACATCGCATGAATGGAAATGGATTACTTACTACAATATGACGTCCTACTGGAATAGGGGTGTAAAAACTACTCAAAACTGAGTAATCGAATGTATTCGTTACTTGATGACCGAGTATTCGTTGTAACCGCATCATCGTTACTGATTCCTTGGGCTATACAAAGCGAGCAAAAAAAAAAAACAAATTTTCCAATTTGAATATCATTTTCCAATATGAAACCATTTCATTTCTATATAAATATCAATTTAAACAAATTTTGTATCTTACGAAGAAGGGGAGTATAAGTCCATTATCATAATTTCATTAAAAAATTCTTTATTTCAAAATTCCCGCTTCTTTTAATATAACTTCTATGCAAAAATCCAAAAATACCCAAAGAAACGAATACTACCCAATGAGTATCCGGATCACTATTCGTTACCAGAGCAGTCGAATCTTTGTATGAAAATTTCCATACAAAAGTACTCGAAAAAATTAAACGAATAGTACCCAATGAGTATCCGGATAGTACCCAATGAGTATCCGGATCACTATTCGTTACTTGAGCAGTCGAATCTTTATGTGGAAATTCCCATATAAAAGTATCCGCGAGTATCCGCGAGTACTCGTTTCATTTCGACTCGTTCCTGTCCCTCTCACATTCTCACATCCGCATTCGTCCATTCCCATTCTCCCATTCCCATTCCCAACGCACACTGATAGCGAATCGCTCACTCGAATACTTACCGTTACTCATCTCTCTTTCTCGTAAGAGAGAGAGTATTCGGTAACGAGTAGTATTCGCGAGTACTCATTGGATACTCGGAATCATAGTGAGTATCCGGTACTCGGTAACGAATACTACTCATTTCTTACATCTCTATACTGGAACATGCTCACCACTATAGAGAAGGGTGTCAAGAAGCTGGAGATTCTCGAAGCTATGCTACAGAAGCAATCGTATCTTGATGCCTTTGTGAAGCATCACCAACACATTCTCCGCGAATTTCACCAAATCAACGAACTGTTGCTGTCACATCATGGTCGTCGACAGTTAGCTAGATCAAGACGTGGACGCATTAACGGCGTTGGTAAAGTTGCGAGGAAGCTATTTGGAATTTTAGATGAAGACTACGCCACAGAAGTGAGGGACACCATCCATCAGGTTCATCGGAACGAAAACCACATGATGGAACTGCTCAAGAATCGTGATATGTCGTGATATGTCCTCGTTCCCGAACAATCTTCAACCTCATGATGTTCACCAATTCGGAATTGGTTACGCTGCTGTTTTCATTGGCATTGGCTTATGCTACATGCGCTCGTTTAAGGACAGTGACGTGGCGGCAAGCAGAACTATCAAGACCAGCACCACCGCAGCATACGAGTTCTCTTTTCACCATTGAATTTGATAAGTTCAAGGGGGGCGAAGATGTTGCCGGAAGATGTTGGGCGAAGATGGTGCAATGCTCTGAAAAATCGCAACGTCCGGTCGTCGCGACGTTTTATATTTATGATGATCATTGCACCTCTAAGGTACAATGATCGAATTAATTGATTTATTTAAGCATAACGCGTAAGCATCATTTGTGTCTATCAGTAACTTAATTTTTGCATATAAATCATGTTATTAATAACTTAAATTCAGTTTTTGTTTGGCTACCTACAAGAACGCATTTCATTCCCCAACCTTCCCTTAGACCTTTTTTAATATTGTGCAAGAACTAGCGTTACCTAGTATCTTCGCATATTAAGTAAAGGTCATTCCTTATAAGTACAAGCCATCTTAGTCTGAGCTAGTGTTCCCTAGCATCTGATTAAGACCTCGTACTTTCCCTAACATTTGGATTATCACACTTTTAATACATTGAAATATATTGAAACTGAATACTTTGTTTCAATTTTTAACTAATTTTAATTCAAAATATATGAAAATTCGTAGAGTATTTCGAACGATCTCGTTGCAGCCACCTGTTGGAATCGCTGCGAAAAACATCGTATCGTCACTCTAACGTGAAAATAGAAATAGATGCTATTTTCAATCCACACTGGGCACAGATTGCACGAGACGCACATATGACGGAGTGCGTGGATGCAACGCGAGCCAAAAATGTAAGCCAATCCAATCCACTCCAAGCTGGCATAGGAAAAGAGCCTTTAAACATCATCAGACAAATTTATTCTTAGTCACTCTTCTCTGCTCTAAGACCCGCGTGGCACCTTTAAAACGGCTCACAATTCCAAGACTGGAACTATCTGCAGCTCTACTCTTAATTAAACTATTAGGTAATCACATTCTCTTGGATACAGGGTGAACCATATCGATCGAGTTCGTAAAAAAATCAGGTTCAATTATTTCGAGAAATATTATCAGGCGCAGTTTGGAAATTCATCTCTGGGAAGGAGACTGGCTACCAATCTGCTTACTCAACGAGAAGAAAGACGTTTCCACGTCAAAAGCAAAATCACTGATAAGGTGTTTTTACATATTTTATTAAAATAAAACAGTAAAATAACTATATAAAAAGTGGGAACAATTTTACCCTACTGTAGCATTAATTGCGAATGTTTTCAGCATGCAGCACCGTAGTTTCTGTCGGTGTTTTGTTCTTAAATATTTAGTACTCTCGCCGTTACAACTGCACGTACTTATAAAAACATCGTTTTGTCTGTTTAATGCGTTTACATCTAACAAAACGTTTCCTATTTATTATTGATTAATGATCATACGTGTAATTGTAACGTGTTAAAAGTAACTATCCTTTGCTTTCGTCGATAAGTGGATCAAAAGGGATCAACGCAAGTAATAACCGAATGTATTTGTTTCTTCATGTTTGAAAGAAAATTTTTTGCCATATTTACAACAGATTTTGAGTTTCTTTCTAATTGAAATGAGATATACATATGTTTATATACACAAAGCTATAAATATGTATATACACTTATGACAGAAAATTTGGAAGAACCTCCTATATTTTAAAAAGAAGCAAATGCCAAAATAATTAATTTTAAGCGGTTTTTTTACTTTATAGCGAGTTGTGAAAACATTGATTATTGGGAAAGAAAAATAGTTATATTTTGGAATACGTTTTGTTTTTCTTTTGAGAAATGAACTCTTCTCCGAAAAGCTGATTGCGCGAAAACTAAGTATATCACCTAAAGGATTATATCACACACTTGTGAGACATCAGGAAACAAGCTTTTTAACCGATAGAAAAACGAGTGGAAGACCAACAGCTACTGCAGCTGCTGAGGATCATTCATTGTAACATCTTCAAAGCAGAATCGTCGACCACCGATATCCACTGAAAGTTGAATGAATCTCGAACAAGTAACCTACCAGTTTCTAGAGTGAAGAAACGTGTGTCATTTGCCAGCCTCCATGTAAAAAACATTTTAACGACCAACGTTTGAGATTTCGAGTTACAACAGACGAATAATTGTTCGCCGCAGACATAATAAGAGGGGGTCTGTAAGCTGCCTGGTGTCACAGTGAAACACGGTGGTGGTAATGTACTAGTCTGGGGCTGTTTTGCTGGGACAATGGTCGACAATCTTGTTAAGACCAATTGCATCATGATCAAGGAACACTATTTGGAAATTTTTGAGAGATAGGCTTTGCGTTCATGAATACGAATTGTGGGTGAACCTAAGGATTCCAACCACTTGCCAAGAGTATGCAAAGCGTGTTTAGAACAACATCCTTAATGGTGCTCTGGAATTGATGATTTTGCCCCCGAACTCACCTATCGAAAAATTATAGGATGAATACGATCGAATAGCCAAAGAACATCAGCCACACGAGCTGAGATCTGTGAGAACATTTGCAGCAAGCATGGAAAGGGGTCAGCGCGGAGTCATCATAGTTGACAGAATGCTTGAATCTGCGAACCAGTTATTAAGGCAAAAGGTAATGACGTTGATGAAAACCAATTATAAATTAATTATGTACCAGAAAAATGTAATTGCTATTTTGTAAAAATACTTAAACATTATTGATAAATTTATACTCCATCTATTATTATTTTTAGAATACATATATCTGATGATTTCAAATCCTTCCAAACTTTTTGTTGAGAGTGTATTTTATTTATACTTTATATTTATGTTTATTTTCCATTCCATTTCTCTTATAACTCCAACTTATTTTGTATCTCAAACTATTATTTACCATGTATCATTTTGAATTGTAATTGATCCGCATAAATATATACGCACAACGTCCAAAAGCTCCATTTTTTAAAACAGTAATGATATTTTTATTGATTTTAAGGATTAAAAACCTTGAGCAAGAGGATAACCGTAGTAGCAGATAGGACATGGACCGTCATAAATAGCATCCTAACAATTATTGAAAACCTCATTATATAATTTTTTAGTTGCAATTACCAGTTGGTAATAATGATTATTACAAATAACTGTGAAAAATCAAACATTGTATAAAGTTCAGTTATATATATGCGGCTGTTCGTGAGTGCTGTGGCTTAGAATTGGTCCCATCGACTGTTCAAGTGAAAAATTGAATGAATCATTTTCTGTGTTTTGTAAATTCAGAATACTTTCAATTGCGTTCTGCACATGTCTATTGATATCCTCATCGAAACTTGAATTTAAACTAACGCCGGCTAACCCACTTCCTGTACCTACATTCAATTTACAATTAGATTCAGGTACACTTAACTTAGCCTCATACAAACTCGACGATGAGTTAATCCCTGTTACAGAATTTTGTGATTCAACTTGAATCTCAGTATTATGTTGGAAGTGTGGTTCTTGGTATAAACGGGCCTCATGAGAATCCAAAATACTAGTTGAACATCTCTGATGGTGACGGTGCGAAAAATTTTTCACTTGCTTGTTTTCAGTTATTTGAGACATTTTTGTCGGACATTCGCCCTGCCCATAAAATTCATGAAACATGCCCTTCTCACTCGGCGTGAACTGCAGGGGTATATCCTTTGAGTCCGTGCTTTCATTCAACTTTGAATCTAAAACCATAAAGTCTCTTTCCAAATAGGAAGTATGATGGCCTTTGAGACACAATTTTTTATTTGTTACATTCTCTACGCCATTGGTGGAACGTTCATTGTTCAATAAACGCTTCCGCCTCTCGTTCGTATTATTTGTAGCATAGGACATAGTGTCGCCAAAAGTTTTATTTGAAAGCATAGATGAAGAGTTCTTAATGTTATGAAGAGCTCCATTAGACCATCTGGAATGATGAGATGATACAGAGGTACTATCTAGGTAGGCCCCACACAAACATGCCCTTCGTCCGTAAGAAGCAACAAATGTAGTTTCGGAGTCCCAATCTTTTCCTGTTTTCCAATTGAGTTTTAAGTTTTCGTTTAATTGTGAATAATGTGGGACTATATCCGATGTTTCTGAGCAGTCAGCACCTAGTTCTTCCTTGTTTTCTATACTATTTAGGTCCACGCTAGTTGAAGGTTTTGAAAGAGATTCGAAAGAAAAATCTTGTATTTTCGACTTCATATCTTCTTCCGTTTTGCTTATTTGAGACTCACCACACAAAGATTTAAATTTACTTTCTACAGATTTGCTTACAACAGAACTTACAAACAAGAGTTCCGAGGATTCTTGATATGTCTTTTCATCGACGTTGTTAACAGATTGTAACTGAATTTTGGGTATATCAATCTCGTCACCGTCAGCGCATTTGTCGCCCTGTAGACTACACAAAATCTCGTTATTTATTAAACACGGATTTTCAACTAGTTTGCAGTTCACTGGAAGTTCCACGGAATTCTGATTTGTTCCCGTATTTATATCGAATTTGTTTTGCTTTTTTTGAGTTATTGAATTTGGTTCTAGTTGGGAGCATATACAGTTATCGTACCCCTGATTCTTATATCGTGAAAGATTGATGTTGATCGATTCAGTGCCCTTTCTCGACGACACTTTATTATATTTCGACAGTGCGGAGACAGGTGATCCCATAAAGCTAACGCCAGGATTTCGGGTAGAATTTTTGCATACATTATACTCATCTTCAACTATTGCATCATGTGAAAAGTTCTGTGCCAACAGTTTAGGTTTCGTTAACGGTTGTGAAGAATTGTCCTGCCTGGTTGGTTTCACCAGCATTGATTTATTTGCATCTGCATACGATATTGATTTATTTTCATCTGTACAGTCCTCCAAGTCAATGAGTCCTTCTATATTTGATGTTTCAATTTCCGTTTCCAAGTCATTTGAGTATTTAGTTTTGAATGATTCTTTTTCACATTGCATAATTTCTCTGATGTGGTTGGACTTTTCAGAATCAACAGATGTTTTAGTTTTGTTATAGGTTTCATTCACTGCAAAACTTTCGCCGGGTTGGTTTTGTATCCACAAGTTATCAATTTTATATTCTGGCACAATCTCTATTTCCCTAGTTTTTGACATATTTCCGAAAATTAGCTCAATTTGTTCTTTTTTCATTTTTTCTTCGAGAAGTTTGTTTGCAGATAATTGCAATTCGTTTTCAGTATTCTGCAAGCCCTTGTTTTCACCACCCAACAGGTTTTCTTGATTTTTATCAACCCGTAACTCCAAATTCCAATTTCGGAACCTTGTAAATTCCGTTTCTGTCGGGATGTCGACCTTCTCTGCTGTAGGACTCAACTCAAAAAGCTCACTTTGTAAATCTGATAGGAACAATTGGTTGATCAAACATATTTCAGAAGTATGGCAAAGGCGCTGAAATAAATAAAGAGAACGTCAATACAATTTAAAAAATGTTTAGGTAGTTTTCGTTACCCTTGATTCCTGGACCAGCAAATGCTGGAACTTCGTTGATAGCTTCTTGAATTTATTATGAAGCCTTAAAGAATCGTATTTGAATCCATCGTTTCCAATGGGCTGAATATCGTCATCCTTGCGCTTCATACAATGGTACCTAGGAAGAAATTGATTTTAAGAATTTTATCTTTGACTTCCTAAAAATTTATGTCTTATTTCCTTTCAAGGGACAAATTAGAAATGTATGTCGATAAAATAAGGAATCTGTATTTGCTTCTAATATGTTAGCATCTCCAGTAATTGAAGTAATGTAACAAAGGTTTCAAGGTAACAAAAGGTTTGTTCGCGTACTTTCCGAGTTTACTAGACTTTACTCGAAGAAATATGAGGTTTGAATGAAAGGATTTCGCTCTGTTACTCAAGTAGTAAAACAACGCTTCTGAGTAACATTCAGGCTACCCGCAGACTACAGATTTTTTGTCTGCCGATAATTTGATCGGGTTGGCCTTTCAGACCGCACATTGGCCCTGGGCCCAACTAAACTGTCGAGTTACTAAGCAACACATAAGCAACCCATTGCCGACAGTTTAGTTTGAAGGCAGTCGTGAAGCCCATCAAACTTATTTGTCGGCCGATATCTAATCGGGCTAATGTGCGTACTTTCGTGCACGTTCATACTGATTAACAGCCCGATCACACTATCGGCCGACAAAAAGTCGGTAGTCTGCGGGGGCTCTTAGCATAATCATTTGAAAATTTGTAGTGATGGGACTCGAATCGAAAATGAATATTCGAATCGATATGATGATTCAAATCGATATGATTCGAATCGATATGAAGATTCGAATCAACAAGAATATATATAAAAAAATAATAGTATACTTAAATAAGTTTCTGAATACATAGATTCATGTGAATTTAATTTTCCTTATCGAAGTCAAAGAATGCAACTTTGAGAAAAGAGAAAAAAGATAGAGATAACAAACAAACAAATTCTATAACCATGAAGCTGTCGATTTAACAAATACAAATTTACAATATGTACTTAAATAAAACTAACTTATACATATTTGTTTTATAGGCACGAAAGGAAAAAGTAGGTAATTAAGTATCTATTTGTATCAAATAAAAAATATATGTAGGATTTTTTATTTTATTTTTAAATCTTTTATTAACCCAATATTATACATTATTATCAGTAAAACTAATTGCGCTCCCTCAGCTACAGCATTAGACGAAAAGCCTTCTTTTTTAAAACGCGGATCCAAAAAAGTACTTTTGCAGGCAGTCGTATTTAATTCGAAATTTCCAAACCGTGTTTCACTTTCAAGTACCGAAAGTAAAAGTCTTTGTTGTTTTGTTCTTGCTTTAGAGACGTGATTCTTGCGTCTATTAGTGGTAATTAGTGGTATGGTTGAAGAAAGCGTGAGGTATTTTTCGCCTGAAACTGTTTGAGTCGCTTGCTCTGGTTGTTTCAATATTTTCACAACACCCTCAATAGCGGTCCATTCTTAATTGGGAAAGTTATTGGGTGGGTTTGATACAGCAACTATGGCGGCACTTAGTGAAACTTTGACCTCGAGAAGTCTTGACATCATGTAATATTGCGAGTTCCATTTAGTTGCAACATCCTGTATTTTAACTCTGGTAAACCCATCTGTTTGTGTACTTCTCGGAGCTTATATGAGGATTTGTCGCTGTGTTTAAATGTGTTACAGTAGCACGACATTTACTAAGCAAATCTTGGAGAGTGTCCGCTACACAATACACGTTTCTTTTGTTCAAATGTCTCTTGACAGCCTTTTTTTAAGGAGGTCACATAGACCAACGACTTCATGATCATAAAAGACCAATTGTTTATATTGCATGAGAGGTCTTTGGTCCGTTTGAGCAATCATTCTTCCAATGTAGCTGACGTGACATTTAAAACGTTTCGTGACTTTTTCTTTACAAAAGTACAAAGCGTTACAGTTCACGTGTGGGGTTAAATTTCAGAATTTAAATTCACAGAATGTTATTAGAAAATTGTATCTGTTGGGTGAACAAATGAGTTTTCAGGGTTTTCTTGTAACTTTGAAGCTTTATTAACTCTTTCAGGCATGGTGGTTAGTGTCACTAACCACCTCCTTCCGAACATTAAAATTAAAATCCACGCCACCTAGCGACAATCGGATGAATTATCATGAAAGTTTGACTCATGCTTGGCAAGATGCGACCGATTGGCGGTCTAATGAATGAATGACACTTTATTTGCGTTTTTTATTTGGTTTTTTTTTTATTTTATTTTTTTATATTTAAGTTGAAAATAATGCTCAAACTAAAATATAAATGTTCAAAATATTCTTATTGTAATAGTGTGACGGAAAAACTTAAAACAAAATGGTAAAATTTAGTTTACTGAAAGTACTGTTCATCGAGAGCTACCTCACATTTTATAGTTTTATGAGCTTTCTTTATCATTACTTCATGAATTTACATACTTTTATTAACTTTAGTAAATTCACCAAATGACAATGTATAGTGTGGTGCCGACTCGATGACTCACGTTAGCTGACTGACGCCAACAAGCCAAAAACCAGTTCTCAAGAACAAAGAAAGATTTGCTTTGGAACCAATTTCTGCTTGCGCCGTGAGCATCGCCAGTCCAGCGAAAAGGGTGTTGCCACATATCAATTGAATTTAAATTTTCAGATGAAATTAATTGAAAATTTTGAAGAAATTGTGATTTTGCGGAATTAAAGCAAAAATTTAGGTTCGCGTCAAGGAAAATGAACCATGACGCCATCTGGATATTGCCAGCTCAACTATTCTCTTCAGAACCGTTAATTAGTTCCAGTTATTATCGAGATTTGTTCTGTTAAATGTATGTGATTTCTGTTAGTGACCAAAAGAACACGGCTTGTGTGTTTGAAAAGGAATCAGGAAGTGAAAATTTCAAAAGATATGGTTTGATATTTTGTATTTTGTAAAATTCGGAAGATTGATAAGGTGGAAATTTAAGAAAACTTTGCATAAAGCAATAATTTGAAGATAAATTTTTTTTTTAGTGAAATTTCGAATATAAGAACAATTTAAGTGGATTGAACTATGAGAACAATAGTCGCGTCCTTTTGGGACATCGAGTGGTGTAGAAGTGTCAAATCCCATATATTTTGTTCGTGCAAATTTAACACCCGATAATACTTGGGTTAAAATTTTACCACGCGATAGAATGTAGATCTAGTGTTATCTAGCTGGCGCCAGCTGAAATTCCCTTCCCGCAAGATTCAAATTTTTGGGAAATTCGGCAAAAATTAAAATTCAATTAAAATTCTTACGTGGTTTATACTTGCAAAATTAAAATAAATTGAAACAAAATTAAATTGTGTACTTACGAATCGAAAGAAGCATAGTAAAATCGATGAATGTTTACATATATTTAACGTGAAGTTAGTCAAATTTGTCAGCTATGGAGTGCAAGTTAAAGTTGTCTTTTTTGGAACTTTGAATTTGCACTCGATAGCGATTCCCAAAAGAACTCGCCTAATGTGAGTAACCAAAGACATTTCGTTTTTGAAACTTTTGAACGATTGGGAAATTTGGTGAATTTAAAGGACAGTTTATTAACTTGAATAAGTTTGTGAATTTAAAGGGCAGTTTTTTCTTTTTAAATACAAAGACAGTTTATTGAGCTCAAAGGACAATTTAGCCGTATTCTTTTGGTCATCGCTATCGAGTGCAAATCCAAGGAAGCAAAAGAACAGCTTGGATTTGCACTCGATAGATTACAAATTGCAACCAACTGCAGTTCACATTTTTATAAATTTCCTTCGACTTTTTTACATTTTGTTACGCACTCGATTAAACATCGCTGTGGAAATGACAAAGTCAGAGTGTGGTATGAATGCAAAAACCCCAGCCATATCGCAAAAGATTGTGATAATATTGACTAAATTATAAATAAGGACGGTGTTGAGGGAAACTGGTAAGACGAGGACAAGACAGATAAGTTAGACAACAGGTCATTGTATTTATTTTTAATTTTTAATTATGTTGTAGTTAGAAGGATTACGAAGGAAGTAATGGGTTACATCAAAACTCTCTGTAGTAGTACAAGCCATGATGTAGGCTTTCTTACTACCGAATTCATGGTTCAAAGCAGCCCGATTGCCACATCGAACAATATGAAATTCCATTTCTATTCGCGGTGTCAGAATTGACAGAGGAGTTTTTCGCGACACCGGTTAAATATAATAATTGTGAGTATTTTTGTGCTTAAAAATATGTTTTAGTGTTATTTTTTAAATATTTAATTAACAAGCGTTGGTGTCACTTTATGAAAATATTGAAATAGAAAACTATAGTCGTAAAATAAAAACGTTTTTGTTTCGCGGTTCCAAATGTTTTCTAAAAGTGAAACCATACGTTAATTTAGTCATTTAAGTTTCGTTTCAATTTTTTTAGATAATTTTGTATCAAATTTTGAAATTTTTTAAAAGGAAATTAATTAGTGTATTTTGATTAAATAAAATGACTAAATGTTAATGTTGTTATTAGTAGAAGGCGACTTTTTATGGACGGATTAAGCATCGAACATCGAAGGACTTCGTAAATATCTGGTACGTTAATACTTTAATTGGAAAAAGGTAAATTTTTTATATTTTAGGACGAGACGACATCCGTCCATGCGGTATTTTTGTTTAATGAATATTATATTACTTCATTATATTGTATTTAATTGATAGTGATATTTAAATAATTTCTTTATTAAAATTATATATTACTTATATTCCTTTTTAATATGGTATTACTTTTTGCATTATTTGATTAATTGTGATATTTTTTATAATTTTTTATTAGTATTATAAATTATTTATATATCTTTTTGTATTATTTGATTAATTGTGATATTTTTATATTTTTGAAGTCAGTTTACGTTAAAATGCGGCGTCGTTGTTGTGTGCCTAATTGTTTCAAAGAAGGCGAAAGAAGGCTCAGTTTCAGCGTTTGCATTTCCAAAAAACGAGTCTTCGCTATTTAATTCTTGGGTAAAGAGTATACCCGGTGATAACTGGCAGCCCACAAAATTTTCGCATGTCTGCTTGAAACATTTCCGGGATTCTGAAATTCTGCGAGTCAATGAGGTTGGTCGTCCTCTGAAACGAATTCGTTTAACGGAAACTGCTGTTCCCTCAATTTTCCCAAACTGTCCGTCTTACTTGCCAGAAGTAGAACCATCATGTTCACGCAATGATCCAAATATTCGCCGAGAGAAAGCTCTTGCGCATTGCGAAGAAATCAATGAAAAGTTCTTCAGTAAAGACCGGATCACCAATTTAAAAAATTTCCGAGACAATTTTATGTCTCAATTAGAATTAAATGATTGGTTTATTAAAATACATGCGGACAGTATTATCTTCTTCATTGTTGAAAAAGATCCAACTGAAATTTGCGAGTTCGTTGTTAGAATATCGGTTTCGGAGGATCTATTTGTTAGGGTTTTTATGAAAGATTCTAAATTGAGCGACCAAGATCTTTCATGGGTTCTGCCCAAATCCAAAAAACTTAGTCTTTGGTCGCAACTTGTGAATTTGTGATTTTGAGCAGATATAAGCAATGCCATGAAACTCCTAAGCCAAGTCGCGAAATATGTTTAACGGCTGCTTTACGCAATCTTGAGGCAGCTCCTCAGATTGACGATGAATACGAACATTCTGGAAGGTTGAAAATATTGAATAACCAACTCAAACACTTTTTCTCTAAAAGAACCCGGTACGACTCTTCCATCATTATAATGTCTTTTGTAATATATTCGCATTCTGTCGCCGCATACGAACTTCTGCGCAAATTCATGTTTCTCCCTTGCAAAAGACAAAGTATTCGTCGTCATTTAATATAACACCTGATTTTAAAAATGAACACAACGACGAACGGTATTTGGAGCATGCGATTGAGTCACTTAGTGATGTAGAAGAAGTAGGCGCATTACTATTTGACGAAATTTATGTTGAAACGTGCCTACAATTTAAATCCAATAATAGTACCGGTTTGGCGGAAAATAATAGTTCAAAATTGGCTAGAACCGTTCAATCATTTATGATTAAGTCAATTTATGGAAACTTTAAGGAAATTGTTCGACTAGTACCGGCAGTTCCGTCTTTACCATACGGGCACACGGGGCCACTGCCCAGGTCCCCCATCCTCAGGGGGCCCCGATGGACCGACAATTTTCCTCACATTTATTCTCAATACTTCTTTTGTTTCACTCACTTAACTTCACTCCATCGTTTGCTTTCATTGTTTTCATTGTTCAGTACCTACTTTATTTTTGACTGCAGTATCTGCAACCACGACAACTCTACCACACGGACTTTGATCTTAGCACTTTAAGTGGAAATTTTTCCCCGGACTCCGATTTGTGTTAACATTGATGGCTGTTTGTCGCAATCAATTTGTTTGAAGAATACAATAAAGACTCAAAATCCTTAGCAACTCTTTGGTTTTGTTTTCAAATTCATTCAATTGTGTGGTTGAGTTTTATTGCGTCGGTTAGAGATTTGCAGGTCCTGCGGTGTCGTCTGATGAGTTTTTCTTTGGTCCGGAAGGTCCTTTGCTTTGACAAGTGTGGTTTCGGGTTGCATTGAGATTTGAGGTGCTGATCTGTTTGGTTTGTGTTTTGAGTCATTTATGAGTTTTGCGTCTGGTGTTGTTCTGAAATGTGTGTTTATTTTGGCGAGAAAGGATGGCGAGTGATGAAATGACCGTTTTGGAAAACGAATTCATTTTAAATCTGTCAATCGTAGTGTTCGCATCGTTCTTATTTAAGTTATTATCAAACAGTGAAGCAAGAAATTAAAATGAGATCATTGAAATGCCATTGAAAGTTGTTGTGTTGTGATACTGAGTCAAAGAATAAGAACGGAATTCCCTCAAAGCTACCCAGTCGAGTCTTATCGACATGTCGCTCACATGAGTGCACCGTTGTCCTCTTGTTTAAAGGAAAGTTAATGTTTAGGATTAAAATCAAATGCGACAAAGGAGTGTATACATTTTGGATAGTTTCAATAATTATTTATTGCTACAATTGTTACAAATTATGTTTTTTATAGAATGTTCGCAGCAAACATGAAGGTTACATCTGCTACAACATTGTTTAGATGTTCACGATATTTTGATGGGCATATATGACAGCGTTTCTTCCTTTTTGCGGCAGGTTCAGATGATTGTCCTGATGATCCTTGATCTGGTCCTATGACGTCTTGGATTGCGGCCATGTGAAATCTTGTAAGTCCTTTGTTGCTTCGTCTGGTTATGTGGTCAGTAACTAAATCTGTTGTTACTTCCCGTAAAAAAATTTTTCTCACCGAATTTTTTTTGTGCCTATTCCAATCAGGATTCAAGTTTTTCCATATTACCAGAGAGGCAATACCAATAACGTCAATAACATTATAGAAAAATGCCATAGGCTACCTATTTGTTTTACGCCGAACTGTGAATTCGTGAACCATTTGGTCAAGGGTATCAACGCCGCCTTTTGTTTTATCGTAGTACAAGTTTATTTCAGACTTGTTCTTATTATTGGAATCCACTTGATTACTATGATGCATAGTTGACAGGAAAATAACCGCACGGTTCTTTTTCGGAACATATAACACTAGTGTCATGTTCCTAGCAAAACAAAAGATATTCGATTCTGCGACGCGAGTTCTGTTTGGCTGGAAAGCTGAAGGTATACATGCCTTATTCTTCCTCATTGTTCCAACTATTGTAAGACCATTATGAAGCAAAGTTCTGGCAACTTCAATACTTGTAAACTAGTTGTCAAAAGTAATGTTCCTGTTACTTCGAAAGTACGGCTCACATAACTTGTAGACAACATTGTAAGCCAAATTATGTGTCCTGCTTTGTCCTTCTTTTCCCAGGTATGGTATACCGTTTAGAGGATAACTTGTTTTTGAGTCACAAATCCACCAAATCTTCATACCATATTTGCCGGGTTTGCTGGGCAGGTACTGGTTGAACGATACTCTTCCTCGAAAGGCTACCAAACTGCTCGTCAATCGTAAGATTTTCACCAGGTAAATAAAACTTCTTAAGCTTTTGGTTGAGATGTTCCCATAGCTCTCTTGTAGGTGCAAATTTGTCTTTCGACCTTCTGAACGACCTAGTATTTTTGTCATCGAACCTCAAAAATCTTAGAAGAGCAGCAAATCTGTTTTTCCCCATTGTAGCACGAAATATTGGGTAACCGAAAATCGGGTCCCAGTGTTCCCTAAAATCCACATTTCCCTGTTTATTGACACCTACAGTCAATAAAAGGCCGATAAATGCTTTTATTTCCACCTCATCGGTCGGTTTCCACTTGTCCTGTAACACTCTTTCTACTTCAGAATTAGTATTCGTGACTAGAATTTCCAATAAATGGTGGTCAAAAAACAAGTTGAAACTATCGACTGGGTTTCGTATAGTCTGCCCTGGGGGAAGGATGACCTTATGAATACTTCCACGAACAATGTTGCGACGAAGGGTCCTGCTTTGTCTTTCAGGTTGAGACTTCCATTTCGTTCCATCCCTGCCTTCAAATAATAACACCTGGTTTCCTTCTGCGGGTTGATCATCAAGCTCGTTCTATAATTGTTCGTTGTCTTCTTCCGATGCTAGTTCAGTCGCATCGTCCTCACTTCCGGAGTAAATATCGACGGAAATATCTTCATCCTCGCTGTTGATGTCCAATAAATGATTTTCATCGTCACTTGCTTCAAATGCATTTAGCAGCTCAGTTTGACTTAGTGCTTTCCTACTGGTCATTTTTACTTTCAAGTCTGAACTACGATATGGTTCTGAATAAATTTCAACAAACACGTCACAATATATATCAAACAAAGTTTTATTATCCCTAGATACTACTTACCGCCTATGCATGAAACAAGGATGCATGAACCGACAGGTAACAAAGGCTACAATACATTTTAACTAAAGCTAATTACTTTAAAGAGGATGTTTTGAAGTGGGTGGGACGGGTACTTTTCGTAAGAATGATTAGTTTTACCATGGGAACTGAATGTGTCTGTTGGACACTTGTGGGATAATACGTCATTGTTTTGGTAAATTTGTAATAAATATTAAATTACGTCCAAAATGCAAATTATCTATACATGTTAGGAACCACAAAACATTAGCAATAAAATAGAGAAAAATCACATCCATGAGAAATATATATGAAATAATCTGTAGGCAATCGAATTGAAAAATGTGTCCGTTGGAGACTTGTGGGTAGTTAAGGGTTAATGATATTAATTAATTTCAGGACCCCATTGTCTGTTCTTTAGGCAACATCATTTCTTTTCGTGCAGTTTGGTCACAAGCTAGAAAACGATTGAACATTCCGAGGCGAGTCGATCTGGGAGTAGATCACCAAACATTTAAGTCGCTCCATCAGGAAGCAGAGTTGTTTGATTTGATCGTTTAAAAATTATTTCATTATGTCGAAAAGAACATATTTAAGTGGTTCACAAAAAAGAAAAAAAGTTACAGCTCAAAAAGAAATAACTGAAAAACTTCCTACAAACAAGCTGGGGAAATCCTCATCCGCATCACCTGAAGATAAAAATACCTGTGAATATCACCAGGAAAAAGCTGTTACGTGTGACGAAAATGGCGAACACACATCAGATGCTGAACCTTCGACTTCAAGCTACTGTGAGTTAAAAACTGCAAGCTTGGAGAATGTTTTTGTAACTGATGACCCTGGTATGTACTTTGACGACATTTTAACGGAAGAAGTCCGTAATATCTGGTTTTTCCAAAATAAAAGTTGCGACTTCTCCGAAACTTCTACAAGTTTTCCAGATTCAAGTGGTAAAACAAAAACTAGATACTTGACTAAAAATATGTTCACCCGTAAACTGACGAATGGTGAGACTTTGGAAAGAAAATGTCTCCATTATTCACCAGCAAAGAAATCTGTGTACTGTTACTGCTGCCGTCTATTTAATACCAGTACTGGTACTGGACATAATTTGAGTTCTAAAAATGCATATAAAGATTGGAAGCATATAAGTAACACATTGATGGAGCATGCGAACAGCTTACAGCACAGGCAATTTATGATGAATTATGTTTCAAGAATGAAAACAACTGGACGAATTGATAGTGAGTTGGTGTTCCAATGTAATACAAAAATTAACTATTGAAAGAATGTCCTTAGAAGGATTGTTGCAGTAGTGAAATTTTTAGCTTCAAGCGGTCTTGCTTTCCGTGGTGATAATGAGACATTGGGAACGCAAAATAATGGGAATTATTTGGGATGCTTAGAACTGATTAGTGAATTTGATCCTTTTCTTGCTGATCACATTCAAGACTGCGGAAATCGTGGAAAAGGAAGTACATCATATTTATCTGCAAATATTTGTAATGAATTCATTAAATTAATGGGACAGCAAGTTTTAAAAACAATTGTCAAAGAACTTAAATCAGCAAAATACTACTAGCGTAGATTCTACACCAAATCTGTCCCACGTTGACCAGCTCACTTTCATCGTTAGATATGTAAAAGACGGACAGCCCATTGAGAGATTTTTGAAATTTTTACCTATGGGTGAACATAATGCCCAATATATAGCAGATACCATTTTAAACTTTTTTGAAAGCCTTGATATCAACATAAAAGATTGTCGCGGGTAGAGCTACGACAATGCATCAAATATGTCTGGAAAGTACTCTGGTGTTCAGTCAAAAATAAAAGAAGTATGCGAATATACAATTTACGTTCCATGTGCAGCACATTCGCTAAATTTAGTGGGTGTTCAGGCTGTTGAGTGTGTTACTGAAGCAGTAGCATTCTTTCAATTTGTACAAAAATTGTACAATTTTTTCTCAGCTTCGACCAAACGATGGAAAATTTTGACGGAGCTTTTAGGTGTAAATAGAGTCCTGAAGACTCTTTCGGAAACTAGATGGTCTGCACATGCCAATGCTATTAATGCTTTGCCAAATGGTTATTTAAATATTTCCGAAGCATTATCCTCCATCGCAAGTGACATGAATCAACCAGGAGACATTAGAAACCAAGCCCAAGACCTAGTAAAAATATGGAGAAATTTGAGACTGCTGTTCTAACGGAAATTTGGAATGATATTTTGCGAGTTATGAATAAAACAAGTCTAAGTTTACAGAATAGCACTACGACTGTGGACGTTCTAACAAAACTTGACGAATCTTTGACCAGTTATGTCAATGATGCACGCAATAATTTTGATCAGTACGAAACGGCTGCTAAAGAAAAAAATCCAGATGCTGACTACAAAGTTATCTTCGAAAGAAAAAGAATTCGCAGCACACGCATCACTTTTCTTGAAGGATCATCAGAGGCTTCACAGTTGAGAGGCAAGGAAAACTTTCGTGTACATACCTTCATTCCTATAATTGGCAGATTAAATATACATTTAAGAAAACGTTCGGCAGCATACCAAGAAATCCGTAATCGATTTAGTTTTCTTTGTCAGTTAACAACAATCGAATCTGGCGAATTGACAAAAAATGCAGAGAATTTGCAAAATTTTACCACGAAGACATTAATGCATATGAGCTCAAAACAGAATGTTTTCATTTAAGGCAAAAAACATACCGAAGCAATCAGCCGATTCGAACATCTCAGCTTAACATAACCTGATAAAATCAGACAAATTAGAGAAAACTTTTCCAAATGTTGAAGTTGCTACAAGAATATTTCTTTGCCTAATGGTTACAAATTGTAGTGGAGAGCGTTCATTTACGCACCTTAAGAGAATCAAAAATGAATTGCGAACAACAATGTTACAAGAACGACTAAGTTATCAATCAATTATGTGCATAGAATGTGATATACATACTTCAAAAAATTGAATTTGAGGATATAAAAGAAGATTTTGCTCAACAGAAATTCCGAAAGAAGCCATTAACGTAATCATAACCGAAAAACCAGCAGCATACTAAAATAATTAATGACATATTATTATATTATATAATTGATTACCCATAATAGAGAAGATCATAGTGGAAAAATAGTGTATAATTCGCCTTCCTTACATTCCCAAAGGGCCCCAAATTCTTGTGCCCCAGGGCCCCAGCATAGTTTAAGACGGCCCAGAGTACCGGTCACTAATATCTCCGACATATCATAATTTTCCGATATATCATAGAAGATCATGGTGGAAAAATTGTGTATAATTCGCCTTCCTTACATTCCCAAAGGGCCCCAAATTCTTGTGTGCCCCAGGGCCCCAGCATAGTTTAAGACGGCCCAGAGTACCGGTCACTAATATCTCTGGTAAGCATTTGCACGAACTTACCACAGAAGTCATAAAATTTGTGCAAAAACTAGGATTTCAAGTTCTTGTTCTTATTACTGATAATAGCAAAACGAATCAAAATATGTTCAAAATATTTCAAAAAGAGTCTCAGAACTATTTCCCCAATCCAGATTTCCCTGACCAAAAAGTCTTTTTGAAGTATGATACTGTACATTTATACAAAAACTTTCGCAATAATTGGATCAATTTAGATCCCCAACAACTTTTTTATAGTGATTTCAAGACCGGTGAAATTAAAAAAACTACCTTTCAAGATATCTCTAATCTGTTTAACCGCGAAAGAAACCTGAGTGTTAGGAAGGCTTTCAAGTTAAATTTAAAAACTGTTGACACTAGCAATCTGGATAGGCAAACAGTTTGTTATGCAGACAATGTGTTCCATGATTCCACTATCGCAGCCTTGAAGTCCGAAGGTTGCTTCCAAACTGCCGATTTTTGCGAAATTATTCGCACTTGGTGGAACATAGTTAATGTGAGGCAACTTCACAAAGGTAGAGACAAAAGAAACGTTTACTGCAGCCCTATTTTCAATTTGTCTGGCGCCCAGGTGGAATTTCTGACCAATTTTATAAATTGGCTTCACACCTGGAATCAGGCAGAAAATAATTTCAATACATTTTCTTCTGATACTGATCAAGCTGCAGTTCTTACTACGTCCACTTTATTGGATTTAGTAAGTTGTACTTTGAACAAATTCAATTTAAAGTACGTTTTGCTAGGAAAGTTTCAAACCGACGATTTGGAAGGAAGATTCCGCTTATATCAGTCTCTTTCTGATTGTCGGTATAATGTTTCTTACACGGAACTTATAGAATCGGAGAAAAAAATTCGAATTCACAATGTTTTTCTCCACAAAAGGCAAAATTTCCAAAGCCTTATCGCAGATTATGGCGAAAATAGAGTTCAGGATAATATTGACACCACAATTTTTAAGCCCATTTTTGATTCGTCGTATCTTGCAAGTGTTCAAATTGATGAATCTGCCCATATATATGCATGTGGATATGCCACATATGCAACCGAGCGAAAAATCAATTGCGGCAGATGTAAGCTCGAAGTTAAGGAAGACAAAGGTGTCCGCATAGACGATGAATACTTTGATGCGGTGCAACGTGGTGGACTCCACATTCCTTCAGCTAGTATCAAAATTTTAAATTTAAATTTTCCAAGTTTCTTTGGAAATTTTTAGTACAATGGCTGATTTTCTCACTTTTCTGTTTTTTGGACGATGGCGCCTACAAGATTCAAAACTCACTTATACCCGTTTGAATTGGTTCGGTTTTGGGATCTTTTCCGTCTGTCCAAGACATAAGGTAAAAATCGGTACAATTTTTGATGCCTTTCATCACCACTTACGCGTGTGAAGCTCCGTTCTCTTCTCAGCCTTAGTGTACTTAAAAAAGCAACCAAGTGCGTGTCGGACACGCATAAGCTCGGGGTTCCGTAGCATGCCGGTATGGAATTGAGTTAAAATTCATTCTACGAAGGGCAATGATTATACAGCGATCTAATAAACTCATGTAAACATTTTGCTCAAAATCATCCTCTTTGATTTGTTTGGTTATTTATAGAGCTGGATCACCTCCACTATCTCGAGCTTCGTGCGAATTGGCAAATGCGAAACTAGATATTTTGAAATTTTAGTATTTATTACGCAACGCAACATACAATTACATGGTTTTACATAAATCAGGAATTTTATCAATGTGCCCATAAAGGTTTGAGATAACTCAGCAAGTGCAATTAGAATTAATATTATATTGCGTCAAAATTACCTGACCATCAAATTGGGACATAAAATATGAACTGAGTATTTCAAATATCTGTCCGGGAACGACGACGGTGAATTCTGAGTATAGACAAACAAAGGTAGCCATGTTATTCGTAATTCAAATATAGTAACTCGATCTACATTTAAATAAAGAACAGAGAATTGTCCAAGCGCAACACAAGTGGCAATCTGCCCTCTCGGCTCAGCGCACTCGGCGATCTTATCCCTACAGGCGTCTGAAGGGTTTTTGTGGTATCTGCACCCCGCTGCACGTCAAATCACCGGTGTCTCCGCCCTGATTTAGGCTTCAGAATAATAACTAGAAGTAATTATTTTTCTGGTTTTGGGGTATTTTCGGTCGCTTTCGATGGTCAGATTTAGTTATTGGACATTTCATGTATCGGTTCACGTACTATTATATATTGTTCAACAAATTTGTATTTCATAATATTTCTCAAATACACTATCGCTAAATCAAATTACGGAACCATAATAGTGTGCATTCCTAAATGTGATACCTACTCATTTAGTAAAAAAAAGCGTAAGATATCTTATCAATTTCCTTGGAATTGTTTTCATGGTCTTTATTCCCATTACTTCCTTAATATTCATCAGAATTGTTCACCTTTCACGTTTTTTAAGAGAAAACTTCTTTAGCACCCTTTTGATTTGAATCTCGATGAAAAGGGAAGGAATATACATATAATTAAGTGAACAAACTAAAGTTAAAATTTCCAAATCGAATATAAGCAATCAGGCTAGCAGAATCACTAGCAACACGAAAATTAATGTACACGAGATTGTGCAACCAACGATCACAAGGTGATACCCTACAAAGGGAGCTAGGGATGCCGAAAAAATATCGATATTATTTGTTCGATATACATATCAATATTTTTACGCGATATTTAATTTTCCGATATATCGATATAAAAATCTTACTATCGAAAAGGTGTAAAAAAACATTCTTTTCACTTTTCAAAAAATATGTGATTAACCTTTGTTATGATAAATATACTATTTTTTAGAGCGCGATCATTCTTTTATAAATTGAACCGATATATTTGTTTAAAACTACAAATATCGATATCGATATTTCCAAAAAATATCGATATTTTTATTGTTTTCGACATCCCTAAAGGGAGCGTGTGTGACGCGCGCATGCGTTTGCTTAGATGAGAAACAAACGAATGCGGGCGCCACTCATGCTCTCTCGGTGGAGTGACACCGATTGTTGAGGTGTGGTTAAACAATCTCGTGTACTGACGAAATTTTCGAGTTGCTGGCGATTGTGCCAGCCTGGCTGCCCAGACTTGGTTTTCGATTATTTATGAGCTCGACTCGACTCGACGTCTTTTGGTTCGAAAATAATTCGATTATTTTTATATGGAACTTACTATGGAAAATATTCTATTACGGAGTAACGAATATGGATGCGAATACATATTCGGAATGATTCGTTATTTTTATTCGATTATTTTTGTGCAAAGTATGGTAATTTTTGTGGAAAATATTCGATTACGGAGTAAAGCAACGTTATTTCTCAACGTAACTGAATAGAAATGATAGGTTCTATAGAGATTTAATTGAAAATATTTGTCTCCTCTTTATGCTGTGCTTCGTAGCGGATTCTCAAAAATTAAACAAATAAATAAATTTGTAATTTATTCATTCACAAGATACTAAATCTGATCAGGTAAAAAAAATTTTTTATTGTCTCACATCGAAAAAAAAGAAAGGAAAACAGGAAAAATGCTGTAAAAAAACTTTTAAATATTACCAATGAACCAATTTTACAATAAATAAACTATATAATTACCCCACTCATTCTCTCGCAGTTTAGTTTCGCTGAAGGTTTCACTTCCATCGCGTGTGAAGTGCACACATGTTTCTCTTTTGAAGTTACATGTGTAATTGAAAGTTACGTGTACAGTTAGTACACCTTTTAAAACCTTATAAGCCTTATTTATATAATTTTCAAAGCCTTATGCAATTTTATGGGGACACTTTTGACGTCTTTAGAAGCGTATATTTCGCGTACGATTAGCTTAAACGCAAAAAGCTTCTGACAATATCACCGTCATTTTTGAAGACCTATCCAAATATACCCCACACGGATATGTGCAATGAAAAAAAAATCATGTCCCTGAGATACATGTATGGAGTGTCAACCTTAATAAAACTTTTTTCGTTACTTTCACTACTGCATTTTCTAGTGGTTCACAGGAGACACCCTACTTCCTAGTTTCATTTTTATAGTTTCAATAGTTTCCGAATAAAATGGCTGTGACATACGGACGGCCGGTCAGACGGACAGAAGGACATGACGAAACTATAAGGATTACGTTTTTTCTACGGAACACTAAAAATTAGGATCGACACAGATTGGATGTCGAACCTACTTTGAGAATAAAATTAACATCATTTGCTGTGTTCCATTTACACTGGCAAAGTACTTGGCTGGTGGTAACCTACCCTTGCTCATGTACGCGAGTAGATTGCCAGTGGTAGTTACGCGTCAGTTTCCGCTGGATGGATTTTGTTTATTTTGACATTTTAGAAGGCAAATCAATCAAATTTTTTTCAACATTCTTAATATGGGAGTCAAATGAAAGCGCTTGAAGAGTTGAAAACGACACTGTCAGTGACATCAAACTACATTCAATATGGCCGCCGCGGATTTCTTTTTTAAAAAACCTTAATATGGGTATCAAATGAGAGCGGTTGGAGGGTAGAAAAGGACAAAGTTAGTAACGTCACACTAAATTCAATACGGCCGCTGCTACAAGATGGATTACATCGGATCGTTGGATTACGTTTTAAAAGGTTTTATTTATAATACTTCCACATTGCAACATTTTATCTTTATCAATTGATTGTCAACACATTTATAAGAAAAGCGAAAACGAAACTCTATATTTGACAAAGAAAAATTTTGAATTTATTTACAAGTGAATTTATTTACCATAAAAGAAGAGTGAACAAGTTTACTTTACAACTTGTTTCAAATGAAAACAAGTGACAAGTACCTGAAAAGAAAAGTAAACACTGAGGGTACAGAAAAGAAGTGAGGGTTAAAATTTATGGCTCTCACCTACAGTTAACATAAATGTGAAATTAACTTAAACCATAGGTCACGCATAGTTTTAATTTTGAACAGATTGTGCAAAGAAAATCAAAGAAGTTAAAAACATATAGATTATAGAGGATCAACCGAGAGCAGGAAATTAACCGAAGAGCACATCGCTAATGAAGCTAGATAAACGACATGAACAAAACGGAAAATACGACACACAGAAAAAGACGTTTAGAGAAGGCGAAATTGAAGCGACAGGAGAAGATTGCTCATGAAAGCGATGTCCATAACATACAACGCTTGGAAAAAATTATTTAGGATTGGATAAATATAAAGAAAACGAATCGTTAGAACAACGCACTATTAGGCAAGATATCTGTTGAAAATACACATGGTTTACTTAATATTGTAGTCCAGTGTAAAATCCTCCAACTATAACTGTAATGTAAAACCAGTCTGTATGGTAGAATAGGAATTATCTCACGAATAAAACTCACTTGCTGTTAGAACACCAGGCTGTTTGGTCTTTCGTAGTTCGGTTTAATTTCAACAGGTTATTAGCCCAGATCAACGAGTAAGGGAATTTAGGGCTGTGCTATTTCACTAAACAAAAAATAAAAAGGAAGTGCTTTTCGGAACATTTATTTTATTGGAAAAGTATTCGGGACATATTTTTGTGTGAAAGTGGGTGAGAATGGAAACTGAAACAATTAGAATCGAAAGACTGGAAAACGCGGAAAACTGGTGCACGTGGAAATTCCAAGCTCGCATTGTTTTAAAAGCAAGTGACCTTTTCGAGGTAGTTAACGGTGAGTGTCCTTCACCGGTCCGTGGTGTCGGGGAGGCGGAAGAAAAGTTTAAAGCTGATTTGCAAAAATGGCGACGCAACGACAGCATGGCACAAAAAATCATCGCCACTTCAATCGGGCAGCAGCCCTTGACTCATATCATGAATTGCAACACCGCGTGCGAAATGTGGCAAAAACTAGAAAATGTGTATGAACAAAAATGCCGTTCGAACATTCTTTTGCTGCAACAGCGTTTCTACAGCTTCCAAAGAGATCCTACGGATGATGTGGCAACGCACATTTCAAAAATTGAAATGCTCGTGAAACAACTAAAGGAAGCAGGAGAAATTATTTCAGAATCGATGGTCGTCACCAAAATTTTGATGACTCTTCCGCAAAATTTTAGCCATTTCTACTCAGCATGGGAATCGACGGTGTCAACAGAACAAACCTTGGAAAATTTGACAGCCAGGCTCATTATGGAAGAGTCGAGAATGGCGTTAACACAAAAAACGGCACCTGCACCGGACAGCGCATTGATCGCCAAACATAGTTTTAAAAATAAGAAAAACGTGCCTAACGGAAAATGCTTCATCTGTAAAAAACGTGGACACTGGAAAAGAGAATGCCCTGATCGACGCATCAACACGTGGTCATCCACAAGTGGAAAAAGTGAAAAACGTGGGAGTGCTTTTGTTTGTGACGCTGGCATCCCCGGTGCTGATGAGTGGCTTTTAGATTCTGGGGCAAGCGATCACTTGACTAGCCGAAAGGAGTGGTTTGTGAATTTTAACGAATTCGCTAATCCTGGTGTTGTGAGGATTGGAAACGGTGAAAAAATTTTTGCACTAGGCAAAGGGGATATTAATGTAAAAATTTTTGACGGGAATAAATGGACGGATAACCATCTATCGGACGTTCTTTTTGTTCCTGATATAAAGGTGAATTTATTTTCGTCGAGTAGTGCCTTGGACAAGGGTTACCAGTTAAAATCAGACAAGGACAAGTGCGAGTTAATCAAAGGCAACCATACAAAAGCAGTGGGAGTGCGCGAAGGTAAACTTTTCAAATTAATGTTCCAGGTAATAGAACCCGTGTTAAGCGAAGAAGGGGTGGCCAATTTTGCAAACTTGAAGCTCGAGGTTTGGCATGAAAGACTGGGACACCAAAACGTTACTCAAGTGAGGAATTTCCTGAAGAGTAGAAACATCAAATTCATCTACAACAAAGATTTTTTTTGCGAATCCTGCGTGGTTGGTAAGCATCATCGCTCTACATTTCACCAAAGTACCAGTAAAGGAGCGGCTCCAGGTGAATTAATCCACTCCGATTTATGTGGACCCATGCAGGAAGTGTCGATTGGTGGAGCACGGTATTTTATTCTTTTCAAAGACGATTTTACTAATTTTCGGAAAATTTTTCTCATTAAAGAAAAAAGCGAAGTACGCGAATGCATTGATCGGTTTTTGCGGCTGACCGAAAATCAAACGGGTTCAAAAGTAAAAGTTCTCAGAACGGACAACGGGTTGGAGTACATAAATAAAGATGTCTCGGAATTGTTAACTCGTCACGGTGTTCGTCATCAAAGGACAGTTCCCTACTGTCCGGAACAAAATGGTCGTGCAGAACGGGAAAATCGAACTATTATGGAAGCTGCAAAAACTATGATACATTCCAAAAATCTCAGTCTTCGTCTTTGGGGTGAAGCTGTTAACACGGCTGTGTACATTTTAAACCGTGCAGGACCGAGCCCAATGGATGGCAAGACACCTTACGAATTATGGCATAGACAACCGCTAAATTGGGATCTTGGAACACTTAGAACATTTGGCTGCGAGGCATTTATACATGTGCCACAACAAAGGAGACGCAAATTGGATCCTAAAGCAAAAAAGGGTATATTTGTAGGATATTGTGACGACATCAAGGGCTTTCGGATTTGGTTTCCAGAAACCAAGAAATTAGAAATCTCACGAGATGTGGTTTTCAACGAATCGGCTGCCACCATAAGAAAAGAAAATACCGCGGATATTCGGATTCCCCTCATGGCACAAGATGTTGAAGAAACTTCAAGTCCAGATGTTTTCGAAGACTCTGAGGAAGTTGAACAGAAAAATCAACCAAACGAAAAAGACGAAATTTACTCGGACGCTCGTGATGTGGAGGATCCCATTGATCTTCCTGAACCAAGAAGTGACACCATACGGGATCGTTTGCGAAGCGCGTTAAGGAAGAACGGGTTGGCCAATCATACGATCATGGAAGAAGGTCATGCATTTGTAAGCCAGAGGTTCGAACCAATTTCATACGAGCAGGCTATAGAATGCCAGGAATCACAAAGATGGAAAGAAGCAATGCGAGAAGAGATGGATGCACTCCTGAAAAATCACACGTGGAAACTAGTTGATCCACCAGAAAATCGAAAAATTATCGACAACAAATGGGTATTCAAAATCAAAAGCTTACCTGGCGGTGAAGGTGAACGATATAAAGCGCGACTGGTAATTCGTGGTTTTAGTCAACTCTACGGGATAGACTACTTTGAAACGTTTAGCTCGGTGGCTAAATTCACATCAATACGGGCCATCTTAGCAATAGCAGCAAAAGCAAATTTAGCACTTAAACAGTTCGACATTAAGACAGCTTTCCTTCATGGCGAAATAAATGAGGAAATTTTCATGTTGCAGCCAAAGGGTTTCGAAGATGGGACTAGAAGGGTATGCAGACTTCAAAAGGGACTTTACGGACTTAAACAAGGTTCAAGATGTTGGAATAGAACCTTTACAAGATTCCTGAAGGATTTTAAACTTAAGGCGACTTCGGCTGATCAATGTGTTTTCCGCAACGAAAATATTATTGTTGCAATTTACATTGACGATGGTCTAGTTGCGGCCCCCAGTGATGAGAAAATAACAGAGTTGTTGGATTATCTACAAAAAAAATTCGAAGTTAAGGCGTGTAATGCAGACTGTTTCCTAGGACTGGAAATAAAACGCTTAAAAGACGGATCTATTCACCTGAATCAATCAAAGTACGCTTGGAAGGTGTTGGAACGATACTATATGTTAGATGCAAAACCTGTTTCTACCCCGATGGATTGTTCGACTAGTGACTTGGATGAGAAATCAGCGACTTCTGGATGTATCTACCCTTACCGACAAGCTGTAGGTAGCTTGATGTACCTAGCTACAGGAACGCGACCAGATATTTGCTTCGCGGTCAGCAAAGTTAGTCAGCACTTGGAGAACCCCTCTCAACAACATGTTAGAATGGTCAAAAGAATCTTCAAATATCTACTGGGAACTCAAAACTTTGGTATATATTTTCAACACAATAGTAATCTTTCTTTGTCATGTTATAGCGATGCTGATTATGCTGGCGATATGCTCACGAGGCGTTCAACTAGTGGTTTTGTATTCATGGCTGGTTCGGAGCCTATATCCTGGTCATCACAGAAACAAAGGTCGGTAGCGCTCTCAACAACCGAATCCGAATACATTGCGTCATCTGAAGCGTTGAAAGAACTTCTATGGGTTAAGGATTTACTTTCAACATTAATGGGTAGCTGCGAGCTGAAGCCAACGCTTCTGATGGATAATCAAGGAGCAATTCGACTTATCAAGAACCCAGAATTCCACAGACGAACTAAACATATTGATGTGCGGTATCACTTCATAAGGGAAAAATGGACTGAAGACCAGTTTGAACTTCTCTATGTGCCAACGGAGAACCAAATTGCCGATATCTTAACCAAATCATTACCAAAACAAAAATTTATAATGTTTAGATCGATGATGAATGTTAAAGAATTGTAAAGAAATATTTATAACAAATTTGAAGAGCTATGGAACTACAATATTCGGTAAAAGTGGGAGTGTTGAAAATACACATGGTTTACTTAATATTGTAGTCCAGTGTAAAATCCTCCAACTATAACTGTAATGTAAAACCAGTCTGTATGGTAGAATAGGAATTATCTCACGAATAAAACTCACTTGCTGTTAGAACACCAGGCTGTTTGGTCTTTCGTAGTTCGGTTTAATTTCAACAATATCAATAGAATTCGTACGCAACATACAGGAAAACCCGAAAGGCGTAGTTAAGGCCCGCGCCGTAGATTTTCCGTGGAAACTTAGTGATAAAATTATAATAAGTGTTTCTCATTAGTATGAACTTAAATCAATCTCATTAATACAATGCTCGTATAGAGTAGTACTGTGACAGAATAGATAAATCACAAGTTTATTATTTAACGCCGGTTTTTCATTTCTTCTTCGATGCTGCCGTAGCCCTAACACTTGACAAGCACTGGGAATCTTAGGTTTGTAACATTCGTTTTGATGCAAGCTTTCTCTGATTTGCGATTTATCCAATTCCGCGCATGTTTATGACACGTACAAAACGATATATTTAATTTTTCTCAGTTTAAAATTCAATACCGATTAAACGTTAATCAACAATAATCACGCGTAGGTTCTTACACTAGCCCGATGACTTCACGAGCAAAACAAACGCTGCACGATAAACACGTACAAGCATGCTCTATCCATAGTGTCCTCGATCGTTGTTATCGCATTATGAGCGTCGTAGTTATTAGCGATTGAATTCTGACTGTATATTTTACCGCAAGAAAGTTTATTTGGCTATCAGCGTAATTAACGTTCGAAAAGACGTTTTCACGTCAAAAAAATTATGATAAGTGTTTCGTACTAATATATTCCTTAATTATTAACCTCTTATATATACTCAATATACATATATAGTAGTAGGGTTACAGAATAAAGAAATAACAAGTTTATTGTTTTGTGCCCTTTTTTCATTTCTTCTTTGACGGCGCCGCAGCTCTGACAATGGCTCGGCACTGGGCATTTTTGATTTTTTCAATTCGTTTTGATGCGAGTTTTCCCCGATTTGAGTTTTTTACAATTCGGTGCATATTTACGACTCATATGAGACGATATCTTTCACTTTTTTCCCATTTTCAAATTCATACCAATTTTTATTTATATTTCGGCCAATATTTTTATTGTTTCACTTGAGGTCCTTGTGGTTCTTTTAAAATCCTTTACAATGACGCACAAATCAACGTGCTGGATACACGCGTTCTCACGCTACACTGATAAATAACTTTACGCAACGCCAAAAACAACAATCACGCGTAGGCGCTTACACTAGCCCGATGACGTTACGGGCAAAACAAACGCCACACAATAAATACGTACAAATAGACTCCATTCACTGTGACCTCAACCGTTGTTATCGCATTATTAGTTTAGTAGTTATTAGCGATTGAAGAATGACGGTGTTTTGTAACACAAGAATGTTAGACTGGATACCAATGTACATACTCAACGAGAAGAAAGACGTTTTCACGTCAAAAACGTACATATGCAGGAGAGCAGAGAAAACTAATCAAATAAACAACGTTTTCTCAGGACACATAACGATAGAATATGTACACAAGAGCGAAGAAAAAATGAATAACAGGAAGAATACTTGGGCAGGCACGAAAGGAACAGAATGCTCAGAAAAGTTGATGCTGTGTTACCGATGTAACAATCACGTAAGTAAAAGTAACACGTCCGTGCCCCCTTCTAAGGCATATTGGAACAGTATGGAACCTGGGCCTATATCTGACGTTATACTACGATTGCCGCAAACAGAAAAGAACCTTCTTTCTCAATTAATACCATTTTTAAAATTAAAAAAATTTGACGGATTATTTGGACAATATGGATTTCGAGGCCAAGCGGTTCTCTTTACCCAAGATCTTTTCGAGGTAACCGAAAAACAGCCAAATATGTTGCCTAGATCTGTAGGCAATTGTGGAATAGTGGTTGTTATGCTCTGGAAAATTTAAATATTAATCGTGAATTTTCAGTGCCTCGCGATAATGTTTTGAAGGCCTTGAAATTGTTGATGGCTAATAATCCCTTGTACAAATATGTCCTTATAGACAACAAAACAAAGTTATCCACGGACGATCTAATTTTAGTGTCCTAAAACGATTGTTCTACATCGCAAACTATTGTTCAGAGCGTGCTCCAAAATAATCGGAACTTTGTACGAATCAATGACATTTCTCGTATTTCACAAGCGTCATGGCATCATCAATGCAGAAGTTTTTACATCAGGCTACGCTGGCGTGCATGGGCTGTGCTATGGCAATGAGTAATATAATAAGAGCAGCCATTACTCCACCTCAGCAGTGGAGTAAGAAATCTCTTGATCAAAACATGATTGAAGAAGATTCATTGTATGTCAAATTGCGATTATTTAAATCCCGCGGGTGTCGAAATCGGAGTAGACGGTTATTTAGAAATAAGGCATTTTGATTTAGTTTACACTGGATTTGAAATGTTTGGTGGTACCTTTGCTCTAGAGTATGAGAAAGAGTTCTTTGTTCGGTAGTTTACGAGATCTATATATAAATAGGCGACAGGTTTTCTTCTTATCCCTTTTACAGAAAACCAGATGGACGTACCAGGATAAATATTGTACCAGTGGAAAGATTATTTTTTCCTCTATGTGCATCACTTAATTTTTTTCTTAAATTTAATTATAAATTAGTTTAATTTTAAATTGAAATTAAAAAATTCAATGGGATAGTACGTGTGAATTTAGCACACCTGTAGCGTAGATGATGCTTTCGGGAAGAATGTATGCGTGTGATTGTTTTGCTTTTTGCCAGGGGATATGCAACCATATGTGATTTTTGGTTTGTGTCCCTAATAAATGGCAAGTACGAAATTAGTCGAAAATCAAACCAAATGAGTCAATCATTAATTGAGGACACACACCAACACAATTATTAAATAGGCGAAAATTTTTTTTTGCTATCCCTTTCACAGGAAACCATATGGATTTACCAATATAAAAATTATACCAATCGAAAGCTCATTTCTTCCTCTACCCGCGTGTATTATTTTTTTTTTCTTAAATTTAGTTATAATCTTATATTGGGGACCCAAACCAAAACAATTATTGAACATTTGGCCACAGACAAAATAAAATACCAGATGTCGCGATCCCATGTACGACACGATAGTCAAATGAAGTACATATGTGGTTTTTGTGTGGATTGGCATTGTTTGCTAATTTGATTAAAATATATACAAATTTTATTTCACAAAATATGGAAAATCACTAATTTTACAGTTATTTCTAGAAAACGCGAGATTAACTTTGACGAATATTTTCGAAAAACAAGCGAAATTTTGAATTTTATCATATATCCTAACTTTTGTATGGACACACATTTAAAAACATAATTTAGGGAAATGTGATAAATGACAAAAAGTTAGGAAATGACAAAATAATGGGAGCTGGTAATACATATAATCCGCCTAGAAAGCTCAGTTTAGCTGCTGCGAGCAAAAAACTGTTAAAAATTCTAAATCTGAAACTATAACACATTCCTTAACATTTTTCTGTACACCTATAAAACCTTAATTCAGCGAAAAATGATGTATGAAGAAAAGGTAGCAAATAGAAGTTTGTTTGTTTGTGTGGAAATTCCAGATATACTTCATTTAACCAAAAACTTCAAAATTTAGTTAAAACACATGAGATTCACGGTCCATGTGGCTTATTAAATCGTAACTCCGTCTGTATGAGAGATGGTAAATGCAGCAAAAGCTTTCATAAAGACTTTTGCAATACAACTCAGGCCAATGTAAATGGCTATCCATATATGCGTCGTGATAATGGTATAACAGTCGACATTCGTGGCCACTCTGTTGATAACCATTATATGTTGTTCCTTACAATC
Organism: Chrysops caecutiens; assembly: GCA_963971475.1. Lineage (NCBI taxonomy): Eukaryota > Metazoa > Arthropoda > Insecta > Diptera > Tabanidae > Chrysops > Chrysops caecutiens. Next base: position 29,371,126 of record OZ020569.1, on the reverse strand, counting down.
CATATCTTCTAGCAAAATTTGATTGCCATTTAAATGTGGAAGTTTGCAGCACAGTGAAGAGCATAATGTAGGTATATATACATAAGTTTATAAGGGTTACGACTGTGCCTCATGACAGTTTAGAAGAGTAAGTGGTGGACTTCAAGGCAAAGTTCATATAGATGAAATCGATAGCTTTTTGTCTGGTAGCTATGTTGGATCTACAGATGCTAATTGGTGCATAAATAAGTATCCAATGCATTATTAACCACATAATATATTTTAGTTCGACTTGAAAGTTTCTTGCCTCACCGGCAAAATGTAGTCTCTAGGGAAGGAAAATGAAGTCTCTAGTCTCATGCTGGTGTTGTAAGACTTTTGCCCAAACCTCAATTATTCACAAATTGAATTCTTTTAACCTCCAATGTATTGCGTGTGCTTTCAGTGGAATTGCTTCCACTCTTTTAATGCAAGGTAGAATTCTTCAAAAAGTTTTGAAATAGCTCATTCCCATTTTAAAGAATTCCACATCAAGCCTCTCTGTAAACAGTGAACAAGCTCAGTTCATAAGATCTGCATCTATCATTATCACAGATGAAATTTCAATATGTCATCTAAACTCTACGGAAGTAAAACTATGTATTTTACTCTGTGGAGATTTTTGACGAACATTGCCAGTTGTACCAACCTCATGGTACACGTGTATCACTTTTTGAGAATTGCCTTACTTCATGGTCCAAATTTTCGATATTCCACAAAATAATTTTGACCCAAACCATAAGAGCTTTACCTCATGAAATAGATTTCTTAATTATTCAGGTACACTTCTGCCATTTTCGTTTGAAAGAACTCAATTTCCCGTCATTCTGGCTTTTGTATAGCAATACTTGTCAGTTCGGCTTTCCAAGACAAAAATCCGACGAAACGCGGATAATTGATCAAACTTCTGATGAATATCTCCAGAATGGTGTAAGAATTTGTATTCTAAAGCGATGCCTAGAGGACAGATGGATGGATAATTATAATCCCACATTATTAAAGGTTTGAAATGGGAATATCGATTTGCATCCGTGTGGCTCATATGAAGCAATAGTATATTATGTTTCAAAATATATATATCTCAATCGATATATCGTGAAAAACTGTCTTCGCATCCGGAATATGTAAAACCCTTTCAAGAAAAATTGAATTCCAAAATCGAAGAACTTAATTTGACTCTTAGTCAGATATACAACGCAGACGAAACAGGATTGTTCTGGAAGCTTCCGCCAGACAAAACATTTGTATCATCATTAGAATTGACGGCTCCTGGAAGGAAGATAAGCAAAGAATAACGTTTCTTGCTTGCGCAAATGCCACCGGCAGTCACACATTAAAACCCTTAGTGATCGAAAAAGCTAAAAGTCTTAGATCGTTTAAAAATTATAGCTGCCCAGTGCATTATAATAACTCAAAATCAGCCTGGCTGACAGCACCTTTTTTTAAGGAATGGTTTTTTAAAATATTTATTCCAGAGGTATGTAAAAAAATGGACATGTAATAACAAGAACGCAAAGTGTAATACGAATTCTATTAGGCTCAAGAGTTTTTAAAGAAAAACAACCTACCTAATAGGGTGTTATTACTGCTGGATAATAGTCTCCCTCCAACTCGCAGAAGTCCATTTCTATCCAACACCGGATTCAATGACTCAATAAAAGTTTTTCTCCTGAGCTTAAACTCAGGAGCTTTTTGTGCTTTTTTCAACAAATACTGCATCTTATCTGTCTTCTCCTCTAGACTTGGTGGATTTAGCACCATTTGCATCACTCCTCATTGAGGTCGTTTCTTAAACATCTCCTTGCGTTTAGGACACAACTTTATGAATCACTGCACATAGCTTTGTATATTTACTGCCCTCTCCAAAGAGTCTACATACTCCATAAACGGTACATTCATTTTTCTCCCCTCCACTCCTATTCCTAATGTATCATTAAACTGGGTTAAGGCATACACTTTCAACTCCTCTTTAACTTGCTCCGACACCTCTTGCATTACTTTGCTCTTTGGCCATCGCTCTTCAGGCAATAGCCACTCCGGTCCATGTAGCCATAGTTTTTCATTCACTAGCACTAGCTGATATAGCTCTAGTGAGTAAATCGGCTGGATTTTCTTTCCCATTTATATGTCTCCAACTCTCCATATCAGTGTTTGACTGCATAGCCGATATTCGATTTGCTACAAATGTCTTCATTTCTCTTGGTATTTTTTAATCTAATAGAATACAGCGCTCGAATTCACCCAAAGTGTATACTTGGATTCTGACAACTCCATAGACTCCATCGCCTCCTTTATTAATCGTGACAGCAACACCACTGCTGTTAACTCCAATCTTGGCATCGTCATCACTTTTAATGGTGCCACTCGAGATTTAGACGTAACCAGATTACATGTAACTTCTCCATTTGGAGTCTCCCTCTCAAATATATCACCGCTCCCAGCCCTGGTTCTCCACTATCAGAAAACCCATGAAATTGGACTTTTGAATCTTCTCCTGTTCTCAACCAACGCTCAATTGCGAAATTCTCCTCTTCTTTAACCTCCATAAATCTTGTACGAGCAACTTCACTGTCATAATAACAGGCGATATGCATCCATTCGGATCATATATCTGTGCTACCCGACTTACGGCTTTCCTCTTGGTTATAACTACTCCAATCTCCTGATTTTTTACCACAAATGTAAACTTGTCCTCCTCTATCAACCATTTTAGTCCTATAACGGTTGTACCTTCCTCCTCAGAAAATATGAAACAGTCTTCGTTTTCTGATTTCATGGCCTTCACTAGCCTGTTGCTATTGGAATGCCATTTTCTTAATTCAAAACAACTTCCTTTTAATATTTTATCCATCTCCATTGCCAATTCAATAGCTTTTTCCTCCGAACTTTCTCCAGTAACACAATCATCCAATAAAACTCAATTTTCAATTGTTCTCGCCGCTTTTGGGTATTGCTCACTAGCTACCCTTGTACATTGGATAACTGATCTTACTGCCATAAATGGCCATAATTTTCTAACTAATTTTCATAACTTTTGTTAACCTATATTCTTGTAATGGTTGACTCGGATTCTCCCTCCAAAATATTCTGGCCACTCTTATAGACTTCATCACCTACTTTATTGACCCTGACAACTACTCCGCTGTTGGCATTGTCATCACTTTTAACGATGTAACTCGAGATTTTGACATAACCAGGTACCATGTGACTTCTCCATTTGGACTCTCCATTCTCAGATATATTAAAACTCCTAGCCCTGGTTCTCCACTATCAGAAAACCCATGAAATTGGATTTTTTAATATTCTTCCGTTCTCAACCAACGCGAAATTGTTGTCCGAAACTTCAAGTCACAAGGTCTTGAACTCTTCATCCCAACCAATTGTTGACCTCCATAAAACTTGTGTGAGCAATTTTCCTTTCGTGATAACAGGCAACATGTATCCAATTGGATCATATCTGTGCTATACCACTCACTACTTTCATTTTTGTTATTTCTACTCCAATCTCCTTGTTTTTTACTACAAATGTGAACTTGTCCTTCTTTATGAATCATTTTAGTCCTGAAACGGTTGTATCTTTCTCCTCATAAATTATGACACAACTGATCTCATTGCCATAAATGGTGATAGTTTTTCTCGGAATATTACTTTTGTCTACCAATATTCTCGTAATGGTCGACTCTGATTCTCCCTTCAAAACATACTTTGTAAATTCCACTGATATTTCATGTCTCCTAAACCGCATTATAATAACAAATAAGTCCTTCTGTCATTCAATGACACTTTTTTATCCGTTTTGCAGCTAGCATCATATACAATGCGATTATCTTTTGGCACACAATGGTGTGGTATACAGGGTGTTCCGTACTCGAGTACATTAAATTGAAAAACGATTCCTTGACACAAGGGGAATAAAACATTGTATTGGAGGGGGGCAATATGTAGCGTTTAGGATTTACAGGGTGTTCAATGATTTTGGTCGTCTTCGTGACCCGTCCCAACATTATACAACTATATCTTCATTTTTCACTATAAGGACATATGGTGTTGTCAATGAAAAATCGCCAAAATCGTCTCACGTAATTTATGGACGACCTCTAACTTGGTATAATCCAAAAACTCTCCTCTATGAACTCCGTTTTATGTACTGAATACCATGGACAAATTTCTAATACAAATTTTTTTTTATGACAAACAGATCTCATTTAGCTCCAACTATTTTCCTTGCCGTCGGCAGAGTAGCAAACCTCTTTTAACTCTTCTAACTCTTTCGATACAATTATTTTTATTTTCTATATTTACCATTATAACCGGTAAAAAGCTCCTCCCATTTTCCTCCAAATAATCAAACCACCTCACGCTCAGCCCGTTAACGATTGCTTTAAAAACTTCAATTTATGCGGCTCATCAAACTCAACTATTTCAATAATTGTCCATTGAACTCTCCCCATCTGTTATGAATTACTCCTTGTGGCGGTTTTGAGCTTACATTCACATCAATGGTTTGCTTTTGCCCTCCTTGGTCTCCTCCTTTATTCTCTCCAGCGACTCGTTCAGTTTATCGCCTCATGTGCTCCATTTTCTTTTTTATCATCTCCATCACCTCAAAATATTGTCCCTCCGCATTCTCCAACTCCTCCACTGCCTCCTCATTCATCCTCCAAAAATTTTAGATGAGATTCATTAATCCTCATATGACATGGCGCAGTTGAGCATCTACTCTGGTTCTGTTAGCATCAAATTTAAGACTGTATCATGTAAATAAATTATTATAGTGTCAAACGGTTGCATTTTACTATTAAATGAACACCGGGCCATAGGACCCGCAGTAGTAGTCTAATGAAGCATCTATTGAATATTCTACTTCCAAGAAAGTGTATATTACGTATAATTACATTGGTGACCTAACCACGCTGACTATATTGGTTAACGAGACATTCTTAATAACCTATATACCTATATACCTATTTTTGTGTAATTTTCTCCAATAAATTTATTATTAGGTTCCATTCACTCTAATTGTTATTATCAAACTCCATTTATTATTATTAAGCTTCATTAACTTCGATTATTATTAATGACTATTATTAATGATTATTGATGACTATTATCGCGATTTAAACTCCAATTTTTCTCCTAATTACTCCCTTTTGCTATGCAAAATTATTCTCCATTTTACTACATGTGACTGTATTTCACCATTTTTCTGATCCGGCTCGAGAAAACATAATTTTCGATAGTTACTGGTAGAACTGATAGAAATAAAACACAATAGTTGGGAAAAATGATTAAAAAACCCAACTTTTATTCCTTCTTCTAATAATAGTAACTAGTTTCAAATTAAAAGGTGCCTTAGCTACATTAGCTACGTCATCTAAATTTCAAAAAATCATTTTTTTTTTTGTTGTTGTTTTAAGGTGTTTACAAAGAAAAATACATTAGAAAATTAACGAAAAATCTGATTTAAAAACTGATAAAACGATTTTTGCTGCTCACACGACAGAATTTAATTTACCGAATTACCGAGCGCCTACTGAATTTCAAATGTGGTAAAACTGGTAGAACTGATAGAAATGAAACACTATTTCTAGTTGGGAAAAAATGTTAAAAAAACTCAACTTTTATTCTCCAGTATTCTTCACAAGAACTCCACTACTTTACTCCTCGTCTACTACTGACTGACACATCGAACTGCGAAGTTAGCTCAGATTTTTGGTATACAATTGTATTTCATGAAAAATACAATAGAAGTGAGCAAATATGAAATAGATTAGTGATGAACATAAAATTGTTTTTGAAAATTATAAATAAAATATAAAAATTATAATTTATTTTCCTAATTACCACACTCCTTTATATTTTACGAAGCAACAATGACATTACCTGCTGCATTTATGTATATAATATAATTTCGTCATTAAAAGATATATTGCAGCCCAATACTGTTTCCAAAAGACAGTTAACATTTAAAACTGACACCACTTTTCATCATAGATATTTTTTTTTCCATCGAAAATGGAAAAGAAAAATATGTCAGACTTACATATACATATGTCATATCTCTGATGAATCGTCCACACGATCATATAATCTGACATATTTATACAGTCACCTTAAAAAGTCTTCATACACCGACAAAAACGGGCTTCCAGTGGTTTGATCAACGATCAGTATCAACCAAACGTGAACAAAAATTCACAAGAGGATGGAAACAAAGCTGATATGTTCAAATATGCAGTAACTCTACAAGTTTATCAATTAACTAATAAATTCACTTTATTTCACTCAAAAAAGTCGTCATACACAACAACTAGTAATTATAAAGTACTTAAATTATCAAATATTGATCAATTTAATAATTGGTTGGGCCCCCTTTAGCATCGATACATTCTCCTGAACGATTTGGCATCGAGGGAACGAAATTTCTAAAACCTCCGAGGGTATATCCAAGCTTGCAGCAGAGCAAGTTCTAACTCTTCCTTGATGGAGTAACTTAGTTTCCGAAATCGTCTCTCAAGCTCATCCCACAGATGCTCGATGGGATTCAAGTCCGGAGACTGTGGAGGAGAGTGAAGCCGTTTTGGGGTGTTGTATAGCAACCAATCTCTCACAACCATTGCTGTATGTTGTGGATTGTTATCCTGTTGAAATATCCAGCTGTGATGGGATATGTTTTCGGCTGACTGCTTGAGATTGCCTCGCAAAATATTCAAATAGGCATAACAATCCATTTTCCCCTCAATAATGACGAGATTCGGCTATATTCCTGGATATTGCACAGCTTTTGATAAGATATGGATCAAAGTTCGAGTGCAAATAGCTGATTTTTCCAATACGAGAACATTACCAACAGAACGAGACATAAATGCTGGGGTTCCACAAGGGAGTGTCTTAAATTTCATTGAGTTGAGCAAGCGAAGCTTTTATGCGTCGACGAAATATAAAACCTTTGTAACCAAACTCCTCCTAGACCGTTTGATCAATCGATCTCAAATTTTACATACTAATAGTAAATTTGACGGTGAGTGACAGCATCTACTTTTTGTTACTAAATTCGCGAAAAAAAAATCACTAGGGGTAGGTTTCTAGTTAACCATTTTTCTGATAAACGAGCCAAAATTAGTACGAAGGTTTGTGTCATGGAAATCTAAATTTAGATTTTATGTATAAAGTACGATCACTGCGTTTCTGTCCAAGAACTCCAAAATATACGGCAAATGAAATACAATTCATGATGAAGGGATAGTAAATAAAGTGTAAACTTTACTCATGGTAAATTTGTAGTTATGCGTTGCAAATTTTCACATTTTATTTTTAAAATTTGTGCGATCTGGTTAACAATTTTAAAGAAAATAGTGTTGATTATAAATAAATAGTTTGTTTTTTTGGGTTGTAAATTAGCAAGGTATTATATTAGCAAGGCTAGATAATTATGTTCAAATGGGCATTATACCTTGTAAATGGTGTTTTTTTTTAGAATGAAGTGTTGCATTGCAAGCTGCAGGAATAATCATAGAAATAGCAGAAATGGAGTATCCTTTCATAGGTAAGTTTTGTGTTGTGATGCAAAATTTTAAATATTTGGGTAAAAAGGTACATATGCAGTAATGTGAGGGTTTTTTTTATAAATTTTTACTTCATATTTACATTTTCGCCGGTCAAGTTTGTTGTTTACTGGAGAAACAATTTGTGTGCAATCGATGACCAGTGTAGTAGATGTGATGGGGTAAGTGTAAATACAAAAAATAAATTCCGATTAACAATGCGAACTCCCATTTCATTTAATTAATTTCATTTAATTTTACATTCGCAGGCTTTCCGCTGATTGCGTTCGCAGGACATGCTGGATTGAATCTCTTGGTCTTTCGAATATCAAATTGACCAAGAGTTCATTCGTGTGCTCGGCTCACTTCACAGCAAGTGATTTTATACAATAATAGGTGGCAAAAGGAACTTGTCTGATACTGCAGTTCCTCGAATAACCGTAATTTTTTCATACTTTTTATCATGCTTTAATAAATCAAATCTTTTAGATAATTGTGCCAGTTGTAAATTCATCTGTGCATATGGACAATGGAAGCAGAACAGATGAAAGTATGACCGAATATGACGAAATTGTAAGGAAAACTTTCTTTTGGAAAAAAATATTTTACTTATTTATTTCTTTCTTGTTTTAGATGATTCCCCAACAGTTAGACCTCGTGCAAAATACTCGTACATTCATTTATCTGCAAGCAAATGAACATTCAAATATTCTAGAGCAACAAGAACTTGTAGGAACCCTTTATTGTAAATTCTATAATAGAACTAATACCTTGCTTTATTTAGATATATTCCCCAATGCTATCAGCTATGGATTCTAGTGATCCATGCCTGTGTGTGGCAGTAAGTAAACCGATTTACTTGTTCTATATGTTAATTTGTGTATATGTCAATATAATATAATGAAAAAAATTGTAATAATAGAGCCTTGATAGTGCTTGTCACATTAAGTGATGCGAAGCCAATCAAAGCTCGTTTGCGCATTCAGCAAGAATAAAAATATCCAAAAATGATGTGTTTTCCAGTTTAAAAACGTTTCAGCTGTCAAATACACTACCGACGAAAAGTTTCCGGACAAGTTAAAAATTATTAGAAAACCTATTGAAGAATAACGAGTAACAATAAAATCAGTTTTATTTAAGAAATATAACAGAATAACATTTGAGAACTAATTTTTCTTATAATAATATACATAAATTTCCTATTTTACAAGTAATAATTAAACATTCTTCTCATCAAAAAAACCACCTCTAACTGAGAGAACTTTATTGACTAAACGGGTCATTCTATCGACCAGTTTTTCCAACGCAGGCTTGGGTATTGGACTCCACGATGTTTGAAGAGCCTCCCAAAGACCGTCCAAGGACGTGGGATTTAATTTCTTGACTTGTCTATCCAGTTCATCCCACAAATATGGAATTCTTGGGGCTCATACGCTGCTTGGGAAACGTGCGTTATTTATACAGTAGATTCATCAAAACGGGAAAACTGATTTTCATTCCCTTGTATAAGCTCAAACAAGATCATATTGAGCTCTTCTTTGCTTCGATCCGTCTAGGTTTGGAAAATAACAACAATCCATCCGTAAAAACTGTTTGCATCAGTACACAAGAAACTAGTTTTTGGATGTCAACTATCATAGCTACGTTTCCATTCCATCGGAACTGACGGAACATGCGAGGCATGTAGTAGACTACATTGCGAGCTGTGTCGTGTTTAAAATATGCAAAGCCTTAAGATGTTGCATCTCTGTTGAAGCTGTGCAAGGCAACTCTTATTCTACATCTCTTATTATTAACAAGACCAGAGGTTTTCTAAAAAATCCATCAAAGAGTGTAGTAGGAATTTGTCTACAAGTTGAAAAGGAGATAAGAATAGCCAGCCGCCTTTCCAATTAAAACGGCTTGGAAAAATTAATACACAACAAAATATCTGCAGCGGTACACAAGTACTTCATGGGGAAAAATTTATTTGAGGAATATAAAAATCATATGCATACCACTCTCCATCACAGCCTTCTGCTAAAATTAATTGTGCAAAAATTCCTGCGCACACGGTTTTATTTCCTCGCCAAAAAACAGTCAGAAAAATTACACTTCGGCCAAAGCAAACAAAAGCTGTAGTAGGTTGCGTTTGCGAAGTCTTCCTTAGTTCTAATCCCATTGTGAGCCCTATTTAATTATAGTTTATATTATTATTATGTGTGGTTGATTAACGACCAATTTTACTGACAAAAATAACAAAATTTGTTATTGGTTCGCGTTTTTATTTAACGTTTCAAGGCTAGGTGCGTGTCCTCATCAGAATTCTACAAATAATAAAAACAAAAATGTCAAAAAAAACAGATTCACATGACTAATTTGGTGGGAAAATAAGTAAATGAATAAAAATAAATATGGTTCTGACCTTATTGAAAAAGAAGAAACCATTTGTCCATGTTGCTAATAAATAAGTGTAAAGCATGGATATCCAACGAGTAGTTGTTCCGTCACTACTTGTTCAACTACTTTGAGAAAAAATTCCTTCATTTTCAGGCAGAAAAATATCAATAGAAATAGGCCTTGAAAATTTGGGAATTGTTTCTTCAAAAACTCCTTAGTCAGTCGTCTCTCGTGTCCGTGTGTGTACAACTAATCGTCATATAATCCGCCCTATAATTACAACTAATCGTCATATAATCTACCATATAATTACAACTAACCGTCATATAATTTGATATTCTGTATGAACATCAATTACAAAATTAATAAAAAAATAGTGAGTTTTGTTTCTCTTTGTTAATAAAATAATCCGTATTTTATTTTATCTCAAACTGACTTAATCCATACACCCCTTTTGAACCAAATCTCCCTAATTAATAGTGTCGTGAAATATATATATATAAAGTCACAACATTATATATGGTCCTTCGAGCCGGATAATCGATGGTTATTATCCCGTACGTGAAAAAATTAACAAAAAAAACTACATTGAAAATTGTGAAAAAGTGATATCACAAATCTTGAAAATCTTGAACAATTTACATACCTGATTGATTATGAACAAACTATACCAAAAATTTGTGAACAATTTACATCCAATATCGTGAAAAAACTTAACCAAAAATCTGTGAACAATTTATATAAAAAATCGTGAAAATACTCTACTCAAACTTGTGAAGAATTTATAGCCGAAATTGTGAGAAAACTATTCATATAATATATATACACATTTAAATTCCAAGATTATTCAAAACTAAAAATGACGACTAAATTCAAAATCGGTCAAATTAAAACAGCTATCACAAAATTCAAGACCTTTCTAAGTGAATATACAGATTCGGCAGTAAGCCAAGCCTAACTCAAACAAAGAATTAATAACCTGAACGATGTGATGAAAAAACTAACAGCTCTCATTGAAAGCATCGTGTTAGAATTCCCAGATGAACTCAACGAACATGGCGCAGTTGAAGATTCGATAATGGAAGACTACATGGATATCATGGCTGAATCTGAAGTCCGAAGATCATCGAAAAATAGTACACCAATCAACAACAGTGGACAAGAAAATCAATTACCACTCGTGAACTACACTAATCCTGAATTATCTTGTTCGAAATTACAAAAACTTGAACTAAGGAAATTCGATGGCAATATTGAGCTCTGGAAAACATTTTCAGATTGGTTCCCAGAAAACATTCATAAAGGAAATGTCAGTGATAGTACCAAACTACAATATTTGCATGACAGTTTGACTGGAGAAGCAGCAAGAACCATAGCTGGATTCGATTCGACAATTAAGTGTGGCAATTACCAAGAAGCATGGGAACTTCTCGCGTTGACGTACAATAACGACAGAGTTACTACATTTCGATACTTCGAGTTATTCATGGCGATTCACAAAATGAGGAATAGTTCTTCGGATTCAATAAGACAACTCGTTAATGAAGTGCAAGTGCAAATACGCAAATTAAAAGTGATGAATCACCCAACTGACCAATGGGATGTGCCGTTGGTGTATATAACATTAACCAATATGGACGATAAAACCAAACGTCAATGGAACAGAAAAATCCAAGGAACGCCAATTCCTACATTCGACGAACTCGTTACTTTTCTCCGTGAAGAAGCTACAAGACTACAAACCAGTCAAGCAGATAATACTAACGCACATTCAAGAGCCAAATTTCCTATGGAGAGGAATCAACATAAGCAAAAGCAGACCCTAACCACGATTATGTTTAGGACGGTGGAAAGGTACGGGCATCCTACGCACCGTTGCAATAAGCTATTGGATATGACAGTACTTCAACGCATTAATGCAGGCAGACTGGCAAAGCTCTGCTTCAACTGTTTACGTGGTAACCATCGTACCAACGAGTGCAATCGAGACGATTGTTTCAAATGTAGTAAGCATCACCACACCATATTACATTTAGAAAAATCAGATACAAAACAAGGAGAAGAAGAAAACATTACGGCATGACTAACAAAAAACTCGAGCCATCGAAAAAACAGCATCGGAGTACTCAACCACGGCTAAATGGAAGATTTGATGGTAACTGCAATGGTTAATATTCTAAACAACAATCATCGACCAATTCGTTGTCGTGCAATATTGGATACAGCTTCGACAGCAAACTTAATTACAACGCGACTAGCTAATAGCCTTGGTTTACCCAAACAACAATATGCATTATCTATTGGTGGACTCGGTGATATACAAACATCAACATCGCAATCGATTACAGCTACCGTACTTTTCAAAAACCGTGCTACCGATACAGCACTTTTCAAAAAACTCTTCAATTTTTCACGGTACCAGAAATTACCAAAATACACCAAGGCAATCACATCGATCGCAAAATAGTCGATATCCCCGAAAATATCAACCTAGCTGATCCGACATTTCACATTCCTTAGACAATTGATTTACTCATCGGCGCTGGCCCAACGCTATCAATGATTTTACCACACAATCAGGCGCTATCGAAACCAGGATATCCAGATTTGTTCCTACAAAACTCATCGTTGGGTTGGATCCTCGGTGGTACCATAACAATGCCATCGAAATTGAAGAAACCAATTCCTTCCAACCATACAATAGCATATCATGTAACCACAAAACAAGCCCTTAAACTGGAAGAGGGTCCAAAAGCCAAACACTGGACGGAAGAAGAGCTGGTATGCGAAACCATCTTTAAAACGAAGCATCAACGAAATCCGGATGGGAAGTATATAGTTGCTTTACCATTCAATACAAACAAAACATTATTAGGCGAATCACGATCGCAAGCACTCAAACGACTCACATATCTGGAAAGCAAATTTCAAAGACAGCCAGAATTCAAGAAACAATACACAGCCGTAATAAAGGATTATATGCAATTAGGACACATGGAATTAGCGAATAATTATACGCCAGGATCAGAGGGTTTTTATTTACCTCATCACGCAGTTATTAAGGAATCAAGCGCCACTACCAAGCTGCGAGTGGTGCTTGATGGATCTGCAAAATCATCATCTGGGCTATCTTTAAACGATGTGAAAATGAAGATTAATTGACGATTAAAAAAACCAAAAACCAAAGTAATTTCTTAGCCTAAGACTGGCGATTGAATTAGTTTTAGTAGTGTAAAAATCAATAAATATTAAATAATCAATTGCACTAATTATAGTTTCCAACGTTGATTGAAATTTTTATCGGAGTAGTACAGGCGGCCCACGACTTTCGCACATAATTGGTTCCAGAAAGTGTGTGCGAATGTTCGAAAATAGAGAGATGTAAAAAAATATGCACCAAAAACGGTGTTTTAAAGTATTTATTTATCAATATGTACACATAATGAAGTCAAAAGGTGTGTTAAGTGCTTTCGAGTCTTTCCTCTAAAAACTTGTCAAATTGTTAGTTGAATACCACCCTTTTCTTTCTTTTCTTGATAAAGATTTCTATAACATGTTGTGTCTTTCTCAATTTCGAGCGCAGAGTATTAAATTCCGCGGACGTAGAATGGTGCCGCCTGCAATTTCAATAAAAATTTAATTTGTTTTGACGTGAAAACGTCTTTGTTCTCGTTGAGTATGTACATTGGTCTAACTTTCTTATGTTACAAAACACTGTCATATTTCAATCGCTAATAGCTACGAGACTAATAATGCGATAACAACGGCTGAGGACACAATAAATAGAACATACCTGTACGTATTTATTGTGCAGTGTTTGTTTTGCCCATGACGTCATCGGACTAGTGTAAACGCGTACGCGTAATTGTTGTTAATTAGAGAAAAATAATAAATTAGTGTAGCGTGAGAGCCCGCTTAGCTAGGATGTTGGTTTAGGTGGCTTTGTGAAAAGCTTTAAAAGAGCTTTAAAAAACTACCAGGACCTAAAGTGAAACAATAAAAATATACGCCGAAATATAATTAAAAATTTGTCTCATATGGGCCGTAAATATGCACCGAATTGTAAAAAACTCGCATCAACAAAAATTAAAAAACCAAATATATCCAGTGTTGAGTAAGACCCAGAGCTACGGCTTCATCGAAGAAAAGATGAAAAAACGACGCAATACAATATACTTGTGATTTATCTATTCTGTAACCGTAATACTCTAATAATGATTGTATTTAAGAGATTGATAATTATAGTACATATTAGTACGAACCACATGTTACGCTTTTTTGACGTGCAAAAGTCTTTTAAGTACATTAAGACGTATTTGGGCTAGAGTAACCGGCTACGCGTGGGTGTTGTTAATTAGCGTTGTGTAAAATTATAAATTAGTGTAATGTGAGAACGCGTGTAATTAGGACGTTCGTTTGTGTCTTTGTAAAGAGCTTGAAGAAAACTACTGAGCCATCAATTGAAACAATAAAATAAATAAAAAAAAGAAATGAAAGTACAAAATTGGGCGGATTCACGACGGAATAATATGCAGACATAATATTTCTATGGATTTTGCGACGGAAATGCGAATGCAGCGCGGTTAGAATACATATTTACGAAGATCTCTTCAGCGGAGATTACCGAATGGGAGAACTATAGCAAATTGTTACAGAAGGCTTAGGGGAACTGGTAGAACAACCAGCCGATACAATTTTTTTACTCCCCTAATGTCAAGGAATACCCTGCATAAAAATACATGACTACATTATCAAATTTTAATTGTTGACTGCCGGACAAAAAAAACAGAGCATCCCATTTGTTCATATAATGATTACAATTTTTCATGTAATAAGTAAAACAAATGGGTCATCATTTTTACAAATGAAAAGTGTGTTTTATTGTTAACATTTTATTCAAGAAAAATTATAAATTAATTTTATTTTTACAAGCTTACAGTCAAAAAAAGTAAACATGAATTTAAGAACTTTAAATAGAAAAAAGAGATTACACAAAGTGGGAATAACCATACCAGAGCAATGTGTGTTTTCTCCTCTTTTATAAATCACCTCGGTCTTCGTTGAACTCATCCCGTTGATTTAGTTTTTGAAAGTGTCTTGTGGAATCAGAAAGGCCGAAAGGTACTCATCAACACACCGGGCTGTGTGTGGTGGAGCATTGTCGTGCAAGAAAACGAAGCCATCGCTAAGGAATAAAGCGTGTGGTAGTACATGTTCTTCCACAACCTACCGTACGTACCGTGCAGCAGTCAAAGATCCATTGTTTACGATGAATAGCTCTGTGCAAGTGTCCGAAGTAATTCCTCCCCACACCTTTATTGAGCCACCTTGAAAAAATAAACTGTCCGGGCCTATCACTGGGCGTATCGCTCATTATGTCACCTGTACACTTGACCACTGGGCCATAGAAAGCGATTCTGGTTTCGTAAATAGGATAGAAACATGATTTTGATTTGCATTTCCATCAAATCATGGGTAGCAGCCAGTACGTTAAATTAAGGGAAACACCTAAGTATCCTTGGCAGATGTGAGTATCAGATAGTGCTTAAAGGTTGACCCGATCCTCCCACATATTTCATGTCTATCAGCATTTTCAAGGAAATAAATAAAAAACACTTTTCTACAATTTTAAGTGTATTCCGTTGTTTTTGTCCAGCAGTGTACATATGTAAACGAAGAATAAATTGTCAACAATGCTTTATTTTTTCTAGATACTTCTTATAAAAAATAAATATATACGAAAAATATAGTATTTTATTATTTTATGTTAATTTACATATTTTTCGTTGCCAATTATTTGTGTTAGAAATAAATTTTCCTATACAATTTTATTTCATCATGTTCTTATATACAGTACCGTCTATAAGTATTTGAACACTTGCATATTTCTGTGTATAACGGAAATAAATCAGGACTATTTAGATTTATTATTAGGCAAATCACCGTATCAATATCATTGAACCGGAAATATCGCCCAAATTATAGTTGCGACCTAATTGTTTTCCTTAAAAACAATAAAAAAAAACTTCCTTGTACTTGAACGTTTTGCGGCATTCCTTTTATATTTACCGCTACCGTTTTAATATTTAAGCAATCTTTTAAAATAATCTTCCTTTAATTATCGTCCCTAACTCGACTAGAGAACGTCGTATTTGTAAAACAAAGTTTAATTTTCTTGAAGTAATCAACAATTTTTAACGGTCATGTTTTTTGTTTTGGTTTTATGACATCACGAACGGCGTGAAAATAACAGTTTTCGTGATTTTACTTTCAACAGTAATGTTTTTTTAATTTCACAGGTTTGAAGCACGTTGTTGGTTTTTACAGAAAATACTGATGCTATTTGATTGTTATTATCTTGTGAGTATTCTACGTTTCAATATTCATCGATTGTTTTTCCAAGGATCTTTTTACGACTAAGCAGTTTGACTACTAGACTACTACTACTACTACTGAAAAGTTTGTTTTGTTGTTAACATATCTAAGAATTAAACATATTAAACTAATTTTGTTTTTATAAACTTACAGCAAAAACAAAGCACATAAATACCGAAAATTTCACAAATTGAATTTAAAAACTAAAAGAAGAAATTTGCAAAAAAAGACAACAACTTGGAACAAAAATACTCTAGTAATGTGTATTTCCTCCTCTTTTACAAATCACCCCAGTATTCCTTGAACTTATCGTGTTGATTAAATTTTTGATGGTGTCTTGTTGTATAAGTTCAAACTTTTTCAGCGCAAGCGGCAATCTTGTGGGCATCTACTTGGTTTTGGTGATTGATTGTGAATCCTTTAAGGAAGACCCAGATGTGCTGTATTCGATTCAAGTCTAGACTACCTGCTGGCCAACTCGTGTGATGTATCCCAATCTCCCAAAGGTACTCATTAACACACAGAGCTGTGTGTGGTCGAGGCTTGTTGTATATCAAAACGAAGCTATCACTAATATTACTATTACTAATTATTACTATTTATTGATCAACAACTGATTTTGAAAAATTTACACAGAACTTCGAGGAATATAAAGAAAGTAGATTTACACAGAGTAGCTTACATAGAATCGAAACAAAACTGATATAAAAAGAGCAGTATGATGACAATTACATTTGTTTATAAGCCTTATCTAATACCAAGGGACGGTATATATTGAAATGAGAACTGAAATACTGAAAAAAGCCTTCATATATGGTTTTTCGATAAATGAAGTCCTCTTTTATAAATTGCTCCTTGCAGAGCCGATAGTCTGTCCCTCACCCCTTTCCCTCACACATCTTTCCACCTTATTCCATCAACTCCCGTTACCTCACGCTCCTAGAAAAGGTGCTTTAGATATTCCTTTTCTCTACCGCAAACTCTACACATTTGCTCTTCCTTCCGCAACCAGTATTTGCACGCCCTCGACTCATTTACTACTCTGAAGCCTGCACTTCTACCCACTTCCCCTTCTCTTCTATTACTGGCCCCTCTTAAGTATTTAGGTTTCTCCTCTTCTAACAACAAAGTCCCCACCTCTTCCGCGTATCTCGAATCCCTTATTCCTTCCTTGCTTTTCAGCCTTTCAAGATCCCTCCCCACACTTTCTAACTCTCTCCAGGACTCCCTCCCTTCTCTTCTGCTACGCGCCCACTCTTCTTCTAACCACCCTCTTTCGCTGAGAAACTTGTTTCTGTCATGCACCAACTCTGAGCCTATCAGCTTTCCATCCAAGAGCCTGATATACTCCCTTCTTAAGTCCCATTCCTCCAAATTTCACCACTTCTCCTCCACCTTGATTGCTCTTGAAGCATTTCTCACCGCAAGTTTCTCCCGTTCTGTTTTCTTCAGCAGCATTTGCGCTGGGATGGACCTGTCTAACCGGAGGCACCATCTAAGGTACCTCTCATGAACTCTTTTCACTCCCTGTCCTTCCCTCCACCCCCAAATTTCTGAATCATAGGACAATGAACTTCAAATGAGAGCGTCAAAGAGCCTCATTTTCCCTTCCCTGTTTTCCCCCAAAAATCCAAACTTTTCCCAGTAACCGCCTCGCCTTTTTCCCTAAGAACCGAATGTTCGCCTCATCCCGATTATTCGTTTCCAGCATGTACCCTTAGTAAAGGAGTTCTTTTTCTTCCTCTATTTTTTCCCCTCTCGATTGAATACTCATTTCCTTCCATCTTCCCCTCCCTTTCCTGAACCTCATCACCTTAGACATCTCCACGTTAATTTCCAACCCTTTCCCCTCTGAATACCTACCAATTACAATCCATTTACAATTTCTTGTGGTCCCTCCCTGGTTTCTAGCACCAAAGACGCATCATCCGCGTATGTTATTAACCATATATTTTTTTCTCCCTAGCACCAGGCCAGCTTCTCGATGCCTCCGAATTTTTCGCTCTAGATCAGCAAACGCTACATTGAATAGCAGCGGGCTAAGAGGGCAGCCTTATCTGACTCCTTTACCAGACCAAAACTCTGCCACTGTTTTCTTACCCTCCACCACTCTGCTTAAAGTTTCTCGATAGATTTACGCCATCACCTCCCTCATTCTTCCCTCACTCACCAATCTGTAACTAATCCATCATCTCCAAAATCACCCTTCTATAGATATTATCAAATGCAGCTTTTAGATCCGCAAAATAAACCAATTTGCGTCACTCCCAATTTTCCCTCCCCTACCAGTCTTCTATTCTTGCCGTCATAATTTCCACATATAGCTTGTACCCTGAATACATGAGTGTAACCGGTCTGTAGTTTTTTGTCATTCTTTTGCTGAACACCGGCTTAAACACTCCAACCCTCCATTTTTTCCAGATGAAACTCAAAAACATTGCAGAGGATTGGTGCGTAGCATGCTCAATATAAAGAAAAAAGACAAAATAAGAAATATGAAAATAAAAAATATAACGAAAGCAACAATGGAAATGGGTAGGACATGTGGCGAGACATACAGACATGAGATGGACTGTAAGAACGACAATTTGGAAAAGCCCACAAAGCCAACGGAAAAGAGGAAGACCCATGACACACTGGGAACACGAAAGAAAATAGCAGGCCCTCACTGGATCAATGTAGCACAGGATTGAGACACATGGAAACCTCTGGAGTAAGCCTTTAACCAACAGGGGTTCTTACAGGATACAATCAAACAATTTATAATAAATTACTAACATTACTATTAAGAAACAAAGGAATTAAAATTTACTTTAAGAAACAAAAGGGCTTTATTATTATTATCATCATCATCATCATTATATTTATGGTAACAAAAATTTTGTAACTCTTTTTATGGGCAAACTACATTTCCGATTTTAATGAAAATGCACAATTTGAAAGATATTTTGCCGAAGATGTGCAGAATATACTTTTATTTGAAATTGGTCAAGTAGTTTAGCTGTAATTAATAACAATAATTTCAGTGCATTTGTTGTTGCGATGAGAATTCGACAATATCTTTTGCTCATGCTCTTATCAATTGTGTGCAATGCATATGCGTGACGGTGAGCCATATGTAGATATGCCTTTGTGGTGCGTAATTCTTTTCAGTGTGACCAGATTCAGATTCAACTTAATGCTAAATGTTCGGGTAAAATCTGCTAAATTCTGCTCAACTTTTTGATAGAAGCTTTGATTATAGTTTTCAAATTTAATTTTTACTTTTAGGTATCATCTTTCTCTGGTGTGTCGGTATTTTGAGTTTTGGGCCATGTTGATAATATATTGTGATTCCCGATTCTAGCTGATCGTTCACTGATCTGTCCAATTTTAGCTCCCTGTATTCGGTGTCAACTTTTGTGCATGTCAGGCTCATGTACCAAAATGGGAAATTTTGAAACTGTATTGAACAAAAATCCGAATTCTTCTTAAATAACATTTTACGGATCAAGAAACTACATTTGCTCAAATATTTTACTGATAGGCAATCGCAATTTTCAAAATAAAATCAAAGAAAGTTGGTAAAGGCCGAATCCTGTAAATTTTCTGCTGAAATTCGAAGTAATTATGCTAAATCTGCCAACTTTTCTATTCTGTGACATAATCCGCTAAGTTCTAAATTGGTAGTGAAATCTGGTCACACTGATTCTTTTACTCATGCTTGTATCAGCGCATGAGAAATGCATATGCGTGAGTTGATAAGTAGATATGGCTGTGTGGTGTATAATTAATGGGTTGGAACAAAAGTCATTGCGTTTTTTGTTATGATTTTCAAAGCAACCTTATTTACATAACTAACAAACATCAATCAATGATATATTGGCCGTTTTGTTCAATGACCTTTTGCCATCTTTCGCTTAACTTCATTATTCCTCTTTCGTAAAAAGTTTGATCTTTAGACGAAAAAAACTGAACCAATTCATTTTCGACTACCTCATTAGAATCGAATGATTTTCCATTCAAATTGTTTTGAAGAGAACGGAATAAATGATTATCTGACGGTGCAAGGTCAGAACTGTACGCAGGATGAGGTATCACTTTTAGCCAAACGCCAATAATTTTTGGCGGGTGACCACAAATGTGTGGGGTCCAACGTTGTCGTGATGGAAAATTACGCCCTTACGATTTGCCAGTTCTGGCCGCTTCTCCTTAATTTCTTTGTCAAATTCTATTAGCTGGCGACAGTAGGCTTCTGAATTGACGGTTTCGTTCCTTGGCAGCAGCTCAAAATGAACAATTCCTTTGAAATCCCACCAAATACTCAGCAAAACCTTCTTTTGATGAATCTCCGCTTTTGATGTCTATTGCGTAGGCTCATCTGGCTTGCTCCATGATCTTTTTCGCACGTCGTTATCGTAAACAACCCATTTTTCATCGCCTGTCATGCTGCGCTTTAAAAATGGATCGGTAGCGTTACGTTTCAGATGGAAATGCGTTTGGTGAGATGAATTTCTTTCAATTTGTGGGGAACCCAAATGTCGAGTTTATGAATATACCCAATTTCTTTTAAATGTCTTTGAACGCTTGTATGTGATACATGAAGCTACTCTGCGATCTCTCATGTCGTACTACGCCGGTTATTTTCAACCATTGCTTTTATTTCGTCGTCATCTGCTTCAGTTGGCCGCCCAGAACGTGGTGCATCTTCGAGTTTAAAATTTTCGGAATGCAAACGAGCAAACCAATTCTGACAAAGGCGTTCTTTTATTGAGTCCTCACCATAAATTGCACATAGTTTTTTACGAGCTTGCACTGCGTTTTTACCTTTTCTGAAGTAATAGAGTAAAATGTGACGAAAATTACCGTTTGGTATATCCAATTCAAATCAATATAAAACTATAAATGATCGACAAAACTCAAATCTTTTCTACTGAATAACTAATTATATGTCAACTGTTATATGCCACATAAGGTCTGAAGTTTGCAATGGTGAAAAACTTGTTAGCATCGCCACAACCATCTAGCGTTAAAAAACGCAATGACTTTTGTGCCATATTTTGTTCATGTTCTTATGAGAGCGTGAGCAATGCATATGCCTGATCATGAGGAAGAGAAATTGTCCACTTACACACCCCAAAGCCATATCTACACATGCCTCACGCTACCGCATATGCATTGCTCATTCTCTGATAAGAAAAGAAATTGTGCATTTACACAGCTCAGAGCCATATGTAGATATGCCGTTGGGGAGTACAATTAGAGCGCGAATAACGCATATGCGTGAGGGTGAACCACATGTAAATATGCCTTTGTGGTGTGTAATTCTTTTCAGTGTGATCAGATTTAGATTCAACTTTATGCTAGATGTTAGGGTTAAATCTGCTAAACTTTAAATAATAAAATCTGCTAACATATAAATAAGTCACATGAATTATTTCAAAATTGTCAGAAAATATTTGCTTTTTTCTTATACTTCCACCTTATACAGCCTTCCTAAATTTTTGCTTAAGTTTTGACACTAACAAACTGCCCACTTTATATTGAGAATGTATATGAATATAGTCTGTATACTTCAATCGATCTCAAAATAAAAACGCTTTCAAATTTTCAAACTGTTTTTCTCAACTGGTCCTCATTTAACTCATGCAAAAATAAGTCGTGTCCGTTTATCCATTTTTCAATTAGGTTGATATCCTATATTTGTTGAAACCGTTATTTTTCCCAAGCTCGTAGAGCGCGCGACAGCTTCAACGGGTACTTGCCCCGTGCTCCCAAGTACGGTTATCTCCAACTGATATCATTATACAGAATTTTCGTGAACCACTATAATCAATTCCAAACAACCGATTCCAAACTTCATAGAATGCAAAAACTCAAACAGTCAGCCTTTAAAAGAATGTCGCACGCACAACCGTCCTCGTCGGCAGCTCAATGTCAACTTCCGTTATAGTTGTTATATGGTTTTGTTTGATTTATAATTTTGTTTATTGTTATATAATTAATTTATGAAAATATTTGGTACACCATCTAAATATATTATAAAATAATTCATTGTATTATATCTATATATGAATAGGCGACACGTTTTTTTGTTATCCCTTTTACAGGAAACCAGGTGGACTTAACTGGATAAAAATTATACCATTCGAAAGATTAATTCTTCCTCTATGTGCATCACTTACTTAAATTTAATTATAAATAAGTTTAATTCTAAATTGAAATTAAAAAATTCAATGGGATAGTATGTGTAAGTTGAATTTTTGAGTGTATTTTCGTGTACGTGAGTAAATTTTACTCACCAGTTGTACGCATACACATGATTTTTGTTTGTGTTATTTTTGTTGAAAATTTCAGAAAATCCAAAAATCTATTTGCTCCGCGAAAATTTCTTTCAGCCCCCTTTCCCCTTATTACTATGACCCTTTGCCTAAATAACAATGAAACACCAGCTACAAGAAAAATTCGCTCTCAGAGCGCATTGTCTGTCCTTTAGACGTTGCAGTCGTTCCAAAGCACATACGTTCCATGCGTCATTTGTCTGCTCTTACGTGTCTGCTGTTGCAAAGAATTGGGTACGAAGCCATCTATGGGATCGCGACATCTGGATAGTTATTGTCTGTGCCCATAGCGTAAATGATGCTCTTGGGAAGAATGTGTGCGTGTGATTGTTTTGATTTTTGCCTGAAGATATGCAACCAAATGATGATTTTTGGTTCGTGTCCCGAATATATGGCAAGTACTAAATAAGTTGAAAATCAAACCAAATCACAAACAAGTAATCAGATGTCGCATTCCCATACAACGAGTTGGCACCCGATTTTGAAAGCTCTTTTCAGGAGCTTTTGCCAACTCGCTGTTGGGAATGTGAAACGTGGTGAAACTTTGAAGAGCTTGCTCTCTTCAAAGTTTCATTTATCCTTAGGGTGAAAACCGGTTTTGAATTTATTTCATAGATCGCAATGTTCTATGAAATAAATTCAAAACCGGTTATATATTCACGTAGCTACACACACTACCAAAGGGATTGTTGGCGGTGTGTTGGTACACAAATTCTGGTGGCGAATTTTTCAAAAATTCGAATTGAATTTTATTTCCCAACAACAACAACAATCCCTTTGGCGGGTTGAATGACTTTTTGTTCATTCAACCCGTAGCAGGTGAATTTTGAAGGATTATGTAAAATGGTAAGTTTAGTTATGAATTACAGATTACAGAACATTATAGTTTCTGGGAACCATCAATTTATAAATTTTCTTCCGGTTTTTAGGGGTCTTTTCCGGTAAAAATTTGAGTTTTCAACGGTTTTTTGCCCGTAGCGGCTAAACACAGCGTCTTAGAGGGTTAATATGTATGACCGACTCCCATTATTTTTCTGTTTGCTAACTTTTTTTCATACATCATTTCGCTCTAAATTGAGTTTTTAAAAATGTACAGGTAAAAGTTGGGAAATATGATAGAATTCAGATTTTGAATTTGTAACAGTTTTTTCCCCCATAACTGCTAAGCTAAGAATCTTAGGAGGTTCATATGTATGTATAACCAACCCCAATTATTTTTTCATTTCCTATCTTTCTGACATGTATAATTTTTTTCTAGATTGGGTCTTTGAAAATATATAGAAAAGTTAAGAAATATTAAAACATTCAGATTTTGAATTTTTAACAACTTTTTGCTTGTAGCGGCTTAACTAAGAGTCCTAGAGGGTTCATATTTATGAACGACCTCCATTATTTTTTTATTTTTTACATTTTCTTTCTGCGCTTTTGTACTATAAATTGAGTTTTTAAAGGAGTACAGACAAAAGTTAGGAAATATGATAAAATTAAAATTTTGCTCGTAGCGGCGAAACTAAGGATTTTAGGGGGCTCATATATATGACTGACCCCCAATATTATGATATTTTCTATCTTTCTTTTATACATTATTTTTCCCTACCGTGAGTTTTTAAAGGTGTGTCCATACAAAATTCTAATTTTGAATTTTTAACAGTTTTCTACTCTAGCGGCTAAACTAACCTAGAGGGCTCATAGAGGGCTCATATGTATGATCAATCTTTGAAAAACTCAAAACCTAATTGAATTGGATCATATGATTGTCTCCGACCGTATTGAGAATTGCATAGTTTATATAGTTTATAGGTACCTAGTTTATAGTTGTAATTTAATTGTTTAGTTTAAAATTCAATTTAAATACCAAATAAAATTTGAAAGATCATTAAAATAATTTTGTTAAATTATTCAAAGAAAGTTTTGTTTGTAATTTGTTGGCCATTCATTTCATATTCTATATTTGTTAAGATTGAATCAAAAATTTTCCGTTAAGATATACCTAATTTAACGCAAATCATATTCGTATATATTTCTTGTTTTTAAGATTTAATGATGACGTTTATTTTAAGGTGAAAATATTATTAAAATATTATTTTTTTTAGTCCTGAAAAAAGTTATAGTTATAGTTTTTTTCTTAACTTATAGAATACGGACAACTTTTCCATAAATTTAATGAAGAGAAGTCCTTCCTGATGATAATTCTGATAAACTCCTTATTAAAGCAACATAAGCTGAATCTATTTAGCATTCAATTATTGTAGTAAATTTTCAGTAATTTTCGGAAAATGAATAAAATAAAATTTCGGAAAAAATTATATGAATATACATATCTTTAAATTATTGTATATTATTATATGTTTATTGTATATTAAATATTTGTGAAATTTAATTCATTTTAGGGGTAGGGTACACTTAAACTAATTTTGCATTACTGATTTTTTATTAAATTTTTTTTTTTATTTAGATATATTAGACTGAATTAATGTTCATTTTAAGGGGTGGAAAATTTGTTGACCGCCCCCCCCCCCACTACCACCGAGCCATGATCATGTGTATGATTTGTATCAGAATTCTGTTTTAATTCAAAGTTATTGTGTTCGAAGCTCAAAATGTGCACTATACTTCCTTATTTTTGAAACATGGCGAAAAGTGACAAATTCTTTTATGAGCTCCTCGCGGAATTAAATTTAACATTTAGTGTTTTGGAATGGAAAAACCGATTTTTCCAGTCACATCTAACTAAGAATGTACTTTAAAAAAAAATCACTAATAAAAAATTAACTTATGTGTACCCTACTCTATCATTTTTGTCTCCCATAAAATTTAGATCTTCGATTATGTTTTCGGTTAATTGATACTGTTCAAGAAAACTCGTCAAAATATTTTTTTTTTCATTTTTTTATATATAATTTACATATTTTTACCCGAATTAATAAAAACAACCAATACATACAAAAATTTCCATTTCCAACACGGGAAACAGAAATTTTTGTGTGTATTTCCGTGTACGTGAGTAAATTGTGCTCACGCATGTACACACTCAAATGATTTCTGCTGGTGTGAAGGAACCGAAAATTTCAGAAAATGAAAATTTTGTTCCTTCCACCAAATTTTATTTCCCCCCCTTTCTTCTTATTTCGATGTTCCCTTCCCGCAACCATCAAACTAGTCGTCACCAACTAGCAGACAAATTTCGCTCTCAGAGCGCATAAAACATGCGCTCATCAAAAGCTTTATGTCCGCTAGTAGCTGTCCGCTAGTAGCTGTCCGCTAGTAGACAAATTTTGTGCCAACACGATGTATCTGGACATCTGAATAGTTGTCTGTGACCAAATGGATCAATATTCTACTGGGGACACAAACCAAAAAGATATTTAATATGATCATTTATGACAAATACGTGTAATGTTCCCACTCAAACGTATTATCTTTCCCAATGATAATGTGAGGGGTGAGGACCAAATGCAGCCATATCACAGACAATAGGCGTATGTTCATTCTTTTGCTTTTTGCCTTGCAGAAGGCAATCTTTGGCTAATAAAATTGCATTCTTCCAGACAAAATTCAAAACAATGAACATATGGCCACAGACAATAATATGGATGCATTACCACAGATAAATTTAAAGCCATCGTTTGCTTATATCATTATTTTTTGCTAATTTGATAAAAATATAATAAATTTTATATAAAAACTTAAGAAAGTCATCATTTTAAAGTTATCTCTAGAAAACGCGAACATAACTTTCACGAATATTCATGGAAAGCGAGCAAATTTCTGAATTTTATCATATTTCCTAATTTTTCTATGGACCCACATTCAAAACCATAATTTAGAGATATATGATGTATGGCCAAAAGTTGGGAAATTACAAAATAATGGGGAATGGTCATATATATAAACCTCCTAGAATGCTTTGTTTAGCTGCTACGAGCCAAAAACTATTAAAAAAGTGTTGGTTATGAGGAACTTTAAGATCTTTTTGAATTCGCAACCGCATGCGCTAGGTTTTTGAGTTGTAGGTGGGGCCTCAATCAATAAAGCTGTACGTTGACATGCTGAAAGAGATTAAATGATTGCTACTGTAGTCTGAACTAAATCACCTGTTTACTGACAATGCTACTGTATATGGAAAGCCATGCGCGAGCTATTAGAGTGAGCATAGTGAACGAAGGGGGTTGGCGAGCGAAGCGAGCAGGGGGCGCCCCCCTAGTTATTATAAAAATGAGTTTACAAGGGGTCGTCCATAAATTACGTGAGACGATTTTGGCGATTTTTGGCGCCGTAATCTCACGCGGGATTTTTCAAAATGCGTATTTTTGGCCTAACTTATTAAAGAATTTTATAAGTTATTTAAAAAACATAGGGTGGGGTAGTATCGACAGCTTTTTGTAAAATTTATATTAAGGGTTCCTGCATGCCCTTACGATCAAATTGTTAATGCACATACAAACTGTGTTTTGTTGTGCTTAAGATTTTGTAATGAAGAAATGGTTGAAAAACTTAGGAGCCTAAAAATAAAATATTCAAAAGTCCTTTAAAATGACGAATCTGCCCCATGATGGGGGTGGGGCACTTTCGACGGAACAAAAACAGAAAATAAAAAGTAAACAAATTTGTATTTTAATTCAAATATCGTGAAATGTAATATTCTTATGCTATTATTTCAGTCATAGGTACCGTACAACGGGGGGACATTGGCCCTTTGAAGGTGAGTTTAACCCAATGCGTAAAAACTTTTTACAATGTAATATTTTCTTATCTTTTGAAAATATTTAACGAATACATAGATGAATATGTTGCTTGTCCATTTTTCTATGCACGTACATATGATAAACGGTTTCAAGATAAAAAAAAAGGGCTCACGCAAAAAAGAATTTGATCACTTCTTAGCGAGCCTTTGAAGTGAAAGTACAAAATTTACGAATTCTTGACATTTTTTTAAAAGACCTCACCACAACCCAGCCTCCAAAAAAAACTTAATGTGAATTACCAATTCGATTAGGATGGCCTGTAGTTGACATTCAGAGGTGTGACATTAGACACATATACTGAATCTTGCTAAATTATATGAAAAACCAATCAAAGGACAAAGTCAACCCAACCCCTAGGTGACTTTGGCCCAAGCTAAAAAAGTTATCTATCAGCCTCAATGCTACAAATATCACATATATTTTAAGGTGATTATTAATTGTGTGTAAACAATGGATCAATTCGAACGAGAGGATCCATAGTTCTGACAGACACTGACAACAAACATTCTTTTGTGCCAAACTAACCCCGTTTTACGGTACATGAATATTATAAATAAAATAAAAAGAATAAACTATGAAAATATTAGTTGACAATCAAATTTCCAAAGCTCACATCCTTAAAATGTAGTAGCGATGAATAGCGCGAAGATCCTGCTGGGGTTTCAGGATTGAGTAACGCGAATTCAATGTCGCTTTTCAAAACAAGCCCTATATCTTCAAATAAGGGCTTGTAAAAATGGAAATTATGCGGCTTTTTTCGAAAAAAATCAACTGTACCAAATTGAGTGTTTGAATCCTCAATTTCCGTCACTTTCCCCACATAGTATTTTTTGTTCGTCCATCAAACCTGACTATAACATATTGTCCAACACGGAGGTCTTCCCCTGGTTTTAATTTGTATTGCTCGAAAGGGTCTATTTCGTCTGAATGGACGGAGCACTTTTCATCTTGATCCATGCGTCCACAAGATTTATCTGAGTCCGCAACACTATACTCTAATGAATCTGATGTGGAACTTTCAATAGTTGATCTTCTCACAGCCTTAGCCGCTTTTTTTCGCTTTATTTCCTCTTTGTCCCTATTTTTGTTCTCTTGTTTCTTTCAACTCAAGAATTGATTTTTTCAGGAGTCTCCGTATAGACCCTCGAGTTTCCTTTATTTGTCCTTCCGATTCGCGCTGTTGGATCCCCAGAAAAATATACATCTGGCGGAAAAATTTGAGTTAAATGGAAAAATTCCTGTTGCCCTTAAACCTTTTTCTATGTTTTCACCGGAAAACGCTCTTTGGAATGGAACCTTTGTGAGCCGGGCAACGTCGTAAAGTGATTTGCTTCCCAGGATTGTTTAAATGGTATTCAATATAAACTTTCTTACATTAACTTTTAAAAGGACCGAAAATTGTCACATCCAGTGGTTGCAACATGTGCGTGCAATTTCATAAAAGTTGGCTCTGTAGATCTCGAATTTTGACGCGACAAACGTTGGCAAAAAAATATTTTTTGTATATACACAAAACTGGTGCATTCCACTTACCAAAAAATTTCGTCATATGATAAATATGACTAAGTTTTGTTGTGGTTTTCTTTTTGGTATTATTTTATTTTATTAGCATGGTGGGTATTTATCAACATTGTTTTGTTATATTTTTTATAGTATTGTGTTATTAAATACTACACTTAATAAATGTTTATAATTATAGAATAGTTCAAGGGAAATAAAAAATTCTAAAAACTGGAGTTTAGGGAAGGAAAGGCCTTACTAAAAGTCTATGAAAATTGGAAGGACGAATACTTCTAGTGCAGAAAAAAGAAAGTCTTTAAGGAATTGATTTTGGTCCTCAATCGGACCGGACCTCAATCGTTTAGGTACATAAATATTTCAATAATTCAGGAAAGCCCTACTACGCCGGAACAGGTAGAGGAAATATGGGGGAGTTTGTACCGCGCGAGATGAAAGAGAAAAAATGAGAGATTCTCCAGAGGCATTGAGAAACCCAGGAGGAAAGTAGAGAGCGGAGGCACGCAGATATCATTGCATGGTTAAGCAGCAACGTTAGTCATAGTTAATTTTATAGATTTTTAGATTTTATTTTCTCTTTTTTGCTAAAGTTTTTATTTTGTTTCTATTTTTGTGAAGTTTTCATTTTGTTTCAATCTGTGTTAAGCTTCTACTTTTTTTTTTAAGTTAAGAATAAAAATTTCGATTTTTGATTTAACATTTTTGAGAAAAATTTCATATCTATTAAAATGGTGTAATTCAGAACCAGATAATCAGATAATCAGTGAGAAAGTATCAATTGAAGATTTTTCCAAATTTAATTTAAGATATATATGTACATACGTTGTTAGTTAACTATAAAAGTAAAACTTTTTCGAAAGATAATAGAGGTACCTCATATATTAGGGATTCAAGTGCATAGTAACTTTATAAAAACATGTTGATTTTTTCTCTGCACGTGTCTATAGTAAATTTCTTTTCGCCGATCTTTCATATGAATTGAAAACTAGTTTTCAAACAGAGGTGATGGGTAGTTTATCCTTGGGCCGCTCCCTTCAAGGGGGAGAGGGGTGTTTAGTCCAAAAAGAACTGTGAAGTGGGGATACACTTTTAACCCATTATAGGCTGAGTTTTAATGAGGTGCCAGATTTTTGTTTTTTCTTAATATGTTGTTGATGAAGGTTTACTCAACATTATACAAGTTTTTAAAAATTGATCTGAGGCCTATCTTACACAAGAAATGCTGGTGCCACATGTAGTGTACACATGAGTCACGGATGGCGGTAGAATCAGCATGTAGGTACGTTTGCAATGTGCGAGGTGAAAGAGACGAACATGCACTGTGTCAGGAGCGAACACGCAACGGAATAGTTGAATTTAATAAAGTGAATATAACGTTAAACTAGAAGTATTAATTGCTACACCATATGGTACCGTTAGTCTCTTACCGTGCCGGCTACTAAAAATATAACTTTACTATGAATTGTATTTAAATAGTCTTTCATATTTGATTTGTTCAGGAATAGGATTTAAATAAACAATATTGGGTGTAAAAAGGTGATATTTATTTTTATATTAGAAAATATGAAAATGAAATGAATAATTACATACAATGGAAAAGGCAATTACATGCAGCACATAACCCTACATCTCATTTCGTGTACTTCAATCTTGTTCGGGCTTTGCACTTTTCTTGAGCACATCGATGGCGGAAGAAGGAACAAGGAGGTGATCACGACCGTATCTTATGTCAGATCTTACCCGATTGTCAGTACGAGATTGCTTCGCATACTTCGGCAGTCCTCCGCTAAGAGGAAGGTTTTGAAATTTTTTCAAATATTTTTGCGCTATGTGCCTGCGAAAATCTAATTGGCTTTCAGCATTTCCTGCTTTTTTTGGTAGGGCCCAAGCGTTACATACAGTTCGCAAAAAAATACCACCACTCTTTTGCTCCTTATTAAAACACGATATATATTTATGTTTTGGTCCATTAGATCATTGCTGTAAATATTGCTAGTCGCGGAACACTCACGTTGTTTTCAGCTGCGCTGTATCTATTTACATTGGTAATAGGACTTACTCCATGGACAGGAGACATCGCCGATACTACCGAATTGTCCTTCCCACATACGACAGAAATATTGTCTTCAACGCACTTTACATTGTCATACTCGAAATTCCTGGTCATACTCAGGCTTTGCATACATACTTCTGCCCTGATAAATCTACAATACAAGCATATGGAGTATTTAGGCGCCAAACCCGATAGGCTTTCCGCGTATAAACTACTTACACCCACCCATGTTTTCCAAAATGTTTTATTATGGACTCATCATAGTTCAGAGAAGGTAATGGTACAAGGGTGGTCCGACAAGTACTTAGCCTACAAATGAAAAACGAAGATTTTGGAAAAGTGAAGATTTATTTTTCAATATAGTCTCCTTTGAGTTCGATACATTTAACCCAGCGATGTTCCAACTTTTTTAACCCGTCTGAAAAATACGTTTTCTCGAGACCTGCAAACTCAGCTTCCGTGACGGCGATGACCTCCTCATTCGACCCAAATTTCTGCCCGGCGAGTGTCTTTTTCAAGTTTGGAAACAAAAAGAAGTCACTCGGAGCCAAATCTGATGAATACGGTGGATGAGGCAGCAGTTCGTAGCGCAATTCGACCAGTTTTGCCATGGCAATGGTGGAAAAGCACTTTTTGTCATGGTGGAAAAGCACTTTTTTCTTCGCCAAATGGGGCCGTTTTTTCTGCGATTCCGCGTCGAATCGGCCCAATAATTCGGCATAATACAGTTCTGTGACCGTTTTGCCCTTCTCCAGGTAATCGATGAAGATCACGCCTCGTGAATCCCAGAAAACGGTCGCCATCACCTTTGCGGCCGATGGAACAGTCTTCGCCTATTTCGGAGCACGTTCGCCTCGTGAAGTCCACTGTATCGACTGTTCCTTGGTCTCTGGTGTGTACCAGTGGATCCATGTTTCGTCGACGGTCACGAAACAACGCAGAAACTCCTTGGGATTGCGCCTAAACAGCGTCAAACACTGCTCTGAAGTGGTTTCACGGTTGCGCTTGTTGTCCGGAGTGAGCAAACGCGGCACCCATCGCGCCGACAGCTTTCTCATGCAGTATATGACCCACGCGGTCTTTTGAGATGTCTAGTGTCTCTGCTATCTCGCGCACCTTCAATCGCCGGTCTGCTAATTTGAGATCGTGGACTTTTGTCACGTTTTCCTCCGTAGTAGCCGTTTTCGGGGCACCTGGACGTGGCTCATCAAAAACCGACTTGCAACCACGTTGAAACTCATTAAACCAATTTTTGACGGTCGCCATCGAAGGGGAAGAGTCACCGTACACAGCATCCAAGCGCTCCTTGATTTCGCTGCGCGATTTACCTTCCAAAAACAGGAATCGAATCACCGACCGATATTGTTCTTTCTCCATTTTTATAAAATTCGCTCATACGTTCGCTGACACACGCTGTCAAAACAAAACTACGAGTCCGATTCGGCTGAAATTGTGATAGTAACCGTCCACGAAAATGTACTACAGGATAGTAGATGTCTCTTGCGACAGTGGCGCCATCGGGCTGTGAGGCTAAGTACTTGTCGGACTACCCTCGTACATAGTTTTAGACGAAAATTGATCCTAAGCAAACCAGTGAGAGGCTTTAGTTCCACATTTTATCAGCGACGTTAAGTTTTGTATTATCTGCACAATGAAGAAAGCGCATTATGGTCCTGAAACAATCCCGTCTCATGGAGTTATATATCATTTCGTTTCTCAGCTCGGAGCATTGGCCCTAGTAGTGGTTTTTGAATGGCACGCTGTTAAAGCCAGAAATGATGCGGATAGCCATAAAACCTTTTATTTCCTCGTGTGTAATATTGGGTTCGAGCAATTTAGAAAAGCAGCATATTTAGTCGACTGATCAACTAACAAATTAAAGACTGTTTATCCCCAAAATAGGTCAAACATTTGCACAGAAGATTTTTCCCCATACCTGGAGTAATCCCCCTCAGGAAATACAGGCAGTTCCTTCGACAAATCATGTTTCACCCAGGTACGTGCAGGTAGTTTTGATTTTTTCCGTGCAGGTTCATCGTTTGCGAGCTATGTGAATCTGATGACCTAGTTATTGAACTGCTAACATTGCCGCCAGACGCCGTTTCAGGTGAAAATACGTTACGCGTTTTATCACGACATGCACAACGTGGTGGTAAGGTGTGTTTTACCTATTACCTCACAAGGGGCACTTAGCTGTCGACCACTGGGTTACTTATCATTGCACCAGCATCTTCGTCTGAATCCACAGCCGGCTCCGGAGGTGCTATGAATATCTGTCGGGGGTCCAGATCCTCATCTTCTTCGAAAATAGCTAATGCTTCGTATATATTACAGCTGAAGAAAACAGAAAAACAACAAGTTTACTTTGTTTAATATCCCCGTTTTATGAATTAGACTAGTAAAAAGTATAAAATTGAAAAGACATGGGGAGCAGCTAGAGGTACCATATGGTACCAGCAATTTTAACTAGCAATATTTGCGATATTATTACCAACTTGCCTAATGTAACTAAACCATACTATCAAAGAACTTATAAAAAGAACACATAATTGCATTATTACTACTGTCTTGCCACAATATGAAAAAACTATAGATACTTACTTGAATAAAGACAGCATTGTTTGGTGAAATTTTCGACACAAAATCTTCTATAATCAATCACACATAACTGATAACAATAACTGTAAATTTTTTATGTCATACGCACAAACCACACACCCTTCCTTCTGTTGGAAATAACCTGCTTCTATCGCCACACATGTTCAAGCACAGCGAGAAATTAAAACGCACGAAAAAATGGTCCCGTTTGGAACCACTAGGCTATAATGGGTTAATATTAACGACGATAATCCTCTCCCGGGGATCAAAATGACAGCACCTTTGTGCATGGAAATGCAACAATGGTAAGTCTCAACAGGTTTAAATTGCAATATTTTTTAATGTAAGCTCACTAAAAACTGCAAGGGGTTGCCTTTCAACAGGAAAGGTGACCTAGTCCAGAAAGTTAAAAACACAATCACAGCATAAAACCTTATAAAAAGCAGCTACATCGGGGATTATAAGGTGGAGATTAGGAGACATGACACACTGAACTGTAGCTGGGGTGCCATTTTCTGCCCCGACCTAATAAATACGACAGACGAAGAGAATCAGGAGAACTGTTCCACCCAGTACCCAGAAGCATTTGTATCCCAAAAAGAATACTAAAAAGACGCTTATAATGGACAGTCCTTAGCGAATCAAATTTGATCAATTTGATCTGCCGAATATAACTGTAGGATTCAGGAGGGTAGATGTGAGGATCTACACCCCTGGAGCAAAGAGATGCAAATCCTGCCAGAAACTGGGTCACACGTTCAAATTTACCCCAAAGGGAGTAGATATCTGCAGGTATTGTGGCCACAACAGAGTAGAAGGCCAGATTTGCACTGGAGTTTGTTGTGCCAATTGCCAATTTTCCAAGTGATTGTAGCATGGAAGAACAAAACTACCTAGAAGGCCAAAAAAGTTTTCTTTGAGAGGTATGGACTTCAGCAAATATGAAAATCTTGTTTAATATAAGAAAAGAGACAGCAAAATAATACAAGAATTCAAAGAAATCTACGAAATTATGAATGAAGAGACAAACAATACAATCCAAAACAAGACAAAATGTAACTATGTACTTCCAAATTTTCATGAACCAACGTTTAGCTCCTATCAAGCCTAGTTATGGCAAGTTAGAAGATAACCCAAACCGTAAACAAAAGATAAGTTTGGGAGAGACCTCATCGGAAAAACTATCCGACATATAAATGATAGATTATTGCGCAAGAGATCTTCCCCATATCTAACTCCAATATCCCTAACCAATCAAATTATATGCCAACCATAGCCACCCCCTTCCCATAGAGCTAATACCACAAATAGAAGGGAGACTCAAGATCTTCCAATGGAATGTTAGGAATTATTATAATAACATAGAACCCTTAAGATACCTCATCTACAGATATAATGCCGGTGTAGTACGACTGCAAAAATAACAAAAATCAAAAAACAAAAAACACATGGTTGTTAAAAAATTTACCACTACAACAGAGTTTGTTCCTCCACTAGAGGTGGGGTAATGACTCTGATTAAAAGTAACATATCGCACAAGGAAAAAGCGTATCCACAGGTTTTACGGCTGACACCTTGGAGAGAGAAGATCGGTTCATACTAACTGATGGTTCCTTTACCCTATTATCCTCCCGAGGTACGTTTTAGCAGTCGAAATTGCAATGGCCTCACGACTCGTAGCCCAGGATTTGTTCTGGTCGTCCACTTTTTCACAGAGAGTAGCGAACGTTTTCTTATGTTCATAATATAGCAAGAACACAAACTCTCACCATCTATGTAGAATAAAGAGCGGACTGGAACAAGTTTCGAACCACGGTAATAATGGTACCGGAATGGAGGACACCGAAAAACAGCATTAATGCTGAAGTTGCAAACCACGAGAGAGTAATCACAAGTGCAGCAGAGGTAGCGAATCTGTGTTCAAAGATAAGATCAACTCGACCAAATTACATCTTATATCACTAGTTAAATGAAGCCAACTCAAGAGTCAAAGCTGTAATCCTGGAGGGCAGAGAGAAATCATGGACGTCTTTCACAGGTACTTTCAACTTTACAATAGAGTCAAGGCAAACCTGTGCTAGGTATAGGGCATGTAAGGGAAAGAGGACGGAACCTTACATCTCAATGTAAGTTACTGAGCAGCAAAGCCTATCCACACACTCAGAAGACATTGCCAACAGCTTCAACAACAGCTACTTTGACTACTCAGATGACAGGAATTATACCAGTCTATGCTAAGAGCAAAGAGGGAGTTATAAAATCATGCCTATCATACACCACAGCGGAACTTAGATCTAAGATTACAAAACTTTGCGAAAAAATAAAAGGCAAACACAATCTTTCGAATGTTCTGTCTTCGCGAAACTTGCGTGTTCTGACTGAGGCATTAAGAGCCGAAGGTGCACCGTGATGTATGAGGCTGTCAGAGTTTCGGACAAGACGGAGGGCAACACAATAGTTTTCTCAGGCTCACAGGTTCTATAGCCAGGCGTCTGTTTTACGCCCAAACTAATTAGAATCACTCTTATCCGAAACAAAGGTTCCGACCGGTTCCGTATTTAGTTAGGTTGGGTCCCTGAACATGTGGGAAAAGAACGGAATAAAAGGGCAAACAAGCTCGATCAGACGGCGGTGACAGACACTATATAGTTCCTCTGAGCTAGGTTTACTGTAGAGACAAAGCCCTACGTGGTAAATGGACGAAGAGATGGAATAAGTGGTACAACATCGACACTTTCCTAAAAAGGCATTGCAGTTCCTTCACTATCCCACCATTAACCCATCACTAGGTTAATAACAGGTGAAAATTCTGACTCGACTCAGTTGTACTAGAATCACACACGGACACTGGCTTGAGCGAATCGAAACTCCTATACGCAATACCTGTGGGGAACATCTATCCACGTCCACATCCTTAGTTCCTGTAGAAAAACATGGCAATATTTCGAAGGCGAAACCCCACCTTTGCCTGAATTACTCGGCACCTGATCTTCCTGCACTCCATTCAACATCCAGACATCTATTGCTCACAAATTTTTATAAAAGGAACGGAATATTGAGTTATTTAACGCATGACTCAAGAGAGAGATGTAGAAAAGTTGCAACGCCTACACTTCCGATAGGGGCTGTCAGACCTTGACGAAGGCTCTGATAGGGCCGGTTTCGGAGGCTTAAACTCTTAAGGAGACCGGCGGAGTTTGCAAGCAGCAACTGCTGGAATGCCACGCCGGGTGAACAACCCACCGATGGGTTATCTGGCCACAAGGTTTTCCATTGGATTAGCACTTCCTCGTTTGGAAGCGAACTTGTAGTGCCAAGCCAAAATATGACTGAACAGCTATGTCGAAGGCATCGTGGCTGGGGGCGAGCTCAGTCTATAATAGCGAACTCAGAATACCTTGGCGACTTCCTGTTTAAATTAGCCTTCCTGCGTCTCAAAGGGCTCTGTCGTAGATGACCGTTTTTCTAAGAGGGCTGAAGAACTATCTCAACAAAGCAAAGGGCTGGAACGGCCCCGTCATAGCGGCGCTACTCAAATTCTGTATGAGGCAAATCCTTCGACATGGAAGGCTGTTAGTGCCTCCGAGCAGCCTAAGAGAGCTGAAGGACTACCTCAACAAAGCAAATGGCCGAAAACGCCCCGTCTTAGTGCCGCCGGCAGGAAGAGATTGAAGTCCCTCCTTGGGAACGGCATGAATTCGGAGGAAGCTCGAAAGGAAGCCGTTCTGCCATTCAAAAGGCCTACAGAGGCTGCAAAACGAAAGGAAAGATCTCCGATGAGGGCTTCACAAAATCCCTGGGAGAAGAAAAAGCCGAGGCCGTGCACCTCAAAAGGCTCCTGCAACACAGGAAAACACAAAGAAAGAAGAGAGACAGAGTCTCCTTTAGATAGGCAATCATGGGGATCAAAGTAGGTATCGCCCAATCGCAATTTCCCACTGCGCTCCTGACAAAGGACCAACTAAGGGCCATTCAGGAGCATATCATGGGAAGGGTGCTGGTTTTGAAAGGAGGAGGGATAAAACCTAAACCATAAACCCGGCTGGCTTCGTGTCACGTGTAAAGACAAACATACTGAGCAATAGCTAAGGGGACTTGAACTAGAGCCCTGGGAAGGACAAGCCTGATGATACTGGGTGAGAAGGATCTTCCACGCCCGATGATCGCTACTGGCTACTTCAAAAACAGCCATAAATTATCAAACGAGGTTATTTTGGGCCACATTCGTAACCAAAATGACTTCAACACAGAAAACTGGAGAGTCCTGAGACGTACCGAGGAAATGATAGCAGCCCCACTCACCGTCTCAATAGACTCAACTTCGGAGGCCACCATCAGGAAGAACAACCTGAGCATCTGCTTCAGGTTCGGCGAAATGAAGCTGAACCTGAAGAAGAACCCCTCAGGCGGAAAAGGCGGCAACATTAGCGCCTGATCACGGACACCAAAACTCTTCAGGGCAAGACCCTGGAGGGGAAAATGCAATGGAGACCGACGAAGACTCCGCACTGGTAATCCAGCCAATCCCCCTTGAGGTCGAGTAATGAAACTAACTGGGGAAACCGTCGCTTTAAGGGGTTAGGCCACTCAAGAGGCCGAATAAATAGGCTTTTCAAAGTTGTTTTTTTTTTTTTAGAAATACTACAGAATAAATCGAGATTCCAATAAATAGTATTTATTATGCATATCAGTGACTGTCACTAAACAAAAATAAAAATAGATTTTTTGAAAATTCCGACAGGAAACAAATAAGGGGATAACAAATCAAAAGAGATTAAATTCGCCCATATCAATCTCAATAAGTCCAAGGCGGGTTGACATTGGATTACTACAGGAACCAAACTACTACAAAGGGCGCATTAGGGACATACCCACTAGCACAAGGAAAACAATATATTGTGCCAGGGGAGAAAAGGCCCGAGCGGCCAGGAATCCAGGATCCTAGGAAACAATGTGAGGTTTATCCCCGTAACACAATTCGTTAAAAGTAACCTGGTAGCAGTACTAGTGAGTTTCAAAGAAGGAGCGTAGTCAGAACAGCTTATCTGCTCCTTGGCTTACTTTTCGGGAGAGGACAAAACAGCATAACGCAACATTTGCGACTTCGTAATTGGTTTTTTTTTTTTTTTTTTTTTTTGGATTATATGGTTTTATTCATTGACGATTTACAAGAAACTTATATCTAACATGAATAACGTGTTATAAACTAACTAACTGATAATCGTACTTAGCAGCTAGCTTAAATAACTATATCTAAGTACCTAGGTGTTTTAACATTTGATTAACAATGAAAAGAAAGCTTAATTCTAAGTAAGTGAAATTTAGCCTTAGGTAAAAACGTCACATAAAAAATCTAAGCTTAATGACATGAAAGGGTTGTTTTTCTAATCCTACCTTAGTAATTAAGTAATTTCGATTTAATTCATAAGTCAACTCTATTTGAGCTCGGGTGCTGTACTTTATTCCAGGCTAAGGATTGAGGAAGGAATTAGCGTTTGGGGAAGGATTATCGAGAGGTTAGGGGGGTTTTGCAAGAAGCTGAATTGATTTGATAGCTTGTAGCCCGTACTGTTGTCCCAGGTCTGCGTTCTTGGACTTCGCGTTAGTGAGTAGTGCATTACCATGCGTGTCGAGCCGTGCAAGATACTTACACTGTATCTTGTGAAGGTATAAGTCTAGTTATGGCCATATTCCCGTCGCGTACAACTCTGCGTTCGTAATAGTATTTGCGTATCGAACGTGACGTGCTTGGCGTTTATGGGTCTTGCCAATAGCAGCCCTAAGACAAAACGGCTCTAAGATGTTGCAGTGGTCCTTTCTGATCTTCTGATCTTCTCTTTCACATGTGGGTTTGGATTTGAGTTGTGGGTAATCCTGAAGCCCAAGTATTGAATGTTACTTACCCGCTTAAGATCTTTACAATTGATCTGGATTTGAGGTCCATGATGGCCATTCATTTTTCGCCGATAGTGCGAGCCAATACCTTAAGAGTGTATTGCCTCGCACTTGTTCTCCTTGATATCAAGGCGCCAGAATTTGAAAAAGTCAGAAAGGCTATTGAGGGACACGTTCAAATCCTTAATTCCCCAACGAGGGGAAAGAGAGCATGAGAAGACAATAATGTCATCGGCGTAGCATGTAGTTTTCGACTTTGTGTTAGTTCTCGGCAGCACTACGGGTGGCTGAGGCGGGTGGTATCGTTGGTCGATGTACAGAGGTTGGTCTTGTAATGGGATGTCAGACAAAATAGAGAAAAAAGTGTGAGCGAGAGGACTGAGCCTTGAGGGACCCATGCCAATGGGCATATTTCCCGAGAGTTTGCGTTCTTGTTGCTCGGGTGAGCTCGTCTATCGGTGAGATAAGAGTCTAGGATTGCGATAAGGTGGTCCGGGAGCTGATATAGATATAACAGTTTCCAGACCAGCCCCCCAATCCAGACTGTGTCAAAAGCGTCCCGTAGGTCTATTGTAGCAGCATACGTAACTTTCTTGTGAAGTGCATTGTGTGCTAAGTTGTTGTGTAGTAAGGTAACTGCGTCTAAGGTGGAGTGTCCGTTTCGGAAGCCGAATTCATAAATTTGTCAATTCGTTTCCCAAGAATGCATGCTACATAAAAACATAGATCCTTCTACCACTAGTTGGATAAAATCCATGCTTAAAAGCAGAATAGTAAAAGCGGAGTTACAAGAGACGTCCTCAACCGTAAGTGCGGGAATGGGATGCCCCCAAGGATGGGAACTATGCTCTCTGCTGTGGTCCATTGTGGTGGACGAACCTCTACACAAACTAACGGAGATGGGGTACTTCTTAATAGAATACACGTAAAACACCGTAGCATTCTAAAAGAGCTGATGGAGATAGCTCTCAGATGGGTCATCAGATGGTGCGAAAGCAAACGTCTGGGAGTTAACCCACAAAAAACGGTAATTATACATTTCTCCAAGAAGAGGAAGATGGATTTTGGGGATCCAATTTCTATGTGAGGCGAAAGACTTTAAAAGAAAACCTTTAAAAAGAAAATATCTGGGGGTGTACATGGACCAGAAATTAACCTGAACAGACAACTAAGCCACATAAGGGACAAAGCTCTGATAAGTTTTCACATATGCAGACAACGGCTAGGCAAGACTTGGGGGCTAAAACCAAATGTGACCTTCTGGTCGTATGTCACGATTTTCAGCCCGGGAATCACCGACGCATCCTCCATGTGGTGGGGGAAAAGGGAACAGAGTTCGACCCAAAAAGTACTCACGAAAATACACACTCGCATGTACAGGGATCACGACTACGACAGCGCTACAAGTCATTGTCAATATGACACCTCTGCATCTGTACATAAGGCGAACGGCATTGGAAGAAGCCCTAAAACCCATAGGACACGAAAAAGCGAAATAGAAAGGTCCGGACATCTTAGCATCCTGAAGCAATTACCACATCTGAAGTATGTCCCTAAAGGACAGAATTGACAGCTGTGTAACCTTCGGGAAAAACTATACGGCAAAAATATCGCATAAAGACAATGGCCGAAACCCATTCTACCTGTTGAACATTCAAATGGGGCGCTAGCCTGGTATACAGACGTTCCAGTGACCGATGGTGGATCTGGACTGGGGATCTGGGGACCCTCCACGAGGATGTTTAGGTCTCTAGGACGCAACTGCACAGTCTTCCAAACCGAAATAATGCGATTATAGTATGTGCCCAACTGATTCTGGATAAGGAATATAAGGGGGCCAAGATCTACATAGCCAGTGGCAGCAAAGCTGCGATAAAATCGGTTCCGAATGTCACGAATGCCTGGAGCAGCTGGCGAAAGGCAGCAAAGTGTGCCTCATATGGACACCAGGGCATCTTGGTATTCTCGGCAGTGAAAAAGCCAACGAACTGGCAAAAAACGGGTCGGAGGTACCACCCATAGGTCCAGAACCTTTCTGCGGATAGTCGATAATGTCCATCAAGGCAGAAATAAGAAAATGAGAGCAGAGAGCTAAATCTTCACACTGGAATAATACTAAACAGGCGAAGCAGACCAAGTACCTGCTGGCCTGGCAGTACCATGTGAAGAACAAACCTCTACTCCTCAATAGAAATGACTGCAGGAACCATGACAATGAGCACCTAAAAATGATGGGCAAGGTGGACAATGATTCTTGCAGATTCTGCAAAATAGGCAGAGAATCTCCATACTAGCTGCTGATGGAGTGCGAAGCACTGGCACAGGAAAGATCTAGAAAATTTGGCAAAGTGCCGCCCATTTACGAGGATCTGAGAAACCATGTTCCAAGATCACTAATCTTGTACTTCAAAGGGCTGGAAATAAGTAGCGCCTCTGGAAGGTCCGACCCTTTGTTATAATAATAATAACACACACAAGGAACTGTATTTAATTTAAGCAAGTGCTTAAGCACTTTTGCTTTTTTATAATTGTGGGTAGCTTTTATTACCCACTACCCTTTAGTCTGTCATTCGTAAGCCTGGATTGGTTGTGGTGTCTGTCTCAAGAATTCTAATGATATATAAGGATGCTCGTCTATTTTTTCTATCAGCTTTAGTGCTTTGTCTTTTATATATTTGTCTATAGTTTCTAATCTCAGATCTTTGTGAAAGTCAGTGTTTTAACATACCACAAAATCTTGAAAATTCGTCGTATTGCTTTGTTCTGGCAGATTTGTAATTGTTTCCTGTTTGTTTTGGACGTTTTGTAATATGCTAAACTCCCATATACAAGACTTGGTTTTATTGTTTGCTTGTACAGTGAAACTTCTCCGAGCGGCCACCCCCCTTAACGGTCAGTTTTTCAAGGCACGAATTTTTCCGCCCATATACCTAATGTTAAAAAAACTTCTGGAACCGGCCACCCAAACCCCTTTGAACGGCCAGTCGATTACATACCAAAATCACTAGTCTCATGTAGATAAGTTGTGACTCATGCGGGTAGTCTTTTTGTTGTTCTGGACTCTGCAACTTTTGGTGCTGGATTCTTTGTTTATTATCAGTTGTTATTTCAATTGCACAATGTCGAAACGCGTTTTTCTTGATCTCCAGCAACGTATGGAAGTTTTGCGTCAGCATGAAAAGGGTATCTCTGCGCGGAAGTTAGCCGAAAGTTTCAAATGTGGAAGAACTCAAATCAACAAAATCTTAAAGGAGAAAGATTTGGTTTTGAAG
This sequence comes from Chrysops caecutiens, assembly GCA_963971475.1. NCBI lineage: Eukaryota > Metazoa > Arthropoda > Insecta > Diptera > Tabanidae > Chrysops > Chrysops caecutiens. The sequence goes on along the minus strand of OZ020569.1, from coordinate 29,328,409 downwards.
GAGTATGAAAACTTCATGTTCCGTGATGTGAAACGAACGCGTTCGGGCGAAGAAAATTCCTGTAAGTGGACCTATGATTAAGCAAAAAGCGAAAGATCTGGCGGATGCACTGGGAGTGGAAGATTTCTCCGCTACCAATGAGTGGCTGGACAGATTCCGCGTTCGAAACAACATAACCTTTAGGTCACTCTGCGGAGAAAGTGCCGATGTTCACATCAGTTCTTGTGATGAATGGCGAGAGCGCCTTCCACTTCTCTTAGCAGGTTGTGAAGACAAGGACATCTTCAATATGGACGAAACGGCTTTGTTCTTTGGTGCCTTGCCTACCAAGAGCACTCAGAAGTGCGAAGCAGCCAGGGGTGGAAAAATTTCGAAGGAGCGGCTTACCATCAGTTTTTGTGTGAGCGCAGCAGGAGAGAAAGACAAGCCTCTAGTCATTTGGCGATCCCAAAAACCTAGGTGCTTTAAGGGAAAAGATTTAAATAGGCTTGGAGTTTCCTGGCACTCAAACAAAAAGGCTTGGATGACATCAACAATTTTTGAAGACTGGATTGTGCATTTTGACAAGAAGATGAGGAACCAATCCAGAAAAGTTCTCCTTGTGCTGGACAATGCTACATGCCATGTGCATGGAGCGAAACTCACAAATGTGAAGCTTTTGCATTTGCCACCTAACACAACATCAAAACTGCAACCCCTAGATCATGGGATTATTCAGTCTTTCAAATTGGAATATCGCCAGTGCGCTTTGCGGTACGTCATCGCACGCATTGATGGATGCGAAAGTGGTACAGAACTTACGAAGAAAATTTCTGTCGGAGAAGCCGTGGAGTGGATAAAAACATTCTGGCAAAAGGTCAACGAAGATGTTATTAGAAAATGTTTTATTAGCTGTGGTGTCAGTAATTCTGAACTTGCGAGTCAAATTGATTTATTTGATCAAACAGAAGCCCAAGCTCAATTGTCACAACTTGCTGAACTTGCTGGAATCCAGTATGACCGACAAGCCGTGTAGCAAGAAGAAGCCGTAGAATGTTTTGATGATGACGATTGGGAGGAATGCCTTTTGCCAAACAAACCTGCTGAAGGTAAGCTGCTCAAATCTGAATTTTTAATGCAACTGCGTATGAACTAAATTAATTCAAAACTATGTTGCGCAAACGTTTTTCAATATTTGTGCCTTTCAGCCGCTGATTCTGGATCTGAAGAGGAATTGTCTGACACGGTCCGCGATAATCATCAACTTTCGGTACATCAGACCCTGACCAAAATAGATGAATTGATTGACAATTCAGAAGCCATGCAAGATGTATCCATTAAACATTTATTTTTTGAGCTCAAAAATAAACTCAAAGAAAGAGTTGTTTCTGAAAAGGTTAAAAACTTACAACAACCGAAAATTGTATCCTTCTTTAAAAAAAATAAAGAACACATGATTGAATAAACTATTTCTTTTAGTCACAAGTTCTCAAGCATTGTTTTAAATAAGATTATTGTGGTGGAACATGTTTAAATAACGTTTTCTTCTTTGTGTACTAAGCTGTAATTAAAAAATCTTTCTGAGCGGCCACCACTCTGAACGGCCATTTTTGCGCGGAACGATGGGGCGGCCGCTTAGAGACGTTTCACTGTATATGAGTAGTTTATTTAGTTTTTGCTGTGTATCAGAGGTTTTAGGGAACTTAGTTTTATTGCACATGTTCTTCGTTTGTCCCGGATGTGTCGACCATCTTTGTCTTTTATCGAAAATTAATCCGATATTACGCTGGCGTTGTCCAGTTTATTGTCTCGCTGTTAACTGTGAGGATCTCTGGCGTTTGTTTGTGTTTTCTTGTGACGAAAATCGCTTGCGTTTTATCTAAATTTAATTCGATTTTCCATCTCTTCAAATATTCCGTCAGTCTGTTTATGTAGTTTTGCAGGTTGTTTGTAATGGTACATGCTAGCCTTGAAGAATAGCGAATGCATGTGTCATCTGCAAATAGGGATATTTTAATTTTTGTCGTTTTTGGGATATCTACAGTGTATAAATTGTATGGCACTGGCGAAAGTGGTGATCCTTGTGGAACTCTTGCATCAGCAAGTTTTTGTGTGGATAGATAAGTGCCTATTTTGACACGAAATCTTCTACCCTGTAAGAAGGATCCTATTATGAGGGATGTTGGGATTTGGTATTGATGCAGTTTAGAAATAAGTCCTACATGCCAGACTTTGTCAAATGCCTTCTCAATGTCAAACATTACGAGGCCAGTCACTTTCACTTATTGAATCCGTTCCCTATGTATTGGATCACCTTTGCTAGTTGGAGTTCCGTTGGGTGACTTGGTCTGAAGCCAAATTGCTCTTCTGGGATTATATTTCCCGTATTAATCTCACACAATCGTGTGAGTTTTATTCGTTCAGTTATTTTCCCACAAGTTAGAATATGCCTCCAGGTAATAGTTGCAAAACGCTACAAATCTGCGTACTTCATCCGTGTTCTTGGGAATTGGATACTCCTTTATAACCTTGTACTTTTCTGGGTCAGTTTTGACGCTATCTTTAGTAATTAAATGGCCTAGATATACAACCTCTGTTTTCATAAATTGGCATTTACCTGGGTTGAGTTTCAGGTTGTACTGCCTTAGCCGTTCGAATACTTTCCGCATGTTTTGATTGTGGTGGCTTATACTACATCCAAAAATAATAATGTCATCTACATAGAGAAATCCCTCAAAATCAAGTCCGCATAACGCAATAGTCAACATACGTTGAGAACTATTTGAAGAGATTTTAAGACCGAAAGATAATCTAGTAAATTGGTAATGACCGTTATTATCAGAAAATGCTGTTAGTGGCCTTGAACTTTCGTCTAATTCTATTTGATGAAATGAACAAGTCATATCCAGGGTTGAAAAATATTTCGCCCTGCCTATTTTATCTAGAACATCCTCCAATCGTGATAAAGGAAACTTGTCATTAACAATTTTGGTATTCAATTTTCTAAAATCTACTACTAAACGCCACTTTTTCTTGCTCTCGCCGCTCTTTTTTGGTACTATTAAGAGTGGAGAATTGTAATGACTACGAGAGGGTTCTATGATGTTGTCCTTTAATAATTGTTGGACTTGCTTTTGTATATCTTCGTTTTGTGAGTGCGGAAGCCTGTAATTTTTTATATACACAGGTGTTTTATCTATGAGTTCCAAACTCTGTCGATAGAAATTGTTCACAGAAACTCTTGAAACTCTTCTATAATGTTTTAAAGACTAGTACAAGCCGAAGGATCTGATGATAAAATATCAATAAGATGAAGAATTTCTTCGAATCTCTTTTTCGTTTTGTTGCTTTTAACTTTTCACCCCAAACTAACGACTTTATAATCTGCCAAAGGTTCAATGATTAAATTATCATCAATGTCATCGACCGTGATATCAGTGTCGGTTGAGTTCAAAATCTTAACATGCCGTACACCCCGTGCTGGTATAATGGTGTTGGCAATGAATACACCTTTCCGTATTTGTTTACCTAGTATGACATGATCACTGTTGATTTTGATATTTATTGGTACTATAACAACTGCTGATCTTGATGGTATTTTTACTAGTTTCACTTCATCTTGTCTGAATTCCATTGGTAAAATGATTTCGAATTGACTGACGAGGAAAGATACCGTGTAGGTCTCATAATCGATTCTGCACATAAATCGATGTAAAACATCTCGTCCAATTATTCCGTCTACATAAATTGGAAAATCATCATTAACTATGAAATTTGTGTTTGAAAGAAATCTCGGTTCCAATATAGGGATTTAAATTTACAAAACCACGTGAATTTATTACTTCGTTCGTAATGCCTGTTAATCTGCAACTATCTTCCATGGAAAAAGACTCGTCTTCTTCAATAATACCCCTTTTACATAGTGTGACATCTGCCCCTGTGTCAACTTAAAATCTTAGATGCTGTCTCGTATTTTTGTAATATAATGTGATATAATTTACACAGTTATCCGAAATTTTATAAATTTTTGATCCGGATGGATCAGTTACTCCGAGCCGGATATTTCCGAGTTTTCCTGATCCTGAACAAGATTAACATTATATCGTTTATTATTTTGGTTTCCTCCGTTATTACGTGTATTATTCCTATTATTATTGTAACTATTTTTATTATTATTATTTGTATTGTAAACACTATTACTGTTTCTGTTGTTCATATTATTCCCGGAGTTGTTGTTCCTACGGTTATTGTTCCTATAGTTATTATTGTTCCAGTTATTGTTATTATTGTTGTTGTTATTATTCCTATAAGTGTTACCTCTATAGTTCCCATTTCTGTTGCTACCATTTCCATTATTATTTCTAGTATTGTAGTTATAATTCCTATGGTTATTACGCTGATTAAATTGTATATTCCTATCATTTTCCCTATAATAAAATACGCTGCTTGGTGCCTGTGTCTCACTTTTTTCTAACTCACGACTAATTTCTATAGCATCTGCCAGAGTATTTGGCCTTGATGCAAAAACTGTACCTTTAAGGTGCTCATTCAAACCATTTTTAAATACCGACAGTGCATATGTGTCGTTAATGTTTGTAATAGTTTCTATTGGAGTTGCTGTAGCACCTGTACCCAAATCAGCTATCTGTAAGGAACTAAGTTCGCATATTAGTTCTAAAATTTTGTCTTTGTAGACTTTTATGCTCATTTTCTTTTGCATAAGGCTGTATGGATTTGTGGTATGGTGTTAGTGGTCTTAAATCTTAAACGTAATCTGGCAGATGAATCTTCAAATGTTGTAGGAACTCCCGTACTACCAATTATTAATTGAACATTAGTTGTTAGCTTAACATTATATACAAAATATACAAGAGCTGTTTTACCGTTTGCATTTAAACTTTTATGCAATATTTCTACTAACTTTATAAATAAATTTAATTCATTTTGTTTTCCTTCAAAAACAGGAATAACTTTCATGGCAGTTTGTAAATCAAAATCCGCCATCTTTGAGTCTTCTTATAGTCTAGCAAGCTGAGCTTCTAACAATTTTACGGTCTCTGGATATATCTTCGCGAAATGTTGTTTTATTTCTAAAATATCGCTATCGTCACTTACATTGCACGAAGTTGAAAATTTGGTTCGAATTTTATCTAATTGCTCCTGTTTGCCTTTTATAGCAACCAGTGTGTATACTTTTTTCCTTTCTTTTTTAAATTCTTTAATATATCTTTAACATCTTTCACTAGCTCTTGTATTTCTTGCATAACTAAACGAATGTTTTATATCTTCTATTTTTCCATTATTTATTAAATTATGTAAGAAAATTAATATTATTAATTTATAATGATTCTGAAATATTATACGTTAATAGTCCTAACTAATTGCTTCTTTACATATTTTTCATTTTAACACTTATAAAAATAGGCTATTATGAAAATCCCTATAAGTACCGCCCGCTGTAGTTAATGATTGGGAGTATTCCTCGACAAAGGTCTCCTGAACATTCGTTTGGCAATTCCCCATCACTGTAGTTGCCTTAATTTCTTGAAAAGATTCTCCTGCTCCTCTCCTGACGTAATTGCGATGAGCCGGTGAAGTTCCTTTCTTTGTTGTCGCAACTTCACTTTTTTTCCTCCACGTCTCTTCCCCTTAATTGGTGGTCTTCCTCTTGTTCTGTCGAATTCTTCAATTGTTAACTTCTTAGGACCAACGTATCGAAGTTCTTCAATAGGAATTGGTTTGTATTCGGGAGTGTCCGTTCCTTCTCCTTGTGGGGTGTATTCTGTTAGAATTGTGACGTCCTTCTCGAGTTCTGCAAACTCCTTCTCAAATTGGCTGCACAATTTATTAAAACGTTCTTGCCAATTAGAAGACGCCATTTGGTCCGCAAGTCTGCAGGATCGCCATGTAATGTTTATCTATTAGTTATTGCAATTAAAACTGAAAATTTACCTAAAGTCGTGCGCCACTTTGGACTGCACGAAATAATGGCTTTCGCCGAAGCGTGAGCCGCAATTTCTACATAAAGTCCTTTTAGATAATAGTGCTAGGTGCAAGTAGTTCTTGCTCTCTAGCCGTCTATTTTCTTTCTGATCCACAAGTAAAATCTTAGCCTATTTATAATAATAAATTATGCTTACTTAAAATTAACTTTGCTTAACACTAATTGCTTAAGCTAGGTAAGTGTTATAATTAGGTTAGTCTTAAGTTACGAAATAATTATATATCATATTAAATTTAAGTACTCGAAAATTATCGTATCTAATTTCATACTTACCAATTCATAATTTGCTGATGAATTAATTCATCGAATTGTGAATTGGTACGTTGAACTCGTTGCAGGGTCAACGAGGTTCATTGTTATGTTCATACGTGTATACGCATTGTGCGTTCACACTACAATAGGATAGGTTTTTGTTTGGTTCTGGGACAAGGTTATTGACGCCATCTTCCAGACTTTCGCGTGTTCTCTGTGATGGAGAATAAAGTTTATTTTTTCTTGTCAGTAGCTCTAGAATACTGTCCGGTAAATGTGTCATGCATGTGTTTGTGATGTTGTCATGCCCAGGCGATTTTCTTTTTTGTAAGTTTTTATATGTCTTAGTTCGTCTATGTTTGTGTCTCTTATTCGTTCGTTTCTGGGAAAACTTGCCCTAAGTAAGGTATTTGCTTTTCTTATTTTTATCGTATTCTGGGCCTGTGTTTTCTCTGAACTCTATTCCGAGTGTGTCGGCGAATGCTTCGGCGTTGTCGTGCACTTCGTACTGCAGTCCGTTTGCCCCTTGTATTGCTGGCATTTGGGGTATGTTTTTGTTTTCAAAATATTTACACAAACGCCAGAACCCTTTTGTCCCCGGGTCTAGAGTATTGAAGAATTTTTTTCCATTTCTCGTTGTGTGGTTATGTATTAGTTTTCTGATTTTGTTTGTGAGTTTATTGATAGTTTTTGGCATGTTTCGGTCACCGGTCTGTTTTGCCCTTTTCCTTATTCTGTTTTTTTGTCTAATGGTATCTTTAATGGATTTTGGGTCGTCATATGGCTTGTATTGGTTGATTGCAACTTTTTGTGTGTTTTGTTCTTTATTTGGGATATTTTTTTAGTTAATGTAGTTACTGATGTTTCTACGTCTATTTCGGAGTCAAATGTTATTATGTATTATGTTTTCTTGTTCCAAGTTCCTTTTGAATTGCTTCCAGTTTGTTATTTGTTTGGTTTTGTTTGTTTTGTTTGTATGAGTTTATGGTAAGAGTTTTGTTCGTCTAATATTGTCAGTTTTATGTCGTGGTCAATTCTCTTGCGCAGACCTATATCTAGAGCATGGTTGCATTTATGACCAAAGTGCGTTGGCTCGCTAGGGATCATTGCGAGAACATCACTTTTCAGAACAAAATTATTTAATTCTTTACCGGATTGGTTGCTCCTCGCGGCTCCCCAATCCCTATGGTAGGAATTGAGGTCCCCCGCGATTATGACCGCTTTATCAATATCGAATAAAATCTTGAGTTCTTCGGAGAAGTCTTCTGTTTTCGGTAGTTTGTATCTGGTAATAATTGTGAACTGGAATGTTTCTGTTTTTACCTTTACTAGGGTGGCTTTTATTTTATTTATTTGTGGGGTGGGAATGGAATGGTGTTGTATATCCATTCTCACATATATTGCTTTTCCTCCTCCCCGACCTTACATTCTTTAATTCCTGTAAGGAATGTCGTTGGAGATTCGAAAATAAACTCCTGGCTTTAACAGTGATTCTTGTGAGTATGATGTCAACTCTTGTGTCGATCAAGAATTGCATCAACTTTCCTTGCTTTGGTGCCAAGGAATTTGCATTCCATGTGAGGATGGTTACACTGTTTGGGTTGGGCATTTAAGTGGATTGGATTTTAGATGCACCCATGCTTTGCATCATGGTTTTCATCATGTGTTCATAAGGATAATTTGGTCTTGCAACGCTGCGAAGAGTTGTTCTATTTGGTTTGGAATTGGGTTCTGTGGAAGTTTATTTTGTTGTAGGGATTGGGAAATGTTTGTGATATTTTGCGTAAGATGCTATTTTATATTTAGGGTTTTCTGGGCAACCACCATAGCTCGCTCGCACTTTGGTGTTTCATTTTTTGGAGTAGGACATTCTTCTAAGTGGTGTTCGGTTTTACACCGTAGACAGCGAGGCTCTGCAAAACATTTTTTCGAGGCATGGTTGAATGTCTGACAGTTATGGCACTGTGCCAGGCCCCCTTTTGATTTTTGTGACTCTACCGACACTACTAGGTGGCACATGTGCTTGATATTGTAAATTTCCTTCTCCATTTTAAGGAGGAGAACATTAATTAGCTTGGCTGGAACACAGGCTTGAGGTAAAAGACCTTCATTGGGTCGAAACTCTGTGCCTTCTGGTTACAGTCCGTGTAGGCCCTTGATTACAACGTTTAGAATGTCTTCTTTCACCTCTTCTGGTGACAGTCCGTGTAGGCCTCTGATGACGTTTAGTTTTGTATTCCCAAGTGAATTCTTTTGGCCGTTGATACTTTAATATTTTTATTGGCCAGAGTCATGGAAATTGACTCTCTCTCTCTGACTCTCTTAGAATTATTGAAACTGACCGTGATGTTTTTCGTTTATGAGGTTTATGTTATTATTGATTTTTTGGGGAGCTGTTGGTTTTGTTTTTTTAGTTTGTGTCTCGATTGTTGTTTTTGGGTTAGTATTAGTAGTTGCTTCTTCTTGGTCCGTAATCATCATGATATCATTTTCTTTTTCGCTTTCTGTTAGATTTTTGCGTTTATTATTTTCCTGTGGGGATTTTTTGATTGATTTCGTTATTTTGGGGCTAATATTGTCGCTGTCGCCTGAATTATCTGGGTTTTCGCAACTTAAAATTTTCCGTCTTTTCTGTTTCCTGTATGTGTCTCGTTTGGGAAATGTTCTTTATTTGTTCCTTTAAATCCCAGCATTTTTCCCGGGGTTGCTGGATTGTTTCCAGCATCTTCCTGTTTTGGGCTTTAGTTATTTTATTTTCCTCGTTAAGTTTTTGTATCTTGATGTGGAACAGTTCGTTATTTATTTTTTCTGCGTTTCGGTCACAAGTTTGTGTCATTGTCGGTAACATAAGTCGGGGATCTATTGTTGGCATCATTGTTGATGCAATTGCTAGCTCTTGTTGCTGTGTAGGGCAATAGGTAAAGGTAGTCATAACATTGAATCCTTTAAAGTTCCCCCCGTCGTCCATTTCCGGATTTTCTTCCGCCATTTATTATCGCGTATTAGTTTGCTTTCTTTGACTTGTTTAGTGTTTAAGATTGAATAAAATTTTTTGGTCACTGTATTTTTCATTTTTTTTTTTCATTATTTAGCTTGATGTCGTTGCCTTGAGAAGCATTTGGGGTCTATTGCGATTGACAGGCAAAAACTCCATAATCTGATGGGCTTAATAACTGAACACAATTCAATGCAATTGCAAATATACGCAAAAAACACGTCTTGTTTGTTTGGAAGTTCAAAGTCGACTGATAATAATAATAAAAATCTTATACGTATGATTACGTAGGTTGATGTCACCTCCTCTTTAAACACATGAGATAAAAAGTTATCGTAAGAAAAAGCTAATTTTTTTTGTAGTTAAGTAGTACAACCGCAACCTTTTTAAATCTAAAAAACAGTCTGCAGATAAGAACAACGTAAGAAGCTTCGACTCTCGCGGGCCAAGGCATTAGATTCATTGAGGAGGATAAGTCTTTTATTGTCCAGATATATTCGCTTCTTGAGAACCGGAATGCATCTGGCCCCCGTTTGGGAGTTTTTTCCTTTGAAAATTTGAATTCCTTTCCTAATTTGTTAGATAGGTTTTTAACTTCTTAAGTTAAGAGTAAGTTTATTTATAAGCTTACTATTGTTTTATAAATAAATAATTGTTCAAAACAGCTGACCTTCAGTATTGTCAATATTCCGAGGCAATTTCATTTCATGAAACTACCGATTTCATTTCACAAGGGGTGAATACTAAACCTCTTTTTTAAGTGCTGATTAAATTAAGTCAATGTCAATGAACTCGTTACATAAAATCACGTTAAAAAATTAATCACACATACCTAATAAGTTGTCTCACGGCTTCTTCCTTTTTGTAAAATGGCGCAATATAGTCCGGTTTGTTGCTACGATCTTCATCAAACTTCATTTGACTTTGAAACCTTTAGTAACAAAATACATTTTTATTTTTCGTTTACACATATAACTCTAATTTATGTTTCAAACTCACACTAAGTGACGTGGATACTTTGACCTGGGCATAGCTAGGGTAGTTACTGGTTTACGCTCCTCTAAAGAAGTGAAACATTTTATTTTCGACATTTCCTTGGGCATTTTCTTGATGATATCAAATGTTGGTAACGTTGTCTCTAGTTTTTTTAGATTTAGACAGTTAAGCCTTTCAAGATACTTTTCGGTTTGCTTCACTGGTTGTAAATATAACGTCGGCTTTTGGCGTACATCCTTATGACACTGAATTAATTTATCGCCTTGTGGTATAGAAAGTTGTGAAAGTGGTGGGTTTTGCTGTAAAATGTTTGTTTCCAGGGTGTCTTTTGGTTGTTGATATCGTGTTGGAAATATAATGTTTGAATCCCTTTGAAAAGTTTGAATTCTGTTATTTGGCGTTGCAATTTGTGTTGCAGACCGCACCAATTGATTGGCTGATACAATCTGATTCATTTGATGTACTACCAGTTTTGACAATTGAGAATGACATCTCATTTTTTTATCAGGTAGTTGGGAATCTTCGTCACAACCTAGAATTTCGTAACCTGGTTTTATACATTTAGATTTATGATTGAGCGAAGACGTATGAATGTATTGTTTTTGCTGATCTTGATGCAGTTGTGGATTATCCTTTTTGAATTGTGGATTACATTTCACGTTGGGGATTATGAAAGAACCAGTTTGCAATGGATGGCCATTTGTAGTTTTAAAGATTACAGTATCGCTAGCATCGCGTTCAATGAGTGACACAATAGACGTCGGCTGTTCATCATTACCTCTTCTCATAAAAAAAGGTGAAGTTACAACTGTTGATATTGGCGCCTGTTGCTCTATGACGTTTGATCCTTGTTGAACTGTTTCATTTTTCTTTATAGATGATTGAGCATTAACCGCTATTTTTTGACTTGTATTAGCTGTATCGGAATTTTGAATTTCGGTTGTACTAGATGATGTGACGGGAATCACCTTACCGGAGGCCAAGATTTTTTGTTGTTCAACGATCAAACGTTGTAAAACTGTATGAATTTCATTGTCAGTCATACTTTGAACGTTTGTCACAGTGGGAATACGTTTGTCATACAATGGGTTCCTATGATCAATATCAGTAGGTACTTCCACCAAAGAAAGCAAAGATTTATTTTGTATTTGCGATGAAATGCCTTGAATTTGAAACTGAACCGATTTCAACAAATGTTGTTGTTGGGGTGTTAGTTGGATATTCTGTAGACTCGGAATTGAAACATTTGTATGCATGTTCACCAATGCAGGAACGTTAAGCAGTGATTGAAAAGTATCTTTTATTTTGGGTCTTTTCGCAGTATGTTCGCTTGTCGAATTTAAATCAGAAGTATGTTTCTGACTAGTAATCGCTGTATGTTTGCTATCTAATGGCAAAAGCAAGGAGTTACCACCATTGATTGCTGCTGTCTCGTGGATAGAATAGTCTTTTGTTTTGTTTTTGAGACTATTGTTACTATTATTGTTTCTGTTATCACTTTTCTGAGAAGTCTGCTGTATGGGAACCGTTACTCCAACTAACTTGCCTCGTGTATGATTTTGAAACTTACTAATGGTGGTCGCTGAAGATGTATTTGAGCCTATAATAGGAATAGATAAGGTAACTGCTGATTTCAACACGTTTTTATTTTCTTCAGCTCCAGTTGGTTCCACGATCTGCAAAATACTGTTATGAGAATTCACCTTTAATCCTACATCTTTCAGTGATTTCGAACTTTTACAATTTTCATTGAGTATTTTAGGCTTTTTAAGTTTCCCTGTTTTTGATTTTGTTTCAATCTGTGCCTTTTTGATGTCTATAATAGGTGCAACATTAGCAATTTGCTTAATTTGGTGTGGCTGTTGATAATGTTGAGTACTGTGCTTCAGTAGAGGGTGAACAGTATTTGGTTGGACTTGTGACTCTGTGATTAAAGCTGCAGATGAAAATCCGGGTACTTGGGTCACATTTTCAAAATGAATTTGTCCTTGCGACCAACATTGTGCCAATTGTTGGGCATTAATATCCGCTGGGACTATCAACAACCGCTCTGCGGGATTAAGTGCTGCTATAGTTTGAGATGAGTTTACTTGAGTTATATGATTTGTTGAAGTGTTTAAACAAAAAAGTTGAGAGCCCGACTTGATTTTTGGTAGTGTTACGAGATGAGTGTTTTCGTGTATTTTTTGTAAAGCCATATCTCTTACGATCGGACTACGTTTTCTTTCTGTAGGAGTAGTGTCTGAACCATATTTAAAGGGAATGGAATGAGAAGTATTATCACCCGAACTTGGCCGTGAATGTCCTTGCGTCCCATACAAACAAGGTTCTTGGAATAGACTTTGACTGTTAATCGGTGAAACCGTTTCATGTGAATTATCCAATTCCATTTTGTTTTCAATTATTTTAAGATTTTCATTTCCCGTATACGACGAAGCAGACGAAATTGTCAACATTTCGTTTTCAATGTTAGCTTTGTCAATCAAGGTAACATTACAAAGTGCACCACTGAGGAAGGCTTGTAATATAATTTGAGAATGTTGATCTTGAGGGCTGTTGGGATCATGACGTAGAATAAATCTAGTTCCATCTTCCGCGATGGACAAAGTTAGACTTCCGGTCAGCCTCTGCAAAATTGAATTTTGTGAAGCTGGTACCGAATGAATTATAGATGTAAATTTATTGTCGCTGGCTGTGGATAAGCTACTAGGAGACAAGTTGCATGTTTGAGGTTGATATGCATTTGGAAACAGTCGACCCGTTTCTGTTCCTATATCATTTGATGGTTCGTTTAAATTTTCTTTTGCTTCAATTTTAACGTCGTTGTGAGGATACAAAGATTTGGTCAAAGTTGTATGAATTTCATTTATATTATGCTCCATGGTATTCTGCGTCGGCGTTAAAAGCGAACTGTGTTGTGTAGAAGTTTTCTTATACATGTTAATAAAGTCATTTTGGTTACTTTTGCTTCGGTTAACATTCCGTTTATGATTCTTGATGTCATCTGCAACTAATGATGTAGATTTGTTCATTGTCATGTTTGCATCGTCATCATTCAATGACGACATATTTATCAAATGGTTTTGTATCGCACTGGTTTGGCATTGAATTTGTGATATTATCGAATTATTGTTAGCTGAATTTAAAGTTGTCGTGGTACATGAGGTGCTGACAGAATGTGGCGTGGGTAACGCTGCAAAATATGGGGAATTAATTGTATTAGAAGAAGAGGCTAGCGTTTGTGGAATAATTTGATCTTGTACAGCACAGTCATAAGAAGGTGTGTTTGCAAATTGCCCACTGTGACTATTTGGTACTGTTATAACAAACGGCTGGGCCGTCTCATTTTTGTTGACATTTGATATTACGCAGTCTTGCGTTTCAATGAATGTACTCGGCTTTTTATACAAGGGATCTGGCATTTCCACTTTTAAAAAATTTGAAGACCTTTGTAAATTGGATATACATGCTTTTTTAGAACCTTTTTGGTTGAAAGAGGCAGAAAGGGAAAATTGTGTACATGGAGCTGCATCGTAAGCTGCAGAATCGGAATCCCCATTTGTTTTTACGGTTTTAAGATTTTCTTCACATTGTTGTATTGCCCCCTGTGATGAGATTTTTTGTGAATCAAGTTCACAGTCCGTTTTGTAATCATCCTCCATAATTCCACAAAGTTTCATAACATTCGCTAAATCCAGTTTACCTTTATAAACAATACCTTGTTTTCCCATGGATTTTTTACAAGCAGTTTCTGTTGTACGAAAAACAATTGTACTTGATGCTGTTGGGCATAAATGTTGGTCAGAACGCGTAGACGGCTGAGAACTTTTTCTTTTCACTTTCTTTCTCTTGTGACACTTTTTCACCTGTTTGAATTCATTTGATTGAATTTTAACAGGTTTTATTGAATTTGTTTGAACTTCTGACGTGGAATCAAAAACTGATTTCTTTGGCGTGTTTTGATGAGTCTCAACCACACAGTCAATTCTGTTACTATCTACTGAAAACGAAATATTTGGTGCCATTTCTATAGACTGTAGTTGAACTTCAGTAATTTGTGGAGAAGCAGATGATTTAAACGTTTCACTTGTACCTACATGTTCCAAATTTGTATGGTTTAAGTGATTCAAACTTAAACTTGTGCTAAAATGATTAATATCAGTTGAACTTTGATGAAAATGCGTCGGCAGAGAAGATATGACTGGACCACCCAAGCCATTTGACATTTGGAAGTTCTGGATCTGTCCGATGTTTTGCCCTAGGATATGGTTAGTCAAAGTGGCAGATAATTGATGGGTTTTGGGCGAATTAGTACCTACGAACATTTGAGCTAAAGAATTAGCTTGCAAATTTTCTTTTACGGGTAAGGTTTGGTGGAGTAAATTTGAATGCGATGAAACAATAAATGTAGGTGTTGTTGCCATATGCATTGAAGCACTTGTATTTAAAATTCGAACCAATTGTTGAGGTTGGGAATGTGATAACTGCGGTTTAGCGTCTTGTATAACTAAAGGAGTGGTAATTTGAGGCGGCGAATGTTTCAATATAAATTGAACACCTTGAGTTGTACCTTGCCCCACAATTACTGGCATTGGGTTGATTAAAAGTGGTGGAACATTGAAGTTGTTTGTTTGCAAAATTATTTGGCCGGTTTGGTTTGGTTTGACAGTAGTTGCGATAGTTTTATTCGAAATGAGTGGGAAACTAGACATTAGTTCCGAATTTTGTAATGTGACTGTCCTCGTCTGATTAATGATAGTATTAGTATTATTATTATCATTTAAGATTTGCTGCGGTTTTGGTAATATTTGTTGCGGTGGTTTAACAGTTTTTAGGCCAGCCATAAAAGATGATTGGTTGCAATTGTCGACTAATCCTGATGCTGACGAAAACACTTGAGCTCTTTGAAAATTTGTGGACGATGTGGAAGTATATAACTTCGGCGTTAGTATAGGTTGTAAAATTTGATTTTTAGAATCGGCAACAGGGATTTCTTGCACTATCTGTTTTGTCGTAATGGGTCTTATACACGTTCCACTGCTGGGATTTCCGAAAGAACTTGATGCAACCGGAAGTCCTGTGAGAGCACGTCCTTTTTTCGAACACCCCTTTGAGCCAACAACCATATTCGAAGCAACAAGCGTGGTAGGTGACGTAATGGTAGACCCATGACCATAAAATATTTGCGATTGTGAAACACGTTTGCTGTTGAGTTTCTATAATGAAATTCCATTATTTAGCCTTAAACGTAGATATAATTATCATTCTCTTTACCTTCTTCAAGGATATGTTATTTGAACCAATGAGAGTTGCATTTACTTCACTTCCAGCCGTTCCTATAACTGCACCAGTATTCAAATATGAAGGTGACTAAAAGATTCTGGCTCTTCTATGATTTCAGTGTGATCTACTGAAATATTAAGATTATTTTTATTACACCCAACACAGACAGCAGTGTGGATGGCGGAGGGTATTGAGGGGAACAATCCTTCCTTCCATAAAAAAAATTATTAGACAAAGAAACAGACTAAGGAAAAGGGCAAAACAGACAGGTGACGCTAACATACGAAAAACTGCCAACAAACTCACAAACAAAATCAGAAAACTTATGTACAAAAACAACAACGAAAAATGGGAAAATTTCCTCAATAGTTTAGACCCAGGAACGGAAGGGTTCTGGCGTCTGTGTAAATACTTCAAAAACAAAAACAAACCTCTAATGCCAGCAATACAAGGGGCAAATGGACTGCAGTACGAAAAGATAAACAAGGCAGAAGCCCTATGCCGAATCGCTCGAACTGCAGTTCAGAAAAAACACAGACCCAGAATACGATATAAACTATCATGAACCAATATCAAGAAAAGCCAACACCATACTGAGGGAAAATTTTCCATAAATGAACGAATAAGAGACACAAATATGGACGAACTAAAGCTTATCATAAAAAACTTACAAGGAAGAAAATCGCCTGGACATGATAATATCACAAACACATGCATGTCACCTACCAGATAATATTCTTGAGCTGCTGACAAAAACAATTAATTTGATCCTCCAACACAGAATATATCCGAAAGCCTGAAAGATGGCGTGAATAATCCTTATTCCTAAACTAAACAAAAACCTAACACATCCCCAAAACTGGAGGCCTATTAGCCTCCTTCCAACCCTCGGAAAGTGACTGAACATATAATCCTCACACGAGGAATATAGCCCCAGAAGAACAATTTGGCTTTAGAGCCAAGTGTACTTACTTCCTAAGAAGTAAACTACACCTGGCGGCCCTCTGGGCCTCTTTTTTAGTTTAACGTAGATCGTATAAGTAAGAGAATAGTAAGGTTATTAATTAAGCTTACTATTAAAGATAAATAAATAAATTGTTGGGAAGCACTGACTTTCCAACATTAATGAAGTTATTTAATTCACTGAACTGAAATTGTGCAAGACATCTGTTAGCCAAAGTGGGCAACAGAAGTGAAGCCAAAATGAACCGACTCAGTTGATTATAAGTGCTCGTACGCAGTAGAAGTGTTTAAGAAGAAATGATGTATTAATATTGAAAGAAAATAAAAATGTGGTTGCAAAAAGTGTGATCGAACTTCAAACATCATGGTTATGATAAAAGTCTGACTAAATAAATAAAAATACGTGAAGAAACTGAAATATAAAAATATTGCAATATAGAAATGGAAACTTGTGAAAATATGTAAAAATGACAAACGGATGTTTAAGGATAAAAATTCCCACGTGTTAGACAAAAAGTGAGAAATAAGGTTAAAGATGAACACATAGTGACAAAAATAAACTCGTGTAGAATTGAAAACATGTTGAAAGTGAATAGAACAAACAATAAAAAATACTGAAACTTATTATTTAAAAGAACACAAGAACACGTGGTGACAAGAAACACGTGTAACATTGAACAAAGTGAATTAATTATATAAAGTAAAACAAAATAAAATGGCTAAACAAACAAAGATTGAAGACATTAACATAAACATTTTTGATGGAACCAACTATAGCAGTTGGAAAACGGGAATAAAGCTAATATTGGAATATAAGGAGTGTCTGGAACCAGCTGTAAGAAAAAAGCAAACAGAAGAAAAAAACGAAGATTGGAACAAGGTAGACCTTAAAGCAAGAACATACATGATCAGCTCAATATCAGACAAACAGTTAGAGTTCGTGAGCGACTGCACTACAGCACTTGGTATTATGGAAAAACTAGATAAGGTATACTGTAATGTACCACATGATGCAGCGCAGCAATGAGCGAAGCAAACTAAACGTTCCCATTCGGACCGAAGAAAAAGAAAAGGTTTTAATCCCCTGAGGCACAGAAAAGGTTTTCTTTCCCTGGTCATCCCATTCCATTCCAACGGGATCTGCTTGATCAGAGCGGAACCCTGCGGAACCATCCCTCGCGTTTTCCCAAACAATCAAGGAGAAATCCTACATGGCGACCGTGACAAATTACTCATACGAGTAATATAGCGAACTGGAGAAATTAAGCAACAAATGAAGCAGAAGAAACCACAGCAGACGAACAAGGAGCAGTTAGTGTTGTTTCCGGCAAATTACCGGATTCCAGCAGGGATAGTGAAGCAAGCGACAGAGATACAAAGACCTACGTTCGAAGATGCGCGTTGCGGGCCTAAACCACTGGACATAAAGAGATTTTATAAAAATAAAAATAAAATCAAGAAAATAAATAAAAAAAAAACTAGAGGTAGAAAAAGGCATCAAATCAAAGAGAATGTTAAACAACTAAGAGACATTTTAGAAAATTGTAGATCAGAGGAGGAAAAAAATAGATTTAACTTACTTTTGAACAAAGCCAAGAATGATTTGAATAGACTAAATAAAAAGAAGAAAATAAATTAAAATATATATAGAAAGTTTGTAATATTGTTTGAATCTTGTTGGAATTTAGGATACTACTTACTTGACAATTACGATCTTGGTTAACCAATACAGAATGGGAAACAAAAACACTAAGACATCCAATAATGGAGAAATAGTTAACAATGTGACGGTGCAAGACAGAGTAAGGACCGACAAACCCGCAAATTTTCTTTGTGCTATGCGCAATACTGATAGTGCTCATTTTGAATATGGTATATAAGATATACATGAATCACCGAAGAGGTCTTCGAAAGCGTTACTTAAGTTCGCCAGCTAGAATAGCTATAGTAGATAGCAAGGCATGAGTCAAATGGAGAGTTTAGAAGCAATAAAAGCACAACTAGAAGCTATATTAATAAATTTTAAGAAAAAAGGGTCTGCAGTGTATACTATTAAAACGTTAATAGAGAAGGAAAATACAGTAGAAGAATTACTCACAAAAGCAGAAGCATTGAAACCTACGGAAACTACTCTTGGTATAGCACAAGACCTGGAGAAAATATATGTAACAATAAGAGATTTAGGAAAAGAAATTGAAGAATTCATAAAGATTCAAAAGGACCTTCGTACGGTAAATACCAGCAGCAGCATGTCGTTCGATATTGAGACGGCAACAGCTTTGATACCACATTACAGTGGCAAGGAGGATGAAACGGAGTCCTTCCTCGATGCGGTTAGTCTACTCGATGAACTTACAGAGACGGCGCATAAACAAATAATGGTTAAATTTATAAAGACTCGAATAACAGGTCGAGCAAAACTGGCTATAACTGAAGAGCTAACTACAGTGGAAGCGATTAAGCGAAAAATTCGTCAAAAATTTTCGGTGAAATACTCATCGGACGCATTACTGGCACAACTGAAGGCAACTCAACAGGGAAATAAAAGGCTTGTTGATTATATTAGTCAAATTGAAAATTTAGCAAATCAACTCACGAAAGCCTTCATTTCAGAGAACGTAGCAAGTGGTGAATCGGCCGAGAATCTTGCCGAAAAATTCGCAAAACAAGCGCTGGTAGAAAATGTTTCGAATCCTAAAACATCTATCATACTAAAGGCGACAAGGGGCCATCCATAAATTACGTCACGCCTGGACGTGGGGGAGGGGGGTTGAGAATTGTGACACACTGTGACAGAGGGGAGGGGGATGTTTGCATCGGCGTGACGTTGCACGCGTCTCGCGATTTTGAAATCCTCACTTCCTAACTGAGTCGCGTGCGTTTTGTTTGTTCTCATTTTCCAAGAAAGAGTACTTGTTTAATCGCCATTATTGACAAAATAGCGTCTCGGAAAGTTTTCGAAAATTTTCTCAAACCCAAAGCGTAAAAAAATTTTTTTGTGTCTTAAGCGGGGTACAAAATTTTAATGTGACATAATTTTAGGCGGGGGAGTCCTAAAAATGTGACAAGGCGTGACATGGGGGGAGGAGGGGGTCTAAAATCGCTGAAAATTGCGTGACGTAATTTATGGACGGCCCCCAAGCTACACGAAGCTTTCCGAAATTGCAGCTAAGGCAATTGCCATAGACAAGCCGGTAAAAGCCAATGTGCTACATTTTAATGCACAGGAAAGGCAAAATAAACCAAAGTTTCAGAATAACGGCGGAAGTTGGAGTAGGCAGAGTAACTGGCGGCAAAGACAAAACAATCTCAATAATCAAAATACGGGCACACAAAATAGAAATAGAGATAACTATGTGCCCTCAGGTGGTGGATGGCAGGCAAATAATAGATTCAATAATCAACGCAACGGACACAACAATAGCAACCGACGGAATTTTGGTGGCAACAGAGGGCAGAATAATCAAAGGATACACTACTATAATTCGGGGGAAGACCAAGCCCCTCAGCAAGAGGCCGACCCAAGTCAGTTGGGGGGACAGGAACAAATGGGAGAATATACAACATAAGTTTAAATCTGGCAAACTTCATAGTTGCTGACGTCGAGATGTGTGACAAGAAGTGTACTCTTCTTGTAGACACCGGTGCGGATGTAT
Source organism: Chrysops caecutiens (assembly GCA_963971475.1). NCBI lineage: Eukaryota > Metazoa > Arthropoda > Insecta > Diptera > Tabanidae > Chrysops > Chrysops caecutiens. The sequence continues at coordinate 29,308,281 of OZ020569.1, read as the reverse complement.
CCTTATTTAAAAGACACTTAATTAAACCAACTCAAATGTATTACCCCAAAAATAAATGTACACTACGAGGAATAGCGGACACTACTCAGCTTTCTATGGGTTCTACAGAAACTAACTTGATATTTCATGGTGACACCGCGATCAAACATACGTTCCATGTTGTTGATAATAGCGTATCGTTCGAAGCAGACCCCATACTAGGCATAGATTTTTTAGTAAAATATAAGGCCCAGATAAACTACGATACGTGGCTGTTAACATTATATCTACCGAATAAAGTTTTAGAAATTCCAATTCAGAACAGGCCAGAAAAGGACGCATTGTTGATACCAGCTAGGTGTGAAGTTATGCGTGTCTTTAAATTACAGAGCCAGCATAAGGATGATTGGGTAATCCATAACCAAGAAATATGTCCAAAAGTCTATACAGCAGCATCAATAATTTCAGCAGCTAATCCTATTGTCAGAATATTGAATACAACAGACCATACAGTGAAAGTCGATGTAAGTAAATTAAAGCTAAGTCTACTATCGGAATATAGAGTGTTAAGGTGTAAAACAAAGGCTGAACGGGCAAATAAACTAATATCAAAAATTGACTTCTCGAATACCCCAGAGTTTGCAAGGAAACAATTGGAAGACTTATGTTCCGAGTATGAAGATGTTTTCGCCCAGGATGATGAGCCATTGGCAGTGAACAATTTCTATGAGCAATCAATACAAATTTCGGACAATATACCCGTCTACATAAAAAATTATAGACTTCCTGAAGCTCATAAGGAAGAAATCAATAATCAAGTACAGAAAATGTTAAACGATGGAATCATCGAAAATTCAGTGTCGCAATACAATTCACCAATTCTGCTAGTGCCAAAGAAGTCCAAAGATGTAAAAAAATGGAGGCTGGTAGTAGACTTTAGAAACCTTAACAAAAAGGTAATTGGAGATAAATTTCCCTTACCAAGGATTGAGGAAATTTTAGATCAAATGGGGCGAGCCAAATTCTTTTCAACCCTTGATCTTATGTCGGGTTTTCATCAAATTCCAATAGAGAAAGACTCACGAAAGTATACAGCATTTTCAACGAATTCAGGCCATTACCAGTATTGTAGATTGCCCTTCGGCTTAAAAATTAGTCCAAATAGTTTCCAGAGAATGATGAACATAGCGCTAGCAGGTTTGCCTCCGGACATTGCATTTCTCTATATTGATGATATAATCGTCGTTGGATGTTCACTCAGGCATCACCTTAAAAACCTTAAAAGCGTTTTCGAGAGACTGAAAGACAAAAATCTTAAACTAAATCCTGAAAAGTGCAAATTTTTCCAGACAGAGGTAACTTTTCTGGGACATCAGGTGTCAGCTGAAGGAATTAAGCCCGACGCTTCAAAATATGAAGCCATTAAGAACTATCCCACACCCAAATCAGCTGCAATACTCGACGATTCGTTGCATTTTGCAACTATTATAGAAGATCTGTTCCCAACTTTGCGAACATTGCCCTACCACTTAACAAATTGTTGCGGAAAAAGGAGGCATTTGAATGCACAGAGCTGCAGCAAGAGGCATTCGATAAACTGAAAGCGACGCTAATGTCGCCTACAATTCTCCAATACCCCGACTTCGGAAAACAGTTTATAATTTCGACGGATGCATCAAATGAGGCCTGTGGAGCTATATTATCCCAAAAATTCGAAGATAAGGACCTCCCTATAGCTTTTGCAAGCAGAACTTTTACACCTGGGGAAAAAAATAAGTCCGTTATCGAAAAGGAATTAGCAGCTATACATTGGGCGATAAATCATTTCAGACCTTACATCTATGGTCGAAAATTTGTAGTACGAACAGATCACCGGCCGCTCACTTATCTATTTGCAATGAAAAACCCATCATCCAAGCTAACACGCATGAGGCTTGATATCGAGGAATACGATTTCACGGTAGAATTTGTGAAAGGGAAGCAAAACAGTGGAACAGATGCATTATCTAGAATCGATATAGAGGATTTAAAGAACGTCAGTGTTCTACAAGTTAAAACAAGGACGATGACGTCAAAATCGAAAGAACCAACCAGACACTCAGAAAGGTCGGATACAGAATCACAGCAGCCTGATCAACTGCGAGTGCTAGAGGTATCTCCATCCGAATCATTAAAAAAATGTGGTAGAATTAAAGTTCATGGCGAACAGCTGCGCCACGAATGAACTAAACATCCTAATACAGGATAGCAAGTCAGTACTAATAAAGCGGTTATTTAGAAGAAATATAAATGAATCCATGGAATCTGCATTTGAGCGTGAAATCCGAAGGTTGGATGAAGAAATTTATTACGAAGTTCAGACCGAGACTCTGAAACTTTCTACAGAAAGTGAAATTTTTAATTATGTAAGCGTTGCTATATTCAAGGATATATGCAATCGCAGGAAGGAGACCCCCCATCAGCAGCGGTCCGGGCCCTGGTACAAGAGGCCGAAGTTAGAGGATGGCACATGGTGATGGGATGTGACGCAAATGGTCATCACGTCCAATGGGGAAGCAGTGACATCAACAGAAGGGGTGAGTCAATTTTAGAGTTTATAATTTCTACCAACCTAACTATTTGTAATCGGGGTGACACACCCACTTTTACTAACAAAATTAGGGAGGAGGTAATAGACCTTACATTGGCCACTAACACTATTAACGTAAACGTAGAGAACTGGAGAGTTTCTCCCGAGCACTCCTTATCGGATCATGGGAGAATTCTCTTCGACATTAACCGGAAGGTTCAGGTAGGAAAACCCTACAGGAATCCAAGGAACACGGACTGGAATAGATTTTCCACCGAAGTGGAGAAGGCAATGAAAACAAAGAGCACACAGTGCTTCGGTACCTATCTCCACACGGTGGCGGACCTGGAAAAGTCCGTAAAACAACTTTGCGAGACTTTGCTAAAAGCCTTCCAGAAAACCTGCCCAATAAGCAGAGCTCGAAGGGAAACCAATAAGTGGTGGAACAAAGAGCTCAAGCAACAGAGGGACGCTACTAGAAGGCTCTATAACAAGGCAAAGAAAAGTAAAGAAGAGGAGGACTGGGCTAATTACAAGCGCAGTTTTAACGAGTATAAGAATAAGATAAGAAAGGCAAAATGGGACTCATTGGTCGACTTCCTTAACTCTATAGAGGACGTGAACGAGGCCTCAAGGTTCAGGAAAATTCTTTCCAAAGACGCTATAGTCACGGGAAACCTGAAGAGGCCAAATGGTTCATGGACGGAGTCGAGCAAGGAGACACTAGAACTGCTGATGGAGACTCACTTCCCGGGCTGCCTGACAACATGGGGCGAGGAAGAAAGCCCAACGATCAGGATTAGTCCAAAGGAGGTAACTAAAAGAGACGCCATCACCAAGGAAAAGGTAATATGGGCGGTGAAAACATTCGAGCCATACAAATCTGCGGGGCCGGATGGAATCACACCAGCCATGCTGCAAAATTCGATAGGCAGCATAGCGGAGGTACTGACGAGCATCTTTCAGGGCTGTTTATCATTAGGATACATCCCTGAAACATGGAGAGAGGTAAGGGTTGCCTTCATACCCAAATCGGGGAAGTCAAGCAACACTACACCAAAGGACTTTAGGCCAATAAGCCTCTCCTCGTTCCTATTAAAGACAATGGAGAGGCTTTTGGACCTTAACATTAAGCAGAAGACCAAAATAGAGGAGGAGTGTATAGCACAGCACGCCTACCTCAAAGGTAAATCGGTGGAAAGTGCGCTGCATGAAGTGGTTGGAACGATTGAAAAATCCCTCCAGCAAAAGGAATATGCCCTAGGGGCGTTTCTAGACGTAGAGGGAGCGTTCAACAACGTAAAGACCAATGCAATAAAGGAGGCATTAATGGAGCTGAAAGTGGAGCCCACCATCACGTACTGGATAATAAATATGCTAAAAAGCAGAATTATCAGTACAGAGACGGGGGAACACAAGATCAGAAGACTGGCGACCAGGGGTACACCACAAGGAGGGGTGATATCCCCACTCTTGTGGTTGATCGTAATCAACTCGATCCTAAAAGATCTCAGGGGAAGGAGAGTTAGGGTCACCGCCTATGCAGATGACGTAGTTATATTGACAACAGGCAAAGACCTACAAACGATCTGCGACACCATGGGTGAAGCTTTAAGAGAAACGAGCAACTGGGCGGAGAGAAATGGCCTAGGGATAAACCCGGAAAAGACGAAGCTAGTTCTCTTCACCAGAAGGTATAAGATACCAAAGGTTAGACTACCAAAGGTGAAAGGACGGGTACTAGACCTCTCTAGAGAGGCGAAGTACTTGGGAGTCATCCTGGACTCTAAACTCACTTGGAGGAGTAACGTGGAGGAAAGGATGAAAAAAGGAATAAACGCTTTCTACACATGTAGGAAAATGTTTGGTAGGAACTGGGGTCTGCAACCAAAGATCATACACTGGATCTACACAACGATTGTCAGACCCATTGTCACATATGGAGCCCTTGTGTGGTGGAAAGCCATGGACAAGGAGACAAACAAACAGATGCTGGGAAAGGTGCAGCGACTAGCAGTGATAGGTATAACGGGAGCGATCAAGAGCACACCTCAGGCGGCGCTGGAGGCAATCTTAAATTTGCAACCGTTAGACCTATTTGTAAAGGGCCTGGCAGCCAAAACAGCCTTACGGTTGAGGGAAACGAAACTGTGGAGGCACACAGGCCAGGGGCATGCTAGTGTGCTGGAAGAGATAGTAAAAATGGGAGGCACCGTGGAAACTGGAGTGCTACGACAGCGCACAGACTACATGGTGGCAAAGCAATGGTTTGGGGAGGAGCTGGAGATCAAAATCCCAACCAGAGAGGAATGGGAAAGTGGTTCCATTTTTGAAAAAGACGAGATAAGCGTCTTCACAGACGGCTCAGTAACGAAAACGGGGACTGGAGTCGGATTATTCTCGGAGATACTAGAGGTCAAGGAGTCACACAGACTCAACAAAGGCTGTAGTATATTGCAGGCGGAAATTAACGCGATAGAAAGAGCAGCAAGACTAAAGCAGCTGACCGACGAAGAAATTCAGAAGGTCACAATCTACTGCGACAGCCAGGCTGCTCTTAGAACACTGGAATCTAAGACAATCAAGTCAAAGGCGGTGATGAGTTGCCGAGAAGCACTATCCTGGATCCGAGACAAAGTCAGCCTCTGTTGGGTGCCCGCACACAGCGATGTGGAAGGGAATCTACAGGCGGATCAACTGGCAAGGATCGGAACCGAAATTCATAGTGCTGAAGAAGCCAACTCTACAAAGCCACCGATGAGGTTGTTGAAAGATACCATCGACAGAGTAATTCGGGAACAACATGGCAATAGATGGAGCAGCAGAGATGACTGCTTCAACTCAAGGCATTTGTGGCCCAGAATTGAGGAAACAAGAACGGCGGGCTTGTTAAGAGCAAAAAAGGCCTCAGTCCGGACCATCACAATGGTCATTACAGGACACTGTCCCGTCGGGAGAAACCTCCAAAGGTGGGGGCTCGCAAGCGACGGTCTCTGTAAAGAGTGTGACGAGGAAGAGGAGACAGTGGAACATCTTTTGTGCTCCTGCCCAGCATTGGCCGATAGTCGGAGGCAAATACTGGGGAGCGAATCCTTCACAGGGTTGGAGGAAATAGGGGTCATGGATGTTCAACTATTGAGGAACTTTGCCAAGGGGTGGAAATGCCTCAGGACAGAGGAAAAAAGGATCAAGAAATAGGAGAGGGGGGGATAGCGAAATACAAGGGGTATCACAATGGGCCATCTGGCCACCGAGTGGGAGTGGATCGCACAATCGGTGTGAACACTCCACCCTGCTAACCTAACCTAACCTATGCAATCGCAATCTAAGAAAAATTTCAATAAAATTGTACAAGCCGCTCATACATATAGCAGACGAAGAAAAAATTGTCGACATTTTGAATCAATACCATAATACACCCACAGGAGGACATCTAGGACAGGCCCGAATGTATAAGAAACTAAAAACTATATATCTTTGGAGAAATATGAAAAAATCAATAGCGAAACACGTAAATAATTGCGAAAAATGCTCAAGGAACAAACATCAGGTCGGGACTAAAGAACCTATGCAGCTAACAACCACGCCGGTTAAGGTATTTGAGGTAGTATCAATAGACACGGTAGGACCTTTCACCAAAACTGCTAGCAATAATAGATACGCGATAACATTACAATGCGATCTAAGCAAGTATGTGGTAGTCATACCCATAAAAGACAAAGAAGCAAATACCGTAGCAAAAGCTGTGGTGAATGAGTTCATTCTCAAATATGGTCCAATGAGCTACATTAAGTCTGATTTGGGAACGGAGTATAAAAATCAGGTATTTAAAGAAATATGTGGGTACCTACATATCAACCAACTGTTTGCAACTGCGGCACATCCAGAAACAATAGGGGCCTTAGAGCGGAATCACAAATCCCTGAACGAATATCTCAGATGCTTTGTGAAAGAAAATCACGACGATTGGGACACTTGGACCCCTTATTACGCGTATTGTTACAATACAACTCCAAAGACCGTGCATGGGTATACACCATTTGAACTCATATTCGGTAAAACTCCCTCGGTACTTACGGAAATACCAAACAAATGTCCTGATCCAATGTATAATCATGACCTCTATGCAAAAGAACTAAAATATAGACTACAAACCAGTGTAATAAAAGCAAGACAATATTTACAAGAATCTAAGGCCAGAAGAATAAATACAGAAAATCAAGATCGTAACACATTACGCTTAAAGAGAGGGGAACGAGTTTTTATAAAAATACAAAATAGAAGGAAAATGGATCCACTATTTGAAGAACCATATGAAGTAATCGAGATATCTGAAGCAAATTGTGTTATAAGAGATTCAAACAATAAACTAATTACCGTACATAAAAATAGATTAAGGAAATATAATAATTCGTAATAACTTTTGACAAATATAACCAGCGTAGATCAAGTAGTATTAGGTTGAATATATGAAAATGTTAAGATAAGGTAGATTCTAAGTTAATGATGTACAGAAGAGAGATTTTCCTTGTTCTCAATAAAACAAGAAAAACCTCTCTTCCAAAAGGCGGAAGGTGTAATGTACCACATGATGCAGCGCAGCAATGAGCGAAGCAAACTAAACTTTCCCATTCGGACCGAAGAAAAAGAAAAGGTTTTAATCCCCTGAGGCACAGAAAAGGTTTTCTTTCCCTGGTCATCCCATTCCATTTCATTCCCGTTCCATTCCCACGCTGACCGCTGTTTGGCTCCGCCTCCAGTTTCCCACGCTGTCCATTGACCGATCGTCTGGAGACACTCCCACCTACAATGCGATCTGCAAACCAATGCAGATCGATCTGACCTCGTTAGGTGTTGCCTCATCGAAAGAATTCCGATGGGAAAGTTTGAGGTGACGACACTTTAGTGCTGCGGTAGCACTGCAAAATAGGTATAAGAACCCCGCAAAATTCTGATAGTTAGTCAGTAAGTAACTTACAGCTGTAAGCTTAGTGAATTAAATAAACTTATTTTAAGCGAATAATCTTTCCATACTTCCCAGTAAATTACTTCTCTTTCCATTCCAACGGGATCTGCTTGATCAGAGCGGAACCCTGCGGAACCATCCCTCGCGTTTTCCCAAACAATCAAGGAGGAATCCTACATGGCGACCGTGACAGGACAACAAGGAATCCTACAATACTCAACTCAATCTACAGCATTGATAATGATTAAGAGATCTAAATTGGAAGAAATTAAACTAAAAAATTATGAAACAACAGAAGATTTCTTTATAGAATTTGAAAGGGCGTCTAATGAATTAAAAGATGCTGGTTATAAGCTAGAGGAAAAAGAAAATAACTTACTTGCTAAAAGCACTTCCTGCAAGCTACAGCGGCATAGGTGATTTTATTGACTTTGTACCAGAAGAGCAAAGAACAGTTGAGTTCGCTAAAACCAAAATTAAGGAAAAAAGTTTATCGAGACCAGACAATGCAAGAACGAATGCAAGTACATTCAACACCTAAATTAAAGGAAAATGTTTTATCTGTGGCAAGACGAATCACTATCAGAAGGACTGCTGGTATGGTCAGCAAAAACAAAATCAAACACGAGGACAACACAATCAAGGCAGAGAACAAAGAGGTCAAAACCGAGGCAAAACTAGAGGAAGCAGTGGTCGTGTTCGAGGAAGAGGTGTAAACCAGACCAGGAATAACAATCAGATGGAAAATAACAACCTAACGGGAACTTGGAACACCGAGGTGCAGCACAAAGTAAGTGGTGATGTAATAGCGTACGACTGCAAAAATAATATGATCGAATGGCTATTGGACAGTGGTAGCACTGATCACATTATTAATAATGATAAATATTTTGATAATTATATTATCTTAAAAAATTCTATAAATGTTAACATGCCAGATGGCAAAACTTTAAAAGCAACGAAAGTTGGAAATATAACTATGTTTTTTGAAACTAATTTCGGAAAAAACAAAGTCACTGTAAATAACGTTTACTATGTAGAAAATATCAATAGGAACTTACTTTGTTTATCTGAGATAACCAAAACTTGTACATTTGTTGCAAAGCATGACAGTGCAAAAATATATAATGAACATAGGGAACTTTTAGCAGTTGCACAAAAAATTGACAATCTCTATGTTATGAAAGGGTTTGTTGACGGAAAAAGAGGTGATGCTTTCGTTAATGCTATAGAAATGACTGATAAGGAAAAATGGTATAGAATTTCAGGACACGTAAATTTCAAGTATTTAAACAAATTAGTTAATGAAAATTTAGTCGATAGTCTACCCACAAAACTCGAAAATAAATTTATAAAATGTGCCATCTGCTTAGAAAGTAAAATGGCTAATGTACCATTCAATAATAGAAGAACACAGTCAAACGATACATTAGAATTGATACATACCGATCTCAACGGTCCCCATAGAGTAGAAGGTTATAATGGGGAAAAATATTTTTTGACTTTTATAGATGATTTCAGTAAATGTACACAAACTTATTGTATAAAAAGCAAGGCAGAAACTGCAAAGTGCTTTGTTGAGTACATAAATTTAGTAGAGACACAATTTAGAAAAAAAGTTAGAAAAATACAATGCGATAATGGACGCGAGTATTTAAACAAAGAAATCTTTGACTTTGTTCGACATAAAGGAATCCAACTATTAACATGTCCTCCATACGTTCATGAACTGAACGGAGTTGCTGAGAGATACAACAGGTCCGCTATGGACATTGCAAGATGTTTAATTAAAGAAGCAAAAATTAACCAGCGCTATTGGCCTGAAGTTATTAAAACTGTCTCTTATTCAAAAAACCGTACACTGAGTAATACTCAAGAAAATAAAACACCTTTTGAAATTTTGATAGGTAAAAACCCAAATGTAAACAATCTAAAAATATATGGAAGTAGTCTTCGTGAGAGCCCCTGAACAATTGAGAAAAAGCAAGTGGGATGATAAGAGTCAAATGGGAATTTTGGTTGGATATACATACTAATAATGGCTATAGGGTTCTAATTAACAACAAAGTAATTAATGCGAGACATGTAAATATTGTTGAAAATGAAAAAGATCTAATTTGTTTGGAAAGAGTAGATGAAGACAAGATGAGAAATGATGTTAATAATAATGAGATTATGTCGATAAAATTAAATAATAATTATGATAAAGTCAATGAAGTTGATAAGTCAGAATACGAGAGTGATATTGAATCAAACCCTGAACTAGAGGAACAAATCAAAACTGAAAAATAAAATTCAGAAACAGAAGAAGTAAAAAGTGAAATTACCATTGAAAGTCCAAACTCTGAAAGTAATAAAAACAAAACAAATTTGCAACCAACAAGAACGTCAAAAAGAAAAAAGAACCCAGTAGATAGTTACGGTACCCCAGAAACATACTGCGTATATGTGAATTTTGTAGATGCAAATACTCCTACAACTTATGAGGAGGCAACAAATTCAAAAGATAAAAACGAATGGATTAAGGCTATGGACAAAGAAATGGAATGCCTCAACAAAAATAAGACTTATAAAATTGTGGATAAACCAAATAATCAAATAATCAAAATGGGTTTACAAAAGAAAAAGTGATAATTTGTATAAAGCTAGATTAGTAGCAAGAGGGTTTCACCAACAGGATTATATTGAGAACGCGCATTCCCCAGTTGGAAAGTTACAAACCTTGAAGATCTTGTTAAGCTACTGTTGTGTAAATAAGCTCACTATTGAGCAACTTGACATTGAAACAGCCTTTTTAAATGGAAAATTGAAAACTGAAGTTCATGTTAACGAACCAAAAGGATACGAAACAGGTCCTAATAAGGTATACAAGCTACAGAAAGCTCTATATGGTTTGAAGGAAAGCCCACGTACATGGTACAATACTTTTAATGATTACATAAATAACTTGGGATTTATAAGAAGTAAATATGATTATTGCCTATATAAGAAAATTAGAGGAACTCACGTCATCGTTAGCTTGCCTTAAGCGCAACAAAGCTCCAGGCCCGGACCGGATAACCTACGAATTCTACAAATATGCTCCTGAATCATTCATTGAGAGCCTCTTGGGCCTTTTTAACTCTATCTATGAGCACGGTGCCGTTCCTGTGTCCTTTGGAGAATCAATAATATTTCCAATATATAAAAAGGGTGATGCAAACGAGGTCAGTAATTACAGAGGAATCTCTTGCCTCAATACTCTGGCGAAAATTTTTACATCCCTGCTACTTTCAAGACTCAATCAATTTGTGCAGGAAAATGCGCTACTGAGTGAGTTCCAAGCTGGCTTCAGGCGAGGTTATTCTGTTCTGGATAATCTCTTCATTCTTACCAATTTAATTAATATTAGGCTATCTGAGCGGGGTAAGAAGACATACTGCTTCTTCATTGACCTCAAAGCAGCGTTCGACACTGTTGATCACTCAGCGCTCTTTCTTAAATTGTTCAACCTGGGTGTATCGTCGAAATTTATGGCAACACTTAAAAAGCTCTACTCCTTTGCAGCCGCGTCAGTCCGCTGTTGTGACGAAATCTCGGAATCTTTTCAGATTTCTTCTGGAGTGCGTCAAGGTTGTCTTTTGAGTCCAATTCTTTTCAGTTTGTTCATTGACGATCTGCCTCCACTCCTTGAAGGTGGGGTAATGATTGGTGGCAGGAAAGTCAATGTTCTAATGTACGCCGACGATATCGTGTTGATATCTGACAACCCTCTGACCCTCCAAAAGAATATAAAAATTCTTGAGCTATACTGTGAACAATGGAACCTGACAGTCAACGCAAGTAAATCCAAAATTATGGTCTTTCGCAAAGGAGGCCGACTCAAGTCATCAGAAAAGTGGTTTTACAAGGGCGATAGAATTGAAGTCGTCACAAGATACAAATACTTAGGGATGATCTTAACTCCTCGCCTTTCGTTTGTTCCTCATATTGAGGACAGAGTTGCGCAAGCCAAACTTGGCTTAAATAGAGTCTGGTCATCACTCATGAACAGTAGCGATGTGCCGCTAACTGCTAAATATAGGATTTTTGAAGGTACAGCGCGGGTACTGGTCTGCTATGGAGCTCAAATTTGGGGCTTTCAATCGTGTGACACACTTGAGAAATTTCAGAGGTACTTTATTAAAAAGTTATTTTCTCTGCCCTCTTCCTCCCCAAATTACATGCTGTACATAGAAACTGGCATGAAACCTCTTGAATTGTTCGCTCTCCATCTGCATATTAAATACTGCATTAAAACACTTGGTTTGCCTGATCATAGACTGGTGAAAAAAGTTGCAGCGGAGGTAGTTTCCAAAAAAATCCTTTGGTTTAAGCATTGGATAACTCTATGTCAGCAGCACTCATGTATGTTTAGCGCCGAGCTAGATGGCTTACCCAGCTGGTCCGGTCAGTTGTCACGTCTTATACCTGCAATAAACAAAACTCACATCAATCGGTGCTTAAGTCGGGCAATCGAGTCTGACAGATTTTTGCTATACAAGGCTTTAATTGTTGAGTTCGAAGACCAGGTAACGGCTAATTTATCCCTTAATTTGAGCTTTACTGAAACTCGCTGGATGTTGCGTTTGAGGTGCGAGCTACTGTTCCTTAACCACAGGCCTTGGCTTACCAGAAGCTCTGAAACTGAACTGTGCCCCCTGTGTAACTGGGGTGTCCCGGAGGATATCTTCCACTTCCTGGCTGTATGCCCTTTGTTAGCGGAGGTTCGCATGCTTCACCTCGGAAGAAGCACGCTGTCCAGGGAGGAAGTGAAGTCCTTCCTATCTGGGCACCAGGACCCACGGCCTTTGATTCAGTTTGCCCGCCACGCCTGGAGAGTTCGTTATGACTGGATCTCCGACTTCTAATCTGTCCATTCATCTCAATTTTACTCTATTTTTATTATGTTTCAATAAATGAGTGAGTCCTCCATTACAGGTGCTAAATTTTCTTTTTCTCTTCATTGTACCTATACTGAATGTTATACTTAGTTTATACTTAGTTTATTCTTAGTTTTGTCAATCTTTAATCTTTAATCTTCTCTCTGTAATCTCTAATCTTTATCTATTTATTTTTTTTTTTTCTTTACTTTTTTTTTCTCTCTTTTTTGCATACTGAGCTAACTCCGGCAGACGGCTAAGGCCATTGCTGTTAAAATATTTCTAACCTTATTCATTGTAAATATCGTAAATTGAAAATAAAATATTATTATTATTATTATATTATTATATTATATTATTATATAAGAAAATAACAAAAAAAATATTATATATCTATTAGTCTTTGTAGATGACATTTTAATTTGCAGTCAAGACAAAAATGAAATAAATGAAGTAAAATTAAGTTTACAAAAGAAATTCATATTAAAAGATTTAGGGAAGGTAAAGAGTTATATCGGTATTGACATAGACTTAAACGAAACGAAAGGAAGAGTGACCTTGAGTCAAGAAAAATATATTGATTCGTTAATTGAAAAGTAAAATCTAGAAAATGTATGATACTCCTATGGAGTAAATTTAAAACTAGGTCAAGCTGAAGAAATTGACCAAAGAATAAAATGTCGAAACTTGATAGGTGAATTGTTGTACATTAGTTCAGGTACTAGACCTGATATAGCTTTTAGCGAAAATTATTTAAGCCGTTTCCAAAGTTGTTATAACTCTACACATTATAAATATGCAATGAGAGTACTAAGATATCTAGCCAAAACAAAAGATTTAAAGCTTGTATATAATGATTTAAATGAAAACAACAGTTTAGATTGTATTGTTGATTCAGACTTTGCAGGTGATATAACAGATAGAAAATCAACGCCAGGATTTATCATTAGAATGTTTGGAAATGTAGTTAATTGGCGTTCAAGGAAACAAAAGGTTGTAACTAAGTGCTCTACATTTGCTGAATATACTGCAATGTCAGAAGCAGTAACAGAAGTATTATACGTTAAAAATTTAATAAAAGATGTTTTTGACATTGAAATTAAAAGTCCAATTAAAATGTATGAAGACAACTCAGGCGCCGTCGCTATAGCAAAATTCGGTAACTTAACAAAAAATTCTAAAAACATTGAAGTACAATATCACTATGTAAATGAGAATTACGAAAATAAAAATATTGATATAATTAAAGTAGATTCTAATAAAAACATTGCCGATATTCTGACAAAAAGTCTTGATAAAACCAAGTTTAATAAAAATAGAAAAGGTTTGAGATTGTTGTATGATAATCAAATCTAAAGGTTTAGAAATTCAAATAAAAATTATAAGTATAGTTTTAAATAAAATCAAATTGAATTGAATGAATTGAAAATTTAGTAAAGTAAGATATATTGTAAAAATAAATTCATAAATTGTTGAAAAGTCAAGAACGCGTGTTGGGAAGCACTCACTTTCCAACATTAATGAAATTATTTAATTCACTGAACTGAAATTGTGCAAGACATCTGTTAGCCAAAGTGGGCAACAGAAGTGAAGCCAAAATGAACCGACTCAGTTGATTATAAGTGCTCGTACGCAGTAGAAGTGTTTAAGAAGAAATGATGTATTAATATTGAAAGAAAATAAAACATAAAAACCAAAACCACTTTGTTCATTTTCCCAACATAAATAAATAAATAAATTTGGCTTTAGACCAAGTCACTCAATGGAACTCCAACTAGCAAAGGTAAGGTCAATAATCGAAAGTCAACTAGCCTCGTTATGTTCGACATCGAGAAGGCATTTGACAGAGTCTGGCATGCAGGGCTCATCTTCAAACTGCATCAATACCAAATCCCAACACTCCTCATCCAAATAATAGGATCCTTCCTACAAGACAAAAGATTTCGCATCAAAATAGGCACCCACCTATCCACACAAAAGCTTATTGAAGCAGGAGTTCCACAAGGATCATCACTTTCGCCAGGGCTATACAACCTACACACGGCAGATATCCCTAAGACGCCAAAAATAAAAATATCCCTGTTCGCAGACACATGCATCCACAATACTTCAAGGCTAGCATGTAGCATTACAAACAATGAATATTTCAAGAAATGGAAGATCAAATTAAACATAGATAACACACAAGCGATTTTCGTAACAAGGAAACACAAACAAGTACCGAAAAACCTCAAAATTAATAATGAGACAATAAAGTGGACTCCAACAGCGAAATATCTAGGCTTAATCTTTGACAAAAGATAGACATGGTCAGCCCATATCCGGGAAAAACGAAGAATGTGTGCAATAAAATTAAACTCATTAAGGCCCTTAATACAAGGCAGGAAACTAAATATAAAAAAAATAAACGTCTCATATACATACAAGCAAATAATAAAACCAAGTCTTGTTTACGGGAGTTTAGCCTATTATAATACCTCAAAAACAAATAAAAAAACAACTACAAATCTGCCAAAACAAGGCAATACGACGCATGCTCAAGATACCATGGTATGATAGGAACACAGATTTTCACAAAGACTTAAGATTAGAAACAATCGACAAATATATAAAAGACAGATCATTAAAATTAATAGAAAAAATAGATCAACATCCTAACATATCTTTAGGAATCTTGAGATAGACACCACAGCCTAATGCGACATACTCAGACCTACGAACGAAAATGACTGACTAAAGGGTAGTGGGTCACAGCTACAAAAAAGCAAAAGTGCTAAGGTACTAGCTTAAATTTAAACATATATCCAAGAGAAAGATAAGATTTTTCCTCCTTATTTTGTACATTTAAAAAGATTTTTTTTTTGACAGAAAAAGAACTATAAAAGAAAATTTGGAATTGGAATTTAAAACTACGCCGGAAATATCTCCCTAAAGGCAAAAACTATTTTCGCTCCTGCACAGATATATTGTAAAAAGTAATAAATTTTTGCCAATTATTAAGAACACTTACGAATAAATATTTGACTAACCTGTTTAATTTTGCTTTATCTAAGATATCATTGGCTTTATGTAATGTTCGCTTCATTCCTGTTTAAAATTCATTGTCTAAATTATAACTTTGCCCTGTATTTCGAATTTCTTTAGTTGGCAAGTACGGTAGTTGTGCAAACATTAGCTCATATGGAGAAAAGCCTATCAATATTGGCCAACGTATTACAATCAACCGTTACTGGGCTAATACAATGTCCCATTCGTCATCTTTGGCAAATGTTAATCTACTCTAATGATCTCTTTCTGCTAAGTGTTTCATGATTATATGATGTTGAGAATATTTGCTTAATTTTTACGATGTTACAAATTTATTTAATCTATTCGTCCGTAAAAAGGAAAATGTTCAATACATTCCAGTTCCAGAATAAAGTGAAGAAGAGTTGAAGAGCAATGTGAGGAAACACACGATATATTGCAATTCTCTAGTTTCGAGAAAATCGAATTTGAAAGTTTGAGGAGTCATAAATGATACTTTAAAATAGAGTAAAATAATTTTTTTAGGGGCCATAACCCATAAACCACGTAAAGCGTTTTTTATCCTTTATTCACCCATCCATCCCCCCATGTAATATCTAAATATATTTTGTGAACCCCCTTTGTCCTTAAAATGGTGTGTTTTGTCAATCAATTTCGGTTGCAGAGCGACACGACTCGATTTAAACTCTAAACCGAGTTGACTCGAGAAAAATATAAAATTCAACTCCTAGTCGACAACGAGTCGAGTTGACTCGAGTTGTAACTTGAGTTAATGAATATTTCAACTCGAGTTACTCGAGTTGGAAAATATTCAACTGGGCCCATCACTTGTTTGTGGTTTCTGGGACCCTTTTTGTTACTGCTCGTATGAAGTATTCAGACTAGCTTGCTATGCCAACTATATGGTGCATCTAAAAATTGGGATATTTTAAAATGCGAGTTAGTCACCAGCGTGGGAATTGCAACTCCACAATTCAAGTCTGGGGGAAAAGTATGTAAAATTATGTAAATTATTATGTAAAATTATGTAAATTATGTAAAATATGTGAGCGTTTAGCTTACTATGGGGGTCTTAAAATTGATATAAATTGACAGTTTTCAGAAAAAAGTATTTCGAATCGATTCATTAGGCGCCAAAATAAGCCACCACATAAAAACAAAAGTATAAGAGTGTTTGAGGGGTGGGTATACTCGATATGTACCTTTTACATTGTCATCGGATTTTAAGTGGGATATTACACATAAGAGTTTTTCAAGTTTCCGAGTGTAGCGTCCTATATGCATATGGTATTGAATCAAACCCGGAAAGAATCACGGCAGAGATCAGGCCTCATGCTGTGTTTTCTAACGCAAAAATAACTGGCACGTAGGTAAAATGACTGGCCACATAGGTACCATCGCTAGGTAAGAATGAGTGCAAACGTAGGTAAAAATATTGAAGGTCTTAAAATTCTTTTATCTACACAAAAGTGTTGAAACAAACTAATAGTTTAGCCTGACTTTCGACATTTTTTGACTTTTTTCCGAACAATTTGAACAGGTGGTTTATTTCGAAGGCTATATCCACACACGCGCCCATATTTTAAGTATGATTTTTAGTATTTTATATACTTCTACTCTACAATCATTCAAAATAGACGTAAAGAAAAAATTTTTTTACGCGGTCTATGATTTCTCCGCGCACCTCGGTAATTTACACTTTTGTCGCGAAAACCCCTTTGATAAACCCTTCGCCGGCCGAGCCAAAATTATGAAAAAATCGGATGATTGCCTACCTCGAGGCGTTTGAGCGCGGGACAAGCAACATCCACCCACATCAAGAGCGCCCAAGCGACTGATCGTGTCATCAATCAAGGATGACTATCAATGATGAGTCGACCCCACTGATGAGTCGAGGGTGAGATTCGGACTACGAAGAAGTAAAGGAGAAAACGAAAATAAATATCAAAAGTGAGGCAGCTTATGCAAATTTGGTATATTAGTATTGGTTTGTATATTAGTGTTGGTTTGAAAATCAAAACAAAAAACATGGCCGTAAAATTTTTCGATTCGTAAACTTCGCAAATTAATTTTTAAATCATTCACCTTTTAGACAATAACAATTATTTAAATTATTTTAAATTTTATCTTTACACAAGAAATATAGTTCTAAAAATAATTTCACGTTTATTACGATGTCCCTTTCCCAGAATTCAATGAATTAATTTTCCAAGTGGTAACGCACACTTTATTTAATAATATAAGATATTTTATAGAAAATATAACAATGACACTCACATTAATTACATCATTAATGAATTTAAAACCTATTTCACTTAAAGTCCCAGCAATTTTTGCTCTTAAACTTATAATTTTTGTAAAAGTATCACGACGCAACTATTGAGAACCTTCGTGATATACATTTGTTGTAAGCAAGTTTGACACTATATGTCAACAACAACTTTCGACTTTGACACTATAGATCCCAAGTCATTGTCGAATTTAGGTTAATCGAGGGAGGAGAGCAGAGCGGCCGAGGAAGGGATTTTGCCTCACTCACGGACACTGTACATGAGTACATTTTCGTTTCCTCCTTTACTTCTTCGTAGGATTCGGACGTCGGAGTCGGTACGCGCTCCGGGTCAAAGATCGATTTGCGAATTTGATCATTGACCTTGTCCCATTTTCCACCAGGACCGAGCGTGGGAAAAATTTGATTCCTCTCAGCTCATTTGAGGGGTGGAGCCTCTCGGTGAGGAGAATTCAGCCATTTACTGGCCGTGAGTTGAATGACCGGGAAATGGGGGCGTGTGCAAATGGTGTACGTGACTCAAGACATTCGTTGGGTGAATCCAACATTCCGTTAGGGCACTACGGACATAAGGGATTTTCAAGGAAAAACGCGGCTGGATGAGTGAGTTTGGTCGGGGTATCGAGTTTCAAAGCATTTTTGAAGGCAAGATAGTGAGTGAGTGATAGAAAGAGTTCGGTGAATGAAGTGATTTACAAGAAAAGAAAAATAGAATCAAAAAATTAAAAAAAAGTATCAAAAGAAATTCGAAAAAGTATCAAATATTATTGACAGTCTTCAAGTCGCACGAACTTCAAATTCAACCACAGTGTCCTTACATGATTCACAGATAGACTTCTAAAACGAACTTAAAATAAAACACGAGAAATGAAAAATTAACTCATGACAATGTACAAACTGACAAGCAAATATATAAAAAGAGACTATAAGAACCATAGAATCAATATCATTCAGAAACACCTTGAACAAAAGGTCTGGAAAAGGGATATAAAGAATTTACAAAAAAAATGGATCGAGGGGTTAAAGGAGTCAGGAGTAACTGCTTATAACCGAAAAGATATAATAAACATCGCAACAAATTTTTATCAGAATCTATATAACACATCAGACCTAGCCAGGGTCACTAACCATAGGGAAAAGGAATACATCGGACATGACACGCCGCAATCCCACATAGAACCAACTGACTGCACAGAAATCATCGAAACAATAAAAAGATTGAAATCAGGCAAAAGCTCGGGAGCAGATAACGATAACGAAGACCATTCACTAGAAGGGCAGACGATATAAAAATCATTCCTGGCTCAGAATGGCAACAAACAGCCCAAGACCGGGAAAGATGGAAGTCTTTGGAGGAGGCCTTTACCTGAGAGGGGTTCCAGTAGAGTAGAAATAGATATTAATTAATAGACAGGTTTTATAGAGATTTTGCAAGCAATTTTAATAGATTCTTTTAATAGATATTATAAAAGTAGATAAATTGTTTTTTTTCTCCTTCTTACGGTAATTGTAAGAAAAACTGGTAGCTGAAAAAAATTTTTACTTTTATTTTATTTTAGAATACATGTCTACATTTTAGCATACTCAGAATTTGGCGCACACAAACGGATGATACTGCTGCTGCTGCTTTGTTCTACTACTTTTCTTCCATTGGTGGCAAGACCGTTTGCTTCCTAGCACGATAGTGTCGCTGTTAATGAGGAGTATAACATGAAGCGCCATTATGATACAAAACATTCTGTATGCAAAACATACTTTAAAAGTAGAACATAGGTAAGATAAAGTTGCAGAATTGCTCAAGCGAATTCATTGGATTTTTTTTTACTTTTAAAATTTTAGGCAACGAAACAAGCAGCAAGTTATGTTCACAAAGGCAATATAGCCAAGAAGATGAAGCCGTTTCAAAGATGTAGAACTGATCAAAGAGTGTCTGACTACTGTTGGTAGTATCGTGTGTCCGAAAGAGACTGTTTCGATGGTGTTTGTCTGTCTCTCGCGGAAAACTGTGACCATTAAAATTGAAGTCTTGTCCGAAGATATCAAGACCAGTTTTCGGGGACTGATCTTTCGTTTTGAAGCTTATTCTTTAGAAATGGACGAAAGTGGAGATATGAAAGATACAGCCCATAAAGTGTCGGCAATGAATTCCACCTTACCGAGAAGCTGCTGGCACTGGCCAGCCTTAAAGACACTACTATGGGAAAATATATCTCTCAATTTGGTATGTTATAATAAAAACTCGAATAATTCTAAATCCAATAGGAACAATACGCGGTTAAATTCTCGAAACCAAAACTCACTAGGAACCATCTCTCGCGTTCCAATGAGAGGGAAAACTGAAGCTAAGTCTTTCTTCCACACGTCGTTCCGCACGGAACTTTCCCTTCGCCAGTCCATTCAGGATCAGTAAAAATTTATGACTCTCACCCTAGGTCGTCGGCAATCGTCGACTACAATATAATAAATATAATCCTTTGTGATACCGTCGACCTTCTTTTCGTATCTCAATTACCATAAAACTTTCTTAGAACTTTTTCCATATATTACGTCATATGATCCTTATGACCTGACCTTTCCTTTTCAAAAACATGTACACCCTTTTCTGTCGCGCAACACTCCTTTCTCAAGAAACGTGGTGACCCTTTCCACTTGCGATCGAGCAAAGCGTTCCGATTGGGCAATCAATTCCCGATCGCGGAATGCAGGACGCCATCGAAGGTCATGTAAAAAGTGTAGCCCAAAAAGGCAAGTTAATCAGTTTTGCTCACTTTCCAATATTGGCATCCGCATCCCCATGAACACTGGACACCAATAAGTATTCCGAGAAAATCAATGAACTTCGTGAGAAGTTTGGAGACAGTTTCTCTGACTTTCGACAATACGATACGGAAATTATGTTATTTGCATCTTCATTTACTTTGAACGTGGAAAATGTACCAACTAACTTTCAATGTTCGAGCTCATCGATTTTCAGTGTGACGAGGGCATAAAAGCAAAGTTTCATGAAACTGCGGTGCTCGATTTTTACGCCAAACATGTTAAACAAGAAAGGTTCCCTGTTCTGAGAAATTATTCACTAAAAGTGACTTCGTTATTTGGAAGCACATACATATCTCTGGGTTTCTATAAGCAGAAATATTCTCAAAAATGAACTTGAGGAAGACTATATGTCGTTCCGCACTGACAGATTGACTCTTAGAGGCCAACTTGAGACCTCCTATGGAGTGTGTGTTCAGAATTCATCCATAATTCCATACTTCTCACTAATGTTCCAATTACCTTAAGAAAGATACTCCATTGGAATTTGGTGTATTAAGGAAAAATGTTATAGAATTTGACGAGCTTAACCCAAGTAAATGGTAACTAGTTACAACTTAAGAGCTGCTTTAGCTAACATAACGTGAAAGAAATGAATTTTGTCAACAAAGGTAGCTCTTTTCCTTCTTTTTCCACAATAAACATACAATTACCTTGTGTGGGCCGCGATTTCAAAATGAATACTTCATATGGCCCACTTATCAAAGTTTGCCCACCCCTGATCTAGATCAATTTCACCATCTAAAAGAGCCGGGAGAAAACAAATGTATATACAGTGCTGTTCGAAATAATAGAAACAAACAAGAAGTTGAATTTCATTTTAAAATATTATTAAGTTTTTAGAAGGGAATTTCTTTGAATTTTTTTTTTTTTTTTTAGAAAGAACAAACATTTGTCTTATGGTTCTGTTAAAAAATTTTAGACCTAGAAACCACCCAATTTACAGTTAAGGAAATAAAACCAATGAATATTAGGCAAACCCAGACAATAACAGGCTAAAAGGAACAAAGAAGTCATATGCACATAGATATCCGATAACAAGAAATGCTTACTTGTTTTATCACGGATCCATTTCGTATGAGACAGAATGTTCATACTACAGAGTAGTCAATGTAAAAAAAATTGCGTTCATATTACTGCGCCCTTCATGCTAGCGCACGTCATCGCGATTGTACTGTATATGTAAATGTTTTTAATTGGATATGTATAATGAATAAAAAAAAAGCAAAGAAACTCTGACTCCAGCTTGCAAACCTCGATCCGGACACAATAAAATTACTACAGTGAAGGAAAATGTTCTTCGTGTTCGTCTTTGTAAAAGAAATCCAAAGATAGCTGTGAGGAAAATTCAAGAACAGATGCAGTGTAGTGGTAGAAAAGTGTCACAAACTACAATATGAAGACGGCTCCATGATGCTAAACTAAGAGGATATGTAGCTCATCTGTAATCCATAGATGAAGCTACTGCAAAAATCTGCCATTATACCGATTACAGTCCGACTTCCCTGAGGTTTCTGATTCCCTGATTCTTTGGCGAAATCAGCTCTTGAGCTCAACCAAAAAGGAATATCCATATACTCGTACTACCATCTCTTCAGTCACTTTAAACAATCCTTTCACAGCGAGACTACATCCTGGCTATCTAATCAAAGATCTACTAAAGGCGCCAAATACTTCCAACAAAATAGCAAAATCTTTGATATCCCGTGATTCCAGAACATACACGCGGATAGAAACCTCATATGCTCCATCTCTAGAATCAGATCGGGCCACACTAGATGTCGCGCCCATCTGTACAGACTAAAGATCGTAGACAACCCGTACTGTGACTGCGAGGAGAGCATCGAGGACATAAACCATATGTTCTTCTCGTGCAAACTAATCGAGGAAAAATCTGTCAACTTAATGTTAAAACTATACAACAGCTACAATATTGTAAATTTTGATATAAAAAAACTCATTTTCGGCAATAAAGGTGCCTACAGACGATCATAGAAAAATACATCATATTATAGCACATATTTTTATCATATCATATCTATGACATATTATATGATGAACTGTACACACACGTTTTTGAAAATATGATGAAAACTGTGATGTAAATTTTCTGTGATGAAAATATATGACAAAGCGATTTTTGCTGTACACACGACACAATTTAATATGACATATATTTCTAATGTTGTATGTTGTTCGAAGGTGTTATACACAGATTGTATTTCACGAAAAATATAAGATAGCAAATTGGAAATAATATGAGTGATGAAAATAAAATAGTGTTTGAAATTTATACATAAAATATAAAAATTATAATTTATTTTCCTATTTACCGCCCTCCCATTTATTTTCGAGGAAATTACCTGCTGCGTAAATATTATTTAGTTTCATCACAGACAGAAAACTTGAACCTCAAAACTATGTAGGTATTTCCAAAACAAACAGTTAAAATTTAAAACTGGCGCCACTTTTCATCATGTATTTTCATCATAGATTTCTTTTCCATCGAAAATGGAAAAGAAAAATATGATATATTTACATGTCATATATATGATGAACTGTTCACACGATCATATTATATGATATATTTCTATGTCATATATATGATGAAACATCATAGAAATATGTCATATTTTTTCGTCATATTCCATGTGTACAGCTTCATCATATTTTGTCGTCATATATATGATGAAACATCATAGAAATATGATCGTCTGTAGGCACCTTAACATCAAGATATGTAAAATTCTGTTCGATTTTGCAAAGGATAACAAGCTACACATTTAACTGCGCATACAGAGGTATCCCCTATGGGATAGCGCTTCTTCTCTACTCACCTGTCAAAGAAATAAACGTTTCAATGTCTTCTTACTTGAACACGCGAACGCACTCCTCTTCTATACTCCGCTATTCCTTCTATATTTCCTTTGCGGCTGTATGCACACGATTCATACCGCGGCTATGATATTAATTATACTTAATGCCTCTTTTGCACGATGAATGGAAATGCTTAATACTGTCGTAACCTGCTAACTGTTTTTGCTAATGAGAATTGAACTCAATCCTAACAAGAGAGACGTATCACATCTGTGAGAATAACGGATAACACAAGCAGAAAGGAAGCTGTCAAGAAGACACAATATCAGAACGTTCCAGAAGCAAGCGAAACAGAAACACCCCTGGAGGGAAATCACAGATGAACTCAACAATTGACAAGAAGAACAGTCACACCGTGAGAATTACGGAAATCACAAGTGGAAAGGAAGCCTACAAGAAGATAATAAAAGGAGCTTAAAGGAAGCAAGAGAACTAGCGACAGTTTTGAACAGCAATCTCGGACGGTCGCTAGAACCCCCAGAAGTTTCCGGCCCTTCCATCTAATGGCATGAGACGGTCCCGAAAAGATCGTCACAGCCAATTTTGGGGAAAAAAAAAAAATTCCTTTTATACGGACAAAATTGCACCAACAGTCGATGTCAGCTCAAAATGGCTTTCACTGTATTTCTATACACCATAAAAGTGTACAGACTGTATTCTATATATATAAAAATCAATGTCTGTCTGTGTGTATGTTATTTATGGACTCCTATACCGTTCATACGATCAAGACGAAACTTTGCCAGTTTGTTTCGCGCGCGGCGAAATTCAAAAACGTGCTTTAAACCGAATAATATGTAAGTTTAGTATGTGTTGGTGCGCATGCTTGACCGAATTGCCTGGAATCATGCGTAAACAGTTATGTCTCATCATACACACTTTCATGTATGAGTGTGCGCACTTGACAGAAGGGCATAAACAGTAAATCGAACCGAAACGAAGAAATTGCGGCATTTCGCAAGTGAAAAAGCAAAATAAATATATTGTGTGCACATCTTCTGTATTTTGAGTTCGATCAATTGCATTCTTCGATTCGCGATCGTACGAACCGTCAACTATTTTGAATTCTTAGTGGATTTGCGATTGCGATTACGAAATCACGTACATATTAGGTCTGTTTACGTACTTTACTATTTTACTAGACTTTACTAGACTTTACTCGAAGAAAAATGAGAAGTTTGAGAGGATTTGTCTAAGTCCTCTCTGCTTACTCGAAGTGTAAGAAAACACTTTCGAGTAACATCTAGTAAAGTCTAGTAAAATCATTCGAACGTAAACAAAATTGATGTCATTTGACAGAATTTCTGAATTTACTAGACTTTACTCGACCAAATTTGTCAAGTAAAGTCAAGTAATGTCCAGCACATTTCCCCTCCATGACGTCACGCCAAACTCTCTCGAAAATTTTACTCGAGAAAGTAAGAAAACGCCAATTTGGATGTTGAAACATATTGCAATATATTGCAATATATTGCAATATGGTACGTAAACAGACCTATTGTGTTCACTTCAATTGTCGGCCGGCAATCTCTGTGGGTGACATAACCTACGTTGAACGGAGTGTGTGAATTGAACAACAAAGGGCATATCGTGCGTTGGACTTATTTGTGAGTTGAATTGCATTAAGCCAAAATGAAATTTTTAGAATGCGTTTCCTATTTATTGAATGCAGGTTTCGCCGTCAAAGCAATTATGCCGCCAAAGCGGAAAGCGGCGTTTCTGACCGTGAACACAGAAATCAGTTACCATGGGGACCGTAACGGAGCTAACTGTTTTAAGTATAAGAAATACGGATCGGTATTGCTGTTTGCCGTACGTTCACGAGAATACCTAAAAAATGCGTTGCGGACGGGCAAGGAAACGCGTTGCGGTTACGTTGCGTTCTGTGGAATAACCCTGAATATGTGGTTGACATGTACGGCAAAATCGAAACTCAACGGCTACTTTATATTCGCTTGAATCAAAAGTCACTGCGTTCAGAGGAATACATTCACTTACGAGATGCGATTGATGGAAATGTCTACGACATTGGCAAGATGGTCGTACTTCCAGCAACATTCACTGGAAGTCCGCGTCACATGCATGAGTACGCCCAGGACGCCATGACATATGTGCGCTCATACGGTTGTCCCGATTTTTTCATCACGTTTACATGCAATCCGGCATGGGACGAAATAAAAGAGCTTCTGTTGCCCGGCCAAGCTCCATCCGATCGACACGATTTGACTGCACGCGTTTTCAAACAAAAACTCACGAAATTAATGGATTTGATTGTGAAACATGAGATTTATGGTGAAACTCGCTGCTGGATGTACTCGATTGAGTGGCAAAAGAGAGGACTTCCTCATGCACATATCTTAATCTGGCTCAAAACGAAAATCCAACCAGATCAAATCGATGATGTCATATGTGCAGAAATATCTAATCCTGAACAAGATCCGCTGCTATTCGATATTGTCACAAAAAATATGGTGCACGGACCGTGCGGTGCATTAAATCAACAGTCGCCGTGCATGGTAGATGGCAAATGTTCGAAAAGGTATCCAAGAGATTTGACTAATGAAACTCGCACCGGAAATGATGGCTATCCACAATACAGACGCCGAAAACCAAATTTCGGTGGTCACACAGCTACAATCAGAATGAGAAATGGTGAGATGGAAATCGACAATAGATGGATTGTGCCGTATTCGCCGTTGTTATCGAAAACATTCCAGGCGTATATCAACGTAGAATATTGCAATTCCGTCAAATCCATCAAATACATATGCAAATATGTAAACAAAGGCAGCGACATGGCAGTATTCGGTGTTACTGATCAAAATACGGCACCGGATGAAGTGACTCAATATCAAATGGGTCGTATATCAGCAGTAACGAAGCTGTGTGGCGCATTTTCAGTTTCCCGATTCACAGCCGCCATCCCACCGTTTTTCATCTCAGTGTTCATCTCGAAAATGGCCAAAGAGTCTATTTCACGAAATCCAACGCACGAAATGTTGCCACTGCACCACCCAACACAACGCTCACAGCTTTTTTTGCATTGTGTCAAGAAGATGCATTCGCTTCTACATTACTGTACGCAGAAGTACCGAAGTACTATACGTGGAATGCTGCATCGAAGAAATTCAAACGCCACAAGCAAGGCGTTCGAGTGGAAGGCCATGCAAATTTGTACGCGTCTAACGCATTGGGTCGTGTCTACACAGTGCATCCAAATAACGCAGTGTTACTATTTGAGAATGCTGTTGGTTAATGTAAAAGACCAAGTTTCATCAAGTTCGCACCATTAGCCGGGACAATACCATTCCATTTTCGCCCACCATTTTTAATGAAGCTCTGATCAAAATTGAAGACATATGCTTAGCTATCAATAACAAAGCACTCATTCAACTTGGAATGGTTGTACCTCAACACTCTGCCCATGACATTTGCGATCGAGATTTATTGAGAGAACAACAATTTAACGTTGATGATTTGCGCACATTTGTTGAAGCAACCAAACCACTTTTGGTTGCAGAACAAATGTTGACTTATGTAACGATTGCGAATGCAGTGACAAGTGGCAACGGTGGTCTGTTTTTCCTTGATGCACCTGGCGGCACAGGAAAAACGTACCTCATCAGTTTGCTATTAGCTCACATTCGCTCTGAAAACGGAATCGCTCTGGCCATCGCTTCATCAGGTATTGCGGCTACGCTGTTGGATGGTGGGCGAACAGCACATTCGGCACTCAAATTGCCATTGAACATGCAATTCGTCGAAACCCCAACATGTAATATCGGGAAAGGTTCTGGCATGGCGAAAGTGCTGCAAACTTGCAAACTGATTGTTTGGGACGAATGCACCATGGCACACAAAAAATCGTTGGAAGCACTTGATTGCACTCTTCAAGATTTGCGAGGAAATACGCAACCATTCGGAGGAGCTCTCATTCTATTAGCTGGAGACTTCAGACAAACTCTACCAGTTATACCAAAATCAACACCAGCAGATGAGCTCAATGCTTGCCTCAAAGCATCGCGTCTCTGGAAACATGTGAAGAAAATTACGCTAACCACCAACATGCGTGTACGTCTGCAGCACGATGCGTCGGCAGCCACATTTTCCAAACAACTATTGGACATTGGGAACGGAAAAGTACCACTTGATGCCGAAACAAAATGCATTTCATTTCCAGCCAACTTTTGTGTTATGGTGCCATCAATTGAAGAGTTGATTCAATAGGTTTTCCCACAAATCGCTACCAATCACAAAAACCATCAATGGCTTTGCGAACGAGCGATTTTGGCTGCAAAAAACAATGACGTCAATGCAATAAACTACGCAATCCAAGAACAAATCGCTGGCGATTGTGTCACCTACAAATCGATTGATAGCGTTAGGAATGCGGACGAAGTTGTGAATTATCCAATTGAGTTTTTAAACTCTTTGGATCTCCCAGGAGTGCCACCGCACATATTGTCGCTCAAAATTGGAACGCCCATAATTCTTCTTCGCAACATCAATCCACCTAGATTGTGCAATGGCACCAGGCTTGCAGTGAAGAAACTTATGCCCAACGTCATCGAAGCGACAATTCTCAATGGCAAATCAAAAGAAGATGTGCTCATCCCACGCATTCCTATCATCCCCACCGATATGCCTTCAAACGATTGCAATTCTCTGTTCGCCTTGCTTTTTCTATGACAATCAACAAGGCACAAGGTCAATCGCTTGAAGTGTGTGGACTAAATTTAGAAAATGCATGTTTTTCGCACGGTCAATTGTATGTCGCATGCTCACGAGTGGGACAGCCGACAAAATTATTTGTTTTTGCTCCAGATGAGAAGACAAAAAATATTGTGTATCCACAAGCACTTCAATAAAATTTACATTTTAGAATTCTTTACCACTATATTTGCTAATATTAATTTTTTCATCGATAAAGAGTAAATCACTATTTTTTTCAAGCACATTGCAACGCTTGCCGGGCATTAGCTAGTACAACATAAAAATGATGTAAAATGCATGTACGTAATATCGCGTTTACACCGACCGAAATCTAGTAGACTTCGTGAGATGATTTGATAAATCTCCTCGCCCGTTTACACCGCCAGTGAGGAGATTTAGTTTGACACTTCGACATTTTTCATGTGAAATTGTAGTGTTTTATGGTTCTGTTTTAAACTAAAATAAATTTTCAAAATCAAAAATCGCGCCACATAATGAAATTAAACACCGCGCACAACAACCAATTGACCTCACTTCGGATACGTCGAAAGAGTACTAAATTGTGCTAAAGGACGTAAAATAGCACAAATGATCACCACTAGATGGTGCCACTGAGGTTATTTAGTGCAGATTTCGAAAATGTATGGTAAATCTTGGTGACTTCAGCAAGATTTCGGGTTAAATCTTCTCAAGTCGCTTAATCTACTAGATTTCGGTCGGTGTAAACGCCGTATAATGTAAGTGCAGTTAATCGATAAAACCGGTTAACTTTTGCGAAACTCCACTTGGATAAACCATTGGAATTTCGGGACCGTGTTTTTATTTAATGAAATACAAATTAAATTTATTTGGGTACGATGGAAAAGCCAGAGAATGACGAAAAATTAATACCACAATGACGGAGAAGAATTTAACACCGACCATAAAGTATGGTCAGTCATAGTTTCGGGCAATCACAGCAGGTGTAGACAATCTCTATCAGAAACCTCGTTCATTCAATTGCTGCGTTCCATTTAACCGAAAATTTCGTTCCCAAGTGCTTGCAACTGAGAAATGAAACGCCCCTTTTAGTACAAAGTAAGGGAAAATGGCAAAATCTAGCCTACATTTTCTCAGTTTCAAGTTTTTTTTCGATGTTGTGTTAAATTTTTTTTAAAGGATAAAATTTCGATTTAGTTGGATTGAGACTTCAAAACTTTTCTATAAATCTTAATACGCCTAAGAAATCAAAATAAACAAAATCCACCTAGCTGAAAACTGACGCGTAATTACCACTGGCAATCTACTCGCGTACATGAGCAAGAAATGGAACACAGCAAATGCCAAATCGTTTGAGAGCATGTATTGATGGTAAAGGAGCCCCAACAAAGTGTTAATTAAATTACTTTATAATTCCTAGTTCTTAACTGTATGAACCTTTTTTGAGTGTACGTTCAACTTTTTTGAGTGAAATAAAATTAATTTATTAGTTAATTAATGAACTTGTAGAGTGACTGCATATTTAGACACAAGAGTTTTGCTTTTGTCCTCTTATGTATAAGCACGATTGGTAGATACTGACCGTTGATCGAACTAGAAACTCGTTTTTCGTGTATGAAGACTTTTTTGGACGATTTTACGTAGAACAACTTTCATTTTATCTTACATTTTCTTATTTTTCCACTGTCAGATTTCAAAACCACGGCAATCAAAATACGGCGAAAAGGAAACACATCAACCCACGCGCTCCACTGGCTGGAACCTCAGCGGAGAGGCATATTTACCCTCAAACCAACCTAATAATACCAGCGAACCTAATGCAATGCACTAGATGTCAAAACTATGGCCACACTAAAACCTATTAACAGACCGTATAGATGTGTCAAATGCGGGAAGGAGCACGATACTAGAATCTGCACAGAAAACAAGGACTCCCCAGCTTCATGTGCTCTGTGTGGAGGCTCTCGTACGGCCAACTTCAAAGGCTGCGAGGAATATTAATAAAATAAAAGTCAACAAAACCCACACTGGCATCCTTCAACTGTCGATAATAACAACCAGAACAAATCACACCAACCCCCACAACTCACTCTCGAGCCCCATACAACAAACCAAGAAAACGCAGGAAAGATGACATAACAACCAACTCGACTCGAGCTCAAAATCAAATTCCTGAGTTAACGAAAATCATAGAAACCTCGTTCAACGAATTCAAGACAAAACTACCTTTTAAAACGATAATTCCATCACGACAAAGCGACCTTTTAAACATCAAGTTAAACTTATTGACAACAGTAATTAGCACCATGAAACCTCCCAAAAATGAATCGCTACTACCAAATAATTCTCTGAAATGCCAATGGATTGGCACAACATCGTCTAGAACAGGGGTCAGCAAGAATTTTTAGGTGGGGTCCGGATACTGCGGGAAAATTTTAACGAGGTCCAGAAGAAAACAACTGATAATAATTAAGATATTGATACAACTGCTACCTATTTATTATTTTGGTTTCAAATCAAATTCTGAATTATAAAACACAAGACCTTAAATTAATGTGAGAAATTACACCGACGGTCTTGAGCCAGTTTTTCATAGTTTGGTTCTCGAGAGGAACAGCCAATTCGAAGTATGTCTTCCAGGTGGGCGTCCGTTAATCTCGAACGATATTTGTTTTTTGAAAAATTCATCTTCGAGAAAGATGTTCCACATACGTATGTCGAGCCAAACATAGTGGCCAAATTGATGGCTAGTTTTTTGCAATTTTCATATTTTTGTGGGACATGTTTGGCCCAAAATTCTTCAGTGGATACCGTTTTATACATTTGCAAAGATACATCTTCTTGCAAATCAATTATCTCCATTTGAAGTGATGGCTTTGACAGATTAAACAACTTGGCAGCCACATCTGTCCATTCTGCCTCTGCATCAACTTCAAATGGCGATTTAAGAAACGGAGATTGCTTACCCACCTCTGCAAAGTCTTGGAATCTTGTATCAAATTCGTTCCTTAGATCGGCCAGGAATTTTACAAACACTGCCACGTCTTCTTCAGGGTTCTTTTTTTTAAGAATTGTCGGAAAATGAATAAATTCTTGTCTTGTAATATCTTTTTCAAAGATATCCAGCTTGCGACGAAAGGCAGACTCGCTTTGTATCAGATCACATATTAATTTTCCATTTCCTTGTAACTCTGTGTTGAGCGCATTTAAATATTTCAAAATATCTTTTAGAAAAGCCACAACCAGCATATTACGCTTGTTTGTTATGAACTCAAAGTGCTTCCTGGCTGTCTGCGCATCTAAGTTTTGCAAGAAGGAGGTTACCTGTTCTTTTATTAACCAGAAACGTTCAATAACTTGACCTTTACTTAGCCAACGAAGATTGTTGTTTTGCAGTAGGTCAGAATACGCTGAATCACATTCAGAAAGAAACTCCTTGAAATGTCGGTGCTGAAGAGCAGAATGAGATCTCATAAAATTGATCAACTTGACCAAACGTCCATCACTTCTTTCAGTGTAGCACTAACTTTTCCACAAAGGGCTGCCTGGTGCATTATGCACTGATACGATATTAGACCTGAATTTTTATCCCTGATTCTCTTTACTACACCTTTTTCTTTGCCAATCATTGGTGGGGCCCCGTCAGTTGAAAGCGACACCATTTTATCATAACTAATGTTAGATTTAGTAATAAATACATCAATGACCCGGAATAAATCTTCTCCTCGAGTGTTACCTTTCAACGGCAATATTGCTAGCAACTCTTCCCTGAAAACCCGACACTCAATGTCAAGAAATCTTACAAAAATAGACATATGCTCATCATCAACAATGTCATATTCATCAAGTGCTATGGCGTAGCAAGGTGCATTTTCTCAGAAGTTCAAGAAGAGTGTTTTTAATATCAGCAGCCAAAATTTCCGTTCTTCTTGTATTACTTCTCGCTGACAATGGAATACTTCGAATTGCATCGACAACATCCTTTTTTTCTTTAAAAAGTGCCGTGACTACTTCCAACATACATTCCTTCACTATCTCAGAACCTGAAAATGGTTTCTGGTGTTTATTAAGCGTGCAGCACACACGTAACGCTGCTTCTGTGGATTATTCTTGCTCGCTAATGCAACGAACTAGTAATTTCGTGCTTTTTTTTGTAAGAACTGAGATATGCCTGAAGTTTTTCTTTACGAGCCTCACTGCCAAGAGGAAAGTTTTTGTGGAATTGCTGATGATTTATTCCGTTCAATTTATTCCGTGTCGCTTCAAATTGCCGCTTTTAACAATAGCGACAGTTTTATTGCATATAAGGCGCGCTGGAACCGCTTGTGGCCTATCAGGCAGCGTAAAACAATATTGTTCAGTCCATTCTGTCAGAAACCTCTTATTTTCACTGTCCACTTTTCGCTTTTTAGGATCCATATTAACACAGGTGTGTATGTGACTCGGATGACGACTTTCGAACGACTGCTTTCCTCTGCTTGGTTTTGCGATGGTTCGGTTCTGGTCGTGCGATGCAACTCTTTAACCTTGAACTACGTCGACCACCCATCCGGTGGACACGATAAGAAGTTACATTGTAGCAAGACCAGAACCTTAATCCTCTGATCGCGTCGATTGACCATGGTCGACGCGATAAGCGATAAGGCTTTACGGATTGCGCGAAAAATAACTAATTCGCACAAACACGGTTAACTAGGCAACTTAAAATAGAATAAGTACTGGGTATAGTATACCTTATCTACGTATTAATTGATACTTGCAATACATTACCTTATTTGGCGGTCCGAGGTTCGACCTTACGCGGTCCGCCTGTTGCTGACCGTTGGTCTAGAAGTACGAGCATTCCTAGAGATCAATAAAATTAAGATATAAGTTGCGTTCCTTTCGCTGTTCTGCTCATGAGCAGATCACCGTTAACATGAGGAACAACAACAATTCGTGAGCAATCCTGCTCACGTTTTAGGACTGTATTTTTTGTTTTCATGGTTGGTGGACTTTATAATCTGTCAACGTATTTAATGCTCAACAACAAATAATGGAACAAGAACAACATAATATGCAACATAACTTATTGTGTAATGCTTGGTTTTGCTTTTTTGCTACGTTAACCTTATTTAATTATGTTATTGATTGACGTTTGCTTTGTCTTGCCCACATTTTACGCAAAATTCAAATATCAAAACATCGATATGTTATCCAACCTTTGACAATTGAACTTTGAGCGTTCCTTTCGTCAGGAGCAATGATCGTGAGCAGAGCAATGCGAAAGGAACGCGACTACTGTTAATATCCGAGATACACTTTACTAAAAAAAACATATTTCAACATACCAGGGTATATAATTTACGACACAAAACACCCGGACGGCACAGCCCACAATGGTACATCAATAATAATACGCAGAGGCATAGAACACCATGAAACCGACAAATACGAAAACGATACAATACAGTCCACCAGCATTATAGTATCTTATTGGCAAGGACCTCTAGCGCTGTCAGCAGTTTACTGTCCACCAAAACACAGGATCAGTAACCAAGAATTTGAAGCATTCCTTCGAACAATAGGTTCAGGTTCATAGCAGGTGGGGACTTCAATGTGAAACATCCACACTGCGGCTCAAGACTGTCACCAACAAGAGGTAAACAACTATACATTACTATTCAAAACAACAATTTCGACAGCCCTAGCCAAGACCAACCAACCTACTGGTAAACCGACCTACCAAAAATTCCCGACATACTGGACTTTGTTATCTCGAATGGAGTTAATAGAAAAATACAAACGTTACATCCTGCCATGACTTATCCTCGCACCACACGCCAGTTCTAATCACCATAAGTGCAAGTCATCTCAACAGAACCAAAAATCCTATTCTGCATAACAACAGGACAAACTTGGACGCTTATAGGAACTTCATCGACAGAAACGTCATGATGAAATTGCCGATGAAAACAAAAGATGACGTAGACAAAGCAACGGAACACAACACAGTTAATGAGAAAAGCGGTATCATCAGCACCTGAGGAAAAGGCCGGACAGGAACAAAACTCTTCCCAGATACCTAAGACAAAAAATCCTTGGGAAAAGGAAACTGCGCAGAAGATGGCAACGGAGTCGGAACTCAAAAGATAAACAAATACTGAACTCCGCTACTAAAACCTGAAAAATGAGCAACAAAAATACCGTAACTACACTTTCGAAAGCTATATTACCACCTTAGCAAACAACAGGGACACTGATTACTCTCTTTGGAAAGTTACAAAACGTCTAAAAAGACCCCCACATCAAAATGCACCAGTGAGGAAAGGTGACGGGCGCTGGGCCAGAAACAATGAAAGGACATCGGAGCAATTCGCAAAACATTTCGAATCTGTTTTTACGGCTAACAGAACAGGCAGCAACCCAACTGACTTCGTCTCAGCAGCACAGCGATTTTTAGACAGCCCGCTGCAAATGAATTGCCCGATCAAAGCCCTCCGCAATAGCCGGGGCTAACTACGAAATTACAAAAAAACTCAATCCAAAAAAATCACCAGAGCATGAAGGTATCACTCCCAAAATGACCATCGAAATTCCACAAAAAGGTGTTATCTACCTCACCATGCTGTACAACGCAATAATACGAACAATGCACTTCCCAAAGGAGTAAAAGGTTGCGAAAATCATGGTTATCCTGACGCTAGGAAAACCCGCAGATATAACCTAGTCAGAGAGACCAATTAGCTTGTTACCACCACTATCAAAAGTGTTCGAGAAGCAACTGATGAAAAGACTCAATCCCGACATAACGTAAAATCAACTTAAAAATTCGATGTTTCGTGGACTAGGAACTGTTTAAAGACTGAAAATGGTTAATAATAATAAGGTTTTCTGCATCGGTTTTGTATCTCTTATGAATTATTGTTGTGTTCTATAATTATAAATAAATAAATAAATAAAGGTATTGAAATTTTTTTTGTCACATGACTTATATTTTAAATTTTATTTTGCACCATCTATAACGATAGTCTGAAACTTTTCGCCAGCAGTATACATAATGCAACGGAAGAAGTGGACGGAATTAGGGCAATAGGCAAAATGCAGAAATGAACCGAATTCCGTCTGTGGTCAGGAATTAGATCAAGTTTGCTTAACACTGGACGGAAGTTAAGCAAACTTGATCTAATTCCTGATCACTAGTTTGGATTTAGGAAAAAGCATTCAAAGATAGAACAGGTTCGCAGAGTAACTAAAGTAATTACCAATGCGCTCGAAAAAAAACTACACTGCACAGCGGAGTTCCTACACATATAACAAGCCTTTGATCGGGTCTGGCATCCAGGATTTAAGTACAAATTAAAACACACGCTCCCCAAATATTGCCTTTTACTTAAGTCTTACATAGAAGACAGACAATTCCGCCTCATTTAATCCTCAAGCATCGGTCGCATAAAAGCGGGAGTACCGCAGTGTAATGGGACCAGTGCTGTACTCATTATTTACCTCAGATCTTCCAACTGACGACAAGGTGACAGCAGCAACATTCGCTGATGATACTACCATTATTGCAGTCCAGGAATGCCCCAAGATCGTCCAACAGATGGCATCAAAACCACCTAAATACGGTACAAACATGGCTGTCAAAATGGAAAATCAAAGCCAATGAATCGAAGTCGGTTTCTTTCATTGTCCAACAAAGTTTGCCCAGAAGTCACTTTATACAACCATCCACTTAAAGTGAAAAACCACGTTAAATACCTTGGGATGCATTTAGACTGCAGAACAGAACAGCAGAACATGTCACCACCAAAAGAAAGGAAATGGAGCTACGCCTCAGAAAAATGTACTGGCTGCTGGGCTGGAAATCTCAACCCTAAAAGTCCATAAAAAATAAAGTGCTGGTCTATAAGACCATAATAAAACCAATTTGCACCTACAGAGTTCAACTTTGCTGTTCATGCGCGTAAACAACCGTCGACATTGTTCAGATATTCCAGTCAAAAACACTGGGACTACTAGCCAATGCTCCGCGGTATGTTAGCAACTCTAACCAGCACAATGACCTGGGTGTAAAATTCATCACAGATGAAATAAAGTATATAATCTTAAGACATATACAGCGACTAGAAGTGCACCAAAACTGGGTGACGCTTGCAACGTTAAGTCGCGACGGCAAAGTCTCGACTAATCCCCTGGACCTACCACATAGATTCCAACTAGATAAAAATTAACCTCAGTAGGTTTCTCACTGGAGAAGCTTCCGCGAAAGCCAAGAAATATGCCAGCAGAATAACTAATTGTCCAAATGGACAGATTGTAGTGACAAAACAAACAAAAAAAAATTTTAGTAATTTATATTGTGGTAAAATACAGTGAGTGGAAAAAGTATGGGTTGTACGAGTCACTGTACAAGATTTATAATTATTTTATACCGCGTTTACACCGACCAAAATCTAGTAGATTTCGTGAGATGATTTGATAAATCTCCTCGCCCGTTTACACCGCCAGTGAGGAGATTTAGTTTGACACTTCGACGTGCTTCGGCATTTTTCATGTGAAATTGTAGTGTTTTGTGGTTCTGTTTTGCTTCAAATCTATTACAAAACTATCTTGGACAATAGTCCATGCCCTCGCTTACTTCTTTTGATTTGTTTTTTATTAAATAAATTTAAAATTTTATATAAATTTTCAAAATCAAAAACCGCGCCACATAATGAAATTAAACATCGCGCACTCATCATTGAGGTTTCAGCATGATTTCGGGCTAAATCTTCTCAGGTCGCTTAATCTACTAGATTTCGGTCGGTGTAAACGCGGTATTAATTAGCTTCCTATATCAACTCGATGATTTTTAAGCCCAATGTGCTACTTAACAAAAATGTTTGTTTTACGTCGTTAATTTATTAATCAATATTCAAAAACTGAAGACTTTGATATCCTTATCATTTAGAGCGGCTTCTAAAAATTATAAAAACATTATTGTTGAATTACGCTTGCCTTTTTTCCATATACATGCAATTCCAATATCTACAAGGGAAGAAAGAGTGCGTAATGTAGGTAGTTTACGTTTTCAGGTATGTATTTGGAAGCAGTAAAATTTACAATTTTGGCCGCGATTCTGAGTTGCAAAAATGGTTTCGGTGGTTCTATAACACAATATATAGATCCATATATATAGAGAACTTGCAGCTACAACAAAATAATTCATGTGAATATTGTTGGGTAGAGTACACTTTAACTAATTGTTTGTTAGTGATTTACAAAAAATAAAAACATTTAGACACATGGGATTATAATCTTTATTTTTAGGGCGGAAAAAAGGTTTTTGCACTCCAAGACACTAAATTTTCAATTTTATTCCGCGAGGCGCTCATACAAAATTTTGACATTTGTGAAAGTTCTAGTACAAATCATACACATCTGCCATTTTCAAATGATGCTCAAACAATTTTCACCCCCTTAAAATGCACAGAACAGTCTAACATATCTAAATAAAATAGAATTGTAAAAAAAAATCACTAATAAAAATTTAGTTAAAGTGTACTCTACGCATAAAATTATTTCTCATAACTTTTGACAGACGTCATTTATTATTTTTAAAGAAATAAAGATATTATATATTTAATGAGATCTGAGAATTAATCATGCTGTATTTATGTCTATACTTGCGCAAATATCGTGACAACCTGTTCTCAATCATGGGTGTGTTTAATAACTGGGGGGAAGGAGATTGAGGAAAGGATACGTATGATAACGTTATCAATTTGGCCAACCGTTACCACATTTGCAGGAAATTGACTCATGCCGCTGCTGAAAATTTAAAGCTTTCACATCAAGCAACAATATCACGCCACACATTTTTATTCGTAACGCATCAACGGCCTCATGTCATGAGACAATATACTGATACTTGAAATTTCATATACTTACATTCTTAATCTTTGGATAACGGCCCATCAGATAGAACGGTTGACTATAAGTAGGGGAAGTAACAGTGAGTACCGTCCTTAAGATACTGTATCTGTTGTTTTGTTCACATTCTGTTGGCACATTCTTTAGGCGTAAATAATTTACTTAGTACATAATGTTATGCACGGCTCAAATATATGTCTACTGCCGACTGTTAATAATTCCCGGAACAGAGTAAATTTTAGACTTGATTTACTGTTGAAATCCTGTTGACTTGACGTTTTGGTGGGATAAATAATCATCAGATTCGCGGCGAAACGTTTACTCTGCTCAATAAATATATAAGTTGTCACACAATGATCAAAACTAATTTTACAACTTAATATTATCGATCACAAACCATACCTCGCAGAGTAGTTCAGAATGCACTTCTTGACTATGAAAATTCAACCTTAGATGCAAAATCATAGCAGAGCGTATATTGCTGTACTTAGCCAACACTACTTATATTGTGACTGTTGGAAAACGAACAACAGGAATGGCAGACCAATGCTAATGCAGACCCTGTCCAAGTTTCGAAGTAATAATAGGTTTGTTCCATTCATTGAATTAATAGACCATGAAGAGAACATAAACAGAAGACTCGAAGCAAAACATGCATATTTTATTTAGTAGTTACCCCATTCACACACACCGAACTACTGCGTTGGCTTCCCTGACAGGTTCGAACCACTTTTTCACAGTGTGAAAGTAAAAACACGTCAACAAATTAGCTCCAAAAACTATTTCGGCGAGTGTGAATAGGTGCGAACCACTTCGTCGACATAGAAACGTCAAAGTCAGTTTTTATTGCTTCTTATTTTTGTTTGCCATTGAAGAATTGATTTATTGTAGTGTGCGCAATATGATAATAATATTTCTCTTACAGCATGTTAATACTTACACCTACAGTAAATAACCCAAAAATAATGATAAAATATATCTGTTCTCATAACCTTTTTGAAATTTGCAATTTGTCAACAAAACAAATGTCAAAATTTGAACGTATTACGCCGGCGTATGTTGCGTGTGAATGGACCAACATTATCGAACGAGTGGTTCAAAGTCGAACCAATTCGTCACCGCAACGTGTGAACAAGGTAAGTGTTAGTCATTGAATTAATAGAACAGATATGGCACTTACGTATTCATATAGAATACGTGAGTGACGCAAACTTTTAGAGAACAAAGGTATGCGTTATCACTCAAACACTGATGTAAAGTGTGGTACAGCTAGTCAAATTTTCTCATCTATTGGAAAAATGCTCGTGTGAGTGCCTCATCGTTTGGTGTATTGGTGAGTATATCCCATGAGTTTTTAGTTTGCCTTTGTATTGTTGTGGTACAGCAAAACCCTCTGTAGTAGTACAAGCCATGAAGTCGACTTTCTTACTACCAAATTCACAGGGAAGGCCTACCTTCTGCGATATGGAACGAGATAAAATTTCATATGAAATATGAAATTTTCACGGCGGGAAATTTGAAAAAATGAAAGATCTTAGAACACAAACAAGTTTTTTTTATTAATTTAATAAATTTTATGCACAGTACATTAATATAGGAAGAACAAATATTTATGCTAAAATATTACAACAAAATTAAATTTTACGCAAAAATATATATATTACAACATGAAATAATTTGATAAAAACATGATTTGATAAATATTTCCCAATGAAATTTAATTTCATACATAAATATATACATTTGTCAAAACTTTATAACAAAATGTAATCATAAAAAACTTAACAAAAAAGCTTTAATAACAAATATATACAAATAAATTTTAAAACATAAATCAACAAATAATAGTAAAACAAAAGTAACAAAGTAATATGAAAGCAAATGAAACTTAAATAACACTCAAATATTTCAAATAAATAATATTTTGAGATATTTCATATAAATAATAAAACAATAAATAAATAAATAATATCACAAAATATTCGGAAGAGTGACTATGATATTGAATGAGTTTAATTAAAGGTTTTGACCTTGCGGGTGTTGTTAGATTTGGAGCTGTCATTTTTGCATTTGACGAAATAATTTAATAATATATTGCTCAACGGTGAGCATAATTTGGAAAAAAGTTCAGAATTTGACATACCGTTGTCACATTTACGATCCAAATCTATGGCGAAATTATCAGAAAGGATGGATTTAAATACTAAGGCCTTGAGGAGTCCCTTCTAATTTTAGTCCCTCAAAAAGTTTTTGAATAATCCTTATTCGGAGATGCTAGAAGTCGAGGAGTCACACAGACTCAACAAAGACCGTAGTATATTGCAAGCATAAATTAACGCGATAGAGAGAGCAGCAAGACTAAAGCAGCTGACCGACGAAGAAATTCAGGAAGTCACGATCTATAGCGACAGCCAGGCGGCTCTAAGATCACTGGAATCTAAGACAATCAAGTCAAAGGCTTTGATGAGTTGCGAGAAGCACTATCCTGGATCCGAGACAAAGTCAACCTCTTTTGGGTTCCCGCACACACAGCGATGTGGCAAGGATCGGAACCGAAATTCATAGTGTTGAAGAAGCTAACTCAACAAACCTACAGATGAGGTTCGGGATCAACATGGCAAGAGATGGAGCAGCAGAGATCACTGCTTCAAATCAAGGCAATTGTGGCCACGAATTGAGGAGCCAAGAACGATAGGCTGGTTACGAGCAACAAAGATCTCGGTCCGTACCATCAAAATGGTAATTACAGGACACTGTCCGATCGGGAGAAACCTCCAAACGTGGGGGCTCACAAACGAGAGCCTATGAAGGAGAGCGACGAGGAAGAGGAGGCGGTGGAACATCTATTGTGCTACTGCCCACTATTGGCCGAAAGTAGGAGGCGAATATTGGGTAGGGAATCCTTCAGAGGGCTGGAGGAGATCGCGTGCATGGATATTCAACTATTGAGGAACTTTGCCAAGTTGTGAAAATGCCTCAGGGCAGAGGATAAAACAATAGGAGAGGACAACATTCAAAGGGCATCACAATGGGCATTCTGACCACCGAGTGGGAGTGGGTCGCACAATTGGTGTGATCACTCCATCCTGTTAACCTTTCCTAACCTATCCTTATTTGAAATAATATATTGAAAAACAGCACACATATGGGTGAATAGAATTTTTGTTTTAGTTGAAGGAACACGTAAACCACCACGTTGCATAGCATCAAAATATTCGTCGTCTGTGGGGACACCTTTCTCTTCGACGATTTCGAACGTATACCTGGCGCAAAGGATTTTTCGTTCGATTGCATGGGCGGCATATCAACAAGCATAAAGGTGCGTTTCCAATGCCAGCTTGGAGTGGAGTGTGTTGACGCTGACTCTGGCACTTGTTTCCAATGCCAGAGTGGATTGGTTTCACATCCACCTTGTGAGCATAATTTGAATAATTTTTGAGTATCAAAATTATAATATTTTTCTTAATAAAATAAGAATATTTGAATTATCATACCTTTAATACATTAAAATATATTAGGACATAAATATATTTTTCCATTTTTAAATAATTTTATTAAAAAATATACAAAAAATCGTCGCATATTTCGAGCGATCTCGTCGCAGCCACCTGTTGAAGAAATCGTTCTGAAAAACATCGTATTACCACTGCAGCGTGAAAATAGAAATAGATCCTGTTTTCAATCCACGCTGGGCCCAGATTGCACGAAAGGCAAATATAGCGGAGTGCGTGTGTGCGACACGAGCGAAACATGTCAGCCACTCCACTCCACTCCAAGCTGGCATTGGAAACGCGCCTTAATCATGGGCAGCAGGTGCGGATTCAAGGGGGGGTCACGGGGCTCATGACCCCCCCCCCCCCAAAACAGCCCGCATTTCAAAAAATAGAGCTGAACCAATATTTTGAAAACCGAAAAACAAAAAAAACCAAACGAACAAAACCTAGTTTTTGCAAAATTATAAACCGGAAAGTAACCAAACGACTAGAATTAATTTACTTTTTTGCACTCTGAAAAAATTGGAATCAAAAAATGACTGAATCAACAAAATTGACTAATTTTCTTACACAATATTGACTTTTTTATTACTTTTTCTATATTTGGATTGTAGCTATACTTCGTCTGTTTACAAGTTCCAATTAAAAGCATTATTTATAAGATAAAATCCAATCTTCTATTTTGTTTCGCAAATCTGTTAATGATCGCATCGATGTCCAATTCGATGTCGCGATGAATGTGTAGCAGTGCAAGCCCGGTGAGTCTGTCTTCTGCCATAGTTGATCTCGTTTCAGAAGAAAATTTAAAATAAAAACATTCATTGGCTAAGAAATTTCTTAGTTTTAAGAGATCATCTATATATATAAAAATCAATGTCTGTCATACCGTTCATACGATCAAGACGAAACTTTGCCAGTTTGTTGTTGGCGTTCATGCGGTGGTTTCTAAGTAGATTCGAAAAAGTTTACAATAGATGGCGCCCTTGGCGAAATTCAAAAACGTGCTTTAAACCGAATAATATGTAAGTTTAGTATGTGTTGGTGCGCATGCTTGACCGAATTGCCTGGAATCATGCGTAAACAGTTATGTCTCATCATACACACTCTCATGTATGAGTGTGCGCACTTGACAGAAGGGCATAAACAGTTAATCGAACCGAAACGAAGATATTGCGGCATTTCGCAAGTGAAAAAGCAAAATAAATATATTGTGTGCACATCTTCGGTATTTTGAGTTCGATCAATTGCATTCTTCGATTCGCGATCGTACGAACCGTCAACTATTTTGAATTCTTAGTGGATTTGCGATTGCGATTACGAAATCACGTACATATTGTGTTCACTTCAATTGCCGGCCGGCAATCTCTGTGGGTGACATAACCTACGTTGAATGGAGTGTGTGAATTGAACAACAAAGGGCATATCGTGCGTTGGACTTATTTGTGAGTTGAATTGCATTAAGCCAAAATGAAATTTTTAGAATGCGTTTCCTATTTATTGAATGCAGGTTTCGCCGTCAAAGCAATTATGCCGCCAAAGCGGAAATCAATTGGTCGCTCCACATCACAAGCACGAAGAGTGCGGGTGTCACGATCAGCTGAAACGGATGCGCAAAGAGAAGAAAGATTGGAGGGCATGCGTTTACGCAATATCCAATGCCGTACGATTAAAACAGACGAGCAAAGAGAGGCCAGACAAGAAACCAATCGTGCACGCACTGCCCGATCCCGTGCGTCTGAAACCGGCGAGCGACGAGAGGCTTGACAGACAACCGATCGTGAACGTACTGCCGAATCCCGTGCGTCTGAAACAGGCGAGCGACGAGAAACCAGACAAGCAATCGATCGTGAACGCACTGCCCAATCCCGACGTATAGTACATGCTGAACTGAAACTTGGTGCATTCAATTACAATGCTGATTATGACTACAGTCTACACCCAAGTGTAGCCATTGGGAAAATGGATAAGGTGTGCCTACATTGCGGTGCAATGAAGTTCAAATCTGAAACACCAGGCATGTGTTGCGCAAGTGGCAATGTTAAATTACCGCCATTGCGCCCACCACCCGAGCCACTATTGTCATTGCCTTCGGGTGATTCATCGGAATCCAAGCACTTTTTGAAGAACATACGCAAATACAACTCCGCGTTTCAAATGACTTCAGTCGGAGCAACTAAAATCGTCCAACACAATTTCATGCCAACTTTCAAAATCCAAGGGCAGGTCTATCATTGCATCGGATCGCTTCTGCCGGTTCCCGATGTTGAACATAAATTTCTCCAAATCTACTTCATGGGCGATGATGATTTGCAAATCGATCAGCGATGCAGTTACAATCAATGCACCAGACGAGAAATTATATCGGACCTGCAAACATTTTTCCATCAAAACAACGCTTTGATACGATTGTTAAGAACAGCAATCGAGAACATGCCAGCGGATGATTACAAAATCGTAATAAGAGCCGACAAAACACCTGCCGGAGAGCATGCCAGACGCTATAACGCACCAACCATCAATGAGGTGGCCATCGTTATGGTTGGAGAAGAATTCGATTCGCGTGACATCATACTTCACCGACGTAATGACACGATTCAGCGTGTCGCTGAAACACATCGATCTTACGACGCATTGCAGTACCCCATAATTTTTTGGGAGGGGGAGGACGGATATCACTTCAATATTATGCAAACTAACTCAACTACAGGCGAGTATTTGCATTTTTATATATATCAATGCTTACATTTCATTACTTCAAACTTACAGGTGCTCCACTCAACAAAAAAGTATCAGCAATGAATTTTTATGGATACCGTATAATGGTACGCCAAAACGAAATAAATAACATCCTGAAATGCCGTCAGTTATTTAATCAATATGTGGTTGACATGTACGGCAAAATCGAAACTGAACGGCTACTTTATATTCGCTTGAATCAAAAGTCACTGCGTTCAGAGGAATACATTCACTTACGAGATGCGATTGATGGAAATGTCAACGACATTGGCAAGATGGTCGTACTTCCAGCAACATTCACTGGAAGTCCGCGTCACATGCATGAGTACGCCCAGGACGCCATGACATATGTGCGCTCATACGGTTGTCCCGATTTTTTCATCACGTTTACATGCAATCCGGCATGGGACGAAATAAAAGAGCTTCTGTTGCCCGGCCAAGCTCCATCCGATCGACACGATTTGACTGCACGCGTTTTCAAACAAAAACTCACGAAATTAATGGATTTGATTGTGAAACATGAGATTTATGGTGAAACTCGCTGCTGGATGTACTCGATTGAGTGGCAAAAGAGAGGACTTCCTCATG
Organism: Chrysops caecutiens; assembly: GCA_963971475.1. Classification (NCBI taxonomy): domain Eukaryota; kingdom Metazoa; phylum Arthropoda; class Insecta; order Diptera; family Tabanidae; genus Chrysops; species Chrysops caecutiens. The sequence continues at coordinate 29,263,451 of OZ020569.1, read as the reverse complement.
CACATATCTTAATCTGGCTCAAAACGAAAATCCAACCAGATCAAATCGATGATGTCATATGTGCAGAAATATCTAATCCTGAACAAGATCCGCTGCTATTCGATATTGTCACAAAAAATATGGTGCACGGACCGTGCGGTGCATTAAATCAACAGTCGCCGTGCATGGTAGATGGCAAATGTTCGAAAAGGTATCCAAGAGATTTGACTAATGAAACTCGCACCGGAAATGATGGCTATCCACAATACAGACGCCGAAAACCAAATTTCGGTGGTCACACAGCTACAATCAGAATGAGAAATGGTGAGATGGAAATCGACAATAGATGGATTGTGCCGTATTCGCCGTTGTTATCGAAAACATTCCAGGCGCATATCAACGTAGAATATTGCAATTCCGTCAAATCCATCAAATACATATGCAAATATGTAAACAAAGGCAGCGACATGGCAGTATTCGGTGTTACTGATCAAAATACGGCACCGGATGAAGTGACTCAATATCAAATGGGTCGTTATATCAGCAGTAACGAAGCTGTGTGGCGCATTTTCAGTTTCCCGATTCACAGCCGCCATCCCACCGTTTTTCATCTCAGTGTTCATCTCGAAAATGGCCAAAGAGTCTATTTCACGAAATCCAACGCACGAAATGTTGCCACTGCACCACCCAACACAACGCTCACAGCTTTTTTTGCATTGTGTCAAGAAGATGCATTCGCTTCTACATTACTGTACGCAGAAGTACCGAAGTACTATACGTGGAATGCTGCATCGAAGAAATTCAAACGCCACAAGCAAGGCGTTCGAGTGGAAGGCCATGCAAATTTGTACGCGTCTAACGCATTGGGTCGTGTCTACACAGTGCATCCAAATAACGCAGAGTGTTACTATTTGAGAATGCTGTTGGTTAATGTAAAAGACCCAACTTCATTTGCAAATTTGCGGACGGTCGATGGCTTAGAATGTCAGACATACAGAGAAGCTTGCCAAAAACTTCAATTGCTCGAAAATGATCAACATTGGGAAACAACATTGAGAAACGCATCTGTCAGCTGTCATTCGCGACAAATACGAACATTGTTTGCAATTATTTTGACAACATGTTCGCCCTCCAATCCCAAAGATCTATGGGAGAAGTTCAAAGAGGATTTGAGTGAAGATATTTTGCATCAAGTTCGCACCATTAGCCGGGACAATACCATTCCATTTTCGCCCACCATTTTTAATGAAGCTCTGATCAAAATTGAAGACATATGCTTAGCTATCAATAACAAAGCACTCATTCAACTTGGAATGGTTGTACCTCAACACTCTGCCCATGACATTTGCGATCGAGATTTATTGAGAGAACAACAATTTAACGTTGATGATTTGCGCACATTTGTTGAAGCAACCAAACCACTTTTGGTTGCAGAACAAATGTTGACTTATGTAACGATTGCGAATGCAGTGACAAGTGGCAACGGTGGTCTGTTTTTCCTTGATGCACCTGGCGGCACAGGAAAAACGTTCCTCATCAGTTTGCTATTAGCTCACATTCGCTCTGAAAACGGAATCGCTCTGGCCATCGCTTCATCAGGTATTGCGGCTACGCTGTTGGATGGTGGGCGAACAGCACATTCGGCACTCAAATTGCCATTGAACATGCAATTCGTCGAAACCCCAACATGTAATATCGGGAAAGGTTCTGGCATGGCGAAAGTGCTGCAAACTTGCAAACTGATTGTTTGGGACGAATGCACCATGCCACACAAAAAATCGTTGGAAGCACTTGATCGCACTCTTCAAGATTTGCGAGGAAATACGCAACCATTCGGAGGAGCTCTCATTCTATTAGCTGGAGACTTCAGACAAACTCTACCAGTTATACCAAAATCAACACCAGCAGATGAGCTCAATGCTTGCCTCAAAGCATCGCATCTCTGGAAACATTTGAAGAAAATTACGCTAACCACCAACATGCGTGTACGTCTGCAGCACGATGCGTCGGCAGCCACATTTTCCAAACAACTATTGGACATTGGGAACGGAAAAGTACCACTTGATGCCGAAACAAAATGCATTTCATTTCCAGCCAACTTTTGTGTTATGGTGCCATCAATTGAAGAGTTGGTTCAATAGGTTTTCCCACAAATCGCTACCAATCACAAAAACCATCAATGGCTTTGCGAACGAGCGATTTTGGCTGCAAAAAACAATGACGTCAATGCAATCAACTACGCAATCCAAGAACAAATCGCTGGCGATTGTGTCACCTACAAATCGATTGATAGCGTTAGGAATGCGGACGAAGTTGTGAATTATCCAATTGAGTTTTTAAACTCTTTGGATCTCCCAGGAGTGCCACCGCACATATTGTCGCTCAAAATTGGAACGCCCATAATTCTTCTTCGCAACATCAATCCACCTAGATTGTGCAATGGCACCAGGCTTGCAGTGAAGAGACTTATGCCCAACGTCATCGAAGCGACAATTCTCAATGGCAAATCAAAAGAAGATGTGCTCATCCCACGCATTCCTATCATCCCCACCGATATGCCTTCAAACGATTGCAATTCTCTGTTCGCCTTGCTTTTTCTATGACAATCAACAAGGCACAAGGTCAATCGCTTGAAGTGTGTGGACTAAATTTAGAAAATGCATGTTTTTCGCACGGTCAATTGTATGTCGCATGCTCACGAGTGGGACAGCCGACAAAATTATTTGTTTTTGCTCTAGATGAGAAGACAAAAAATATTGTGTATCCACAAGCACTTCAATAAAATTTACATTTTAGAATTCTTTACCACTATATTTGCTAATATTAATTTTTTCATCGATAAAGAGTAAATCACTATTTTTTTCAAGCACATTGCAACGCTTGCCGGGCATTAGCTAGTTTTTTATATAAACAGTTTATAATTTTATATAAACAATGAATTTATATATGAATGTAATGAATTTTATGGTAAATTAAATTGGACGAGTTTTTGCATAAGGATATTCTGACGTTCTTTTGTATTCATTGAAAAAATTCAGTTTGCTTTGTTTATTTGGTTATTCTTGTTATTTTTGTTATTTTTCATTATTTTCTATCCTGTAACCCCCTCCGGAAAAAAATCCTAGATCCGCGCCTGCCAGGAACCGTGTTCGGTTGATTGGTTCGGACGTTAAACGATGGGTTTATACATTCACTTTCGCTTTAGACGCCCCCAAAGGACCGATAGGTTGCTGGAACCGTATTCGGTAGAGGATTTTGAAATTGGGATGATGGGGTTTTCAACCTCTTTCAACCCCAATTCCTTTTAACCGATGGGCTTTACGGACCACTTTCGGCGCTAGTTGTAGTCACTTGTCCTTTCTTGGATATTCTCCCAGTCAGGTTTAGCTTTGACAATTGATGCTTTCCCTAGCTTTCGCCGACTTTTTATATTTTGAAACCGGGAATTTCGTCCGTGATTGCGATGTTGTCATGTGTTGCTAAATTCCTTTTAGTGTACGGTGGCTCCATCATGTAGTGACCAGTTGAGTTTTTCAGAACTCACTTTTCCACATGTGTTTGATTTCGACAAGTGACAGTCGGTTTTGGCAAGTGACAGTGCGCAGTTGTTTATGTTTGTTTTATATAGTTTTATGTGTTTTTATGCAGATTTATGTGGACGGCGATGTTCGGGTAAGTTTTATGGAACCAGCTGATGTCTGATTTCTTCTACGGTTATTTTGTTTTGGAACACTTCGGTGACTGTGTTGCTTGATGGTGAACATGGTGATATGTGCATTATGTTTTCCTATGTTTATATGCTGAACTGTTGCGCATTACCATTCTCACTTCTCTTGTTGGTTTAGAGTGGTAAACATCACTTCTCTTGTTGGTTTAGAGTGGTGAGTGAAATGGTGATTATGATTATTATGCTTTTTGTGTACTTTGTTTTTTAGGTTATCCGGTGTTATGGGTATGGTAGGTGCTTCGTGTTTCCATTATTATGGTGTTTTAACGTCTTTTGCTTTTAGGTGATGCGGCGTCTCACAACAGTGCAAATGGAGCCAACTTGCCTAGAGGAAGCTCTGGAAAGTGATGAATCAAGAGAATGGTTTGGATCCATACGTGAATAACTGAATTCACTCAAGAACAGTAATACCTGGCTTTTGGTACCAGGAACAGGGAACATAAACGTAATCACAGATCATTGGGTACTTAAAAGGAAATATAGGGTAGATGCAAAAATTTAAAAACATAAGGCTCGAAAAAGAATCGATTATTATGAGACATTCTCACCTATCGTTCGTCATGATTCAGTACAAATTCTGTTGTCAATCGCTGCAGCTAGTAGTCTCACACTGTTTCAATTTGATGTGAAGTCAGAATTTTTCCTTGACGACCTAGAAGCAGAGATGGGGAATAGAGTGTTTTTCCAATCACAGCAGAAGCAGTGACTGGTATTCGAAATTCACAGTGACAAATCACCGTGATTTTGGAACGTTTTTCACTTACCCTGGTCCTTGGTTCATTGCGAAGGTATCCTCCCTTAGAAATAGTAACACCAATAAAATAGTTATAAAATTCAAAATTCATTAATTCAAAATTGTCTTAGGTACAATAAAAACCCTTAAGCACGTAGGAAGGAAAGGCAATTTTGGTTTTTCAGTAAAAATTAGAAAAACACACCAATCACCGGAATCGTTCCAATTACCGGAATAGATTCGATCACCGGAAACGTTTGGATCACCGGAATCGTTTCGATCACTGGAATCGTTTGATAACCGGAATCGTTTCGATCACAGGAATCGTTTGATCACCGGTTTCGTGGCGTGCCTCACTCTCAACTCTCAATCAGCATGATGCATGGTTTATGTGAGAAGAGAGCGAGAGTTTGGTTGAACACGTGCCATTATTCACAGGTGTTGGGTATGTGTCTGTGCTACAACGAAACGATGGTTGAATTGAAGGTAACAATAATCAAATGTATGGAAATTTCAATTTTCAGATTCAGTACACTTACACTCGCGAGGTTGAGCGTAAGCAGTTGTTTTGTTAGGTGCATGCGGTTTTTGAAAATTTTAACAAAAACACTCCCTGTGATTTTGTCACCCAGATTCCGATTAAAAAGTCACCGTGACATTCCGCTAGCTCAAATCACGGTGATTTAATCACTGTGACGTGAAAGCACCCCCATCTCTACCTAGGAGAGGTGATATATATGGAACAGCCATATAGTTTCAATGAAGATGATCAAGTCTGCTTATTGAAGAACAGTTTGTACGGCAGTTTGTACGGTTGAAAATGGCATCCAAACAATGGAACAAGAAAATTGTTCAGTACTATATAAATTATGGGCTTCAACAGTCAAAATCAGATACATGTATTTTTGTTTTAATGTTAAAGGGATCTGCGATATACTTAGTTTTGTATGTAGACGATGGTTTGGTCTGTACAACAACAAATCGCTAATACGAAAGTTATTACAAAAGCTGCACCAGGAATTTGATATAACAAATGGAGATACTGACTCCTTTGTTGGGTTACAAATTAAAATACAAATGTTCATCAGTTTCTATACTATAAACTTATATAAACTTGAACAAAGTGCAAAAGATGCCGGAATATATCTGTACAGACAAGCAATTGGTTCACTCATGTTTTTGATGATCTGCACGAGGCCAGATATAAGCTTCATAGTGAGTGTATTAAGTCGATACCTGGACTGTCCAAAAAGTACACACTGGGAAGAAGTCAAACGAATCCAAAAATATTTGAAAGGATCAGCAGATCGAGGAATTGCATATGACCTGGGATCCAACCAAGCGGACCTCGTTGTATATTGTGATGCTGATTGGACGGGTGATGTCGACACCAGACGAAGTAGAAGTGGATGAATCGCGTTTTCGAATGGAGGTCCTATTGCGTGGAATTCCAAAAGGCTACGAATTGTCACTCCGTCTACTACTGAAGCAGAATTCGTTGCACTATGTGCTACAACAAAGGCGATCATACTAATACGAAAACTACTATCAGACTTAGACTACAATCAACGTTATCCTACATTAAGGTTGCCAACCGTCCTGTGTTCCCGGGACATGTCCTGCTTTTTTGGGTGTCCTGGGATGTCATGGACAGTTTTTAAGCATTGTCGTGAGTTTTTAAAGAGTCCTGTTAAGGACCTAAGTGTTAAAATTCGAGCGCCACTACTCTCTTCAATCGTTTTGTCACTGAGCTCGCACCGCGCGTGTAAAGGTCGGTGATTCTTTTGAAAACAAAATAGAAAAGTGTACACTGGTTGTTGTCTCTTCCGCGCCAATATTTGTGGGCACTAGAGCTCTTCCTTTCTGGTATAGAAATACATAGCTAGGCTAGCTAGCTTTGTTAGTTAGTTATTTACCGGCGACTGAGGTTGCCATGTCATGTGCTTGCTACATAAATAACTGCAACAAGACCTGACAAGTTATTTTAACTCATTTAAACGATTTTAAGGAGAAACGGGTAAGTATTTCTTCTTGATTCTTGATTGTAATCAAAACACCGGGAGGGACCTAACACATACGCGCCGTTATATAATTTCATCGTTATTATTTTTTTATTACGCGCATGTGCGACAACCTACCAGAAGAGGATATAAAATAATTAATTAAAGAGCTTTTTAAAAGACCCGACTGACCAAAGACCCGACTGATTAAAGACCCGACTGACCAAAGGATGGTAATGTGTTTCGCGCGTTCGTATGTATGTCTGTTTCTTTCTTACCACCTGTAGCCTAAGTGAGGTGTCATTAGATTCGTATTCTTCCCGCGAGTGTTCTAAGCTATGTGACGTCAGCAAAAACTCAATCTGGCGGACGTTATCTGCGGGCGTTACCTGCTAATATTTCACACGCGGTAGAATTATGAATTTAGTAATTCATTTAAATTTTGAGAATCCGTTACGAAGCACAGCACAAAGAGGAGACGAAGGTTTTCAAATAAATCTCCAGAGAACCTATCATTTCCACTCATTTAGATACTTTGAGAAATAACATTATTTTACTCCGTAATCGAATATTTTCCATAGAATTTTCCATATTTTCCACAAAAACAATGAAACTAACGATTCATACCGAATATGTATTCGCATCCATGTTTGTTACCCCGTAATCGAATATTTTCCATAGAAATTTCCATATAAAAGAAACATCCGTACCGTGCGGAGTTGATAGCGAATCGTTCTCTCGAATTTCATATCGAGCCGTATTTTGATTTTCCATGCGAATCCTAAAATAAAGTCAAAAGTTGAAAATTCAATCTAGGCAACCAGGGTGGCAGAATCGCCAGCAACACGATTTATGTACACGAGATTGTGCCACCCACAATCAACAAACGGTGTCACCCCACCGAGATAGCATGGGTGACACGTGCATGAGTTGATTTCTCATCTAAGAAACACATGCTCGCGTCGCACACGCTTTGTAGGGTGACACCAATGAATAAGTAATACTCTTAGATTATAGAGAACAGGATATGACACGATGACAGATGAGCGTGCAATTTTAACGCAACCTAACAAAATTTACTAACACACTTGAACGAAAAACATTGACGTCGGAAAATTTTTGAGGACGACAATGAAACAAGTAGATTCTGGCACAAACATTTGAAAAACACAAATCTATTCTTTTATAAACATTTATTACCAATTTTTACTCTTGTTACACTTCTTTATTATTAAATAAACTATTAAAAAATTTCAGTATACACTTTTAAAAAAGTTTTATACTACTACTCTACTGCGCGGTTTTGACACGAATTTCACAACCGATGCGTCATTTATTATGTTCCATATTTTCAAACTTTAAATTTAATTAGAAAAACAATGTTTTTCACTTTGAAAACAATTAAAATAATTATAGAAAATATTGAATTTCACATAGGTAACAAATAAAGTACTTTCTTCCCCTCAAGGATATAATTTGAACAATTTTTCCGACAATTCACTTCGTGTTTTTCCTTTATTACTGATATATTTTCTTCAAATGAGAATGTCACTTCACAAGACTGTTACTATCACTCCAGTGTACTTCACTTTATTTTATTTTCAACAAATTACTAATTTTTTTCAATGAAATACTATAAAATTCATTAAATCTTGCTTTGTTTTGACATTTCATGTTCAATTTATTTACAAACACTAACCCCACCACAGATTTTTATTTGAAAAAAAACGAGTTAAAGTTCAATTTTCGTACACCAGTTGGCTCCCACGCTAGCTGAAAATGAAAAACGGGTATGACCCAAGATGAAAAAGGTGCGTGCCTATGCTTTGACAAGCAAATTTATTTTAAATTTTCTGAATTTAAATTTAAAGAAAATCAAAAAAAACTATGCAAGGGACGATTGTAGGGTATGTTACATCTATTGTAAATAAAAATCTGGCTTAAGAACCTGTAAATTATAAATTGAATTTTTTGATGACATAAAAGAAAATGTGCGCCTGAGCTGGTGGATTACGTCTAGAAAAGGGTTGCAAATTTACGATTAACTCGCAAGCACGCTCATGTCGCTGCTGTGCCCCTATATATATACGAGTTTTCGATAAGATGTCATATCCTGTTCTCTATAATCTAAGGTAATACTATAAGGAAACGCTATTTGGCAACTAACTGGAAGCCAAATCTGATAAGAGCGTTTGTGGTGTTGGTATTTTTGTCTTCGTGTGGGAAAGTAGTTGCGGAGTTACTTAAAGGGGCATTATTTTTATAAGTTGCGTTCGGATTTTGAAAACATTCTTCTTTATATTATTTCTGAATCATTTTATTTTAAAGAGCGTTGTTTTCAAAATTGGGAACAAAATGTATATGATGAGGTTTATTGCAATAAACTGAAAATTTATTTTTATAAATTCAAGCTATCCGCCCTCTTCTTTTTACAACCGGGCTTGAGACCGGCTTTGGCAGAATTACGGTGCTGTTTTGGTTTACTAGTTTCCCTTTGAGTCTTCATTATGCACAATCAATATTTTATTTCTTCTTACATGCCTTTGAAGTGGGTTAGTTTTTTATTTTTCTGGCGGTCGGAAATTTTTTCACTCTTTTTTTTTGGCAATGAAAAAGTACCTTGTCCGTAAATATTTCTCTGTGATCAGTTTCACTAAACGACTGTAATGAACTGTTGTGTTCATATGCTCATTATACTCCGGAAAAAGATTTTTTCCGACGAAGTAAGATTGTACGGTAAAGCTAGTTTTGTTAAAGCTGGTTTTATGTAGAACATTCTGATCACAGAGAAGCCTTGTTTGTTTCAAAGCCTGCTCTGCCTTTGTGCAAATTTCTGTTACGCATCCGGATGGATATTTCAGGAATTCTTTGGATTTATAGCCAATCAAGGAATTGTGAGTAAGGATTCCTTGCACCGCTGAACAGAATTCGTCGCACTGCAGTTCCTTGCAGAGCTTAACTACCACGAACCCAGCAATATATTCAACTACGCGGCGTGTGAATTCGGTTAATATTGATGGGTCCGAGGCATAACTATGGTCTGCCAAAAATTTCATGTTTAGGCCCTCAAAGTCTTCAGGTTCAGGTTCGTGAATTCTGCCTCTTGCACTTTTCGACTATTCAGAATATCAAATGCATCATTCAATATACTTATGAATTTTGAGGTTCCTTCGCTGCCAGAAAATTCTCTTTAACAGAGAACGTCCCGACAATAATCCAAAGGATCCGCGACCGATTTACTTAAGGTTTGTACGGCCAACTTTACTTTCAGTTTTTGTGAATGGAAAAAGACGTGAGTTTTGCGTAATTTATTTCCCAAATGAAGACCCTCCTGCTCTTGCAGTTTTTGAAGCGACACTAAAAATTGCCATTTAATTGGGTTGCCATCCCCATCAATAAATTCTTTGAGATCTGCCAAGGCATTGCGGACAAGTTTGACCATGTTACACGGGTCTGGATGGAGTACATGTTGCTCGAGACCTCCATCAATTGTTATGAATCCTTTTGAATTCTTATCTCGAATATCCGAGCCCAACAGTTTTGATGCTGTTAAATTGGTGGCCGCTCCATCGAAGGCAATTCCGAGTACCTCCACCCCACATTCTAGTAGACTCCTCATGCACATGGTTATCATGTTGACCTTTTGCTCTGCGTTGATTGTGGCAATAGGGAAATAACCCAGGGGAATCTTCCACGACTTTTTGATGCAGACCGTCATGAAAACCAATATTTGGGTGGCGACAATATCACTATTGGCCCCATCGCCAACATCAACGAAGCCGTGAGACTTTTGTCCGTCCCAATCTACGTGTTGTCTGATGTGCATCTCGTCGTATGTTAGATTTACCACGATCTTTTGTAGGGAACTTGCCACAACTCTTTTAATAGCAGAAAATGATTCTGCGGTAAATCCGGGTGCACATCCAACTCTTTGATACCATCTTTGTATTGTTCTGGGATGTGGCAAGCAGTTTGAAAATGACTCGCGGACATAGTCATAGCCCCTGGGTGATAAGAAATTCAAATTTAAAGCAAAAGCTTTAATTTTCAACTCAAAGCTCTTGGACGATGATCTACATTCACTCTTTGCTATCTATCTTGCTAAAATTTCTTTGTTCGGTCCTGTTAATTTCTCCAAAAGCTCGGTCGTGCTTTCGCATGTAAGGTTCTTCTCTTTTAGAGAAATTAAAAGTTCCCGCATGTTTTTGACTTTGTTTTGGCTTCGCCTTGCTTGTTGTTGTAATTTCTTGATCAGGTTGTTTTTCCTTTTCAACTTGAATTTAAGGGAAACTATTTGCTGTTTCAGACGGTTTGTGGATGCCTAAATGAAATTGTTTTCTCAAATCGACATTTTACAAGAAAGAATGGTTTCCCCAAATTGACATTTCACGAGACAGAATTGTTTCTCCAAATCTACATTTAACAAGACTTTCATTCAACTCCTAAACACATTATTACAAAGAATCATGGATATCTAGGAATAGGTTTACATATCAACATGTTCACATAAAACATGTAACTACAACTACAATTCATTTATTTTTTATCATTTTATTAAATTTTGTTAACCTTATTTTAAATACTTACGTTATCAATTACGAATTCACCAGGCAGGCATGTGTCACTTTCACTAGGCAGGCATGTGTTGGTTATGTGGCAGGCCTGAAAGAAAGAAACTAAGTTAATATCTTCAAATATATGACATATATTACAATAAGTACTTTGTCGGTTATTTGAATTCCACTTTCATCAGCTGCCAAATCAATTAAATCAGTCATGTAGGAGTCCTGAAAGAAAGAAACCAGGTTAATATCTTCATATATATTTCATATTTTATATATAATACATTTTCGGTTATTTGAATTCCACTTTCATCAGCTGGCAAATCAATTAAATCAGTCATGTAGGAGTCCTGAAAAAATGACACGAAGTCAATATCTTCATATATATTTCATATTTTATATCTAATACATTTTCGGTTATTTGAATTCCACTTTCATCAGCTGGCAAATAAATTAAATCAGTCATGTAGGAGTCCTGAAAAAATGACACGAAGTTAATATCTTCATATATATTTCATATTTTATATCTAATACATTTTCGGTTATTTGAATTCCACTTTCGTCAGCTGGCAAATCAATTAAATCAGTCATGTAGGAGTCCTGAAAGAATGACACAAAGTTAATATCTTCATATATATTTCATATTTTACAATAAATACATTTTCGGTTAACTGTATAACACTTCCATAAGCTGGAAAAACGAATGTGTTAGCTATATTGCAGTCCTGAAAAACGAAACCAAGTTAATTCTTCGAATAAATTTAATAGTTCTATATTACGTATATTTTCCTTTCCATCGGTTAAAATCTTCGGCGTTTGGTAATGTTTAGTATTATATTCTTTCTGTGAATAAATGAGAATAAATTAATTCAAAATATTGAAATTGCAATGTATCTGTAATACTTACAATATTAACTACAGGCACTGCATTTGGTGCTAACATTGTCCTGCTGGAGAAATGTACTATATCGCCTGGCAAAAAATGTTTTGAGCAAATAACAGTATGTTTGTTTGGCACAAAATCAGGACGATTGATTTTGTCTTTCCATTGTTCCCCTAGCACCTGGTCTGTAGGAAATCTATGAAAGAAGGTGGGAGAATAATGTGAATTTATTATTTTCGTATTAATTACATTTATAAATTAAGTTTCCATTTAGTGGTAAAATTATGAATAACAAAGTTTGAAAAATATTATGGACAAAGCTAAATGTGGCCCCTTGCAGAAACAAAACATTTCTTTTACGACGTCTCTACTCCAAGCATTAGTCTATTATCGCTTAAAATGTAAACAAACAATATGGCCGTCCAAAGTTTTAAAATTTTCCAATTTTTATAAATAAAACAAAATATTCTCACTAATAATAACTTAAAATTACACAAAATCAATTCTTGCACTATTAAGCAATATTTTAACACCAAACTCACCTATGAAATGAAATTCCTTGACAAGGTCTCAAGGTATTATTTCTGAAACTTGCAATACAGCACTTCATTCTGCAAAATAAAATATTTAAAACAAAATTCACCTAATGTAATAGCACTTATTACTTGATAAATAAATTTTGAATATTATAAATGCCAAAGTTCACAATTTTTATAACTATTACTAGCAATTTTCTCGAAAATTACACAATTGAATCAACCAAACAATATTCCACGAAAAATATTTTGACAATTGAACATCTAGTTGAAAGAGATGGAAACTACGAGTGAGAAGGACAAAGAACAAGGGTACCGTTAAATTTTGGCACCAAACATGTACACTGTGTATGTGACATATAGCGCTTCCTTATAATATTACTTATTCATTGGGTGACACCGTATGTTTACTGTTTGTGGCACAATCTTGTGTACATAAATTTTCGTGTTGCTAGCGATTCTGCCAGCCTGGTTGCCTAGATTGGATTTTCAAAGTTTGACTTTAGTTTTTGTTTTCAAGAAAACAACGATCCTATCCCATTTTTTGTGGCTCCAATTACTCCAGCCACGCAACTGCATGTTGATTTTTGCAATGTTCATTAATGATTTTCTGCGCTCCTGTTACTTGAGTCGCGAGATTCTCAACAGAAATAATTATTATTTATATTTGATATTAAGCGATCCCAACTTCATGGTCATGACTTGATATTAAGGCTAAAATTTTAAACATTACGACATTGAATTAGATTTAAAATTCAAGGAAAATAATGATAAAGTGTTCGGATAAAATTTTTACACTCAAAACGCTGTGGAACAAGGATTCAAAATCTAATGCGCCATACTTTTTCGATTGAACTCAAATAACAATATTGGCTTGGGGTTGCACTTTGGACTTGTAAGACGAAAATTTCTGTTAGTATAAGGATGTGTTTTCTTGGTCTTGTTTTATTTGTTCTCCAGAGTTTGTTTAGTGCCTGCCTGTAACATAAACAACAGTGTGGCAACACTGATCGTATGCACGAGACATACGATATAAAAGGAGTGACGTGATCGTAGCGTCAGTCGTTGTTCTTGAGCTGGTAAACCAACTGCGAGTTACTATTAAATGTTACTAATTTGGATTAATAAAGTTATTATTGAATATTGATTAAACTAGTAAATGTGTTGTTACTGAACTTACATAAATAAACGTAACATTACATTACACTGCCACTATCTGTTTGTGAATTGCGCCTTGGTTAGTTTGGGTATAGACTGCTACGCATTTTTAGGGATTGATAAGAACCGTTACATCAATGACCATAAGAACCACTCCTTTCTCCCTTCGTGGTCTATACGATCAGCGTATGGATGCCAAATTCTCGGTGAGTTATGCGGCGTCATTCCGTGTCAAACCTTTAACCAGTGAATTGGAAGTTTTTTAACAAATTTAATAATTATATTATGAAAGATACTAGAGATTTTAACTAGGTGAGTTCCCTCACTGAATATTCTATTTGTTGTTTGCTTATTTGGATAAAGAAAATACATATACCTACTGTTGAGCGCAGACTCTTGTGTCTGTGCCTTGATGCAATGAGTTAAGGTGTTACACCTCGAACTAACCCTTTTAGACTCCTTTTAAAGAGGGGGAAGGTTTGACAGAGCAAATCAAGGTGTTACATCAAGACTTGTGTTGAAGTGTGCAAAGGTCTTAGACCGATAAACGATCGATTATGGGGAAGGAGTGAAAGGCTTTGGTTCTAATTAACAACTGATGATGTATTGAAATTTGTCTCATTTAAATACTAAAAAAGTGCGTAAATAGTTACAATAATTAAAAATCCGCTCAACAACTAATTTTGGTCAAAAGTAATTTAGTTTAAGTCAATTGTACTCGAGAATGTGTGAATAATTTGCTGATGGGGCAATGGACAGAGTTAATGACATTTCAGGTAACGCGATTCGTTTTTTGATGATATGGCAAAGGCAATGGCATCCCAGGTAAGACGATCCGATCGGTCAAGGTAAGTGAAATATTTGTTCACATTAGGCTGAGTTACAGTTATGTGAGGCATTTAAATATTTACATTAATGTAAGGTACACTTAGGTAAGGAACTAATTAAAATATTCATAAATATGTTTGAAGTGAAGCGTTTTGTGAGCATCCTCCTCGGCGTTGAATGAGGAACATTCAATGAACGTTTACGGTGAAGGGCTCGGTGGGTGCTTCAGCGTCTTAGCTGTCTGGAACATCCTCAGCAGTTGAGCCTGATGGTGGTTGTGATGTCCGGTATGCGCGATAAGTCCTTGTTGCCATCCAAATTGCTCCAATGATGGTTATGAGTACGACGCACAGAGTCCTATAGACCAGAGCGTGATGGTAGTTGGAGTGTCCCTGTATCAAGGCCGGGATTTGGTTGTCCATTTCTGACAGCCTTCGCTTGAATGATTCCAATTCTTGGATGTGTGGGGCCAAGTGGTGTTGATAGTGCAATGCTGATGTCATGTTGAGCGGGTCGATGAGGTCAGTCAAGTTAAAGGCCGGAGCGTAGGAAGCGTGCCTCACTGTGGTGTAGCTCTTGTGCCCTAAAATCGTGATGAGAGGCTGCTTAATGACGCAATTGCTATCAAGTGTTAAGATACCCGTCCGTTGGAGAGTCAGCTGTGACATGTCCTCTCCGCAAACAATGTTGATTGTGGTTTTTTCTGGCAAGGGGAAGATCTGTTTGGTGTGTGAAGGTGAGTCCAACTAGAGTGGGCGTCTACTCTCATCAACTGGCACTGGTGTGGAGTTAACTGATTCAGGAGGCTGATTTCACAGGCAGAGATAGATGATCCAATTTTGTACAACGGGTAATGTTGACTGCATAAATGCCTCCCGTTCATCGTAGTGCAGATACGGAGTTGAGATTCCGTTAGCGGATAATAGTGGTCCCGATGTAAGTTAACCATTAAGTAGGGAAAGGATGCTCTAATAGCCACGAAACTATCGTTCATCTGGACTGAAAGTGAAACCACTCGAAAGAGGTCGAAGTCTTCAACCGAGATTAAGAGTTTGAAAATGAAGTGCTTGTCCGTCATTCTACCTTCAATTGTAATAAGATTGTAAAAATGGAGTATATCATCCTGATTGAGCGGTAGTCTTAAACTTGAAGGAAGATTAGCCCGAATGGTGTGTAGAACGGTTCTTAGCTGCTCTGGCGAAAAAGATGTCTGCTGACTCTTCCTCGATGTATATTGACAAAGGCGTCCAAAATCAGGCCTTGAGTCCTTTGGAAGTTGGTAGCGAGCAGTGTTGTTGTGATGCGTCATGTCACCTAAAAGGAAGGGAGATTAGAACATAACAAATAAACTATGCGAGTCACTAACCATACCAATAACACATATGAACCTAAAAAACATAATGCACCAGAAATTTAACATACTCACTCGAACATGTCACGCGAGAAGTCGATGTCGATGTTGATGTTCACATAACATAGTCCACATAACGAGTAACATAGTCCACACAGATAGTCCACACGGAGTATTTCATGGGGAATAAAACATAAAGCATAAAACACCAGAAAACTGCCTAAAAAGCATAAAACACCAGAAGTTAAACATGCACTATACTTACCATCAAGCGTAAACACAACACGGTTAAACGACGTAAATAAACCTACAAATATGTAGAATATAAACAAACATACTATTTCATAACACTTACGTGAGCATTGGATCCTGGAAACCTATGTCAATAACGTGAAATTCACTAACGAACATAAAACACGCGACATCACAACACGACCTTAACCTAGACTGAAACGTCAAAACGAAACATGGGGAAACGTAAACAACTCAATCAACTTATGTAGTTCTAACCAACGGTCAAAAATCCCGGTTTCTTGGGATAAAAAGCGGAGAAAAATTGGGGATATCATCAGTAGTTGGGATCAACTTTACATCCTTACAAGTCAGGCAGACCTTATCCGATTGAAAAAGGAGTAGACAAACAAGGAAAAGTAAGTGGTCCAAACCGAACAGGGTTCTAGAAACCTATCGGTTCTCTGGGAGCTTGAGTTTGAAAGTGGTCATAGTAACCCATCAAAATCAAGTTCGAATTTGCCAAACCAAGCAAGGTTCTAAAAACCTATCGGTTCTCTGCGTTGGGAGCTCGAGCTTGAAAGTGGTCATAGTAACCCATCAAACTCGAGCTCGAAGCTGCAAAACCGAACAAGGTTCTCGAAACCTATCGGTGCAGTAAGGAACTTCGTGTTGAAAGAGGTTTAGTAACCCATCAACTAGAGTCCGAAATATCCCATCGAACAAGGTTCTTGAAACCTATCGATTTTGGGGGGAACTTCTAGTTGAAAGTGGTCGCCAGAACCCATCAACCTAGTTCCAAGTACGGCGTCGTCATTGAAGTGGCTATTTAACAGTGTCGGGGACGTCGCAAACAACATTAGAGGAGGCCGATTACCTTGGAAGAATACCGGGCCAGGAATCGGGGCAAGAAGGAGGTCGTCGTGCCACACACCGTGGAACAAGAGCGTTCCGTCAAGTATCGTACGGGGGTGGAGGCCAACTTCAGGCGAGCCATAGAAGAGTTCCGGCGTCGTCTGCTGCTGGCAGTAGGTAAAGAGGAGCGTCTACGGATCGGCAGGGAGATCCAGCGGCTCCATAACGACCGTTTGAAGTACCGCCGTACCAAAAGGAGTAAGAATAAAAGTAAGAAAATAATTGTAAATTAGGTTAATGCTGTAAACACAACACGGGGTATCGGCTAGAAAATAGCAGCTAGAAAAATAGCCCGCCGTAGTTTTCAATGGAGGTGCACAAAACTGTGGCGTGAGCTTTCGGCTATAAAATATTTCATAGGTGGCTTAGAGCTATTTTGTATTTTTCTAGCCGTAGCCGCGGTGCAGCCAACTTAATACACAAAACTAAATGAACATATTGGCTGCACTGCACAAAATTGTTTGACGTTTAATTGTTTATGTTTTGAATAACAAGTTTCATTCGGTTCGGAATTTTCATTCGGTTCAATCATTTTAAATTATTTAGATATATTTTGATCATTTTAATTTGAGGGCGGAATTTGAAATAAAGGTAACTATAAAATTTTTGTTATTCATGATGTTTTTTTTTAATTTTGTTTGTTTGATTTCTAGAATGAACGACGAACTTCTGATCGAAGCAGTTAGACAGCATGAAGTCCTGTATAACATGCAGAGTAAAAATTACAGGCGGCAGGATGTCAAGGACAAAATTTGGACGTCTATTGCCGAGGAATTGAGTTCAACAGGTAAAGAATGGAAGCATTTTTGTCTCACATTTCCACCTGTGTCATGTTTTTCAGTGGAGGCATGCAAACGGCGCTGGAAAGGTTGGCGGGACTCTTAAAGAGCCTCAAAGAGAAAACTGAATGAACCGTCGGGGAGCGGTTCGAAGATTAATAAGGTGTGGCCGCTGTATCATAGCATGATGTTTCTGAAAAAATTTGAAGTGGCCAGAGAGTAAGTACAATTTTCCTCAAATTTCTGAATTTCCTTTTCATATGTTATGCAACTATTACTTTTAGTTATGCAACTATTACATCCAGTTACACCCTACTGAATGTCGTCGATGAAGCTGAGGAAGTTGAGGTAATTGAGGAAGTTGAGGAAGTTGAAGAAGAGATTTCTCAAATCTTTGACGAATCTCCCAGGGCAAGCATCTTTTCGGGATCTTCAACCCCATTGTCGGAGGTTTCCAGAAAGAGGCGAAGGCTATCCGGACCAGACGTCACGTCTCAGATATCTAGAACAATAGCCAGCTTGTCCAAAAATATCAATGGCAGGCATACCGATACAGTTGGTAAATATTTTGATTACATAGCTTCGAAAGTCCAAGATTCTGATTTACCTTCAACCGCCAGGAGTGAAATGGAATTGGAGATTTTCAATGTAGTTACACGCTAGATTAGAGAAAACGAGAAGTAAACGGAGGACAAGTAGGATATAAGGGTTCATCTAATTTTCATTTTTTTAGGAAAAAAGCACATATTTACGATTGTATTATTTTCTTTTTCTATTTTCCGGTTTTCATACACTATGGTTCGGATAAGGTAAATCAGCATCTCGGACTTTCGAAGCTATCTGGGCCGTGACGTCTGGTCCGGATAGCCTTCCGTGGGAGAGTCCTCACAGTTTTGAGAAATCTCTTCTTCAACTCCCTTAATTATCTCAACTTCATCAGCTTCATCGACAACATCCAGTAGGGTGTAACTGGATGTCATTTTATAAGTAACACATATTAGAAACAGCGGCCACACCTTGATAATCTTCGACCCGCTCCCCGACGTTTCATTGAGCTTTCTCTTTGAGGCTTTATAAGAGTCCCGCAGACCTCATAAAAAAGATAATCATACAATCTACCAAAATATGTGCTTTTTTCCCGAAAATTAGGTGGACCCTTATAGTGAAAATCAATCTACTGTAGCGCGTAACTACACTGCAAATATAAATATAATTGAAATATAAATATAATTGAAATATGTGAATAATAATTGAAATATAAATATAATTGAAATATGTATATAATAATTGAAATACGTAATTAATATTAAATTATAAAATAGTCTTTCTAATTTCAAAAATGATTGAACAAAACAGTAATTTTAAATTACAAAATATTCTTTATAATTTAAAAAATGATTGCTCCAAAATTACTGAGAAAGAAATTGAGCTAGACAATCCCTTATTTCGAAGGCTTCTCTGGATGCGCGGTTTGCGGATATCGTTCTAGCAGAAGTAATATCGTTCGCCAATTCCCCGGTATCACAACTCCGTTACTATCCCGATCTACAAGTTCCGGTGACACATATGAAGTGTCTTTCGTTGTGATTAAAAAGTTATGTAGCACAATGATCGCTAACACTATTTCATTTGCACGTGCTGGTGAGCAATATATGTTGTTGGTTAAAACCCTCCATCTATTTGCCAAAATCCCAAATAAATTTTCAATAAAAACTCGGGCCCTTGACAATTTTTTATTGAAATTTTCTTTTGTGCTATCCAAATTGCGGCCTGGATAAGGACGCATCAAATTTGGCTTTAGTGGAAATGCCGCATCTCCCACCAGGTAATATGGAAAAGGTTTACCCACTGTATTCGGTAATGGTTCGGGATCGGGAAATGGAAAAGTTCCACTCAATATTTCTTGCCCGAATTTGCTCCTCCTAAAGACGCCACCATCGCTTTGGGCTCCATAAGCACCAACGTCTACTAAGGTAAAAGAATAATCGGCATCGCACGTGTTGGGGTTTTCTGGGGTTTCGTTCAATAGACACAAAATCATTCACAAAAATCGAGATTTGGTTGGGACGTTTCAAAGTGATACTCGGAAATAATGGTACATAACGTTTATTGTCTTTCTTCTAATCTTAACAATGGCGGGGTTACTCCCGGAGAGTGAGTATGCTGCCTAGCTCTATCTTACATCATTTCCTGCTTGAGGGACTTCTTCAGCTGTCGGTAGTTCCTTCGCTCCTTTTGGCTTCTTTTGGCTTCCTTCGTACTCGCTAGGATGAGCTCTTTTTGTGCCTCCTGGAGCTTCCGCTTGAAATAAGCCTCCGAACCGGACTTCTGCTTCTTCACTGGGGGTAGAGTAACTTCCTTAGGACGTCGTTCTAGTTGACACTGACGATACTCCTCGATGGTAATCGGTCTGGGGCCAGCTGTCGGATTCTTCAACGCTTCCTTGAGACTGGAATTGTCTCGCCTTGACATCACCAACTCCCCTTCTCAGAGAGAACTGAGGTCTACTAGGACCTTTCAGTGTTTTGGTGTTGACTACTAGGTCAATTCACCCAAAGAGAACGGAATTCTTCCGTTGAATTCTGCAGGGAGACGATGTATTCCTTCTAAAGCTCTGTAGAAGCGCTGTCTTCTTTCGGAAAATGTCGGTAGAGGCGAGGTCTTCCTTCAAATCTGGCTGTAGAGGCGATGTCTTCCTTCAGAATTGGCTGGAGAAGCAATGTCTTCCTTCAAACCGTGTCTTAGCGTGTTTTAGTTATGTTTGTTAATTTTAAGTTTTAATTGATTCCAATAAATTTTCTTGTTATCGTTATTACCTTTTTCTTTTGTTTAGTTTGAGTGATCATCGATTTTGTGGTTGATTTCGATTTCGACCTTTTTCCCAGGTTACAGTGTGTTTGTTTTAGATTCCAACTAGTTTGATCGATCAGTTATCGCTTTCGATTGGTCTTGTGTTTTTAATTAATTTGAGCATTTTTGAGTTTTCAGATTACAAAGTGTTTTTAGGTGTCAACTATTGTGATCGATCAGTTATCGATTGTCGACTGGTTTCTTGATTTTGTTCTTTTTTGGTGATTTTTGGGTTTAGAACATTTTTAAGTTTTCAGGTTGCGATGTATTTGTAGTTTTCAACTATTGTGATCGATCAATTATTGATTTTTGGTTTAGAATATTTTTAGGTTTTCAGATTACAAAGTGTTTTTAGGTGTCAACTATTGTGATCGATCAGTTATTGATTTTCGATTGGTTTCTTGATTTTGTTCTTTTTTTGGTGAGTTTTTGGTTTGGAACAATTTTAAGTTTTCAGATTACAAAGTGTTTTTAGGTGTCAACTATTGTGATCGATCAGTTTTTGATTTTCGATTGGTTTCTTGATTTTGTTCTTTTTTGGTGATTTTTTGGTTTAGAACATTTTTAAGTTTTCAGGTTGCAATGTATTTGTAGTTTTCAACTATTGTGATCGATCAGTTATTGATTTTCGATTGGTTTCTTGATTTTGTTCTTTTTTTGGTGATTTTTTGGTTTGGAACAATTTTAAGTTTTCAGATTACAAAGTGTTTTTAGGTGTCAACTATTGTGATCGATCAGTTATTGATTTTCGATTGGTTTCTTGATTTTGTTCTTTTTTGGTGATTTTTTGGTTTAGAACATTTTTAAGTTTTCAGGTTGCAATGTATTTGTAGTTTTCAACTATTGTGATCGATCAATTATTGATTTTCGATTGGTTTCTTTTTTGGTGATTTTTGGTTTAGAATATTTTTAGGTTTTTAGATTACAAAGTGTTTTTAGGTGTCAACTATTGTGATCGATCAGTTATTGATTTTCGATTGGTTTCTTGATTTTGTTCTTTTTTTGGTGAGTTTTTGGTTTGGAACAATTTTAAGTTTTCAGATTACAAAGTGTTTTTAGGTGTCAACTATTGTGATCGATCAGTTATTGATTTTCGATTGGTTTCTTGATTTTGTTCTTTTTTGGTGATTTTTTGGTTTAGAAAATTTTTAAGTTTTCAGGTTGCAATGTATTTGTAGTTTTCAACTATTGTGATCGATCAGTTATTGATTTTCGTTTGGTTTCTTGATTTTGTTCGTTTTTTGGTGATTTTTTGGTTTGGAACAATTTTAAGTTTTCAGATTACAAAGTGTTTTTCGGTGTCAACTATTGTGATCGATCAGTTATTGATTTTCGATTGGTTTCTTGATTTTGTTCTTTTTTGGTGATTTTTTGGTTTAGAACATTTTTAAGTTTTCAGGTTGCAATGTATTTGTAGTTTTCAACTATTGTGATCGATCAATTATTGATTTTCGATTGGTTTCTTTTTTGGTGATTTTTGGTTTAGAATATTTTTAGGTTTTTAAATTACAAAGTGTTTTTAGGTGTCAACTATTGTGATCGATCAGTTATTGATTTTCGATTGGTTTCTTGATTTTGTTTTTTTTTGGTGATTTTTTGGTGTGGAACAATTTTAAGTTTTCAGATTACAAAGTGTTTTTAGGTGTCAACTATTGTGATCGATCAGTTATTGATTTTCGATTGGTTTCTTGATTTTGTTCTTTTTTGGTGATTTTTTGGTTTAGAACATTTTTAAGTTTTCAGGTTGCAATGTATTTGTAGTTTTCAGCTATTGTGATCGATCAGTTATTGATTTTCGATTGGTTTCTTGATTTTGTTCTTTTTTGGTGATTTTTTGGTTAAGAACATTTTTAAGTTTTCAGGTTGCAATGTATTTTTAGTTTTCAACTATTGTGATCGATCAGTTATTGATTTTTGATTGGTTCGAAATTTCATTTCGTTTTGAAATTTTAATTTTATGAAGGGTTTCGTTTTACAGGTTTCAATAAGTGTAATCGATCGGTTAGTGATTGATTTTACACTTTGATCTGATCGCAATTGTAGTTTTTGGAAAGGAGTTTTGTTTTTAGGTCATGACAGGACTATTCCTGGGAGAGAATTTATCAACATCCTAATGAAAACGATGAACTTGTTGTCCTTCATATCGAACCTTGTTCAAAATCCAATTTAATGTGATTGACCTCTTGGTCCTTTTATAGATATTTAACGTGTGTAAATTCTCACACACTTTTCGGGTGAATGTCTGAAATTTTATTTCTCTGAAAGTCATTTTAAGCTTCCCTTTGTTCAAGAATCCACAGGAACCGTTCAATATTGGTCACAACAATTTTAATGATAATGATAATTATTTATAAGACTGTACCTGGTTACAAGCCCATTAGTACATATGCTGCTTTATAGTATTCATCGAATGAACTTTAAAAAGTACTTCAATGGGATTGATGAATCAAGGTCATGACATTCCTCCCTCCTTTGGAGAGGTTTTCCCATTTTATACAGTTATAGTTATTTATGTTATACATATTTGTTATTATTATTTGTTCCCCTTTTTTTTTTTTTTGTTTTCAGTAATTTCATGCATATGTACGATTTTTACTAATTTACATTTTTATTGAATTTTACAATGATTACAAAAATTTGTTTTTCATTTCATTTTTCATTTTTTTTTTCTCTTTTTTGGTGTTTAACACTTCGGTGTAGCGGTTTGGTGGTGGCAGTTCATCTGGTACTCCCTCAGGCCTTTTGTGTATGGGTGGTGGATCAATGGTCCGGTAGCTTGTCCAGTCCTCAGACTCCTCCGGCTGTTCACATTGGGGTTCCTCAGCGGCCCATTTTTCCTCGAAGTACCGTTCTGCGTCCCGGATCATGCGGCGGATTTCCAGACCTATCTGGTATTGTTCCTCTGTAGTGCTTGTCGGGCGATTCATGATTTGCTGGCTGGTGAGGAACATCTCTCCCTCCATGTAGGTTATCCTTGGCTTGACCCTCTTCATTGTAGCTTGACTGACTTCGTATGAGGGCTCGGCTGGGATGCTGTCTATTTTATACACCTCCACTGCTGAGGTCAGCTATTCCTTTGGGTATGTTACATTTTTCTCTTAGTCTTTCTCTCTTGACTTTTATTATTAATTACTTAATATTACTCTTAATTTCTCTATTTTGGATGTTTAAAACTTCTCTTAATACGAATTCTGTTCTTATTGGAAAACTTGATCAATTGAAAACTTGCTATCTGGGCAATTGATTTTGTAGAGATATATCGATATACTATTAGTTTGAATTCTTCTATTATGAGAGTGATTGATGCATTACATTGATTGATTGTCTACGATGGACTGAGTTGGTGGGTATCAATAATGATCATTACGTCGGTCTTAGATCACCAATATCGATAACGTAAAAACTTAAATCAGTTGAGAATTGCTTTTAGGTAATTGATTTGTTGGACTATATTGGTTTGATTACTTCTATGAACTCATTCCATCAGTTTATTTAGTATAAAGGTAATTAATTGGTCATTTCTATTGACTGATAACATTGTTGATCATTGAATCGATTGATTATTATTGATAATTATTAATTTCCTATTGCTCTATACTTATTATTCTTTATTGGTAGGATAACTTATTGATAAATTGATTGATTGATAATATTGTTGATCATTGAATCGATCGATATTGATTATTTTTGTTAACTATCGATTGTTTATTACTCTTTACTTATTATTCTTTATGGATAGGGTAGCTTATTGATAAATTGATTGATTGATAATATTGATGATCATTGAATCGATTGATTATTATTGATAATTATTAGTTTCTTATTGCTCTATACTTATTATTCTTTATTGATAGGATAACTTATTGATAAATTGATTGATTGATAATATTGTTGATCATTGAATCGATCGATATTGATTATTTTTGTTAACTATCGATTGTTTATTACTCTTTACTTATTATTCTTTATGGATAGGATAGCTTATTGATAAATCGATTGATTGATAATATTGATGATCATTGAATCGATTTATTATTATTGATAATTATTAATTTCTTATTGCTATATTCTTTATTGATAGGATAACTTATTGATAAATTGATTGATTATTATTATTTTTTTTTTGTTTTTTTGGTTTATTTTTTTCATCATTTTATTTATTTTTATTTTGTTTGATTGATTGATTTTTTTTTTATTTATTTTTTTTTTTGTATGACTTATAGCCTATTACATTTGACTTATTATACATTACGTATAACTAGGATAGTACGTTTATTTATCGCATACATCTAATAGCTGAAGGGTTCTTTAGGAGTTATGTCGCTCTTTGGTTTATATTGGTCGTACTTTTACTACGGGTTAACCCCTTTCTTTTGCCTATTATTTCGTGTCTCCATGGAATTGTTACTGGAATGGGTACAATATTTCTCCTTGTTGCTCTTTCGGCGGGTATTGGTTCGTGTCGCACCTGATGGTGACGGTCCCTGTATTTCTTGTACACCTTCAGTAGTATAGTTACTGTGACTGCTAGTAGCAAGCATCCTGTTAGTGCGGTTGTTGTATGCACTTGGGCATGTACTTGTCTCCTTTGTGCCCCTTTGGCCACTTCTGCTTGTAATGCTTCTAAGGACTCACTATCCTTTTTTAATTGATCGTTGTATGTGATTGGTTGCAGAATCTCTAGTGCTTTGGTACTATTTGTTGTAATTTTTCTGGGTTGGTATCGATCAAAGTTAATTTGATGTCCAATGTGGTCTCCTGGTTGTTGTATTTGTAGGCTGTGTAATTCATTGGCCTTGTAAGGTAGTATATATCCTGCCACGTGGTACATACATTTCATTTTGAGTTTTATTACC
Organism: Chrysops caecutiens; assembly: GCA_963971475.1. Taxonomy (NCBI): domain Eukaryota; kingdom Metazoa; phylum Arthropoda; class Insecta; order Diptera; family Tabanidae; genus Chrysops; species Chrysops caecutiens. Next base: position 29,238,063 of record OZ020569.1, on the reverse strand, counting down.
CCCAGTCCCTGAAGTGGCTTAGTTTGCTCGCTAGTATCACACTGGGATATAATCGTTGTGTTCTGGTGTAACCAATATAACCAGACATTTTCCTGGTGCATTGGTACGAGCAGGTTTTTAGGTTCCTTGAGTATACGAACTGGGCATCTTGGAGTTTTTTCCCTTTGTCCTTGGAATAAATCTTCGAGACATGTGGCTCTGGCGGGACTTAGAGGTATGGGTTGGTTCCTGTTGCAGATAACATACGTATCGTTAATTGGGGTGCATTGGGATCGATAGTCGGATTCCTTCATCTCGAAATTTAGCTGTGACCGACTGATATTGAGGAAGTATGAGGCCTGTAGTTCATATATATAGAACTCCTTTTGTTTTAGGGGTATTGGCAGCATATACAATTGGTTTACGGTATACTGCTGGTTATCCGTTAATGGTAATCGTATTTGGACTAGTAATCCCTGTTCGTGATTTTCAAAATCCACTTTAGTTATTTTTTGTAGAATTGGGAAGTCCAACCTGGTCTCTTTTCCATAGTGCGTTTTGGTTACCTTAGCGTATAATTCTCGTAGTTGATGTGTTGGCAACAGGAGTGGGCTTAATTCCCTTCGATTGATTGCTTCCATCAGTATCAATGTATCGGTAATTTCCAAGTATATTAGCTGCAATTCCTCTAGGATTATGACCATAATTTCGTTAATATCTGCCCGAAAATGTATTTGTTGGAATAGTTCTGTATATCGCTGGTAGTCTTCCTGTCTTCTTTCCTGGATTTCGTTTATTTTTTGTACCAATTTGTTATACCTTCGGGTCATTTCTATGTTTGTTTCATTCATAGTTTTGGTGGAACTATGCATTATGGTTACTTGTTGTTTGACTAGTTCAAAACTTTGTTGGTTGTCGGCTTCCAATTCGTCCAATTTTTGGTGGATTTTATCCGAGTCTTCATCATCCATGGTGCCGAATAGCGTCTTCATTATTCTTCCACCCAAGTTAATTAGGCCTCTCTTGGTTCTTCGGTGGGTGTTCGTGGTCAGCTCGATTTTCTCAATTAGCTCATGTATTTTTGCTATCCCTTTTTGGAGCGTGTGGTTCCAGTGGGGGCATATTTCGTTCTTCAAGGCTCCGATAGTCCCTTCGCATACTCTATTGATGGCTTGCTTACTTTTTTCTATGTATGATAGGTGTAGGTCCCAGTCTGGTTTCTTTATCTTGGTTATTATGGTCCAATGATCGTGGTATATTTGGGCTGTTCCAATGGGCTCGAACACTATTCCCTGCTGCTTGAGTGAGTAGGATTCAATCGGTTCTTCTGCTGCATTTTAAACGGTTATTATGTTGATAATTAGGGCGAGCATTAGTCTAGAAAGGAGAGGATGGGGCTTATTAATTAAACAGTTTTAATCTGTTGTTATGGACACGACGTTTTTTGTTGCCTATTTGTATCGTCGTGTTAACTGGGCTATTAATTTTGATCATTTTGAATGGTCCCGACCAAATTTGTGCTAGTTTATTTTTTCTCGCGGCATTCTTTAATAGAACTTGGTCCCCAACGTGTATCCTTATGGGATTGGTATTCCGATCATAATATTCCTTAGAGTGGACTTTACTTTCCTCTAAGTTTTGCTTTGCAATTTGGTATGTTTTCTGTAATTTATTTCGCAATTTCCGGTAGTAATTTTCATGGTCATATACTGGTTGCGGCTCCTTTTTTAAATTGTTTGGCAATGGGGCTGAGAATCCAAAAAGGCAATCCATTGGTGTTAACTTAGTCGTGGAGTGTATACTGTTGTTACGTACAAACATTGCTGTTCTTAGATGTTCGTCCCAATCGTTTTGGCTTTCGTCGACAAAACTCTTTAGATAGTCCACTAGGGGCCGGTGTGATCTTTCTAAAGCTCCATTGGATTGTGGGTGGTACGCAGTGGTTTCCAGTTTTCGTATTTTTACGGACGTGAAGTTTGTTCCCTGATCTGTTATTAGTTTTTTAGGGATTCAATATTTACTTAAGATTTCGTCCGCAAAGGCTCGAGCTACCGTTGTTGCTTCGATATTTGTTAGGGGGACTACATCCATGAACCTGGTTAAATCGTCCTCGAAACTAAGAATATATTTATTACTCTTTTCCGTTTCTGGCAGCGGCCGAACAATGTCCATGTATACCTTGTCAAACGGTAGACTGGCTGTGTCTGTTATTATTATTGGCTCCTTGTGCTCTCTGGGTCTTTTGTTCATTTGGCATTTTTTGCATTGTTTTATGTATTTCGCTATGTCTTTTTTCATACCTTTCCAGTAAAATTCCCGTCTTAACCGTCGGTATGTTTTAAATACTCCTTGGTGTCCTCCTAATGGTGCATCGTGACAGTCTGCCAAAATTGTTTTGATGTCCTGAGGGTTTGTTAATACTCTTATGTTGTCATTTATTATTCTTTCCGTATCATCATTTTGTTCCGTTTCTTCCCTTGGTTCGTTGGTATTTTCCTCTGGTGCATTGGATTTGTTTTGATCTGTCGTGGCTTCATTTGCCTCTAGTTCTTTTGCTTGCCTGTGTGTTATGGCCAATACTTCGTATGGGATTGTTTTTTCTACCTTCTTTGTATTCGATGTCGAAGGTGTAATCTGACAATTTATGCCATGGTCTTAATATTCGACTAGTAGGATCCTTAATCCTTATTGCGCCTTTTAGCGGTTTATGGTCAGTATATACTGTAAATGGTCTTCCATATAAGTAACTTCTATAATTTTTTACTGCCCATACTATGGCTAATAATTCTCTCTCAATAGTGGAGTAGTTTCTTTCAGCCGGATTTAGGGTGCGACTGGCGTATGCGATTGGTTTTTCCTCCTTTTCTAGCCCTTGTGCAAGTACCGCTCCTAACGCTTCTCCACTAGCGTCTGTGTATAATTTAAGGGGTTCATCGAAGTTGGGATATCCTAGTACCGGGGGTGTTGTTAGTTTCTCCTTTAGTGTGTTAAAAGCTTCTATACATCATTCATTTCATTTAAATTTTACGTCCTTTTTCAACAAGTTATTAATTGGTGCCGCTATTTTGGAAAATCCTTCTATGAATTTCCGGTAGTAATTGGCTAAACCCAGGAATGATTGCACCTGTCTTACAGTTTTGGGGGCTGGGGAGTTTTTTACGGATTCTAATAAGGCGGGATCTGGAGCTACGCCATCCGTACTACATTTATCACCAAGGTAGACTATTTCTTTCATTAGAAAATTGCATTTTTCAGGATTTAGTTTTAGTCTGTGCTCTCTCAGTCTCTGTAGTATATCCTTTAGTTTGCCTTGATGGTCACTTAGGTTTTTCCCATAAGTATCGTCGAGGTATACAAAGCAATGTAGTCCTTGGAGCCCCGTTAATACATGGTTCATAGGTCGTTGGAATGTCGCAGGTGCGCCTTTTAGTCCAAAAGGCATTCTCTTGAAGGCATTCCCATATGGCGTACTGAATGCGGTTTTGTCTCGATCTTCTGCTTTCACCGCTATCTGGTGGTAGCCGCTGGCGAGGTCTAGTACAGAGAAGTAACGTGAATTTCCCAACTGGTCTAGGATATCTTCTATCCTTGGCAGTGGGTATGCATCTCCCTCGGTTACTTCATTGAGTTTTCTGTAGTCGACTACTATTCGCCATCGCTTCTGGCCATCAGGTCCCGGTTTCTTTGGGACTACTATCAATGGTGCATTCCATTGGCTCCAACTGGGCTCTACTATGTCTTCACTCAAGAGTCTGTCTATTTCTTCAGTAACTATTTGCTTTTGGGTTTCAGGGTGTCTATACATTTTGCATTTTATGGGTACCTGGTCCTCTTTTGTTCTTATCTCGTGCTGAACGCTCGTTGTGTGTCCCAATTTTTCTCCTGGTAAGTGAAAGATATCTTGAAATTCATTTATAACCTCATCTTTTGATTTTTGTTCCTTCGAATTCAAATTTGAATCTATGTTTATTATCTTCATGATTTCTTCTAGTCTATTTCCCTTATTTACTGTGTGAACTTCTATATCCTTTTTTACTATCCCATAATTCATTTGGGTTTGCTCAATGGTCTTGTCAATCTCTGAATCTGTCTCATGATTCCTTTCAATTTTTATTCTTAAGTCATCTATTATTATTTCATGGTTATTTACGTTTAATATACTAAATTCTATTCTCCCATTCATTGATACCACTAACGCGTTGCTGATGTATGTTCCCGACGTTATTTGTTCCCCTTGGACATGGGACGACATTTCCACAAATTTCACTGTTCTTGGTGGTATTAGGATTGTTTTTTTTCTCTGATATTGTGACATATTGATCGTTATGGTTTTGGGATTGGCCCTCTTTTTCACTAGTGGACATCCCTATTTCTGAGGTAATTCCATCCTGTTTGACTTGCGAGTCAGTGGTTCCAAATTGATCACCATATTTGCGAGTATGGTGTTTGCAAGTTGGTCCTTTTTCGTCGGAATGGATAGTAAGAATTTCTTCTTCCTCTTGTTGTCCAGGATTAAAGAGGAGCGTCAGATCCTGCAGTACTTCTTCATTGTCTGTTGACGTTGGCGAGACTACTTTGTGTCCTGTGTGACATTCCAATTTCGAAGGTATTTTACACTCCGGAGCATGCGAGCTTCGATTTACGTGTCCTTCGCGGCTGTCGCTTTGGCCTTCCTTCTTGTCTCTTGCGTCTGTTTCGACAATATTTTCAAGTGATGGATCCTCCTCAAACGGGATTGTGATTATTTCCTTTTCATTAATGTCAGGAAATACCAGTTTCCTCGTTGGTCCTTCCACATTGCAATATTTAGTTACAAAATCATTACCAATTATGCCAGTTACATTTGTGGTATTTATTGTTTCTACAATATGGAATTTGCAGGGATAAATGTGTGGTGTTTGTAGTTCTCCTGCTATCGTCCCTTTGTATATGACTTCTCCTGAAATTGTATTGAGCGTTATTTTCTCGTCTCTGTTTATTTCTTTCATACTCTTAGTTTTGATCTCGCTTTCTTTTATTAAACTTATTTCTGACCCTGTATCTATTATGAATTTAGGTTTTTGGGTCTCAACTTTATTAAGCGGGAGTGTTACTATTGGAATAGCTGGCATTTTGTCGCACCTATCCATATTGTTATTTACTGACGACTCGCGGTGCGATCGGTCGTCTCTGTGGAGTTTTCCGCATTTCTCGTCCTTTCATCTACCTGTAGCCTGTACCATCGCTCTCGTAGTGTGAGTATCGTCCAGGCAGAAGTTGCACTTACTGGTTTCTCTGCTTCTGGTTGTTTGATTTACTTGGCGACTTTGTGGTTCGTTCCTGTTTCCTTGGTTGTTTCCGAAGTTTTGTTGATTCCTAGGTCTTTGTGTGTTACAGTTCTGTGTTGGGTGACCATAGGATCTGCATGAGGAGCAAAAGGGGGTCATTTGTCTTGTTCTACATTCCGCCATTATGTGACCCATTTTGCTGCAGAAATTGCATCTTATTTGACTTTTGTCGCATCCTCTATTATAATTAGGCTGATTTCTGCGTTGTTGGTAATTATTATTGTTAAATGGGCGCTGTTGTTGGTATTGATTTTGGTTGTTCCTTTGGTTTGTTTGCCATCTATTTCTTGGGTTGTTATATTGGTTAGCTTGTTGATAGTTATTCTGATATGCGTTTGGTGCTGGGTTCGTGAACGGAGTCTGATTATTTGAGGTGTTGGGTACGATTCCACTTTGCTGCATACATTGCTCTGTTTGTTCTAGTCTCAATATTTTATTCTTGATTCCTTCCAACGTGTTATCAGCGTCTTGAAGTAGGTAAAACTTATAATTTGAGTTAATGATGCCCATTTTGAAACAGTGAAGTCCAACTTCCTCTATTTCAGTTTTTAATCCATCTCCACCGTTTGTATATTGTACATCTGCTGCATTCTTGCAGCTGTTAATCAGCTCGTTCACCCTATTGAAGTATCCCAATAACGTTTCTGTAGGTAGTTGTTGTACATTTCTTAATTGGGTGTTTAATGTTAAGTAAGAACTGTTTTGTGTTAATTTCGAGCTAAGGGTGGTAAATATATCTTCCAAAGTGTCGTTTTGTCCTGCTTGTATGATTTCTAGGGCTCGACCTCTTAATCTTGTTGGCAAAAGCCTTACAAAAGTGGCCTTGTCTTGTGCTTCTGAGAGTGCTTCGTAACCCAGACGCGCACAATTTATAAACTCGTTGATCTCGCTCTGTTTTCGAGGGTTTTCTTCCCCAGTTAGAATAGGGACATTATTATACAGAACGTTATTTACTAGTGCTATATTTGCCATTTTTTTGGTTTTAATCTCGTATGTGTCTTGGTAATTTGAGGTATTCCCGTTTGTTAAAGTGTTTCTTAGGACTCTTGGTATTGGCTTTGGTCTGTTTTTGTCACCTTTATTGATTAATATACCCGAATCAGAGTATGTTCTTATATATTGTTTCCCGCTCCTAAGTTCTACTATATCTTGCCCTGGTTCTTCGGACGAATTTGTGTTGTCTTCTTTTTGCATAGACACTTGTTTGCTGCTTGATCCTTCGAAAACTTCGTTGTCTAAATCTTGTTCTTGGTTGTTTACTGGATCAGTGACAACTTCTTCTTTATCTGCTTCGAAAATTGGGTCTGGATTGTCCAGCGTAAATGAGTTAATTCGTACCAGAAAATCCTCTAAATTCTTTTGTAGTGGGATTTTTGGGGTTGAGTGGGCCATATATCTGTTTCTCTAGCTATGTTTGTCTTCCTACTTCTTTGTTTGGAAGGTAGGTTCGAATTCCGGCTGCGCCAAATTATGTTGGGGTTTTCTGGGGTTTCGTTCAATAGACACAAAATCATTCACAAAAATCGAGATTTGGTTGGGACGTTTCAAAGTGATACTCGGAAATAATGGTACATAAGGTTTATTGTCTTTCTTCTAATCTTAACAATGGCGGGGTTACTCCCGGAGAGTGAGTATGCTGCCTAGCTCTATCTTACATCATTTCCTGCTTGAGGGACTTCTTCAGCTGTCGGTAGTTCCTTCGCTCCATTTTCAGCTCGTTGATCCTCTGGCTGGCTATTCTTTTGGCTTCCTTCGTACTCGCTAGGATGAGCTCTTTTTGTGCCTCCTGGAGCTTCCGCTTGAAATAAGCCTCCGAACCGGACTTCTGCTTCTTCACTGGGGGTAGAGTAACTTCCTTAGGACGTCGTTCTAGTTGACACTGACGATACTCCTCGATGGTAATCGGTCTGGGGCCAGCACAGGGGCATTTCTCGTGGGTAAGTTTTTGTTCCGTAACTAGATAATATTTTCCGTTGCAGCTGACGTGGTGCATTTCTGGAAGGCGTGATGTGGCGTCAGTACGCCAGTTTTTTGTTGACGCGGCATTCCTCACGCGGGAATGAACTGCCGCGTGGTGGCTTAACGTCAGTTCATTGTCGCGTGTCGCGTGGATCACGTCGTGATCACGTATTAATCGAGTATAGTTTATTGCTTGTTGTTTGTTTTTCCAATTCGGTAATAATTCGATTGATTGACATAATCTGATTGATATTTATTGAATCTAGTGTTTGTAGTGTGGTGTTTATTACTTTAAGTATTGATTGATCTCAGTTAATCATTGATTGGCAACTTTGTTTGTGATTCAGTAATCTTAGCGTGTGTAAGTTATGTTTGTTAATTTTAAGTTTTAATTGATTCCAATAAATTTTCTTGTTATCGTTATTACCTTTTTCTTTTGTTTAGTTTGAGTGATCATCGATTTTGTGGTTGATTTCGATTTCGACCTTTTTCCCAGGTTACAGTGTGTTTGTTTTAGATTCCAACTAGTTTGATCGATCAGTTATCGCTTTCGATTGGTCTTTTGTTTTTAATTAATTTGAGCATTTTTGAGTTTTCAGATTACAAAGTGTTTTTAGGGGTCAACTATTGTGATCGATCAGTTATCGATTGTCGACTGGTTTCTTTATTTTGTTCTTTTTTGGTGATTTTTTGGTTTAGAACATTTTTAAGTTTTCAGGTTGCGATGTATTTGTAGTTTTCAACTATTGTGATCGATCAATTATTGATTTTCGATTGGTTTCTTTTTTGGTGATTTTTAGTTTAGAATATTTTTAGGTTTTCAGATTACAAAGTGTTTTTAGGTGTCAACTATTGTGATCGATCAGTTATTGATTTTCGATTGGTTTCTTGATTTTGTTCTTTTTTTGGTGATTTTTTGGTTTGGAACAATTTTAAGTTTTCAGATTACAAAGTGTTTTTAGGTGTCAACTATTGTGATCGAGCAGTTATTGATTTTCGATTGGTTTCTTGATTTTGTTCTTTTTTGGTGATTTTTGGTTTAGAACATTTTTAAGTTTTCAGGTTGCAATGTATTTTTAGTTTTCAACTATTGTGATCGATCAGTTATTGATTTTCGATTGGTTCGAAATTTCATTTCGTTTTGAAATTTTAATTTTAAGAAGGGTTTCGTTTTACAGGTTTCAATAAGTGTAATCGATCGGTTAGTGATTGGTTTTACACTTTAATCTGATCGCAATTGTAGTTTTTGGAAAGGATTTTTGTTTTTAGGTCATGACAGGACTATTCCTGGGAGAGAATTTATCAACATCCTAATGAAAACGATGAACTTGTTGGCGTTCATATCGAACCTTGTTCAAAATCCAATTTAATGTGATTGACCTCTTGGTCCTTTTATAGATATTTAACGTGTGTAAATTCTCACACACTTTTCGGGTGAATATCTGAAATTTTATTTCCCTGAAAGTCATTTTAAGCTTCCCTTTGTTCAAGAATCCACAGGAACCGTTCAATATTGGTCACAACAATTTTAATGATAATGACAATTACAGTAGGGCCTCGATAATCCGAACTCCTGCTAATCCGAATGCCTCTATAATCCGAACGACCCCCTCTACAGAAAAAATGTTATTACGTACATTAACTCGCAAAACAACTCGCCAAACTTCCATAGTAGATTTAAAAAAAAAATGTAATATTGGAAAAATAAAAATGCCATACCATATATAATACTTAAAATACCTAATTTTAATTTTATTTTACACCTTTAATCACTAAAATCTTTGTTTCATTGCAAAAAATCGTTTTCAAAATATCTACATACTGTAATCCGAACGCTTCGTAGATCCGAACAGGGTATAAATTTTGGGTGTTCGGATTATCGAGGCCCTACTGTATTTATAAGACTGTACCTGGTTACAAGCCCATTAGTACATATGCTGCTTTATAGTATTCATCGAATCAACTTTAAAAAGTACTTCAATGGGATTGATGAATCAAGGTCATGACACACGTAGCAAGTAAGACTATACTATAACGTTTTTTGTTATTAAAATGCAATGATCCGCTTTTTCTAGGGCAAACCATATTGATGTGCTTGCCATCTATAGCACCTATACACATGGGTACACCCGTTTTCTCCTTAAACTTCATGGCTAGGAGTTTCCGGTCGCTTTTTCTGGGAGTTGAAGTATAAATATGGGCAAGTTCTTCCCAAATGGCGACACATGTCTCATAAATTATTTTTCTGATTGTTGATACCCCCATTTTGTAGGTCCAGGCTAAGATTTGTGGCGATGCTCCATGAGCTAAGAACCTGCAAATCAATTACTATTTACATCATGCACATCAATTCAATATGGAATAAATTGTACATTAAAGTTACCGCAAGGTGGTCCTCCGGAGCAATTGCTCTCCTTCTGGAGTGTTTTGTCAATCGACCTTTCAGAAGACACAAAATGTAATTGAATTTGGCTACACTGAGCCTGGTTGCCTTCAAGAAATGTTCCTCTTCTTTCAATTTCATTTCCGTGAAACATGTTTTAAAAAACCCCATTTCATTTCTGTTAAGGTTGACCTCACGTACCCACCACCTACGCCTTCGTTTATTTTTTTTATTTACTTCATGTAGATCATATAATTGCACTAAAACGAATATATCGTGTAGATCGCGTAGATTTTCGACGTCCATATTGACATTTGATTGTCTGTTTATGCGGCTTGAGATTTGACAACTGTTAAGTGTGACGTCAGTTGGAGTTTGTCCGTCAACGGAGTCAGACGTGTGCGCGAGTGTCGAAAGGTTTAACTTGAATATAGGAAACCTCAATTGTGCCGGTTGTGAAACCGTTGATTGCTGTACTTGATTTCTGCGCGCGCAACAGTGTATGTTAAACGAGCAGTAGCGTGTATATACTAACGAGTGGCCGATTTATGATATAAAATCTAACAAATTATATAACGGACTATTTACATAAAGTTGGAGTGGTATCTATAGTGTATAAAGGACTAGGACTTGTCTGAGCATTCAGTGTCAACTGCAACATAAGTTTCACTAAGCTCTCTCTGCGCTAAAAGGAACCTCTAGTTTTGTAGAGAATAACAATTATTCATTCTCAACTATTCTGAAATAGAATGATCGTGATCGAACAAAATCTACTGCATTGCAAAAAGTGAAAATTTATTTATAATTTATCGTGAAACGCTGACCAACATTAACAAATGAACTTACCATTCAACTCACATTTGAAATAAATAGTGTACAAGAAACATTTGCAACGGTTTTCTTCAAACAAAGACGCATATGCACGAGGCAACGAAGGAACAATAACAGTAAATCCTACTCCTCACTAAATAACTTTGTTTGTCAATACCAACAAATAACGAAAGCCACCATCGACGAAGTGAGTAGTGGAGATTATACGCTGTGAACCAAACAGTAGGCAACGGAGTGCGAGAGGAAAATATTTACTTATTCATCTACACTACCAAACAGAGACACCAACACACAGAGTACAACACAACCATAGATTACATCGGATATACTTGGAGTAGCTGCCGTACTGCCATCCTCAAGCAAGTGCTGCTAACTGGATAACAGAACTGCTAAAATAACACAGGGTCGACAACAACGAACCAGCATTGCAAAAACTGATTTAGTGTACCATACAAAACCACATAAACATGGAAAAACAAATGGATGCTTTTTGGCAAAAAATGAAGGAGGAAATGTCAGCGCAAACACGAGAAATAACTGAAGCCGTCACTCAAAAGGTATCAGAGAGTATCATCGAAAGATTAACTGCGCTTGTGAAGGAAAGCAAGAACTTGAAAACTGAAGTCAAGACATTACAAGACAAAATCAAGGCATTGGACGATCAGAAAAGAAAAAATAATATCATTTTCTTTGGCATAAAAGAAGGATCAGACAATGACCCCCCCATCGAATCCATCACAAAACTCCTTGGAAAAAACATGAACATTCATATCAGTCCACAAGAAATAAATAACGCCTATCGACTAGGAGTAAAGAAAGATAACACACCACGTAACCACCCCCATCCTGGTAACCTTTACAACAAACTGGAGAAGAAACGAAGTACTAAGGAACAAAAAGAAACTAGCTGAAGAAATCTACATCAAGGAGGATCTCAGCAAAGAAACTCTGGAGAAAAGGAAGGAACTTCAACCTCAGTTAAAGGAAGAAAGGGCAAGGGGCAAAATTTGTTATTTTGTGAAAGATAAAATTGTAATAAAGGAGTCGAAAGAAGAAAAAGAGACAAGCGGAAAAGAGACTACAGCAACTCTCCAAACAAATCACCCAACAATCGACCCACGTCTGCCCCAAAAAAGATCAGCAAAACAAGTATGTTAAACTACATGGCACGCGGCAGACCCGCATCACCGTCATTACCCACAACTTCAAAAAACGACGAATAGACACCGACAACAAGAAACCGAAACCAACCATTGAAACCTATTTATCCAATGAAACCAGCACACTCACCCCAAGACGGCTGGTCACCGCGGGTAATGATGACCACTACCCTCCAAATACTACCCCTCTATCCCAAATGAATGCCTTTAGAACGACGAAACAGCAAATCACTAAACACATACACATAGCAACATACAACACACACTCTCTGAGGACGGAAGAAAGCCTAGAGGAACTTTTGCACTCTATGAAAGACATAAAATGGGATATTATAGGCTTGAGCGAAGTGAGAAGGTATGGTGAAGCTATTGAGGAGCATGGCCAATACATATTATACTTCAAAGGCGAAACACCAGGAAGACATGGAGTAGGATTCCTGATAAGGAAAACACTCAAACCCTTCATTTCAGAAATAATCGGCATATCAGAAAGAATTGCTATGTATATTGAACATTAAGCTACCCCCTGGTAAAAAAAATATGGTCTGTAGTGCAAGTCTACTCGCCAACAGAGCAATCTACTACCTTAGAAATTGAGTCATTCTACGCGTCTCTTAATGCTGCCATAAAAAAACATGCACAAAATAATTGCATTGTAATGGGGGACTTTAATGCACAAGTCGGAACACCGAGAAATGGAGAAGACATCGTACTGGGTCCCTACAGTAGCGGGAAAAGAACAAGAAACGGACAGAAACTAATCGAAATGGCGTTCGAAAACAACATGAAAATACTAAACAGTCTGTTCAAGAAGAGAGCTTCTAGCAGATGGACATGGATATCGCCAGACGGCCGGTATAGAAACGAAATAGACTACTTTCTAACGGACAGACCCAGATCATTTGACGACTGTGGTACCATCGCAAACCTCAACTTCAATGGCAACCATAGAATGCTAAGAGCATGTCTGAACACATCATCTGCTACGAAATCAAGCCGACCTTTCAAAGAGAGAGCAACAATATCACACATCAACGCAAGTGTAGGCACCATCAAAGAGAATCTCAACTCTGTGACAGAATCACGTCTCGAACATCTAAGTACCCAACAGAAATACAACGTATTACATGAAATACTGACAGCAAGAGCTGAAACCAGCACTGAAGGCAAATCAAAGAATAAGAGACTCATATCAGAAAAAACTAACGATCTCCTAGATGAAAGATCAAAATTAATCAGCATATCAAATAAAACGAAAACTATCAGAGAACAAATAGGAAACCTGAGCAAAAAAATTAAGATGGAAATAAGAAAAGAAAGAGAACGCCTGAGAATCAATACTTTTGAAAAATACATCAACAAGACCGGTGGCATAAAAAAGGCCCTCAAAGCTTTATCAGACAAAATCAACTGGATACCTAATATGAAAGACCGACAATGCAGGACAAGGACAAAAAGGTCAGACGTATCATCAATAGCAACAAACTTCTATAAAAACCTATATTCCAGCAAGAATCAAATAGAAAGAACCGACCTAAACAATAGCGACAGTGTGCCACCTATACTAGAAGATGAAATACACAAGGCAATCAAAACACAGAAAAAAGATAAAGCTCCTGGTCCAGACGAGATCAGCAACGAATTACTTCAAAGCTGCAGGAACTACATTGCACCACTATTAAAGCATATTTTCAACGACATATTAAACACCGAAATAGTTCCGACACAGTGGACAACATCAACGATCATCCTGCTTCACAAAAAAGGCGACAAGGCAGAAATAAACAACTATAGACCCATCAGTCTAATGTGAAACATCTACAAAATCTTTGCCAAAATAGTCCTAGGCCGAATAACAGGAACTCTGTACGAAAATCAGCCTAAGGAGCAGGCCGGCTTTAGAGCAGGCTACTCAACACTAGACCATATACATACTGTGAGACAAATTTTCGAGAAGAACAAGGAGTTGAACGTACCATTCTACTGCTGTTTCATCGACTACAATAAGGCATTCGACTCAGTTGAGCACGAAAGTATCTGGCACTGTCTAAAGAACCAAGGAGTCGAACAAAAGTACATCAGAATTATAAAAAACGTATACACTAACAGCACGGCTAAAATAAAGTTAGAAAAAGAAGGAAACGAAATAAAAATAAACAGGGGTGTAAGACAAGGAGACCCGTTATCGCCTAAACTATTCAGAGCCGTCCGAGAAGAAATCTTCCGAAAACTAAATTGGGATCAGTTTGGACTGAATATAAACGGGGAAAAACAATCTCACTTACGGTTCGCTGACGACTTTATATTATTCGCCGAAACAAGAGAACATCTACAAAACATGCTCATAGACCTAGAAAGAGAAAGCGGCAAGGTAGGTCTAACAATGAGCATCGCCAAAACCAAAGCGTTAACGGATGCGTCTGAAAATCCCATCATCATAAATGGCGAGCCAATCGACTATGTGAGAGAGTACAACTATTTAGGCCAACAAATTTCAATGACAGATGTAATGTCAAATGAAATAGATACCAGAATTGGGAGCGCTTGGAAATGTTACTGGCGTCTAAAAGAAGTGATGAAAAACAAAGAAATCAAGGTTTCCATCAAATCAAAGCTGTATAACACCTGCGTGCTACCAGTTCTAAATTATGGATGCCAAACCTGGGCTCTCACCAAAGCGCAAAGTAAAAAACTGGAAACTTGGAGAGAAGCATGCTGGGCATAAGGAAGTCTGACAGAATACGCAACAAAACCATCAAGAGACGTACGAAGATAGAAAACGTCTCAGTCAGAATAAGAAAACTCAAGTGGCAATGGACAGGCCATACCTTAAGAGGCATCGATAAGTGGAACAAAAACATAATGTTCTGGTATCCGAGAAACAGAAAAAGGAAAAGAGGTAGACAAATTCGAAGGTGGGAGGATGAAATTAAGGCAACAGCTGGAAAACTATGGGTTAGAAAAGCCCTAAATCGGGAAGAGTGGAAGAAATTGGAGGAGGCCTTTGCCAAATTTGGGCAAACAGATGGAATTGGCGGCGGTAATTTAAAATTATCTTCTGTAAATATTATCTTCCGTCTGAACAAAAGGCTTATTATTATTATTATTATTAAGTGTGACGTCAAGCTACATTGATAGCTGCAATTGTGTTTATAACTTTTAGCTCACCATAGCTGGCTACCAGCTATGAAATATTTTCGATATTTATAGCCCGTGTTGTGTTTACAGCATTAGGAATGAGATAAAAACTGAATAAATTAGGATTAAAACATAAACTGGAAATTTAGAAACATGAATTTAGTCAAGAAAGTAAAGTAAATTGGAATCTGGCTGAGTAGTGGAATGAAAAAATAATTAGTAGATTAGTTAATACAAGGAATGAAAGGGTCGCATGGACTTTTGATTTGTATAAAGTATTAGGAGGATAACTAGTAGATTGTTACATTGGCGCTTGATTTGTATAAAATATTAGAAAGATAATTAGTAGATTGGTCGCATGAACGTTTGATTTGTATAAAATATTAGGAAGATAACTAGTAGATTGGTCGCATGGACGTTTGATTTGTATAAAATATAAGGAAGATAATTAGTAGATTGGTCGCATGGACGTTTGATTTGTATAAAATATTAGGAAGATAATTAGTAGATTGGTCGCTTGGACGTTTGATTTGTATAAAGCTTTAGGAAAATGAATGAAAATGTAAATGAGGATTGTAATTAGTATATGCACAATAATAAATATGAAGCCAACCCAAAACTTGTGTCAAGCCTACCCTCAACATTGAACTAGCAACTGGTTAAAACTGAAAATAAGAACTATACCAAAACAGAATAAAAAAAACATAACAGTGTAGCTTGTAACGACAATAGGATGAAGAACCGAGATCGAGCTTCTTGTTGTGCGTCGTTGTGTATTGCGTTTATCTGTGTGGATAAATCATTTAAGTTAGACTCAACTCTCTGAAACTCCATGTCAATAGCCTGGTGATCCTTTTTCATAATATTGATCGTAGCGTCTAGAATGGAGGTTTGGTTACGCAACAGATTTGCTAAATGTCCTTCGTTGTTCTTTATAGAGTCAATGGTCATGGACATTTCTCCAGCGTATTTAGAATCAAGGACACCAAACATAAAGTTTGCTGCGTTGCCAACGATGTTGAGCAGTCCTCGTCTTGCTCGACCTGATGGACGACTTCTTAAAAGTTGACTGGTTTGGCTAAGGTCATCCACTACACGGTTAATTTGCTTGGCTATTTTGTGATGAGATTCCGGATTGGGCATGGTAGATGATAAGTTACATAAAGATGCACTAAACATTTGTAGAAGTTCGAACTCCCTCCAAAATGATTGCATGTCATAATACAGTCCCTGGCCACATTATTAGGCGCACCTGAATTTTTTGAAATTACCAATTTTTAAGCTTCATTCACAATTGATCATTGGTTCTCCTTTTACTATTTTGGGTAAATAATAATCAACAGTCATGAAAGTAAGAAATGTAATTACTTGGGAAAAAATTATATTATATACAAGTATATGCACTTTTTCGATCGTTGCTTGAATTCGCGTTGAGACTGGCCTTCTTTAACTATTATCATCTACTTACCCCTCTGTGCCCTCCAAAAAAAAAATAATGTCATAAAAAAAATTCGCTTTACTCAAACAATCATCGTAGCAAACTTGCTACTTAAACGCCTCAATAATCGTTTCAGTCAGGCGAATTTCGTAGTTACTATTTCCTTTGCAATCTACCTCTTAAGCTTAAAAACACCCTTGCAGACAAGGATACGGTAGGATGTGGAACACTCTCTTATTACCGTCAATCCAACAATGTATTGTGTAAGTAACTGCGAGTGAAAAAAATCGACAGTTATTAGCCTTTAGGCCGTAATTTTAATCTGTAAGCCGCAGTTTTCTTAACACACGACGGTGCGCCTAATAATTTGGCCAGGGACTGTATGTTATAATATTCCAATCACTGGTAATAATGTTTGCTCTGCCTAAGTTTTGTGAATGAACGGCCTTCGTAGCGAAGCAGCAAAAAACCACTACGTAAGCCTTTTGTGGCTGTTTACACCGGATCTTGAAATGAAGGTATATCGGGCCGCAAAAGTCGACTGCGGAATTGATGAATGGTCGTGCAGGCTGAACGCGGTCAGGTGGCAAATTCTTCATCAGTTGTGTCAATAGTTTGGGCTTGGCCTTGGCAAAACGGACGCAGTGTTGTACGACCGCGCGGGCTAAGTTCTTGCCGCCGAGTGGCCAGAACTGTTATCGTGCGATGGCGAGTAGAGCCTGAGGACCCGCATGCATATTTTCTGTGTGTAGCGCCTTGAATAGCATCTTGATGATTGGATGACAATTCGGAAGCAGAGCAGGATGCTTGGCTCGATACTCGAGATTTGATGACTCGAGGCGTCCGCCTACCCGAAGGATTCCATCTTGGTAAAAAGAGGGGTCAAGGAGTTGATTGAGCTACCCTTTGAAACTTCGCCACATTTGATTATATGCTGGAGATCGTCCTTGAATCCTTGTTGCTGGACATGTTTGATTATCAGAGTTTGTGCGGCGTCTAGCTCTATCACTGATGGAACGGGTGAATTGTTCTCTCTGGAGCACCGTTTCGTGGCCTTGGTGAAGCGTAGAATATAGGAGATTATGCGCTGAAGACGTCTGAAGGAATTTTGATGATTAATGTTGAGTAGGAAATCGTCGTCCCTTTTGAATCCGAGACATGTGGATTGAATCTTAGTCCGTTCCTCCAGAGTGCATTCGTCTGGGTTTGGATTAAGATTAGGCCATGCGTCTTCTCTACCATGAAGCGAAAGTGGACCGAAAAACCATAAAGTGTTGTTGACTAATTTTCCAGGAGGAACGCCTCTTGATAATAGATCGGCTGGATTATCCAATGATGGTACGTGTCGCCATTGCTCGGGGATGCTGGCCCTCTGTATGGCCGGAATGCGGTTGTTGACGAAGGTGTGGAAGTTCGATGACTCAGCCTTAATCCAACCGAGAACTATTGATGAATCGGTCCAAAGGAAGATTTGATTGGTGTTCAAATGCAGATCCTTTTTAATGCGCTGTTTGTGCTGTGTGGCCAATTTGGCGCCGCATAACTCGAGGCGAGGTAGTGTTATTTGCTTGATTGGTGCAACCTTAGACTTGGCACAAAGTAATCGTACAATGAAGTGAAGCATCCCAATCGAGTTTTAACTCCCACAGTTTCTGCAAAAACAGCTTCGCCGTTATGACCACTGGAGCCAATTAGCCTAATGGGTCAAAGATGTTTGCGATGCCAGAAGACGCGGTTCGCTTCGTGACCCTTTGCGTATGGATTAAAGTGCTTCGAATTGCGAAGGAATCAGATTTGGGTTGCCAGGTTAACTCCATCGTTTTGATGCTGTCGTCGGAATGGTTACTAAAGTCTAGTTCAATTGCTTGATCCTCAGCCGGTATTTCTTTGAGTAAGTGAGGATGGTTTGCGCACCACTTACGAAGCTTTATGCCCACGGTTCGCAGAGATGATAACAATTCGGTTTGCTTTAGCAGGCAGGTGGGCAAGTGGTCTGAACCAGACAAAACCTCATCCACATAAAAGTCGTTTTTGAGCGATTGAGCGGCAAGAGGGTACTGGTCCTTCACATTGTCGGCCAGCATATGCAAGGTACGCGTGGCGAAATAAGAAGCTGGAGCAGTACCATAAGTGACGGTGCAAAGCTGATAGCACTTCAACGGTTTATTAACATCGTCCCTCCACCATATCAAATGGTATTTTTGGTCAGCTGGGTCAACTTGGATTTGCCGGTACATTTTTTCGATGTCCGCGGTGAAGACGTATCGAGGAAGGCGGAAGCGTAGTAATATTGTGAAGAAGGCGCCCTGAATGGCTGGCCCGACTGCCAAGACATTATTCAGTGACAGATTTCTGGTTGTTTTCGCTGATCCATCGAAGACCACTCGTAATTTAGTCGTTGTGCTTTCAGGTCTGAAGATGCAATGATGTGGAAGGAAATAGAAGGCTCTTCTACCATAGTGAAGCAGACTTCCCTCATATGACCCAACTATATGTATTCCCTCATGAACGCGTTGTACTGCTACCTTAAGGTTTGATCCTTAGCTAGTCTCCTTTCCAAGGAGTGGAAGCGTCGAAGTGCCGTGTCACTGGACTCACCCAATCCATGTGCAACTTCGGAACGGAAGTCGGATGAAGAACCGGCCGTGGCTGTCCCTTTTCGTAGTTTGGATGAAGAATTCCTCACATTTGTTTTCAGCAGCGGTATAATTATTTGAGCCATGTTCAGTTTTCTCCAGCTGCCAGAATTTTTGGATGTGGGAGTCCAAAGTTTCATCTTCGCTGCATATTCCGCAGTGTGCGAGGTTGGTTACTAAGCTGGGCGTGGCGATTCGGCCTGACACGGTCCAACTGAAAACCGTGTTCTGGAGTATAGGAAGTTGCTCTCCCAATTTTCTTTGGCCAACAGAGAGAACTGAATAGAGCAGCTCGGCTCCAATAAGAATGTCAATGGGACCAGGACGATGAAATTGTGGATCGGGCAACCTTATGTTGTCAGGAATAGGCCAGGACGTCTTCTCGATATGTTGCGAGGGTTGCGGTGCTATTATCCTTGGTAAGATATGAACGTCTATGCTTGTGCTGAAGTCAGTTATGTTGGAATGTATTTCGATGTTGCCTCTTGAGCGTGTGTTCTGTGTTATCGAACAGATCCCACCAATGGTAACTGAGTGTCACGTTTCTTGGAGGCCCAATCTTTTTAAAAGTCTTTCTGAAATGAAGTTTAGCTGGGAACCGGAGTCTAACAAGGCTCTTGCCTGAATTTTGTTTGCACAGCTATCCGTCACCTTGATGAGGACCGTACTTAACAGAGTATAAGCGCCGATAGTTGAGGGAGTGCTGGAACTGAGCGACGCAGCTTCCTTAGTCCTTGAATCTGGGTGTGCTTATATTTGTTGGTTGTAAACTGCGCGAGGTGACTGGTTGCCCGAAGCTTGAGATCTTGGGCTGTTGTCTTCCAAATGGAGCAATGTATTGTGTTTCTTGGAGCACTTGTGGCAATTAACAGAAAGACATTGATTTGAGCGATGTCCCTTCTTGAGGTAATTTACGCAGCGACCAACGCGTTGTATGAGTTTAAGGCGCTTGTCAGGACTGCGATTGAGGAAACTGGAGCAGGAAAAGATTGGATGATCTCCTTTACACACGAAGCACGGCGTCCTTTAGGATACGACAGCTAATGCCTTTGGGGGTCGTCCTTTGCCGAAGTTAATGTCGTTAGAGGCGTTTCTTGAGTTTTTGTTAGGAAGTTATTCTAGTGACTGGAATCGCCTTTCCAGGAACGTGAGGAAGTGCTCCATAGATTGCAATTTCCTAGAATGTTCCAGGCCTTGCTCGTAAAGCCTGTGTGAAACTCCGTTTAGTTTTTTGATGAGGATGTGGAGCAACAGAGGATCCCAGTTTTTGATGTCAATTTTGAGATTCGTTAAACTTAGCAGGCACTCTCGAGTTGTGTCATGGAGTGACTTGATGGCTGTGGCTGATTCGGTGTGAATGACAGATTGGTTCAATAATTTGTTACTGAGGGCTGCTACCAACAATCTGCCATTGTCATATCTCTCCTTGAGAAGGTTCCAAGCAGACAGATAATTCGCGTCGGAGATTGTTAGTTGGCTAATACATCGCTCTGCTTCACCAGTTAAACTCGTCCTGAGGTACCACATTTTCTGCGCATTGCCCAGATTTTGTGCGTGAACCACTTGCAAGAACAGGTCGTGGAACTGCTTCCAGCAAAGATAATTGCCTTCAAATTCTGGCAATGTGATGGTTGGCAGCTTAACCTTGGGCGAAACATCACTTGTGACTGGATGTGTGGATGGTGTAGAATGTTGTTGTAAGTCTATTATTGTAGACTCTACTTCGTCGGACAGCAAAAGATATGCTTCTTGATCAAATCCAGCAGCAATGGGGTCGTCTGTCATTCCCCAGATGGCATCATGCAAGGTCTGCAGGTTTGCCCACAGGCGTTCAATGGAACGGCACTTTACGTCGTACACGACAGCGTTTTGTTGAGGTGGAAGGTTTTGGACTGAGTCCAAGGCGCGCCTTAATGAGACGATTGCAGCGTTCAATCTCCGTAGCGTGACCTGAAGTGGAGAACTTCCGGCGTTAGATGGCTTGGCATCTTCAGGCTTGTGACTGCTTGATGCATTCTCCGTGGATTGAGTGCTTGTTTGACTGCTTAAGCGTAGTTTGGCGTCCTCGATAAACCACTTGTACAGCTCCTCTATGTTGCCAAAGTATTGTTTCTGGAAATATGGATGACTGGTTCCGAGGTCATATTTAGCCCAAATACCGTAGTCCACAGATCGTTTGCTCCTCGTTACTTACTACACTGCAATATACCTGTGGTTGTGTTATGTTTTTTGCTTCGCTGGCCTAAATGGTCTATATCCTTATCGTATCTTCTCAGCTTTACTTTTAAATTCTTGATTTCCATCTCTTCGTTATTGATGTTCATTATGCTTATCATTATTTCTCTATCTTTAGTTTGGACCAGTGCATTGCTCACGTATACTCCTGGTAGTTCTTCTTCTCCGTCGGTCAACTGCTGTCCCCGGACATAGGTGATTGCTTTAATGAATTTAAAGCATCTGGCAGGTACTGTGACATCTTTGGGCTCCGTGGTCATTATTTCTTCGTCAGGGCTTCTGTCCTCAGGGTCTTTATAATTTCGAGTATGGTCTTGAGCAGGATTGGACTTATCCTTACTCTTCCCGGCACGCACGGTTTCCGGACTTCCGTGCTGAGTGCCAATTTCAAAGAGTTGTGCTAGATCTTCCATTACCTCCTCCGTTGGTGATTTTACCCCCTCGTCAATACGTAGATCAGGGTTATTCCCACAGACGTTGATGGTTTTCTTTTCGGTTCGCCATTGTGGGCTGGTATTTGTCTCCTCGCGACAATTCTCCAGGAGATCGAGATTGTCACCCCTCACAACAGATACTGTTTCCATACTGTGAGTTTCTCGGGTGTCTCTTTTAGTTTTTCTCCCGTCCGTTGCTATCACGTCAACAAAGCATGTCCCTGTTTCACCATGGTTGCAATTCTCTTCAAACTTTATAGTTGTTATTTCCTTGCCGGTTTTGGACGCAAATGTCAGTCTTTTTGCGGGGCCCTCAATGTTACAGTGTCTGGATAAGAAGTCGTTGCCCAGTATACCAGTTATGTTGGTGTGATTTAGTGAGTTTATCAGGTGAAACTTACATGGATAGGGTTGATCTAGTTCACCTTGTCCCATTATGGTATCATCAGAAATACCTCCCCAGAAATGGTGTTTATCGTGATAATTTCTTTCTTATTTATTAATTCCTCTTTGTCTTTCTTAATTTCCTCTTCCTTTATCAGACTTTTTTCTGCGCCCGTGTCTATTATGAATTTATTTTTTCTTTCTTTAGTGAAATCCAGAGGTAAGCTCACTATTGGGATGTTAGGGTACTGGTCACACCTTTTTTCATCTTCTTCTAGTGACGACGCGCGGTGTGTTCGGTCGCCCCTTCGCAGTTTTCCGAAGTACTTGTTCGCACCTGATCTTCTAGTTGTAGGCGTTCCCACCTTCCGTTAAGGAAACACCTACTTTCTATGTGTCCGTCTGATTCCGTTGGCGGTTATTATTGCAATTCTGCGTATTATGCCCATACGTTCTGCATGCCGTGCAGAAAGATGTCATCTGCTTTGTACGGCACTCTGCCATCACGTGTCCCATCTTGTTACAAAAATGGCATCTTATTTGACGTCGTTCTGGTCTATCCCTTGATGTGTTCTGGTTTCCGTTCCTATAGTTGTTATAGGAGTTTTGCTGGTTACCTCTGCGCGGTGTTTGATATTGTTGACCCCCATTCTCTCTTTGGTTATCTCTTTGTTGTGACCGTATGTTCCCCTCAAATTGTTGAGAGTAGAGTTGCGTGTTGTTATGCCCCATGTACAAGTTGGGTCCAGGCGCCTGAAGGTTTTGCGCAATTGTGCTGGCCGCGATGTGCGGTGGCTCTCGCATGCATTGCTCGGTTTGCTCCAACCTTCTGACTTTCGATCCTAGGGCCTCACGTGTGTTTTCTACATCTTGTAACAAGTAGAACTTGTAGTTGGAGTCTAGTACACCCATTTTAAAACAGTGCACCCCAAGTTCTTCTATTTTGGTCCTCAGACCATCTCCGCCATTAGCATACTGAACGTCTGCCGCAGTCTTGCAGCCATCTTTTAACCGTCTGGCGTCTTTCTCTTTGACCATACTTTTATATTTTGCCTCAAACGTAGGTTTTTAAATGCGGCCGCGCCAGTTGTTATGCATATGTTTAGCACCTTTCCTTTTGTGGTGCTAAACCATGCAATTGTTCAATCGCTGAGGGTACACTCCGGGTCGACATCATTTGTTTTTACAAAGACGAAAAATGCATGGACTCAAAGATCGAATGGTGGTTCGTTTACAACTTTTGTTTTATTAACACTAATACTAATACAAAATTTTAATAATAATAATTCACAATCTAGCCTTACTCTAGACATACGCTCTGAGTCGAAACGTAGGCAGTCTGCCGGGTGTTCTTCTTAATGTCCGAACGCTTCTTCTCCTGGCGGTACTTTCTCCTGTTATTATGGAGGCGCTGGATCTCATTTCCCAACCGCAATCGTTCTTCCTGACCCACGGCGGTCAACAATTGGCGCCGGACTGCCTCGACTTCCCTTCTAAATCTTGCCTCCACCCCACATCTGTATTTTGCCGACGGTGTTTCCTTCTTTGTAGGTGTGTTTTCCCGCTGTTGACACTTCTGCCTGGCCCGGTACTCCTCCAAGCTTAGCGGTCTCGGACCCACCTTTGGGTCCCGTAGGGCCTCCTTTAAGTGAACGACTTGACAAATTCGACATGACGCGTATTCCCTGTGAAACAACATGTGTACTTCGCGTTTGCAGATCTGAGCCGATAGATTCCTTGGAACAATGTTCGGTCAGTCAAATCCAATCCAACGTGTTCGGTACGTACGTCTTCGTTGATCTTCGTTCATCACGTAGACATGAAGAAGAAAATTAAAGTTTGAAAAATATGCAAGGCTTAAGGAAGCACTTGCCCTTATAGCAGGCTGTTGAATTTAAAGTGAATGTTTCATACCAGGAATTGATACAATTAATTCAACAAGCTAAAATAGGAATACACACATTGTGGAATGATCATTTCGGGATAGAAATTGTTGAGTGTATGGCAGTAGGTTTACTTGTGATTGGAAATAGGTCTGTTAGTCCTATGCTGGACATAATTGAGACACAAGAAGGAAGTCAAACTGTTTTTTCCGTATATGCATTGATTACGCCATGCCATTTTAAACATTTTATATAAGACTAAGGAACAGAACGATGTGTTACGAAATGCTGCAAGCTAATACAGATAACTTAAAAAACCGGAAGGTGTAGTCATGGTCTGTGCAGTAGATTTTACGTGAAAACTTCGAGATAAAATTATAATAAGTGCTTCTCATTAGTTTGTACTTAAATCAATCTCTTTAACACAATGGTCGTATAGAGTAGTACGGTGACAGAATAGATAAACCACATGTTTATTATTTAGCGCCGTTTTTTCATTTCTTCTTCGATGCTGCCGTAGCCGTAACACTTCATCGGCACTAGGAATTTTAGGTTTGTAAAATTCGTTTTGATGCAAGCTTTCTTTGATTTACGTTTAATTCAATTCCGCGCCTATTTATGACACGTACAAAACCATATTTTTAATTTTTCCCAGTTTCAATTCAATACCAATTTTTACTTATATATCGGCAAATATGTTTATTGGCAAATATGCTTTAGGGAAATACGCTTTAAGTCCTAATAGCTCTTTTAAAGTTCTCTGCAATGGCAACCAAATCTACGTACAAACGCGTTCTCATGCTACACAAATTTATAATTTTACCCAATGTTAATCAACAACGCTTAAACTAGCCCGACGACTTCACCTGCAAAATAAATGCTGGACGATAAACACGTACAAGCATTCTCTATCCATAGTATCCTCGGTGGTTGTTATCGCATTATGAGCATCGTAGTTATTCGCGATTAAATTCTGACTGTATATTTTGCCGCCAGAGAGTTTGTTTGGCTATCGGCGTAATTAACGTGCGAAAAGACGTTGTCACGTCCAAAAAATTATATAAAGTGTTTCGTACTAATATGTTTTTAATTATTAATCTCTTAAATACAATCATCATGTATAGTAGTAGGGTTACAGAATACATAAGTCATAAGTTTACTGTTTTGCACCGTTTTTTCGTCTCTTCTCCGATGCTGCCGCACCTCTGACAATGGTTCGGCACTAAACATTTTTGGATTCTCAGATTCTTTTTGATGCGGGTTTCCTCCGCTTTGAGTGTTTTACAATTCGGTGCATATTTACGACTCATATGAGACGATATCTTTCACTATTTTTCCATGTTCAAATTCGTACCAATTTTTATTTATAAGTACGCCCTATAATGAAATGAATTCGGCTTTGAAACATTGATTAAACCTGCCCCTAAAAACGATTCCCGCAAAATTATTTTGATCTTTCCCTTAAATGGATCAGAGTCCCTAATTTGCAAAAATGATTTTACTCAATTGTCAGAAAAACTCTAGGTTCACATGTGGAATGAGTGCCGCTGCTCAAAAGCGGCGTAATTATAGTTTCCTATATAGTCGTCGAGCTTTTCTTTTTCAAATTCTCATTTCGTAAAACAAGGCATGATTCATGAGAGAGTCGTTCATACGCGCATTAGTGTGGATTCAAGAATCTCTCATGAATCCAAACTAATACGCGTATGAGATTGGATTCATGAGAGAGTCGTTCATACGCGCATTAGTGTGGATTCAAGAATCTCTCATGAATCCAAACTAATACGCGTATGAGATTGGATTCATGAGAGAGTCGTTCATACGCGCATTAGTGTGGATTCAAGAATCTCTCATGAATCCAAACTAATCCGCGTATGAGATTGGATTCATGAGAGAGTCGTTCATACGCGCATTAGTGTGGATTCAAGAATCTCTTATGAATCCAAACTAATACTCGTATGAGATTGGATTCATGAGAGATTCGTTCATACGCATATTAGTGTGGATTCAAGAATCTCTCTTGAATCCAAACTAATAAGCGTATGTACGAATAAATAAATTGTTAATACATAGCATATTGTTACTTATAATTAATCTGCATAATTTAAGTAAAAAAATTTATTGAAAAAATTTACATTTTCAATTAGCTCCTTCTTTGTATTATACAAAATAATGATAATTTAGTGAAAATAATTCAATTCAATTCATAAAAGTAGGCAATTTTTCATCAATGCTTTCTTATGACGTTATCACGTAAAATTATCGTCCGTAAACCGACTTTATAGACAACCAATGTTTTTTTTTTGTTCAGGTTTCTAAGATCTACTACCAGCCTCCATTTTTTCACATCTTTGGACTTCTTTGGTACTAACAGAATTGGTGAATTGTATTGCGACACTGAATTTTCGATGATTCCGTCCTCTAACATTTTCTGTACTTGATTATTGATTTCTTCCTGAGAGCCCCAGGAAGTCTTTAATTTTCAAAGTAAGCCGGTATGTTGTCCGAAATTTGTATTGATTGCTCATAGAAATTGTTCACTGACAATGGCTCATCATCCTGAGCGAAGACATCTTCATACTCGGAACATAATTCTTCTAATTGTTTCCTTGCAAACTCTGGGTATTCGAGAAGTCAATTTTCGATATTACTTTATTTGCCCGTTCTTCCTTTGTTTTACACCTTAGCACTCTATATTCCGATAGTAGACTTAGCTTTAATTTACTTACATCGACTTTCACTGTACGGTCTGTTGTATTCAATATTCTGACAATAGGATTAGCTGCTGAAATTATTGATGCTGCTGTATAGACTTTTGGACATATTTCTTGGTTATGGATTACCCAATCATCCTTATGCTGGCTCTGTAATTTAAAGACACGCATAACTTCACACCTAGCTGGTATCAACAATGCGTCCTTTTCTGGACTGTTCTGAATTGGAATTTCTCAAACTTTATTCGGTAGATATAACGTTAACAGCCAAGTATCATAGTTTATCTTGGCCTTATATTTTACTAAAAAATCGATGCCTAATATGGCATCAGCTACGAACGATACGCTTTTATAAACAACATGGAACGTTTGCTTGATCGCGCTGACACCATCAAATATCAAGTTAGTTTCTGTGGATCCCATAGAAACTTGAGAAGTGTCCGCTATTCTTTGTAAAGTAAATTTATTTTTGGGGTAATACATTTGAGTTGGTTTAATCAAGTGCCTTTTAAATAGGAATACATCCGCACCAGTGCCTACAACAAAAGTACACTTCTTATCACACATCACAACGTCAGCAACTATGAAGTTTGCCAGATTAGGACTTATGTTGTATATTCTCCTATTTGTTTCTGTCCCCCCAACCGACTTGGGTCGGCCTCTTACTGAGGGGCTTGATCTTCCCCCGAATTATAGTAGTGTATCCTTTGGTTATTCTGCCCTCCATTGCCATTAAAATTCCGTCTGTTGTTATTATTTTGTCCGTTACATTGATTATTGAATCTACTATTCGCCTGCCATTTACCACCTGAGTGTATATAGTTATCCCTATTTTCATTTTGTGTGCTCGTATTTTGATTATTGGAATTGTTTTCTCTTTGCCGCCAATTACTCTGCCTACTCCATCTTCCGCCGTTATTCCGCAATTCCTCTACTGTATTTTCCTTTTCTGTTAATGTTTTGATAGTATATACTGCAGACCGTTTTTTTCTTAAAATTTATTAATATAGCTTCTAGTTTTGCTTTTATTGCTGCTAATTCCTCTATTTGACTTATCCTTGCTATCTACTATAGCTACTCCAGCTGGCGAACTTAAGTAACGCTTTCGAAGACCCCTACGATGATTCATGTATATCTTATAGACCATATTCAGAACAAGTACTATCAATATTGCACGTAGCAGACAGAAAATTTGCGGGTTATTGGTCCTTACTATATCTTACACCGTGGCATTGTTAACAATTTCTCCATTATTGGATGTTCTAGTGTTTTTATTTCCTATTCTGTATTGGTTAACCAAGATCGTGATTTGAAATCAGTCTGTATCCTAAATTCTTACACGATTCAAACAATATTACAATGTCTCTATATTTATATCACTTTATTTTCTTCTTTTTATTCAATCTATTCAAATCATTTTTGGCTTTATTCAAGAGTAAGCTAAACCTATCTTTTTCATCCTCTGATTTACAATTTTCTAAAATTTCTTTTAGTTGTTTAACATTCTGTCTGATTTGATGCTTTTTCCACCCCTAGTTTTTTTTGTTTTATTTATTTTCTTAATTTTATTTTTATTTTTATTAAATCTGTTTGTGTCCAATGGTTTAGGACCACAGCAAAAGTTTTCGAACGTAGGTCTTTGTATTTCTGCTTCTTTCTTTACTTTCTTTGATGGAATCCGGTTATTTGCCGGAAACAACACTAACTGCTTCTTGCTTCTCTGCTCTCGTCTCTTCTGCTTCATCGGTTGATAAATTTCTCCAGTTCGCTATATTACTCGTATGAATAATTTGTCACGGTCGCCATGTAGAACTCTTCATTGTTTATTAAAAAAAAACTGGAATCGTTCCGCGGGGTTCCGCTCAGATCCCGTTGGAATTGTAAGGCAAGGTAAACTATAGGGAGACTGGGATTAAATTAGGTGAATTTTAAATTTAAATTTACTTTATTAACTGAACGGTACAGCACTCAGCTACTTACTGACTTACAATCTAAATTGAGGGGGGTTCTTATAGGTATGTTGGGGTGCTAACGCAGCAATAAAAGTGTTGTTAAACGAAATGAAATGAAATGAAATGGAATGGAATGGGAGAATCAGGGGAATAAAACCTTCTTGTGCCTCAGGGGAATAGAACCTTTTTCCTTCGGTCCGAGTGAGAAAGGTCCATCCTAAATTTATTCGATGTTTTTAAAATTTATTTATTTCGCGTATTGCTGTGTTTCCTCGTGTGGTACATTACAATATAAAATACGTGTTTGTGTTAATAATTAAAGTATTAGTGTGTTTGTAATTAGTGTATTCATACAATTTTAAGTTTATAAGTCTAAACTATATTACGTTCGTGATCCGTTCTGGATCCAGTGTGAAACAAAACACCACTCTTATTATCCACTGGATTTTAAACGTAATAGAGTTTTGAAAGTATTCCAACAACAACACTGCATTGCATTCTTCCACAGAATTGACAGAGGAATTTTTCGCCACGCCGGTCTAAAATTATAATTGTGAGTGTTTTTGCGTTTCAAACATAAGTTTTAGTGTTATTTTTTAAATTAGTAAATTTTAAGTGTATTTAATTAATAATCGTTGGTGTCACTTTAGGAAAATATTGAAATAGAAATATATAGTGCTAAACTAAGAACGTTTTTGTTTCGTAGTTCCAAATGTTTTCCTTAAAGTGATACCATACGTAAATTTAGTTATTATTTTTTTTTTTTTTTAATTTAACTCCGGGTCAGGGCCTTTGCAGTACCATCCCCTATGTTCTTTATTGCGTTACGTCAGGGGCTATTTCCGGCCCTTTGAAGTACGCGATTAACGATCTAGGATCAAGGTTTTGAGGGTCCTCGTAACTTGGTGCTTCTTTGCCGAGTGATCTTGATCTTTCTTTTGATATCACTTCACATTCTATCAGAAGATGATGTACAGATTCTTTGCCCTCGTTACAGAATCTGCAGAATTAAGTCATTTAAGTTTCATTTTTCTTATTTTACGGTGTAAAATTTTGTTTAAAAAAATTAATTCGTGTGTTTTGCCCAGATTTTGTGCGTGAACCACTTGCAAGAACAGGTCGTGGAACTGCTTCCAGCAAAGATAATTGCCTTCAAATTCTGGCAATGTGATGGTTGGCAGCTTAACCTTGGGCGAAACATCACTTGTGACTGGATGTGTGGATGGTGTAGAATGTTGTTGTAAGTCTATTATTGTAGACTCTACTTCGTCGGACAGCAAAAGATATGCTTCTTGATCAAATCCAGCAGCAATGGGGTCGTCTGTCATTCCCCAGATGGCATCATGCAAGGTCTGCAGGTTTGCCCACAGGCGTTCAATGGAACGGCACTTTACGTCGTACACGACAGCGTTTTGTTGAGGTGGAAGGTTTTGGACTGAGTCCAAGGCGCGCCTTAATGAGACGATTGCAGCGTTCAATCTCCGTAGCGTGACCTGAAGTGGAGAACTTCCGGCGTTAGATGGCTTGGCATCTTCAGGCTTGTGACTGCTTGATGCATTCTCCGTGGATTGAGTGCTTGTTTGACTGCTTAAGCGTAGTTTGGCGTCCTCGATAAACCACTTGTACAGCTCCTCTATGTTGCCAAAGTATTGTTTCTGGAAATATGGATGACTGGTTCCGAGGTCATATTTAGCCCAAATACCGTAGTCCACAGATCGTTTGCTCCTCGTTACTTACTACACTGCAATATACCTGTGGTTGTGTTATGTTTTTTGCTTCGCTGGCCTAAATGGTCTATATCCTTATCGTATCTTCTCAGCTTTACTTTTAAATTCTTGATTTCCATCTCTTCGTTATTGATGTTCATTATGCTTATCATTATTTCTCTATCTTTAGTTTGGACCAGTGCGTTGCTCACGTATACTCCTGGTAGTTCTTCTTCTCCGTCGGTCAACTGCTGTCCCCGGACATAGGTGATTGCTTTAATGAATTTAAAGCATCTGGCAGGTACTGTGACATCTTTGGGCTCCGTGGTCATTATTTCTTCGTCAGGGCTTCTGTCCTCAGGGTCTTTATAATTTCGAGTATGGTCTTGAGCAGGATTGGACTTATCCTTACTCTTCCCGGCACGCACGGTTTCCGGACTTCCGTGCTGAGTGCCAATTTCAAAGAGTTGTGCTAGATCTTCCATTACCTCCTCCGTTGGTGATTTTACCCCCTCGTCAATACGTAGATCAGGGTTATTCCCACAGACGTTGATGGTTTTCTTTTCGGTTCGCCATTGTGGGCTGGTATTTGTCTCCTCGCGACAATTCTCCAGGAGATCGAGATTGTCACCCCTCACAACAGATACTGTTTCCATACTGTGAGTTTCTCGGGTGTCTCTTTTAGTTTTTCTCCCGTCCGTTGCTATCACGTCAACAAAGCATGTCCCTGTTTCACCATGGTTGCAATTCTCTTCAAACTTTATAGTTGTTATTTCCTTGCCGGTTTTGGACGCAAATGTCAGTCTTTTTGCGGGGCCCTCAATGTTACAGTGTCTGGATAAGAAGTCGTTGCCCAGTATACCAGTTATGTTGGTGTGATTTAGTGAGTTTATCAGGTGAAACTTACATGGATAGGGTTGATCTAGTTCACCTTGTCCCATTATGGTATCATCAGAAATACCTCCCCAGAAATGGTGTTTATCGTGATAATTTCTTTCTTATTTATTAATTCCTCTTTGTCTTTCTTAATTTCCTCTTCCTTTATCAGACTTTTTTCTGCGCCCGTGTCTATTATGAATTTATTTTTTCTTTCTTTAGTGAAATCCAGAGGTAAGCTCACTATTGGGATGTTAGGGTACTGGTCACACCTTTTTTCATCTTCTTCTAGTGACGACGCGCGGTGTGTTCGGTCGCCCCTTCGCAGTTTTCCGAAGTACTTGTTCGCACCTGATCTTCTAGTTGTAGGCGTTCCCACCTTCCGTTAAGGAAACACCTACTTTCTATGTGTCCGTCTGATTCCGTTGGCGGTTATTATTGCAATTCTGCGTATTATGCCCATACGTTCTGCATGCCGTGCAGAAAGATGTCATCTGCTTTGTACGGCACTCTGCCATCACGTGTCCCATCTTGTTACAAAAATGGCATCTTATTTGACGTCGTTCTGGTCTATCCCTTGATGTGTTCTGGTTTCCGTTCCTATAGTTGTTATAGGAGTTTTGCTGGTTACCTCTGCGCGGTGTTTGATATTGTTGACCCCCATTCTCTCTTTGGTTATCTCTTTGTTGTGACCGTATGTTCCCCTCAAATTGTTGAGAGTAGAGTTGCGTGTTGTTATGCCCCATGTACAAGTTGGGTCCAGGCGCCTGAAGGTTTTGCGCAATTGTGCTGGCCGCGATGTGCGGTGGCTCTCGCATGCATTGCTCGGTTTGCTCCAACCTTCTGACTTTCGATCCTAGGGCCTCACGTGTGTTTTCTACATCTTGTAACAAGTAGAACTTGTAGTTGGAGTCTAGTACACCCATTTTAAAACAGTGCACCCCAAGTTCTTCTATTTTGGTCCTCAGACCATCTCCGCCATTAGCATACTGAACGTCTGCCGCAGTCTTGCAGCCATCTTTTAACCGTCTGGCGTCTTTCTCTTTGACCATACTTTTATATTTTGCCTCAAACGTAGGTTTTTAAATGCGGCCGCGCCAGTTGTTATGCATATGTTTAGCACCTTTCCTTTTGTGGTGCTAAACCATGCAATTGTTCAATCGCTGAGGGTACACTCCGGGTCGACATCATTTGTTTTTACAAAGACGAAAAATGCATGGACTCAAAGATCGAATGGTGGTTCGTTTACAACTTTTGTTTTATTAACACTAATACTAATACAAAATTTTAATAATAATAATTCACAATCTAGCCTTACTCTAGACATACGCTCTGAGTCGAAACGTAGGCAGTCTGCCGGGTGTTCTTCTTAATGTCCGAACGCTTCTTCTCCTGGCGGTACTTTCTCCTGTTATTATGGAGGCGCTGGATCTCATTTCCCAACCGCAATCGTTCTTCCTGACCCACGGCGGTCAACAATTGGCGCCGGACTGCCTCGACTTCCCTTCTAAATCTTGCCTCCACCCCACATCTGTATTTTGCCGACGGTGTTTCCTTCTTTGTAGGTGTGTTTTCCCGCTGTTGACACTTCTGCCTGGCCCGGTACTCCTCCAAGCTTAGCGGTCTCGGACCCACCTTTGGGTCCCGTAGGGCCTCCTTTAAGTGAACGACTTGACAAATTCGACATGACGCGTATTCCCTGTGAAACAACATGTGTACTTCGCGTTTGCAGATCTGAGCCGATAGATTCCTTGGAACAATGTTCGGTCAGTCAAATCCAATCCAACGTGTTCGGTACGTACGTCTTCGTTGATCTTCGTTCATCACGTAGACATGAAGAAGAAAATTAAAGTTTGAAAAATATGCAAGGCTTAAGGAAGCACTTGCCCTTATAGCAGGCTGTTGAATTTAAAGTGAATGTTTCATACCAGGAATTGATACAATTAATTCAACAAGCTAAAATAGGAATACACACATTGTGGAATGATCATTTCGGGATAGAAATTGTTGAGTGTATGGCAGTAGGTTTACTTGTGATTGGAAATAGGTCTGTTAGTCCTATGCTGGACATAATTGAGACACAAGAAGGAAGTCAAACTGTTTTTTCCGTATATGCATTGATTACGCCATGCCATTTTAAACATTTTATATAAGACTAAGGAACAGAACGATGTGTTACGAAATGCTGCAAGCTAATACAGATAACTTAAAAAACCGGAAGGTGTAGTCATGGTCTGTGCAGTAGATTTTACGTGAAAACTTCGAGATAAAATTATAATAAGTGCTTCTCATTAGTTTGTACTTAAATCAATCTCTTTAACACAATGGTCGTATAGAGTAGTACGGTGACAGAATAGATAAACCACATGTTTATTATTTAGCGCCGTTTTTTCATTTCTTCTTCGATGCTGCCGTAGCCGTAACACTTCATCGGCACTAGGAATTTTAGGTTTGTAAAATTCGTTTTGATGCAAGCTTTCTTTGATTTACGTTTAATTCAATTCCGCGCCTATTTATGACACGTACAAAACCATATTTTTAATTTTTCCCAGTTTCAATTCAATACCAATTTTTACTTATATATCGGCAAATATGTTTATTGGCAAATATGCTTTAGGGAAATACGCTTTAAGTCCTAATAGCTCTTTTATAGTTCTCTGCAATGGCAACCAAATCTACGTACAAACGCGTTCTCATGCTACACAAATTTATAATTTTACCCAATGTTAATCAACAACGCTTAAACTAGCCCGACGACTTCACCTGCAAAATAAATGCTGGACGATAAACACGTACAAGCATTCTCTATCCATAGTATCCTCGGTGGTTGTTATCGCATTATGAGCATCGTAGTTATTCGCGATTAAATTCTGACTGTATATTTTGCCGCCAGAGAGTTTGTTTGGCTATCGGCGTAATTAACGTGCGAAAAGACGTTGTCACGTCCAAAAAATTATATAAAGTGTTTCGTACTAATATGTTTTTAATTATTAATCTCTTAAATACAATCATCATGTATAGTAGTAGGGTTACAGAATACATAAGTCATAAGTTTACTGTTTTGCACCGTTTTTTCGTCTCTTCTCCGATGCTGCCGCACCTCTGACAATGGTTCGGCACTAAACATTTTTGGATTCTCAGATTCTTTTTGATGCGGGTTTCCTCCGCTTTGAGTGTTTTACAATTCGGTGCATATTTACGACTCATATGAGACGATATCTTTCACTATTTTTCCATGTTCAAATTCGTACCAATTTTTATTTATAAGTACGCCCTATAATGAAATGAATTCGGCTTTGAAACATTGATTAAACCTGCCCCTAAAAACGATTCCCGCAAAATTATTTTGATCTTTCCCTTAAATGGATCAGAGTCCCTAATTTGCAAAAATGATTTTACTCAATTGTCAGAAAAACTCTAGGTTCACATGTGGAATGAGTGCCGCTGCTCAAAAGCGGCGTAATTATAGTTTCCTATATAGTCGTCGAGCTTTTCTTTTTCAAATTCTCATTTCGTAAAACAAGGCATGATTCATGAGAGAGTCGTTCATACGCGCATTAGTGTGGATTCAAGAATCTCTCATGAATCCAAACTAATACGCGTATGAGATTGGATTCATGAGAGAGTCGTTCATACGCGCATTAGTGTGGATTCAAGAATCTCTCATGAATCCAAACTAATACGCGTATGAGATTGGATTCATGAGAGAGTCGTTCATACGCGCATTAGTGTGGATTCAAGAATCTCTCATGAATCCAAACTAATCCGCGTATGAGATTGGATTCATGAGAGAGTCGTTCATACGCGCATTAGTGTGGATTCAAGAATCTCTTATGAATCCAAACTAATACTCGTATGAGATTGGATTCATGAGAGATTCGTTCATACGCATATTAGTGTGGATTCAAGAATCTCTCTTGAATCCAAACTAATAAGCGTATGTACGAATAAATAAATTGTTAATACATAGCATATTGTTACTTATAATTAATCTGCATAATTTAAGTAAAAAAATTTATTGAAAAAATTTACATTTTCAATTAGCTCCTTCTTTGTATTATACAAAATAATGATAATTTAGTGAAAATAATTCAATTCAATTCATAAAAGTAGGCAATTTTTCATCAATGCTTTCTTATGACGTTATCACGTAA
Organism: Chrysops caecutiens; assembly: GCA_963971475.1. NCBI lineage: Eukaryota > Metazoa > Arthropoda > Insecta > Diptera > Tabanidae > Chrysops > Chrysops caecutiens. The sequence goes on along the minus strand of OZ020569.1, from coordinate 29,202,874 downwards.
AATTATCGTCCGTAAACCGACTTTATAGACAACCAATGTTTTTTTTTTGTTCAGGTTTCTAAGATCTACTACCAGCCTCCATTTTTTCACATCTTTGGACTTCTTTGGTACTAACAGAATTGGTGAATTGTATTGCGACACTGAATTTTCGATGATTCCGTCCTCTAACATTTTCTGTACTTGATTATTGATTTCTTCCTGAGAGCCCCAGGAAGTCTTTAATTTTCAAAGTAAGCCGGTATGTTGTCCGAAATTTGTATTGATTGCTCATAGAAATTGTTCACTGACAATGGCTCATCATCCTGAGCGAAGACATCTTCATACTCGGAACATAATTCTTCTAATTGTTTCCTTGCAAACTCTGGGTATTCGAGAAGTCAATTTTCGATATTACTTTATTTGCCCGTTCTTCCTTTGTTTTACACCTTAGCACTCTATATTCCGATAGTAGACTTAGCTTTAATTTACTTACATCGACTTTCACTGTACGGTCTGTTGTATTCAATATTCTGACAATAGGATTAGCTGCTGAAATTATTGATGCTGCTGTATAGACTTTTGGACATATTTCTTGGTTATGGATTACCCAATCATCCTTATGCTGGCTCTGTAATTTAAAGACACGCATAACTTCACACCTAGCTGGTATCAACAATGCGTCCTTTTCTGGACTGTTCTGAATTGGAATTTCTCAAACTTTATTCGGTAGATATAACGTTAACAGCCAAGTATCATAGTTTATCTTGGCCTTATATTTTACTAAAAAATCGATGCCTAATATGGCATCAGCTACGAACGATACGCTTTTATAAACAACATGGAACGTTTGCTTGATCGCGCTGACACCATCAAATATCAAGTTAGTTTCTGTGGATCCCATAGAAACTTGAGAAGTGTCCGCTATTCTTTGTAAAGTAAATTTATTTTTGGGGTAATACATTTGAGTTGGTTTAATCAAGTGCCTTTTAAATAGGAATACATCCGCACCAGTGCCTACAACAAAAGTACACTTCTTATCACACATCACAACGTCAGCAACTATGAAGTTTGCCAGATTAGGACTTATGTTGTATATTCTCCTATTTGTTTCTGTCCCCCCAACCGACTTGGGTCGGCCTCTTACTGAGGGGCTTGATCTTCCCCCGAATTATAGTAGTGTATCCTTTGGTTATTCTGCCCTCCATTGCCATTAAAATTCCGTCTGTTGTTATTATTTTGTCCGTTACATTGATTATTGAATCTACTATTCGCCTGCCATTTACCACCTGAGTGTATATAGTTATCCCTATTTTCATTTTGTGTGCTCGTATTTTGATTATTGGAATTGTTTTCTCTTTGCCGCCAATTACTCTGCCTACTCCATCTTCCGCCGTTATTCCGCAATTCCTCTACTGTATTTTCCTTTTCTGTTAATGTTTTGATAGTATATACTGCAGACCGTTTTTTTCTTAAAATTTATTAATATAGCTTCTAGTTTTGCTTTTATTGCTGCTAATTCCTCTATTTGACTTATCCTTGCTATCTACTATAGCTACTCCAGCTGGCGAACTTAAGTAACGCTTTCGAAGACCCCTACGATGATTCATGTATATCTTATAGACCATATTCAGAACAAGTACTATCAATATTGCACGTAGCAGACAGAAAATTTGCGGGTTATTGGTCCTTACTATATCTTACACCGTGGCATTGTTAACAATTTCTCCATTATTGGATGTTCTAGTGTTTTTATTTCCTATTCTGTATTGGTTAACCAAGATCGTGATTTGAAATCAGTCTGTATCCTAAATTCTTACACGATTCAAACAATATTACAATGTCTCTATATTTATATCACTTTATTTTCTTCTTTTTATTCAATCTATTCAAATCATTTTTGGCTTTATTCAAGAGTAAGCTAAACCTATCTTTTTCATCCTCTGATTTACAATTTTCTAAAATTTCTTTTAGTTGTTTAACATTCTGTCTGATTTGATGCTTTTTCCACCCCTAGTTTTTTTTGTTTTATTTATTTTCTTAATTTTATTTTTATTTTTATTAAATCTGTTTGTGTCCAATGGTTTAGGACCACAGCAAAAGTTTTCGAACGTAGGTCTTTGTATTTCTGCTTCTTTCTTTACTTTCTTTGATGGAATCCGGTTATTTGCCGGAAACAACACTAACTGCTTCTTGCTTCTCTGCTCTCGTCTCTTCTGCTTCATCGGTTGATAAATTTCTCCAGTTCGCTATATTACTCGTATGAATAATTTGTCACGGTCGCCATGTAGAACTCTTCATTGTTTATTAAAAAAAAACTGGAATCGTTCCGCGGGGTTCCGCTCAGATCCCGTTGGAATTGTAAGGCAAGGTAAACTATAGGGAGACTGGGATTAAATTAGGTGAATTTTAAATTTAAATTTACTTTATTAACTGAACGGTACAGCACTCAGCTACTTACTGACTTACAATCTAAATTGAGGGGGGTTCTTATAGGTATGTTGGGGTGCTAACGCAGCAATAAAAGTGTTGTTAAACGAAATGAAATGAAATGAAATGGAATGGAATGGGAGAATCAGGGGAATAAAACCTTCTTGTGCCTCAGGGGAATAGAACCTTTTTCCTTCGGTCCGAGTGAGAAAGGTCCATCCTAAATTTATTCGATGTTTTTAAAATTTATTTATTTCGCGTATTGCTGTGTTTCCTCGTGTGGTACATTACAATATAAAATACGTGTTTGTGTTAATAATTAAAGTATTAGTGTGTTTGTAATTAGTGTATTCATACAATTTTAAGTTTATAAGTCTAAACTATATTACGTTCGTGATCCGTTCTGGATCCAGTGTGAAACAAAACACCACTCTTATTATCCACTGGATTTTAAACGTAATAGAGTTTTGAAAGTATTCCAACAACAACACTGCATTGCATTCTTCCACAGAATTGACAGAGGAATTTTTCGCCACGCCGGTCTAAAATTATAATTGTGAGTGTTTTTGCGTTTCAAACATAAGTTTTAGTGTTATTTTTTAAATTAGTAAATTTTAAGTGTATTTAATTAATAATCGTTGGTGTCACTTTAGGAAAATATTGAAATAGAAATATATAGTGCTAAACTAAGAACGTTTTTGTTTCGTAGTTCCAAATGTTTTCCTTAAAGTGATACCATACGTAAATTTAGTTATTATTTTTTTTTTTTTTTAATTTAACTCCGGGTCAGGGCCTTTGCAGTACCATCCCCTATGTTCTTTATTGCGTTACGTCAGGGGCTATTTCCGGCCCTTTGAAGTACGCGATTAACGATCTAGGATCAAGGTTTTGAGGGTCCTCGTAACTTGGTGCTTCTTTGCCGAGTGATCTTGATCTTTCTTTTGATATCACTTCACATTCTATCAGAAGATGATGTACAGATTCTTTGCCCTCGTTACAGAATCTGCAGAATTAAGTCATTTAAGTTTCATTTTTCTTATTTTACGGTGTAAAATTTTGTTTAAAAAAATTAATTCGTGTGTTTTAATTAAATAAAATGAGTAAACTATTATTAGCAAAAGTCTACTTTTTAAGGACGGATGAAGCCTCGAACATCGAGGGATTTCGTAAATTTTTGGTACGTTCATATTTCAATTGGAAAAAGGTAAATTGTATACATTTTAGGACGAGGCGACTTCCGTCTACGTGGCATTTCCTTTTAATTAATATTATATTACTTTCTGCATTATTCAATTAACTGTGATATTTTGATAACTTGTTTATTGATATTATATATAATTTATATGACTATTTAGTATTATATTACTTTCTGTATTATTTAATTAATTGTGATATTTTAATAATTTTTTTTTCATATATTTTTTTCATCTAGATTTTTGAATTTTTAAAGTTGTAGATTCTTTCTTTTTGAATTTTTAAATTTTTAAATTTTAAAATAATAATAAGTGAGTCTTCGCTATTCAATTCTTGGGTAAAGTGTATAACCCGTGATAACTGGTAGCCCACAAAATTTTCGCATGTCTGCTCCAAACATTTCCGGGATTCTGAAATTCTGCGAGTTAATGAGGTTGGTCGTCCTTTGAAACGCATTTGTTTAACGGAAACTGCCGTTCCCTTTTTCCAAACTGTCTGTCTTACCTGTCAAAACCATAACCATCATGTTCAAGCAAAGATCCGAATATTCGCCGAGAGAAAGCTCTTGCGCATTGCGAAGAAATCAACGAAATGTTCTTCAGTAAAGACCGGATTACCAATTTCAAAAATTTCCGAGACAATTTTAAGTCTCAATTAGAACTAAATGATTAAAATATATTTGGGCAGTTTATTTTCTTCCTTGTTGAAACAGATCCAACTGAAATTTGCGAGTTCATTGTTAGAATATCGGTTTCGGAGGATCTATTTTTTGGGGTTCTTATGAAAGGCTAGGGCGACGTCCCCTGCTCGCTACGCTTGCCAACCCTCGCCGTTCGCTACGTTCGCTCTAACACCTCGCGCATGGCTATATATGTACAGTAGCATTGTTAGTAAAGAGGTGATTTAGTTTATTTTGCACGTCAAAGTTCATCTATATTGAATGAGGCCCCGTCTATAATTATCGAAAACCTTGCGGGTGCGGTTGTCGATCTTAAAAGTTCTTAAAATTTTCTCATAAGAAATACTTTTTGTAAAAATTCTTTCATCTCCTGTCAAATGACCTTGGCCTTGTGTTTCAGAAATATAGACACACAATCGAACAAACGATCTAACTCTACTGGCTACAACATACAATTAACGATGAGAAAATACAGGTTGTTTGAGTAAGATTCCTATCTTTTGAAACGTTTGCCCCTGGGATTAATTAATTTTCATCGCAAAAGCCAGAATGACGAAAAATTGATTTTTTGAAAGCAAAGATACAGAAGTGGACTTGTATAATTAAGGTGTATATGTGGTGTCAAAATACATGTGTTTCTAAGAACTCCTGCTAAATTCTCACAATCCAAAAATTTTTTTTGCATTGGAACTAAAGGAATAGGTGTGGCATATACCATGCAAGTCATGTCCTGTGCTCAAATAACGAATAAGTAAAAGTATGCAATTTGGTTTTGAAAATAAATTTGTGGGATCGGGAGCCCACTTACATCAATTGAGTTTACAAATTCTACTGGAAAAATTATTTTCCTCTCTAAAATCAACACTCAAGATGTTATCGGAACCCAAATATATTCGTTCCTCGCCGGACAGACTGTTAAAAATGTCTGCATCGATAAATGTGCAGTCTTCATATTTGGGTGCTAATATAACCGAATTGAGAATATCGTTAGACTTTATGGTTTCAGATACATTGCCATAAGTATCTGCAATCACGAAATTGCTGCTAACTAAATGGGAAGGAATTTCAATAACACCTTGGCTGTAATCTGGAAATGTGGGTAAAGTTCCATTACCAAGAGATTTAAGAAATTCAACGAATTCAATCTCATGAGGTAAATCTCTCATGTTTTGAGTAAAAGTTATTTTGTGGAATTTAGAAAATTCGGACTATGAAGTAAGGCAATTCTCAATGAATGGTACCGTGAGATATAACTGGCAATATTCTTCAAATATCTCCACAGAGTAAAACAGTCTTACCTCCGTAAATTCTAGTTGAAGTACGGAATGAATCGTTTAAAACATGGTGAATTAATATAGGAACTTTGTCGTATTGAAATTTCATCTGCGATAGTCATAGATGCAGACTTAATGAAATATGCTTGGCCAGCTCTCTGTTTACAGAGGGCTTTGATACGGAATACTCTAAAATCGGTATAGATATTTGGAAAACGTTGTTGAAAGTTCGACCTTGAATTAAAAGAGTGGATGCAATACCACTGAAACCGCACGCAATACATTGGAGATCCAAAAAATTCAATTTATGAATAAGTGCGGTTTAGGCAAAAGTCTTACCAGAACCAGCATGATTTCTGCACGCAGTACGTCATACTGGTTATTATTTTAAATTTACTGTAAAATTAAATCTGTATTTGCATTTACAGCTCTTATAAAAGCCGATTCAAATTGAGGTATTGGAAGGTCTAGCTGCTCACATGATAAATTATTACTAAGCAAAATTTCCTCAATAGCTAATAAAGCACGGTTATATGAATCATTTTCGGGAAGAATTTCTTAAAAAGTCTTCACACATGAAAATTTTGAATTCATTCCACAAATAGTCTAGCAATAGCTCTACTACTTCCTCTTTGACGTTTTTTCCATTTCTTTTCTTTATCTACCCAGATATAATTATAACCAAAAATTTCAGCCACAAATTTCACATTACAGTTTACATAACAGTTAATCCTCGAATTGTTTACCTATGGAGTTATCAATGGAAATAGAAACAAAGCATTTTTTTTTTTTGGGAAATAACTAATTTATGCCGCTAGCTAACGGCTTCTGTGATACTAGATTCTTGTGAAGTAAACAAAGTAAAGATTCTTCTGATGTGAAAGTGATTTGATCGTTCATGGTTAAAGTCACAACCGAAAACTAAGATGTCCAACTAGAAAATAAAAGTGAACAAATATTTTACAAAACTTTTGTTCAGTGTAGTTTTATCTAACATATGGCTGTGTTGCAACCAATCAACTGTCAAATAGTGAATTTGAAAAGTTTTGATAGGAAATTAATTCAAGAGTTGCAAGTAATAGTACATTACGAACGTGTTTAAGGCCATGCTTATTAATGAATAAGTGCGTAAATCTGTATCAAACTGCACATAATAACAGTTAAAATATTAATAAGTCTCATTGAAATAAAGTGCTAGATCCCATATTTTAACGTGCCGGGTTAAAAAGACAACGGAAAGTGATAGACAATTTTTTGCTAAAACAGTTCTTCCTTTGCCTTCACGTTGATGGTTCGACGTTTGGAAATTCCTCTGCTGAATATTAATTACTACCGGTCATGTACATGTACTGACCTAGAGTAACATTCCGTCTGCATTGAACTGTTCCTTGGTGAAGTCATCACAGGGTGCACCATAACTAATTTTTCGATCCAAAAGAATACTTCTACCTTAGTTAAATTTACTTAAGTCTCCTCTCTTTCAACTATTCAGAGTCTTTGTAATTATTACTTATATTTTATTTTATACTTTATAAGTCAATTATACTTTCTCTCTCCTTGTTGTAAGTCCAGTGTCGGGTCACGGATACCGTCCGTTCTATCATGACGTTGAATTGTGCCGCCGCGTCCTGTAAGGATGTCCGCTCTGACCGGTTTGTATCCTGCCATGGTCTCTGTGGTGGCTGGACTCTGGGATCTACTGGTACTGCTCTATGTGCCGTAAATTCTCTCTTAGTGCTCTTTCTTCACGCCTCTTGGAAGTCAGTTCGGTTCTTCGAAAGCTCGGTTCTACCCTAACGGAATCGGCCAACCTTCACTCCGTGCTTATGAGCAAGTTCGACTCTCTGAAGGATTTCGATCCCCCCCACTACTCATCGGGAGCCTCTCAAAAGCTTCCCTTCTAACTTAACTCGGCTGAACCAAACATCATCCTCTACCACTATGGTTACCAGATCTAACAGATCTGCCCTATCTCGCCCACAGGGTGCTTCACTAATAGCCTTTTCCCCCCCTTGCCATGCAAGGTCCGATACTCCCATCACCACCCAGCCCCATCTCAAACAACCTGGACTTCTTCCTCCCACCAACTCTTCCGCTCCGCTACATCGTGTTGATTCTGCTAGTGATCCTCCTTCTTCCGTTACGGTATCCTCAGCCAGCGGTGATCACTCTAGCCCAACTAGTAATGTTCCCCCTCCCGCTCCTCCCAGGACGCAGTCAACTGGAGGCCTCCCAAATAACCCTATCTCACCTACTCTAACCGGTTTTACTGATACCTTCACTTCTACTCAAAGTCACGTGTCGACTCTGCGGACTGTCCCTAAGGCCAGATCCATTTTCGTGACTGAGCTTGTACCTTCGACGTCAACGGACGACATCATTCGCCACATCGAAAGTGTTATCGGGGTTGACGTAACTGCGAATAATATAAAAGTTATTAAGCTCTCGGAGGGACGTTGCTCTTCTTTCAAGATTATCGTTCCCCCCACTTTCTTCGACCTCATCCTCTGCAAACCCAACTGGCCTAAGGACGTATTCATTAAAGAATTCTTCCCAAGGAAGCTCACGCTATATAACTCCAGTAATACTGCCATTACCCGCCCTATTACAATTACTGCCTCATCCCCTCCAAAAAAAAAACTTCAGGTCCTCTCCATTTATTACCAAAACGTGCGAGGGCTTAGGACAAAAACGCACTCCACTTTTCTCTCAAATAAACTATATAACACAATTCTATATTATAAAGAAAAAAAAATAAATTGAAAAAAAGAAAACAATTTAAATCGTAGCTACAATAAAGTTAAGTTTCTATTATATTACATATCTGGATGGAATAAACCTTTAATAGTTGGAGGTGATAGGTCAATAATCCACTTTCTTATCAATTTGGCATTAATTTAACTCGAAATTTGCTCTTCTTTTAGCTCATCAGGTGGTAAATTAAAAGTTTTGTTACCAATATATTTATGATTTCGAACGTCGATTTATTTAAGCACTTCAGGAGCTTGAACAATTCGGCGTCTCAATGAGTTTTCTCTCAACTGTTCATACGCGTATTGTAGTGAAATTGCAAAAGATAGATTACTCAATGAAATATTTTCTCACACTTATAATACATTGTTCTTTATATAAATCGTCTGACGAGTAAAATGGCGGTTTATTATATATCAGTTTGACTAGTTCTTTTTGGATAGTAAGAAGTGGACTTATTGACGCATCATGAGTGCCTCCCCATACAACGGTGCCATACGTTACAATTGACCAGAATAAACCATAATAAATCGTTAACAATTATTTGCTCGTAAGAATCGGTTCCAATTTATAAACGAAGTAAATTATAAATCGAGATTTCTATACTACTTTTTTGACCTGTCCAATTCAAATTCGAATCTACTATTACACCTAAATACTTAGTATGGAATACTCGTTTTATCTGCGAACAATCGCATGTACGTGGATCACAATTCAAAGCATGTATTTTAATATTTGTATTAAGCGGTACTCTATTTTTATACCGTTTTATCTACATTAAGAGAGAGGTGGTTTTGGGATAACCATTTCTTTATTTTATTCATCATCACATTGGCAGTTGTTATCGCTTGTTCCCACGTCTCCTCTTTGACAATTAATAATGTGTCATCTGCAAAAGATACAATTTCGCACCCTACGTCCATCAAAAGCATGCTGTTATAATACAAGATGAATAAGATGGGACCTAGTATCGTGCCCATAAATCATCTATCTTGACAAATTGCTTCCTATTCGTTAGGTAACTACGTAGGAGATCATGCGCTTTACCTCTAAAACCTAGTGCATAAAGTTTTTGTAATAAAAACTTATGATTTACCGTATCAAACGCTTTTGCTAGGTCTAAAAATATTGCCACACAAGGTGTTGTTTTACTAATTGCATCATGAACTTCATCAAATACCTTAACAAGTGCATCATCAGTACTTTTTCTAGTCTGTAAACCGTATTGATTTTGACTTATAAATTTATGCTTATCTATATAATTATTAATTCTCGTTTTTAGTAATTTCTCTAATATTTTCGCAAAGTTAGATATAAGTGAAATTGGACGGTAATTAGTTGTTTTATTCTTATAACTCGATTTGAATATCGATACAATTTCGGCTTTTTTAAATTGGTCAGGAAAAATTCCAAGTTCTAAACAACGATTCATAATGCAAGTTAAAGGCTTACTTATCAAATAAGAAACTGACTTTAGAGTTTTTGCTCGAATGCCGTCAATACCGGACGCTTTGTTGCTATCTAATTGTGTGATGACTTTCAAAATTTCTGCTTCAGTGGCAGGATTTAAGAAAATAGAGTCTTGAATTGTAAATTGTTCGTTATCAAGAGTTTGAATAGGGATGTTGTCAAATTTTTTAGCTATTTCCGGGTCCACCGAGGAAAAAAATATGTTAGACTCATTTGCAATATCTTTTTTGTTTTCAACATACGTTGTTGTTTCATTAACTTGAATTTTTTCTATTTCGAAACGATCGGATTTTTTACCTTTAATTTTTGAATTTACAAAACCCAGAGTTTCCTTTTATCATTGGAAATATCATGAATAAGTCGGTCATTGTACTTAATGTTTGCAACTCCAATTTGGTTTTTAGTTTGTTCTTATACGACGAATATTTATTTTACAACGTTATGTTACCAGGATCTTTTTTATGATCTTTGTATAGTTTGTCTTTAATTTTGCAATATATAATCAAGTCTCTATTCATCCATTCTTTTCGCATCGCGTTTTTGTGTCTAGAAGTATAAGTTTGTGTTGCTGAATTGATATGAGATTGCAATTGGTCAATAAAATTATCCACTGCAATATTGATATCACTTTCATTAACTACTTCATGCCATTTTTCTAAGTTCAAAACGCTAGACAATTTTTCGTAGTTGATTTTAGATCGACGAACCGCTTTATTTTTTGAGTGCCCTGAACTGACAATTTTTCCAAGAAACAGTAAAGTACTAAGATGATCTGTTATACCAATATCATAAACAATAGGCTTATCATATTCATCACAATGTAGTTTTGCAAATATATGATCCAGACAAGAAAGTCGTTGATTTGCAGCAATTCTAGTTGGTACATTAATAAACGATTAATAACCAAGTTCGTAATAGTTCGTTAGATACTCATCAACATGAACGTTCTCTAATAGTATATCTATATTTATGTCACCGATTACTATATGATTTTTTAAAGTTCTATTTTCTAACAAATGTTTTCGTAAGTCAGTAATAAATGAACCAATCGTGATACTTAGAGATCTATATAGCGACTTTATATATAATTTATCATTATCCAAAGTTAATTCATTAAATAAAGCTTTTCTTTTGCCTACAGAAATAATTTCATTTCTGCGTTGGATCTCATCTCATACTTACATACAAGTACCGTCGCATCTATTAATTTCACTGTTTATAAAATAAAAACAATAATTTTCTATTTCATGAAAATTTCGAAGTACAATTTTATGTGTTTCAGTACATAAAATAATATCAGGCATTTTTTTCGCTACTTGCAAATTTTCAAGGTTTTTATTTAAACTTCTAATATTTAAATGTAGTATAAGGAAACCATTTTTTCAGTTACTAATTCATCTATTCGCGACAAACTGTCACATTCTACTGTTACTATTTCATCATCTTGATTATTTATTTGGTTTACTATCATAATTAATTATATATAAGAATATTGTTAAAGTTGCTTAATTGTATTCAGTTTGTGCCATTGCTCGTTTCATGAAGAACTGGAAGGTCTCGCGAGCACTCTCCTCGAAAGCATAGTTTTTGTGATTTCTTTCAGTTCTGTATCTTGAATTTGCGTGTCAACATTTTGCACAGTGTTTGTTTTCTTTGTTTTGACATGCCGTACCATCGTGGTTGCCCGCGCAGTACTGACATCTAGTTTCGTTTGTACACTTTTTCGCACTGTGACCGTAGCCAGAACACTTATAGCAACGGCTCAGGTTAAAATCCTCGTACACGCGGCAACGCTGCCATCCCACATAGAGAGTTCTGTTGCGCATCGTCGCATGATACAACTTCGGCGCTAGTTCGACAAAGATGCTACTGTTTTTTTTCTTTTTGTTTTTCTGAATGTAAATGATTTTCAAGTCGGTTTCAGGAGCGGCGGTTTCAAAGTTTTGGGAAAGTATTTGGTCTGAAAGGGTATCAGGGCCTAGGTCCTCACAAACATCGACTACTTTGACTCGCGGTTTCCTCAAACTCAGCGTTTTGACTTCACAATTCAAGTTTGATATTTTCTGAATCTCTCTGATCATCGTTTCATATTTCTCTACATTATGGCACTTAATCATTACCGAACCGTTTTTTACTTCTTTAACAGTGTCGACCGAGATGTTCAAGTCTTGTATGTTAACCTGTGACTTAATCTGTGATATTATAGTACCCTTTGGTGTTTGTTTTATCGGTTTTATGATAATCGGTGACACCTTGTTTTGGTTAGAAAGAACTTTGGCGTATGACATATCACTTATTTTACTCGAGTCGCGTTTAAGATCACAGATTTTTTGTTTTGCAACATTTAAAATAAGCCTCCTCCATTGTGACAATCACAGTAAACTTTTAAAATCTAATCTCAACCCGTTTTCGAGTGTAATACCGCGTTTACACCGACCAAAATCTAGTAGATTTCGTGAGATAATTTGATAAATCACCTCGCCCGTTTACACCGCCAGTGAGGAGATTTCGCTTGACACTTCGACATTTTTCATGTGAAATTGTAGTATTTTGTGGTTCTGTTTTGCTTCAAATCTATTACAAAACTATATTGGACAATAGTTCATGCCTTCCCTTGCCTCTATTGATTCTTTTTTTTATTAAATAAATTTAAAATTTTATATAAATTTTCAAAATCAAAAACCGCGCCACATAATGAAATTAAACAACGCGCACAAAAACCAATTGAACTCACTTCGGATATATCGAAAGAGTACTAAATTGTGCTAAAGGACGTAAAATGACAAAGATGATCACCACTAGATGGTGCCACTGAGGTGATTTATTTTGGATTTCGAATTAATCTACTCCCGAGAAGATTTCGAAAATGTATGGTAAATCTTGGAGGTTTCAGCATGATTTCGGGCTAAATCTTCTCAAGTCGCTTAATCTACTAGATTTTGGTCGGTGTAAACGCGGTATTACTCAAACAGAATCCTCCTTGATTTAACATGCAAATCCACAAAAATTCCATTTCCAATGCGTTTGTATTTTGATAAAACCAAACAATATGTCACTCATAAAATGTTCACTGTTTCTTATTTTTATTTCAAATATTTCACTGTTATTAGTTTATAACTTATTCCAATTTTTTTTTGAATTTGAATATCCAAGCCATAACTGTGCATGAATATAATTACGTAATACGTGATACGTAATATAATTAATATACGTAATATATACAATATATATATATTAATATACGTAATATTAATTCCAAATGCAGCCATATGATTGTGTATTGCCATATGTTCATTCTTTAGGTTTGCTCCTAAAAGAATGCAATCGATTGTTGATTGGCTTGGTGTATGTCCCCAATACGTACACGGTGGTGCACGTGTTAGTTTTCCCAAAAATCAAACCAAATTGATCAATTATTTATTGGGTACATAAACCAAAACAAAACAAGTATGATTGCAGCCTTCCAGGGAAAAACAAAGAAATGAACGTATGGCTACAAACAATCATATATGTATCTGGATTTGCCATTAATATTACGTTTGTCGCATTATCATTGTGATAAATAACAAGTTTGATTTAAAAGAATGCACCCATTTGGCAGAAACGGTGGATTATTCATTAAAACGTATCATCTATGGCAATCATAATGTGAGATAAGTCATATGCAGCCATATCGCTATATGTTAATTGTTTTGGTTTGTGTCCCCAATTAATGATTGATACATTTGGTTTGATTTTCTACTAATTTAGTACTTGTCATTTATTAGGGACACAAACCAAAAAATCATCATATGGTTTCATATCTCCGGGCAAAAAGCAAAACAATCACCCATACATTCTTCCCAAAAGCATCATCTACGCTATGCATGTGCTCAATTCACACATCTAACCCATTGAATTTTTTAATTTCAATTTAAAGTTAAACTAATTTATAATTAAATTTAAGAAAGAATGTTACGCGATGCACATAAAGGAAAAAATAATCTTTCGACTGGTATAATTTTTATCCTGGTAAGTCCATCTGGTTTCCTATAAAAGAGATAACGAAAAACCTGTCACCTATTTATATATAGATTCTGAATTGACCGACCAAGATCTTTCATGGGTTCTGCCCAAATCCAAAAAACCCAAATCCAAGCCCAAAAGTCTTTGGTCGCAACTTGTAAATATTTTGAGCAGATATAAACAATGCCAAGAAATTCCTAAGGCAGGTCGCGAAATACATATAACGGCTGCTTTGCGCGATCTTGAGCTTCTCAGGTTGATGATGAATATGAACATTCAGGAAAGTTGGAAATATTGGTCAACCAACTCAAACACTTTTTCTCTAAGAGAAACCGGTACGACTCTTCAATCATTATAATGTCTTTTGTGATATATTCGCATTCTGTTGCATACGATCTCTTGCGCAAAATTATGTTTCTCCCTTGCAATAGACACCTTCAAAGTATTTCGTCGTCATTTAATATAACACCTGATTTAAAATTAGCATGCGATTAAGTCACTTAGTAATGTAAAAAAAACGGGCGAACTACTAATTCACGAAATTTATGTAGAACCGTGCCTACAATTCAAGTCCAATAATATTACCAGTTTGGCGGAAAATAATAATTCAAAATTAGCTAGAACCGTTCAATCACTTTTAGTTAAGTCAATTTATGGAAACCTTAAATCGTTCGATTAGTGCCGGTCATTAATATCACTGGTAAGCATTTGCACGAACTTAGAACAGAAGTCATAAAATTTGTGCAAAAAATAGGTTTTCATGATCTGGTTCTTATGACTGATAATAGCAAAATGAATCAAAATATGTTCAAGGTACAGTGAAACCCGCTTAATGTGGCCACATCCGTTCTGGAATTTTCGACCACGTTAACCGGAGTGCCACGTTAAACGAGGTTAATTATGTTAAAGTACATACAATCTTTTAGAGACCAATGGTAAACAAACCTCCACAAATAATTTACTTATACTAGATTTTTAATCAAGTCAAAAAAGTATAACAATGGTAATAAATATAAAAGAGTCTTTTATTCGGTTGCTTATATTTTAACACAATCATGGATACATGGATTTATGTCATTAACGGACTAGAAACTTACGTATATCCTGTTGTACTGAGGTTTTATCTCGGATATCCCTCACGCTCGCTATGAGCTCTTGCACTTTGGGAGAGAGGTCTGCTCTACCATGATGCAGCAGAAAACGTTCAGTCTCATGCAAATGTGATAGCAAAATAGAGGGTTTCACCAAAACTACTTCTTCATCATCGCTGGTGTCTGATTCCATGCCAATTTCCTCACAAGGTCGCTTGGCAACAACTTCTGCAATGATGTTGGAGTCTTCATCTTCCATATTCTCCTCATGACATTGGAGCTGCGAGTCAATGTCAATGTAGGTTGCGGGCACACTTGCTTCAGAGGTATTTTCAGCCACATCTGGAGCGTCAATCTCCCCGTCGTGAGTGCAAAAGCCAGATTTACGGAAACAGTTTGTGATAGTTGAATTTTTGACTGCTTGCCATGCTGTGGAGATCATCATGATAGCATCGAGGATGGTAATTTGTCGTGATACGTCTGCCACTGAAGACTTCTCATGGATGAGATTTGCATCTAGAGCGTCTACAAGACGTTTGCATATCTGCTGCCTATAGAAATGCTTCAGATTTCTAATAACTCCTTGATCCATTGGCTGGATTAATGAAGTGGTGTTTGGAGGGAGAAACACCAGATGTATAGCTTGCAGATCAGAAATTTTTGGATGCGAAGGAGCGTTATCAATGACGAGCACGATATTCCGGCGTTGGTTCGCCAGCTGCTGGTCCCATTCCTTTATCCAGGCGGTAAAAATTGCGGTTGTCATCCAGGCTGACTTGTTGCTGGCATATTCAACTGGCAATGATTTCATGTTGACTCCTTTCAAACAACGCGGTTTTACGGACTTCCCAATGACTAGTAATTTTCGACGGTCTAATCCACTCATGTTGCTGCATACCAACAAAGTCAATCGCTCCTTGACCTTTTTACTGCCCGCTAAAATGTTGCTGCGAAAAACAAGTGAACCATCGGGAGTATCACGGTAATACAGTCCAGTCTCGTCAGCATTGTAAATGTCTTCCGGGCTGTATTTTTCCAGCAGACCTGGAATGACATTTTCACTCCATACAGCCGCGCCTTCACTATCCGCACTTCTCGCTTCCCCGTGCGCTCGTTTAAAAACAATTCTTTTGCGGATTTTCCAGCGATGAAGCCATCCTTCCGTAGCTTTAAAGTCCACTTTTCCCAGTTTGGTTGCAAGGGACTCCGCCTTCTCCTTCAGAATGGGTCCACTAAGAGGTAGCAGTCCCCTTGCAGTTGCTTTTTGAAACCACAAAAGTAACGCTTCCTCTACTTCTGGTGCCTTTCCTGTGCGATTCCGCTTCATTTCAGAGGTAGAATCAGAGGTAGGAGCAGCTTCACGCAGTTTAGCTTCATTGCTAATTATTTTTTGGAGAGTCGAACGTGGAACGTTGAGTTGGATAGCTAGTTGACGTTGAGTAAGACTTGGTGGCAATTCCTTTAATTTATCTAATATTCCTATCTTCTCAGAAAGCGTCAGGCAATGTTGTTTCTTCGACATGGTGTGAAATTTGGTTTTGGTGATACTCGCAGATGCACTAGTACTGAACCTGAAGAACAATTGTTAGCCCCTTTATAGTGCTGGTGGGTTTGTTATCGCCAAACATTGTTGTCGCCAGACGAATGGAATGTTAATCGTTCTATGTTGTTTCCTTGACATGATGTAAAATGTGAACCTGAAGAACATTTGTTAGTCCCCTCATAGTGCTGGTGGGTTTGTTATCGCCAGACGGATGGAATGTTGGAAATGATTCCCAATCATGCATACAGTGTGTGCATCAACTAAGTTGCAAGCTAGTAACAATGATATTGTTTATTTGGCCATGTTAACCGGAGCCATGGCCACGTTAACCGGTCAATTTCATTATGCATTGTTATTAATCCGTTCTGTTCTTAGCTATTTTGGCTATGTTAAGCGATGGCCACGTTTAAGCGGTGGCCAGGTTAAGCGGGTTTCACTGTATTTCAAAAAAAATCCGGAGACTTATGTCGCCAATCAGGATTTCCCTGACCAAAAAGTCTTTTTGCAGTGTGACACTGTACATTTGTATAAAAACTTTCGTAATAAATGGATCAATTTAGATCCTAAACAGTAAAAGCTTCCTTTCAAGATATCTTCAATTTGTTTAACTGCGAAAGAAATCTGAGTGTTTAAAAGGCTTTCAAATTAAATTTAAAAACTGTTGACACTAGCAATCTGGATAGGTAAAAAGTTTCTTATGCAGACTGTAGCAATTTAATCATCTCAAATGACAGGTTGCTACTAACCTCAAAGATTTCTTTCGTAAATCAAATCACTAATTAAATAAGTTTATTTATTAATTATAATATTTAATTTTAACAAACTAAACTTAATTACAATTCAAATTATTATTATTTTTTAAAAGAAAACTAAATTTAATGTTTATTCTCAATCTGAGTGTCACTTACTGACTAACCAAAATTCAAATTTTAAAACTTAAATTTTGTAAGCCAACTCGATTTAAATTTGGGGAAAAATTAACTCACTAGATTTAAATCTAATTAAAAAAGTTTTCACAGTAAAACTACTGTCTAATTCTTTCACCACATTACTCCCCTTCCAGTGTTTTACACGATATAAGTCTTGACTATCTTGGGATCATTTTTCGTACATTAAAAGTTACAACTATTGATTGAAATATTAATATTTTTATTATTAAATTATTATGTGATAACACTTCAATTAATTATTAGCATTATTATTGTAATTGTTATTATTATTATTATTTTAATTTAATTATGATATTATAAATCTTACTTTTTTAAAAGACTTGTTAAACTTTTTTGTGTTAAATTGTTTCTTATTTTCTTTATTAGCCAAAGTTGTTTCATATACACTATCGATGCAAATATATGCAGGTTTTAACCTATCTATTGATATTTTAATTATTTTTCCTTTAACATTTATATCAAAAGTCTTTTGTTCTCGTTTAATAACCTCAAAAGGACCGTAATATGGCATTTGCAACGAGCTCTTTTTTCCTTCTTGACGGATAAAAACATTCTTGCAAGTTGATAGGTCTTTAAATACAAAGGGTTTTTTATTGGAGTGTCCTTTGACAGTAGCAGGACGAAGATTTTGAAAATGATGTCTTAACTCGCGAATGAAATTCGATACATTGTCATTATCTTCAGGATTATGTAAAAGAAATTCACTTGGTAAACGAATTGGTTCGCCATATAATAATTCTGCAGAAGTTGTCTCTAAATCTTCTTTCCATGCTGCTCTTATACCAAGTAAAATTGTCGGTAAAATATCTGTCCATCTATCATTTTGATGACATCTTATGGCTTCTTTCAGTTGTCTGTGAAATCTTTCAATTATTCCGTTTGACTGAGGATGGAAAGATGTTGTCCGAAAGTGAGCTGTACCTGTCAATCGATTCAAAGATTGAAACAAGTGTGACTCAAATTGACGTCCTTGATCTGTAGTCACCCTAGATGGAGTTCCGAACCTGCAAATCCATCCATTGTAGAAGTTCCTTGCAACTGTATCTGCATCTTGGTCTTGAAGTGGGAAAACCTCTGGCCAACGTGAAAATCTGTCGATGCAAGTGAGACAGTATCTGAAATTTTCACAAGGTGGCAAAACAATAATGTCAATATGAACGTGTTGAAATCTTGATGTTGGTGGAATAAACGTTCCTAATTTAGCCGAAACATGTCTCGTTACTTTTGATCTTTGGCATTGTAAACACTCTTGTGCCCATTTTCTTGAGTCAGATTTGATCGAAGGCCAAACATAACGTTCAGTTATGAGTTTGACAGTATTTCGAATTCCAGGATGAGCTAACTGATGGACGGAATTAAAGATCATTTTTCGAAAATGTTTGGGAATAAAAGGTCTGGCTCTTGAAGTTGAGATATCACAGTAAATCTGTTCAGATGTTCCAGGTATCAACAATTTCTTTATTTGGAGCGAAGAATCTGTTGAATTATGATTGAGAAGATTTTGAAGTTCTTCATCACCTAACTGAGCATTTGCTAGTGCTGAATAATTTATTGGTTCATTGATAGCTTCAATCCTTGACATAGTATCAGCAACTAAATTATCTTTTCCAGAAATATGTCTGATGTCTGTTGAAAATTGACTAATATAGTCTAACTGTCTTGCTTGCCTAGGTGATGCTTTATCCAATTTCTGCTGGAAAGCAAATGTAATTGGCTTATGGTCAGTAAATATGATAAAGTCTCTTCCTTCAAGCATATGTCTAAAATGCTTTATTGATTTGAAGATAGCTAAAAGTTCTCTATCAAATGTACTATATTTTATTTCTTGCTCACTTAGCTTTTTTGAGAAAAAACCTAATGGTTCCCAAATACCTTTCACAAATTGTTGGAGAACTGCTCCAATTGCAAAATCTGATGCATCACAGATTAAAGTTCTAGGGGCTTCGTTCGATGGATGAGCAAGCATTGTTGCTTCAGCTAAACTTCTTTTAATTTTTTCAAAATCAGCTTCTGTTGAATCATTCCAATTAATTTTCGCCTTCCCTTTCAGATTACCAGTTAATAAATTGTTTAAGGAAGCTTGTTGTTTTGCAATTCCAGGCATACATGGTCTATAAAAATTGACCATACCAAGAAAACGTCTCAATTCCTTAGCTGTTGATGGACGAGGATAATCCGAAATTATCTTTACTTTTTCAGGCATTGGCTTGATACCTTCTCTTGAAACTAGGTAACCAAGAAAAGATAACTCTTCAACCCCAAATAAACATTTAGCCACATTGATTACTAAGCCATATTGGTTAAATCTGTTGAAGATTGTTCGTAAATGTTTAAAGTGTTCATCTTTATTTAATGATGCAACAAGAATATCGTCTTGATAAGCGAAACAAAAATCAAGACCACGAAGTATTTCATCAATAAAACGTTGAAAAGTTGGGGCTGCATTACGAAGTCCGAAACTCATGACAGGAAATTCGAATAAG
Organism: Chrysops caecutiens; assembly: GCA_963971475.1. Taxonomy (NCBI): domain Eukaryota; kingdom Metazoa; phylum Arthropoda; class Insecta; order Diptera; family Tabanidae; genus Chrysops; species Chrysops caecutiens. The sequence continues at coordinate 29,183,028 of OZ020569.1, read as the reverse complement.
CCGAAAGGAGTTGTGATTGCCGTTTTACAGATGTCTTCTTCAGAAACAGGAATTTGATTATAAGCCTTAACTAAATCAATTTTTGAAAAGATAATTTTGTTTCTGAGATTATGAGCAAAATCATGGATATGCCTCACAGGATATCTATCAGGAATTGTTCTTGCATTTAAGGCTCTATAGTCCCCACAAGGCCTCCATTCATTATTTTTCTTAGGAACAATATGTAATGGAGAAGTCCAACAAGAAGAGGAAGGTCTCGCAATTCCTAATTGTAACATTGCTTCAAATTCCTTTTTGGCAATTATCAATTTTTCTGGAGCTAAACGTCTTGGTTTACAGGTTATTGGTTGTCCAGATGTTGTGCGGATGTAATGTTTTATTTTATGTTTTACCATTTGGTTCCGACCGTCAGGACGAGTAATATCAGGATATTGTTTTAAAAGTTCCAGAAAAGGAGATAGGTTGTCATTTGAAATAATTTTAATATTAGATAAGCTAGTGATCATAACCTTTCCTTTAGTTGTCAAACCAGTTTCTGAATCTATTAATCTTTTATGCTTAAGATCAATAAGCAAACCAAAATGAGCAATGAAATCTGCTCCAATTATTGGCTTTGCTACATCTGCTACCACGAATTTCCAAGGAAAATTTCTCCTTAAACCAAAATTTAAAGTTATTACTGTTGGACCATAAGTTCCTATAATACCTCCATTTGCAGCAGTTAAATCAAACGAAGTACGTTTGAGTGGTCCTCTCATTAACTTTCGGGGAAAAACACTAAAATTGCCTGAGCAAGAGATGGAAGTCTTGCCATCCAAATAGTTCCAACAACTTCTTCACTAACTACTGTTCCTCCTAAGTTCTTTAATCTTCTAAGGAACTGAGATGGTTTAAGATCTCCAATAATTTCAACTTCTAATAATTTTCTGGTTTTAGATGTTTGAGAAGTTCCAATTCTCTTTATAATTTCTTCTTTTAATTTAGAATAGGGGTTTTCGGTAGGTGGATTCATAACTAAGTCCCTTATTTCTGCTCCATTTTGAATCCCTAAGTGAGCAATGGAATGAGCAAATTTTGTTTGTTCAGTTGTAATATTTGCTGCTTCAAATGCTCTGTCAGCAAAAGCAAACCAGAGTTCAGGATCATAAGGGACGAAAGTTGGGAGATGTAATCCAACTCTATCAATTTCTCTCCTATTGTTTATTCCATTGTCTCCACTTTCTTCGTTACTAGGCATGATTAAATTAGTGAAAGGACAAAAGACAAAGGATAGATATGAAATATTTTTATAACAAAAGAAAGCCAGTCACTGCCTTGAAAATTTAATTATTTTTAAATTTTTTAATTAATAGTTATTATTATCAAACAAAAAACTAGATTATTCAGTCGTCATGATTATTAATTATTTATTTTAAGATTATTAATTTATTGTTAATTCACTAGTTATTATTTTATCACGTCGGGGTCACCAATTTTGTAGCAATTTAATCATCTCAAATGACAGGTTGCTACTAACCTCAAAGATTTCTTTCGTAAATCAAATCACTAATTAAATAAGTTTATTTATTAATTATAATATTTAATTTTAACAAACTAAACTTAATTACAATTCAAATTATTATTATTTTTTAAAAGAAAACTAAATTTAATGTTTATTCTCAATCTGAGTGTCACTTACTGACTAACCAAAATTCAAATTTTAAAACTTAAATTTTGTAAGCCAACTCGATTTAAATTTGGGGAAAAATTAACTCACTAGATTTAAATCTAATTAAAAAAGTTTTCACAGTAAAACTACTGTCTAATTCTTTCACCACACAGACAATATATTTCATGATTTTCCTCAGCCTTGAAGTCCGAAGTTTGCTTCCAAACCAACAACTTTTGCGAAATGATTCGCAAAGGCAGAGACAAAAGACACTTCACAAAGGCAGAGACAAAAGAAATGTTTACTGTAGCCCTGTTTTCAATTCATCTAGCTCCCAGGTGGTATTTCTGACCAATTTTATAAATTGGCTTCACACTTGGAATCAGGCAGAAAATAATTTTATAAATTTTCTTCTGATACGTATCAAGTTGCAGTTCTTACTACGTCCACTTTATTGGACTTAGTAAGTTATACTTTGAACAATTTGAAATTAAAGTCCGTTTTACTAGGAAAGTTTCAAACCGACGATTTGGAAGGAAGATAACGCTTATATTGGTCTTCTTCTGGTTGTCGGTATAATGTTTCTTACACGGAGCACTTAGAATTGGAGAAAAAATTCGAATTCACAACTTTTTTTCCACAAGAGGCAAAATTTCCACACCCTTATCGCAAATCATGGCGAAAATAGAGTTCAGGTAAATGACACCACATTTTTTGAGCCCATTTTTGATCCATCGTATCTTGCAAGATGATGAATACTTTGATGCGATACAACGTGGTGGACTTCACATTCCTACAGTGTCAAAATTTTATTTTTCGATATGTGTGCAATTTTCCAGTTCATTATCTCTAATATGGGCATCTCAAAAAATTTTTTAGGGACAACCAACCAGAAGGGTCTTTTAAGGCATCTAGTTTTCGAGTCAATCCTTTCTGATACCTTTGTTGTTGGCTTGGATCGTATATGCAATTTTGAAATTTTCAGCAAATTGTACTTTCCACTTTGCAATATTTTATTAAATAACTACACCAAAGCCCCAATTATAGTTCCTTGACATTAGAAGCTAGGAAACTTCACAAATTTAATTCCTAATATCCAGCATTTTATTTTTCCTTCACTGTGCTGTAATTTTGTGTGTTATTAGTTTTCTAATTTACTTATAATTAATTTATTACTCTTTGTCACATATTCTTTTTTGTTATTTATATATATATTAAATTATTATATTTTGTTGCATATTCTTCTTTGTTATGTACTATAGTTATAAGAGATTGAATTATTTATAATATAAGATTTTATAAGTTTTATTTTTGAATTTTTATATTATAGTATTATAGTTATCAGAAAGATGAATAAAGTGTCCATATGTACATAATTTCATATTTGTTTACATTAAATAAACACGAAGAAATATGTTTTTTTGTTATTATTACATGAAAGTTTTTATTAAAGTTGTTGCCAATATTTTGTTAAATTGCTTTACATAAAAAAAATTATTTATGCAACAAAATGTTCTATATATATAAATTTCCCGCACACAAAATTTCGTATTTCTTTTCAAATTTCACGTTCGTCAATATTTTACTTTTCTGTATATAAATATATTAATTATATAATATATTCATTTTTTTAAATAATAACATTCATTAAATTTGTAAAAAAGTGATTTTTATTATAAAATATTTAACTTTTTCAAAACTCCTAGCCAGCATATTCTAAGGGTGTGGTAGTAACCAAGTCTGGTTCATGGCTTGTGATGCCACTACATCCAGGCTAGAGTTCACATCTGTGAATGAAATCGCGAAATCCAGCCAGCCAAAATTCGGTGCAATTCACAACCACAATCATAAGATATCAATTTTGTTTGACTCTCGTGAGGTGAAGTTCTAAAATCGTGTTTTATAATTTTCGTAAATTTGAAAATTTAATGCATTAATATCCAAATTTATAATGTAGTTGCATTCTTTAGCAGATAATTAATGATCCCTGCTAGATTTAAACTCATAAAAATGGTTAAATCTCAAAAAATAAGAGATGTCACTCGATCAACATCCACGACCAGAATGATGAAATCTCGGAATCCACATCGGGATAGGGATTTCTGGTCGACTGGCCACTCCTCTCTTCCACTCACCCTACCACAGTGTTGTCGAACTACCGATTTTTCGGTAGATATACCGATTTTGAGAGTGGCCTACCGAAATACCGAAAACCACAAATTTTCCACGATTTTTAGCAATAAATCATAAATTTCCCGATTTTTCTACCGATTTTGAGGGCCCAGCCTTACACTTTTTGAACCAGTCACAGCCTGCACTCACCACCAGATGGTTCCTTTCCATTATTTCGGGGACTACCCCTTACCATACCTTCCACTGCAGCTGCTGCCACCACAAACTCGCACAGCTAATAGTGTCCCCATGTAACTCTTATCATGTTACTCTATCGAACAAAGAACTGAGTCCGCTTGCGCCATTTACCATTGCGCTTGGTAGGTATACGTGACGTTGAGAGTTATTGAATTACGGACTGGTCCGGGTTATTGTGTTTGTTAAAAAAAAAGAACTGAGTCAGTGCAGTGCGATTTTGATTTTTAGCCTAATTGCGGCAAAACCCAAGAAAAAAGTGATTGGAATTGGACATTTATTGAATTGCTACAAATTACTAAAGCAATCATCTCATGTGGTCATAGAAGACAAAAGTGAAAATGAAGTGGAGCACCAGCAGAGTACGAGCCCGAGGAATAGCACCGCTTCTTCTTCCTCGAAGAGGAAGGAATATAGCCAATATTTCAAAAAAGAATAGAAGGACGATTTCCCCGAATGGCTGCAGGAAAGTTCCAAAGGAACGAATCATGCTTACTGCAAGTTCTGCGATAAGCAAATAAATATTGCTTCCGGCAAAGATGCGCTCAAGAAGCACCATTCTTCTAAACTTCATGTAGTAGCTGCGAATAGTTTGAGGTGTCAGCCAAGAATTTCATCTTTTGATACAGTCCAAAAACAAAAGACCGCTTCGCAAGTGCAACAGGGTATGTAATACTACAACGTGTAATAAAACATTAGATATGTACTTTAATTCATTTTGTTATTTCTTTTTCACTTTTTTAGGCACAATCAGATTAGCTGCGTTTGTCGCCGAACACAATGTCCCTTTCGCGATAATGGATCACCTACCAAAGCTAATTCAGGCCGTTTGCCCCGACTCGAAAGTAGCAGCGGAGCTCAAATGTGGGAAAACAAAAACGCACCACATAGTGGAGAAAATAATAGGAAAAAAAAGTTTTCAGGATTTATGTTTTGAATTGATGCACAGTAAGTTTTCTTTAATTATTGATGAATCAACTGATTTGAGCACAATAAAGCATCTCTGTTTAGTTGTTAGATATAAAAAAAAAATCGAGTCGGTAGAAATCTCAGAATCCCATTAGAAACGGCTAATGCGGCATCGTTATTTGACCACATTGTTAATTGTTTCGAAAAGAATAACATCGATTTTAAAGAAAATCTCATTGGTTTCGCATCTGACGGGGCGAACGTCATGATGGGGCGAAATAATTCCGTTGTTACACTTCTGCAAAAGGAAGTTCCTGATATTTTTGTTTTGCCACTCTTTTCATCTGTGCGCCTCTTATGCCTGTATAAAACTACCGCGTTTTGTTGAGGATCTCATTAGGGACATACATAATTATTTTTCCTCAGGCCCAAAAAGGGTTACGGAATTTAAAATTTTCCAGAATTTTTGCAATGTAAAAGTCCACAAAATACTACATCCCTCTCAAACGCGATGGTTATCTGTCAGCGCAGCGGTAAAAAGAGTATTGGAGCAATTTTTGCCTCTGAAATTATTTTTCACAGACCAGGTACCTAATAATGATCTTTTAGTTTCCGTCAACATTTTGAGCAGGCTTGTACTACCGTTCTTTAGCGACTTAAACAGAGAGATGCAGGCAGAACGTCCAAAAATTCACGTATTGTATACAAATATATGTCGAACATTACGAACGCTTTTTGATTGTTTTTTAAAAAGAGACTATTTAGTCGTAACCGAAATAGAAAATGTTGATTTTAGAAACCCAAGAAATTTTCTGAAAATCGATGACGTATACTGTGGGGCAAGGGCGCTAGCTTCTTTATTGGATAATAAATCATATCCTACTCGTACCTCAGAACAAGTAAAGTTTTTCAAACTAAGATGTCTAGATTTTTATGGTGAAGCCTGCCATCAAATAATTACGCGATTTCCATTAAAAAACAATCCCATGAAAGGTTTATGCATATTTAATCCCGAAAATGTTAAGGGTGGGCAAACTTCATCTTTAATTCCCGTGTGTCGACTTTTCCCTAATATTGTTAAAAGTAGTGATTTTCAACAACATGACACAGAATGGAGAATTCTAAGGAATGTTGAAAAAATCAAAACATTTCCGAATGAAATTGAAGCATTTTGGGACAACGTCGGTTCCTTAAAGAGTGGCAATGAAACGATAATGTTCCCTTTACTCACAAAAACCGTGTTTATTATTTTATCATTGCCCCATTCGTCCGCAAATGTGGAACGAATATTCTCTGCAATCAATATGATGAAAACTAAGCAACGCAATAGGTTGTCGTATGAAACAATTATAGGTCTTTTGCATAGCCAGTCAAGATTATTAGAAATACAGCAGGGCCTCCATACTCCGAACCTCCGATAATCTGAACCCCTCTGTAATCCGAACGCCTACTCTTCCCGCGTTTATTAAAAACTAAATTCCGTGCAATGCAAATTGCGCCAGTTTTTTAACGAATATCAACTACATATGACGCGTCTTAGTTTTGAAAAATCAATTTCTTGTGTAGCCCTTATATTCTTATCGGGAATATTGCTTGTAGACTAGGAGTTAGACTTTCGCACAGACCCTTAAGCACGTATTAGACGAAGCAAATATTTGCTTCATATTTGCTTCGTCTAATACCTGCTTGAGCATAAGAAAATTGAATTTTGTAATTTAAATTAATTAATGTAAAAATGTAAATATAATATAACCTATGTAAATTAATGAAATTGATAAAAAAGTGATTTTCTTTTATCTACCCATTTCTACCGATTTTTTGGGGCGAATTCTACCGATTTTCAATTTTTAAGTTTGACAACACTGCCCTACCTACACTTTCCTGTATTTCGGGATTCCTTTCACAGATGTGAACACTCGCCAGATTTTCAAATCACAATCGGAGCAGTGGCTGTGATTCAAATATTACAGCGAAAAGTCACCGTGATTTCGAAGCGCTGTTCTTTCTAGTTGAAGGTTATGGTCTCCTCCCTCGGTTCCAAAATAATAGATATACATCGAAGATACAGGGATCACAATTGTCCGTAGTTTACTCATTAGTACTTACTGCCTTATAAAATTATGTATTTATTATCATTCAGAATTCAATTATTTTTCAGTCAGAAGGAATCACACCGATCATCAGAATCGCTTCAATCACCGAATTCACACAAACCACCCTAATCATACTGATCGCCGAATTCATTTCAATCACCGAAATCATTTGAATCACTCGGATCATCGGAATCTCGGTGAGTCCTAAGCACTATAGGTCGGTTCCCGTACTCGAAAATCTTACTACTTTTACTACTTTTTTACTGCATTTGATTACTTTGCGTTCTCGTATGAGAAAATAGAGAGAAGTATAACAGATTTACACGCGCAAGCACTTCCCCTCCTTACTAGATATTACTACAAAACTTTGGTGAAGTAAAAAGTTGAAAAACTGTCAAATACATGTATTTGACAAGTGACATTTGTTAATTTGATGTTAAGTTTTTATGGAGGTATTTTGTACATTTTTTAGTAAATTAATCATAAGTAACTAATAAATTATTGATTTTCTTATATATATGTAAAAATTTTTTAGTTAATTTTTATGTTTACTCCATATCCAAATATGACAGTTTTACTGCAAGTTACTACAATTCTGTTCCCGCACTCTTTTCTGTTTATCGCTCACACTGTGAGACTTACTTCCTGGTAGCATAATTTGAGACAAAACTGATTTTTAGTACATAAGTACGGGAATAGACTGTATGATATATGTGACAAACGAATATGAAAAGAAGGAAAAAGGATTATCAATATAAGCGAGAGTTCGTTTGAACCTCACGGAAACGACATACCTGTCAGAGAACTCATGCGGCTAGTCACAGCTATTGGGTGTGTGTTTCTGATCAGAGAGAGGCCGTAGAACAAAACGAAACGAGGGTGACGATAAACCAGATTTTCCATTTTCGGTTCAGTACAGAATATGGGCAAAAGACTGATTTTCCAATCACAGCCGGAGCAGTGACTGTGATTCTAAATTCACAGTGACAAACCACCGTGATTTTGAAACGTTTTGCTCTTACTCTGGTCCTTCGTTCATTGAGGAGGTATCCTCCCTTAGAAACAGTAACACCAATCAAATAGTTTTAAAATGTAAAATTCAATCATTCAAAATTGTCTTAGGTACAATAAAAACCCTTAAGCACGTACGAAGGAGAGGAAATTTTGGTTTTCCAGCAAAAATTAGAAAAGTCACACCCATCACCGGAATCATTTCGATCACCGCAATCGATTCGATCACCGGAATCTTCTGGATCACCGGAATCGTTTCGATCACCGGAATCGTTGCGTGTCTCACTCTCAACTCTCAATCACCATGATGCATGGTTTATGTGAGAAGAGAGCGAGAGTTCGGTTGAACACATGTTATTATTCACTGGTGTATGTAATGATGCATGGTTTATGTGAGAAGAGAGCGAGAGTTCGGTTGAACACATGCCATTATTCACTGGTGTTGGGTGTGTGCTACAACGAAACGATGGTTGAATTGAAGGTAACAATAATCAAATGTATGGAAATTTCATTTTTCAGATTCAGTACACTTACACTCACGAGGCTGAGCAAAAGCAGTTTTTTTGTTAGGTGCATGCGGTTTTTGAAAATTTTAACTAAGACACTCTTTTTGATTTTGTCACCTAGATTCCGATTAAAAGTCACAGTGACATTCCGGAAGCTCAAATCACGGTGATTTAATCACTGTAACTTGAAATCACCCCCATCTCTACGTAACACCTACGTTGAGCGTAACACCGCGTTTACACCGACCAATATCTAGTAGATTTCGTGAGATGATTTGATAAATCTCCTCGCCCGTTTACACCACCAGTGAGGAGATTTAGTTTGACACTTCGACATTTTTCATTTGAAATTGTAGTGTTTTGTGATTCTGTTTTGCTTCAAATCTATTACAAAATTATCTTGGACAATAGTCCGTGCCTTCCCTTGCCTCTTTTGATTTTTTTTTATTAAAACTAATATAAATTTTCAAAATCAAAAATCGCGCCGCATAATGAAATTAAACATCGCGCACAACAACCAATTGAACTCACTTCGGATACGTCGAAAGAGTACTAAATTGTGCTAAAGGACGTGAAATAGCACAAAAGTTCACCAGAAGATGGTGCAGATTTCGAATAAATCTACTCCCGAGAAGATTTCGAAAATGTATGGTAAATCTTGAAGGTTTCAGCAGGATGTCGCTTAATTTACAAGATTTCGGTAGGTATAAACGCCGTATAAGCAGTCTTCAAAATCATGCGGTTTGTCGCAGTGGAAATTTTAACAAAAACAATCGTTGTGTAGACTCCGGCTCAAAAGTCACAATGACATTCAAGAATCTCAGATCGCTGTGATAAGAAATCACATCCCTCGATCTCGTGCTCGTACCAAGAACATAATAATCTCAGTATGAGTGAAAAACTGAAAATAGTGCGAGAACAGAAATTTTGCAACTTGCAATAGAAATGTTACATTTTGATACTGAGCATACATAACACAAACCAAACACAATTCGACAGTGTTCAAATCTATCTTACTTTTTTTCTTAAACTCATTGTACTCATCACAAATTTTATTTTTAACTGTACGACGGCACATGACCTTTGGTGGCTTTGTTAGTTGCTGTGCACCTTCAATCAAGGCTTTGAAAGACTTATACTCCACTATTGATACTGGTGACAGGGATTCAACAATAAATTGTACAATCAACTTGTCCAAATTGACATATCTTGAACCACTTGCAACATCTGCATGAGTAAGAGTAGACTGCTTTACTGTTTTACGCATTACTGCTGATTCTGAACCGCTGCTACTAATCTTAGTATGTTTTCTTATTTTAAGGGTTGTATTTTTAACGTTTTCATATTCTTGCAACAGATCTGATTGACCTTTCCTCTGTAATTAAATAAAAAAGTATATTAATGCATCTAACAAAAAAAAGAAAATTTCAAGAAATTCATTATTTCTCATAACAAAATTCAAATAAAATTAAAATGTATGGAGTAAATAAATAATAATTGTAATATTTATCTTATCTCTTATAAAATCAACATTTTCTATTTCGGTTACGACTAAATAGTCTCTTTTTAAAAAACAATCAAAAAGCGTTCGTAATGTTCGACATATATTTGTATACAATACGTGAATTTTTGGACGTTCTGCCTGCATCTCTCTGTTTAAGTCGCTAAAGAACGGTAGTACAAGCCTGCTCAAAATGTTGACGGAAACTAAAAGATCATTATTAGGTACCTGGTCTGTGAAAAATAATTTCAGAGGCAAAAATTGCTCCAATACTCTTTTTACCGCTGCGCTGACAGATAACCATCGCGTTTGAGAGGGATGTAGTATTTTGTGGACTTTTACATTGCAAAAATTCTGGAAAATTTTAAATTCCGTAACCCTTTTTGGGCCTGAGGAAAAATAATTATGTATGTCCCTAATGAGATCCTCAACAAAACGCGGTAGTTTTATACAGGCATAAGAGGCGCACAGATGAAAAGAGTGGCAAAACAAAAATATCAGGAACTTCCTTTTGCAGAAGTGTAACAACGGAATTATTTCGCCCCATCATGACGTTCGCCCCGTCAGATGCGAAACCAATGAGATTTTCTTTAAAATCGATGTTATTCTTTTCGAAACAATTAACAATGTGGTCAAATAACGATGCCGCATTAGCCGTTTCTAATGGGATTCTGAGATTTCTACCGACTCGATTTTTTTTTTATATCTAACAACTAAACAGAGATGCTTTATTGTGCTCAAATCAGTTGATTCATCAATAATTAAAGAAAACTTACTGTGCATCAATTCAAAACATAAATCCTGAAAACTTTTTTTTCCTATTATTTTCTCCACTATGTGGTGCGTTTTTGTTTTCCCACATTTGAGCTCCGCTGCTACTTTCGAGTCGGGGCAAACGGCCTGAATTAGCTTTGGTAGGTGATCCATTATCGCGAAAGGGACATTGTGTTCGGCGACAAACGCAGCTAATCTGATTGTGCCTAAAAAAGTGAAAAAGAAATAACAAAATGAATTAAAGTACATATCTAATGTTTTATTACACGTTGTAGTATTACATACCCTGTTGCACTTGCGAAGCGGTCTTTTGTTTTTGGACTGTATCAAAAGATGAAATTCTTGGCTGACACCTCAAACTATTCGCAGCTACTACATGAAGTTTAGAAGAATGGTGCTTCTTGAGCGCATCTTTGCCGGAAGCAATATTTATTTGCTTATCGCAGAACTTGCAGTAAGCATGATTCGTTCCTTTGGAACTTTCCTGCAGCCATTCGGGGAAATCGTCCTTCTATTCTTTTTTGAAATATTGGCTATATTTCTTCCTCTTAGAGGAAGAAGAAGCGGTGCTATTCCTCGTGCTCGTACTCTGCTGGTGCTCCACTTCATTTTCACTTTTGTCTTCTATGACCACATGAGATGATTGCTTTAGTAATTTGTAGCAATTCAATAAATGTCCAATTCCAATCACTCTTTTCTTGGGTTTTGCCGCAATTAGGCTAAAAATCAAAATCGCACTGCACTGACTCAGTTCTTTTTTTTTAACAAACACAATAACCCGGACCAGTCCGTAATTCAATAACTCTCAACGTCACGTATACCTACCAAGCGCAATGGTAAATGGCGCAAGCGGACTCAGTTCTTTGTTCGATAGAGTAACATGATAAGAGTTACATGGGGACACTATTAGCTGTGCGAGTTTGTGGTGGCAGCAGCTGCAGTGGAAGGTATGGTAAGGGGTAGTCCCCGAAATAATGGAAAGGAACCATCTGGTGGTGAGTGCAGGCTGTGACTGGTTTAAAAAGTGTAAGGCTGGGCCCTCAAAATCGGTAGAAAAATCGGGAAATTTATGATTTATTGCTAAAAATCGTGGAAAATTTGTGGTTTTCGGTATTTCGGTAGGCCACTCTCAAAATCGGTATATCTACCGAAAAATCGGTAGTTCGACAACACTGACTTATGGTTTTCTCCTGGCGATGATTGTCGTAGAGATGGGCGTGATTTCACGTCACAGTGATTTGATTTTCCGGAATGTCACTGTGACTTTTTAATGGGAATCTAGGTGACAAAATCACAGGTAGTGTTATTGTTAAAATTTTCAAAAACCGCATGCACCTAACAAAACAATTGCTTACACTCAGCCTCACGAGTGTAAGTGTACTGAACCTGAAAATTGAAATTTTCATGTATTTGATTATTGTTACCTTCAATTCAACCATCGTTTCGTTGTAGCACACACACACACCCAACATCTGTGAATAATGGCATGTGTTCAACCGAACTCTCGCTCTCTTCTCAAATAAACCATGCATCATGGTGATTGAGAGTTGAGAGTGAGACACGCCACGATTCCGGTGATCAAACGATTCCGGTGATCCAAACGATTCCGGTGATCGAATCGATTCCGGTGATCGAAACGATTACGCTGATCAAACGATTCCGGTGATCGAAACGATTCCGGTGATCCAGAAGATTCCGGTGATCGAAACGTTTCCGGTGATGGGTGTGATTTTTCTAATTTTTGCTGGAAAACCAAAATTTCCTCTCCTTCCTACGTGCTCAACGGTTTTTATTGTACCTAAGACAATTTTGAATGATTTAATTTTACATTTTATAACAATTTTATTGGTGTTACTGTTTCTAAGGGAGGATATCTTCTCAATGAACGAAGGACAAGGGTAAGAGAAAAACGTTCCAAAATCACGGTGATTTGTCACTGTGAATTTTGAATCGCAGTCACTGCTCCGGCTGTGATTGGAAAATCTCTCTTTTCCCCATCTCTAGTTCGCATCTGTGAATAAAATCGCGAAATCCTGGAAAGTGGTGGTGAGGTGAGTGGAAGAGAGGAGCGGCCAGTCGACCAGAAATCCCTATCCCGTAGTGGATTCCGAGATTTCGTTTTCACACATTGGGATAGGGATTTCTGGTCGACTGGCCACTCCTCTCTTCCATTCACCTTACCACCACTTTCTTGGATTTCGCGATTTCTTTCACAGATGTGAACTCTCGCTCTCAAAAATAAATTCGAAATGAACATTCCCAAATGAAATGATGAACATACGCATTACGCACACAGTTTAAGTATGTACTACAGTTTTTCCTTTTGATTGTTACTTCCTGTTGTTATTAATTGAATGAGTGACGTACAGACCCCAAATTTGTAAATACCTTTCCTTATCGTTACATATTAGTGGGCATATTCATTCAAGTAACGATTAGTTGTTGGTAAATCTTTGGTAGTTTGTTTGTTCTTTATCTTCGAAAAAAATTTTGGAATTTTGTTTGCAGCATAATAAAACTAACGACAATTTTTTATGAAAGCTTTTCAAAATTGTTTAACCCTGCAAAAAATGTGCATCATCCATATGGGAACAGTAACATATCCACAGAGTAGTAAAAGTGTTCATAGAAGCCGGTTTCTTGTAGTTTTGCTGTTTTTATCGCGTGTAATAACGGCGTCAGACTACTTTGGTAAGTATTACTTCTATCACTGCTCTATAGATACTGAGAAGGGGGCGATTTTAATATCCGCGTTTATTAAATCTGACGGTGAGTTTTGATAAAACGATGTGAAATTATGCGAAAGTGTTGGATACGTCATATATACATATTTGATATATCATATTTCTAATCATATGAAGGCGTAGTCCTAGGGCGGGCAAACGTTTTGGTTAGTGGGCCATTTGAAGTATTTATTACCAATGTGCGGGCCACACTAGGAAATTTTATTAAAGAACCGCCGACATCCTTTGATAACCAAAGCCTGTTTCACAAATTGATTTGGCCTTGCTAGGCAGAATCACAGTTATTCCTGTTCAGTTGCGTTGGATTTCACGGGTTTGCTATGATTTGTTTTACAGATAAAACCAACCTCGAAAATAGCGGGGTCGAAAATAATGATCGTATTTTGCGCCCCCATGGCGTAAACAAACCAACACTAGTTAATAAAAAAAGGAATAGAAATGAAATTCTGAGAAAGAAAATGCCATTTTAATGTTTCTGACTAACTGCCAATTCTATTGATGGATGCTTAAAAGTTAGTGTTATGTGGTTTTCGGTTGGGCACAAAAATCAATTTATAAACCAATTGTTAGATAAAAAAATCATGTTCGATTGGGAGAAAAATTGATTTAGTTTTTGATCTAGGTCAGTTTTTTGCGATATGGATTTATTTTCAGATTTAACCAATACATAAACCAAACTATAACTATCATTTGACACATGTCAAATATGTGTTGTCGAAAACAGTTTTGCGCTTACGAATTTATCTGTTGCATGTGCCCTGATAGTTTCGGACTCACGTAGCGTTCTCTGTTTACTGAGAACTGCACGAAGACAAAAAAAGCCACAAGCATATATATAATTAAAAAACTTGTCCTTACTGCGACCAACAGAGGCTTCTCAGTGAAATTCCTGTGGGTCCCGAGTCACGTAGGAATCCTAGAAAATGAGAGAGCTGATTCATTGGCGAAATCAGTTCTTGAGCTCAATCAAATAGGAATCTCCAAATACTCGTACTACCATCTCTTCAGTCACTTTAAACAATCCCTCCACAACGAGACTATCCTGGCTAACTAACCAAAGATATATTAAAAGCAAAATCTTCGATATCCCCTGGTTCCAAAACATTCACGCGGATAGAAATCTCATATGCTTTATCTCTAGAATCAGATCGGGCCACACTAAATGTCGCGCCCATCCGTACAAACTAAAGATCGTAGACAACCCGCACTGTGACATAAACCATATGTTCTTCTCGTGCAAACTAATCGAGGAAAAATCTGACAACTTAATGTTAAAACTATACAACAGCTATAATATTGTAAATTTTGATATAAATAAGCTCCTTTTCGCCAATAACATCAAGATATGTACAATTCTTTTCGATTTTGCAAAGGATAAGAAGTTACACATTTAACTGCGCATACAGTGGTATTCCCCTTGCGAGGGCGCTTTTTGTATACATACCTATTAAAGATATAAACGGTTCAATGTCTCCTTACTTGAACACGCGCACGCACTCATCTCTTATACTCCGCTATTCCTTATATATTTCCTTTGCGGCTGCATGCACACGACTCATACCGCGGCTATGATATCAATTATACTTAATGCCTCTTTTCCACGATGAATGGAAACGCCCAATATTGTCATACCCTACCAACTGTTTTTGCTAATGATAATTGAACTCAACCTTAGCAAGAGAGACGTATCACATCTGTGATAAGCACGGATAACACAAGTAGAAAGAAAGCTGTCAAGAAGACACAGCTTACCAGAAGCAAGGAACTAGAGACATTCATGGAGGGAAATAACAGATGCACTCAACAATTGACAAGAAGAGTACTCACACTGTGAGAATTACGGAAATCACAAGTGGAAAGGAAGCCTACAAGAAGATATCAAAACAAGCGTAAAGGAAGCAAGAGAACTAGCGATAGTCCTAGATAGAAATCTCGGCCCCCGGAAGTTTCCGGCCCTTCAATCTAATGGCATGAGACGGTCCCTAAAAGATCGTCACAGCCATTTGTGGGGAAAAAAAATAAATTGTTGCATGTGAAACCGGGAATCGTTTGTTTATCTCCGCCGAAAAATAATATTTCAATAAAATTAAATTAAATTACAATAAAATATGTTAAATTAATTAAAATTAAAAGCGCGGAAAAGTAGCGCTTCACTCACACAAAAGAGTAAAACCTGGGCATAAAAAATAAAAAAATATCAGTCTGTAAATCAATCTATGAATCCAAGTTAAGTCTGGTCTGTTAACGTGTTTTTCTACATTACTAGACTTTACTCGAGAAAAAACGAGAATTAATACGATTTTTAGGGACGGTTTACTAGCCTAACCTTTTGAAAAAAAATTACATATATAGTTAGATCTGATTATTATCTTTATTTTAACGTACGGAAGAATATGTTTTTATTTGTATAAAGGATGTTTTTAATGTGGTATGAAACATTTTAAGGTGTGATTCCTTGAGCCACGACAAGGAAAACATTGTAAGGTTGGGGCGGTGAACTCTCAATAGTTACTCAGCTACATGCGATCAAAGATATTTTTATCATGTGGGTACGCTACAGTGGTTTTTGGCGTTTATTTCCAGAATGCGTGGAAGGAAATCAACAAATTGTAGCTTAATCGATTTTTAAGAAGCAGGTACATATTTGGAATCCAAAAATAATTGTCCTTAGGATTCGCTGATGCCCAAAAGTGCTGTTTGTGCAAATAGATAATAGCACCAAAGCTTGACTTTTTTTTTTTAAATATAATAAAATGGTGTAAAGTGTTAATAAAATTGTGTAGGTAAAACTGGTTGTCCTATATCCGCTTCAAAGTTATGGGAACATTAAAAATGGGTATAGCGCAATTGTGGAGATTTGAAAAATGAAATTATGTTTACAACTTTACCAACTAGTACAATTGTTTTGGATTCCACGTACTAACTATTCCCCTACGCTATGCACTGAACTAAATGTGTGGAATGCGTTCGCATATTACTGGTCCTGCCATAATATGGTTTTTGCATATTCAACACGCTCCCTCAAAAACCATATCTAAACAAAATCATATAAAACTAATTGAAAATTCTTATGTTCCCCTTACTACACATATGCATCTAAAAACAAGTACGTAATTAATTATAGCTTGTCTGCTTGATGCCGCTCTGGGAAAATTACGTGGCCCAACATTTGTTGTGAGGATTAGGGAAACCCAGAAAACCTAATCAGACCAATTAAATCAAACTTACAATTCAAATCCTTACATTCGCATTACTGTGTATGTATACATATATAAGGTTAAGCTAACTATGGTAAAACAAAGTGATTACTCCAGACCCATTTGTTTTCGGCATCTCAAAAATTTTGTTGGTCCCAAAGATTTCGTCAACATATCAGCCATTTGTTCTTGTGTTGAAATGTGCTGTAATTTTATGTTACCTTTCTCTACTTGTTCCCTAGAATAGTGGTACTTAATATCTATATGTTTGGTTAATTTATGACTGCCGGGATTATTTGCTATTGCAATACATCCATTATTATCTTCAAACATTAAAACAGTATTTATAGCAATATTTATACTTTGTGCCAATGCCTTTAACCACAACGCCTCCTTTGCCGCCTCATACAATGCCATATATTCAGCAGCAGTTGATGAGTCGGCAACTGATAGTTGTTTTCTCATGTTCCAGCAAACAGTACAATTATGATAAATTTTAAATAAAAAGCCTGTAGTGCTTATCCTAGTTATTCTGTCACCTGCCCAATCAGTATCCATATAGCCTGTTATAATTTCAAAATTTTTACCTAAATTTCTTTTGTAAACTAGCTTTAAATCAGAAGTTCCCTTTAAATATCGCAATACACTTTTCAAATATTGCCAAACTGTTTTATTATTTTTGTTTACAAATCTACTTAATACATTAATTGCAAAACTCAAATCTGGCCTTGTACAAACTGTCATATACATTAAACAGCCTAGTAGATTCTCACAAAGTGCATCATAATATTCATTAGAATCTAACTTATTATACTCTATCTTTTCTATGATTGGAGTCTTATTTGGTTTACATTCAAACATATTATATTTACGTATTATTTATTATATTATATTTGCCAACGCCTTTTCAAACGTTTCAAAGCAGCATCTGGCAGATTGTTTTAAAACATACAAAGCCTTATTTAATTTACACACCAAATTATTGTTGCATATAATTCCTTCAGGAATTTTCATAAAAATTTCTTTTTTCAACACACCATTCAAAAAGGCTATTTTTACATCCATATGGTTTATTAATAAATTATACTGATTTGAAAATGAAAGTAAATAACGAAAGCTTGCAATTATAGCCACGGGAGCAAAAGTTTCATTATAGTCAACTAAATACTGCTGACTGAAACTGCGAGCTACTAATCTAGCCTTGCATCGAATAGGACTTCCAAGTTCATCAGATTTAAGAGCAAATACCCATTTGCAGTCAACAATATTCTTACCTCTAGGTTTTTGTACTAGGGTTCACGTTCTGTTGGCCTGAAGTGAATCTAGCTCGTCTTTAACAGCTTGTTCCCACTGCTCTCGATCAGCTCTAAGTTTAATTTCCTGAAAGCATTTTGGAAGATCACTGGCAACAGATTACATAAATAGAAATATTACGTCAGGTATAACAATGTCAGGTAATTCCGACTCTTCTGAATTACTTTTGTCAGGTAATACTTTATTCAATTTTGGTTCTTCTGACTTACTTTTGTCAGGTATTACTAATTCATCTGGTTTGCTTTTACCAGGTATATTAGTTAACCAATTGGTTGATTCTATCGACTTTTCTGACTCATTTATCATAATATTTGGTATTGTTGTTAAATAGGATATTTCGTCAACAATGACATCTCTTGCATTTATAAATGTATTAATTTCAGGATTGAAAACTTTATACCCATTTGGAACATACCCCACTAATATACCTTTCCAAGATTTTAAATTTTGTTGCTCTAACTTTATTGTGAACATAAACGGTGGATCCTTACCTTCTTACCATGCCAAAGTTCAAAAGGAGTTTTATTACCCTTTAATACCCTTGTTGGTACGCTATTGATTAAAAATGTTGCAGTTAACATTGCTTCACCCCAAAATTTTTGACTTAATTGTGCGTCGATTAATAACGTTCAAGCTTTTTCTGTAATTGTTCTTTCAGATACACCATTTTGGTGTGGAGTACGGGGAATAGTTAAGTGATAACTAATTCCATTGTTGACGCAATATTGTTTCATTTAATTCGAAATGTATTCTTTACCATTATCTAGATATAAATGAACAATCTTTGAATTAAAATCTGCTTGACTCTTTTGAACAAAAGCTTTAAATACTGAGGGTAAATCTGATTATAAGTTGTTAAGTATGTAATACTGTAGTTTGTATATTCATCCTTAAAGATTATAATATAATTATTGTTATCTAGTGAAGAAGAAGTGATCGGGCCACATATATCGGAATGTACATTTAACAATGGTCTATTATTATATATACATTATATATTTTGCCTGTTTACCAAAAATGCAGGCTTCGCACTTTTTATCATTTGGTTTAATTAATTCAATTTGTTTTATCCCAATATGGGAAGGAACAGGGAGGTCTTTACCGAAAGGAGAAGTTCACCTGTACCCAAGGACTAATCCCGCCTTAGGAAATAGGATTTTTAATATTTACTTTTACGTGTCCAAATTCACTAACAAGTAATTATATAAAAAAAATCAAACATTAGTTTATTTAAATCGATTATTCACAGTATTGAAAGTGTCCACATTCAAAAACAAGTAATTATAAAAAAACATACCTTAGTTTATTTAAATCGATTATTCATATTTTATTGAAAGTGTCCAAATTCAAATAACAGGTAATTATAAAAAAAATCATACATTTGTTTATTTAAATCGATTATTCACATTTTATTGAAAGTGTCCAAATTCGAAAACAAGTATTTATAAAAAATCATACATTTGTTTATTTAAATCGATTATTCACTTTTTATTGAAAGTGTCCAAATTCGAAAACAAGTAATTATAAGAAATCATACATTTGTTTATTAAAATCGATTATTCACATTTTATTGAAAGTGTCCAAATTCGAAAACAAGTAATTATAGAAAAAAAAATCTAACATTAGTTTATTTAAATCGATTATTCACATTTTATTGAAGGTGTCCAAATTCACAAACAAGTAAATATTACTTTGTTCCTCTTGCGAGCCGGGGTTTGCCCAGTGACTCCGTATGTTTTAATAAATACAATAAATACTAGAGCGACCTCTTAAGTCACCGGCCAAAGCGCGACTGAAAATGCGCGTCAGTTTGGGGCCCTTAAATCTGGACCCAAAATGCTGATGCGCATTTTCAATAAGTCGCGCATGGCGACCGAGAATGTGCTCAATTAGCACTTCATTTAAATTTTAAGAACTTACGCGATCCTATGATTGGATTGCGATCAAGTTTTATCAGAGTGATAAAACTTGACCGCAACGGAAAATTTTATCGCGCATGGGGTTTATTCTGTCGCGATCAGGTTACATCTTAGTGATAAGACTTGATCGCGACAGAATTTCGCGCATGGGAACCCAAAATGCTACGTCAGCATTTTGGGTTGGGAATGGACGAGTTCCCATGGAGGCTGTTCAGCTCAGTCACAACAAATTAGGTTTGTTTCAAAAATCAATTTTTTGTTCTCTAACTAATTAAACGTGTTTATACTAATATGCCCTAATCGTTTATGCCATAAATCATAATTACTTTTAGAATTTAACTTTAAATTTGGTAAGTTATTAGTTGATTTTCCGATCATAATAACATTTTCATTACCTTTTATACTTATTGAACCATCAGCATTAAAAGTTGTTTCGAAACCAGCCATCTCAAATTTCCTCATTGATATGAGATTCACTGGTACCTCTGGACAGTATAGAACTCCTTCCAATGTTCCTGGTTTCCCGGTATTTGATATGCTTCAAACAGTGCCTTCTTTAGTGGCGTAAATATAAGAATTTATTTTTGCTGTTTGAATTTGAATTGGTGGTTTCAAATCCAAATAATTTTCAAAACTGGAGTCGTCATTGATTATATGGTGGCTGGCTTCAGAATCAATAATAAATTCAACTCCATTTATTTTAGCTGATTCTACATTACCGGCCATACCGGCGAAGTAGCTAGATGAAAAATTTCCTTCGTTGCTTACTTCGGAACTGACATGTGCAGTTGGTCCATTCCTAGATTTGGTTGATTTTATGTAATTTTCGTAGCGTGTTTTATATCTGCATTCATTTACAAAGTGCCCCACTCTTCCACAAAAATAACATTCCCTTCTATTTGGGGTTTGGTTTATTTTATTTATGTTCTGAGATCTACGAAAATTATTTCTTTAATTAAAATGTCCTCTCATCCTTCTGAATGAACCTCGTCACCGAGTCTTGTTGAAATTTTGAGCTCGTTTGGATAGTTGATCGGTGCCGTATATAACACTTTCGAACTTGTATCACTACTCGATTCTCTAAGTGCAGTCCCTTTGCCAAGAAGGCGATTTTTACAAATTGTAGATTCATCTCTTCATCAGTCAATGTGCGTATTGCATCTAATACCTAGTCATAAATCTTCGGCATACTATGTACTAAATAAGTCACTTTGTCATTTTCTGATAAATTACCACCAGCAGATATTAAATCTGACACAAGTTTTTCAAAAACCCCGAAATGCTCTTTTAAACTAACATTGTCTTTTAATTTTAAGTTGATTTATTTTCTTTTTATTGCCATTTGGGTTGCTTGGCTCGTTCTATCATATGTGTTGTCCAACTTTTGAAATATGTCTTTCGCTATTGGATTTTCACCACTAGCATATCCAATATGCGAGTTTGCCAAATAGTCCATTACTTCGTTCACTGATCTATCATTTAAATTGTTCCACTCAGGTGTTTTTCTCGCAGTATCAGTTCATCAATAACTTTAATTAGTTGCAGTTCCTTTATATGAGCACGCATTCGAATTTTTCAGACTATATAAACTGCACCGTCGAAAAGTTCGATATTTCTTTTAACTCGTGTCGTATTCACGTTTGTTTTTTTTTAGTGCCAGTGCAAGTTTTCACAAATTGTGTAATATGAATTCAGTAAAAAAAATGAAACAAATAGAAACCTGTAAGTCACTCTCACGCCACACACACAGTCGTATTTGTTCCACACACTTATGTATAAAAGTTTTTCTGGCACGAAATAAATAGTTTTACACCTACTTATTATTTTCACATTTAAACTAATAAACCGATTTGAATATACATATTTGAAACAATTAAATAAAAATAATTTATTAACACGTTAGCTGGGTGACGCTACGAAACGCTACGGAAAGTCTATATTCACATTAGTAATTAATGAAAGTCTGTATTCACATTTGTAATTAATTTATTCAATTTATTTTAATTAATAACATAATATTTGCTATTTACAATTTTGGACTCTGGGCCCATAACCCGTTGGAAATATTTATTAAAACAAAAACACTTTTCCAAATTCAATTTCAAATAGCTCCTAAGTGATTAAGTGACGCGTACATCAAGAAGACGAGAACAACTAAAAAGAGATAAAAAAGATGATGCTCGCGTGAGTAGATGACCGACGCTATTACCCCTAATTATTCCCCTACGCAATGCACTGAACTAAATGTGTGGAATGCGTACACACATTAGTGTTGCTGCCATAATATGGTTTTTGCATATTAAGCAGTATCCACACTTTTGTTTATTAATGGCACGATTTTTATACACAAAATTATGCTTACTTATCAATAAAATAATAGATTCGAGCGTTGCACCTTAGAGGTGCAATGATCATCAAAAATCGCTAAATTTATGAACGTCGCGACGACCGGACGTTGCGATGCTTTGCGAACATGCGGCGGCAACAATAAAAATAATGAGGTTACATAATCTCTTACTGTTTAATAAACCAAGATATCATCCCATGATTGAACAGGACGTTTCAACATTTCCAATGTCCGGTATGCTTGAAGTGCTGAGATATATAACTCTTTTAATTCAGTCGACGATTCCTTAGTCATAGCTTTGATTGAAAATAATCACGTTAACGAAGATTTTGATTCTCACAGAAAGAAGTGAGTGAGGCTCATTCTTTTTAAAAGTTTTCCGATGAAATATTACAAATTGAGCAGCTGGACCAATGAGACTCGTTTTAAGATATTGTAACTTTTCGACCTCGGATATAGATGGAGTTGAAACTAAAATCAATGTAAACAAATCTCGAAAAGGCACCCAATTGTCGAAGGTTCCATTTCGGAATATCGATACGTGGTAATCTTGAGTTTATGTGAGTAACTATAGAAGTAGACTGTGAGGCAGATGATGCTGATGCAGTCTCAGTGGTAACTTCTTGTAAACTGGACATCTGTTCAATGTTGTCCAAATACTTCTGATACCTGTTATTGTATACGTTATTAATCTCTCTCTAGGAACTATGGTCTGCGTTGAGCTGGTGCTTTTAACACCTTTGCTCTCTTCTAGGGGAGAGTACCTTGACTCACTGTGTATTGAGTTTTCGGTTATAGTTCGTAGGTCTGAGTAGATCGCGTTAGTTTGTCTGTTGTTGTCTATTGCTGTTGCTGTCTATTGTTTCTATAAGTTTAAGTGCTTTACCTTTTATGTATGGCTGACTTCCAAAACACATGCAAACTGTTTCGATGCAATGTACTATAATTCGAAACGTAAAATTATTGAATGTTGGCGATGCCGTGTGTTCCGAAACGTTCATAAATCGCATCGACGACGCATAATTTGAGCAACGTACGCATCCTATTTTCTTAGGATGCAATGTTCGGATGCAACGCATTACTAGTAACGCATTTTGGAAGTCAGCCTATTTATCGATCGTATCGAGTTTAAGGTCTTTGTGTGTGTATTATTAACGTACCATGGTGTCGTTATACGACGTTTCTAAAAAAAAATTCGAAAACTGCTTTATTAACTTCTTCAAAGTCTGTCTTTCGCCACAAAGTTTTTGTTTTTTTGTCGTGAATACATTTTCTTCAAACGCCTTCAATCGGCCTTGTCTATTACCAATTGTGCTTTTAGTTGCCTCAGACTTTTACCTTCATCTAATGCGCCCAACATTTATCCCTTCTTTTAAAGATTCAATTCAACAAACGCTTTTCTTTTGACCATTATTTAAAATTTAAAACTTTTATCTATATATAGATACGCGACACGTTTTTTTTATCCCTTTTACAGTAAAGCTAGTAGACTTACCAGGATAAAAATTATACCATTCAAAAGATTAATTTTTCCTCTATGTGCATCACTTAATTTTTTTTCTTAAATTTAATTATAAATTAGTTTAATTTTAAATTGAAATTAAAAAATTCAATGGGATAGTATGTGTGAATTGAGCACACGTATAGCGTAGATGTTGCTCTTGGGAAGAATGTAGGCGTGTGATTGTTTTGCTTTTTGCCTGAAGATATGCAACCATATGATGATTTGTGGTTTGTGTCCCTAATAGATGGCAAGTACTAAATAAGTCGTAAATCAACCCAAATGGATCAATCTTCTACTGGGACACAAACCAAAAGAATTAACATATAATTGCATTCCTCTACGAAAAAATCAAAATATAGAACATACTTTTTTAACATTATCATTGGCATAGATCATACGTTCAACTGAATAACCTACCTTTTATGCCAAATACGTGCATTCTTTTCACTCAAGCGTTTTATCTTTCCCAATGATAATGTGACGGGTGAGGGGCAAATGCAGCCATATCACAGACAATAGGCATATGTTCAATCTGTTGCTTTTTGCCTTGAAGAAGCAATTTTTGGCTCATAAAATTGAACAATGAACCAAAACAATGAACATATGGCCACAGACAATAATATGGATGCATTACCACAGACAAATTTAAAGCCATCGTTTACTCATACCATGTTTTGTTAATTTGATAAAAATATATGCAAATTTTATCACAATTTATCACAATCACAATTTCACAGTTATTTCTAGAAATTTGAATTTTACCATTTATTTATTTATTTATTTATTTCATCCAAGATTAAATACAAGTAATACATCATACATAAATAAGTATATTACCTCTAGATCCTGCCGAGATATAGATATATCTGTGTGTAGGCTTGGGTACAAGAAACTAACTTAAAAGCTAAAAACAGTAGAAAAATTAAAATACTAAAAAAAAAATTTAACAATGTAAAATATCAAATTTAACAATATAAAGATACAGTACAATCGCGATAACGTGAACATGCGCTAGCATGAACGGCGCAGTAATATGAACGCAATTTTTATTACATTGACTACTCTGTAGTATGAACAGACTTATCTCGCGATTTTATGAACATTCTGTCTTATACGAAATGGATCGGTGATAAAACAAGTAGGCATTTCTTCTTATGGTTGACGCTGTCCTAGAGATAAACATGATAGATATGTATGTGCATATGTTTTCTTTGTTCCTTTTAGCCTGTTATTGTGTCGCTTTGCCTAATATTCATTGGTTTTATTTCCTTAACTGTAAATTGGGTGTTTTCTATGTTCTATGCGGCTTGCTTCATCCTTTGTACCACCGTGTAACAAATCTGTTACAAACCGAAAACACTTGCAAGGCGTCAAATTTTTGATTTGATTGGACGCAATAGCTGCGTTTATCAATGTTTATGTCTGATTTTAAGCGAATATGCTTATGCTTGTTATATGCTACAGTTGGTTGTTGTTCTTTGCATTATCTTTGATTGCGAAATTCTCCTCCAAACAAATTCAGTCGAAAATTACTCACTTCTACCAACGCACATACATATCTTTACACTTTATAAATATAAATAAATAAATTTGTACAACATGTAATAAATATGTACAAGGACGTAATTTTTGTATAATTTTTTGGTAATTTAAATGATAAAGAAGGTACTTTGGTTGATTCTTTTACCACCATCACTAATATGAACAATTTCAATAATTTGAACAACTCAAAATTTTTCGTGTTCATGTTACCGCGATTGCACTGTATTACATTCTATGTAATCCTAGCTATGGTCAAACACAATTATAGTAATATTAATATTAATATTATTATTAATACTAATAAGAAAAAATATTGATCGGACCCTATTTAGGTCATATTATTAGTCACAATCCATTTTTTCAATCTGATTTTTCTGTATTTAGAGCAGCTTTGTGTTTTAAGGATTTTAGGGAGATTGTTATAAAGCATTATAGCTTTGATGGAACTATATTTGCTGCTCACACTTTTACATATTTGTGGTAGTAAAAGATTTTTGTTTCTGGTGATACTTATAGAGCTTTTGTACTTATTCATTAAGTCGTTGTAATGGAATGAGAGTGATTAAAATGCGAGTTGATCTAGGTTTAAAGGTCGTTTATTGGTAACACAATTGTCCTTGAGAATGAAATTAAGTAACTTATTTTGTAACTTTTGTAACGTGCCATTATTCCGTAGTTAAATAAGCTATGGAAAACAGCGTAATATATCATTAAGAGTGTTTCAGGTAGCATGATTTTCGAGAATTTGTAGAAAAGAAAAGTCAAGAATTTCGTTTTATTGACAATATACAGCAAATGGTTCTCCCATCTCATTCTATAATCAAAAATGATTCCCAAGTATTTCACTGATTCAGCCCGATTGAGTTTTTTACCATTAATTTCCAAGTTGAAAGTTGAGGGTAGACTATTATTATAATTACCGAAGGTCACATACACTGTTTTATCGACATTTAGTGATAGCTCATTTAATGCCAGGCCAGTACTAATTAATGTAAGGTAATTATTCATTTTAATTTCAACTACTTGCCAATTTTTATCGTAAGATATGACTGCAGTATCGTCAGCAAAAGATAATATTGCGTCTTCGGGAAGATTGAGCAATAGGTCATTTATGTATAAAATAAACAATAAAGGTCCTAGGATTGTACCTTGAGGTACACCCGTTATTACCTCACAAAATTCGCTCATTACTTCATTCACTTTTACTCGTTGTTTTCTGTTGTGTAAGTAACTGTAAATTAGATTATGAGCATTTCCTCTAATACCATAATTAAACAGTTTATCTAGTAAAATTTTGTGATTGACAGTATCAAAAGCCTTTGCAAGGTCAAGGAAAGATACAGCTACTGGTATGCTTTTATCAAGTTTATTATAAATGAGATTAGTTAGGGAGTGCAATGCATCTCTAGTTCCCAAATTCTTTAAGAAACCAAATTGTTTTTTAGATAAAATTCTTGATTTCATGACAAAATCCAATATTCTTTTATAGATTACTTTTTCAAAAATTTTAGCTACGTTGGAAATAAGTGAAATGGGTCTATAATTCGAAATAATATGTCTGTTTTTTGATTTAAATATAGGTTTAATATCAGCGCACTTAAGCGCATCAGGCCATATTGATTTTTCTATACTTATGTTAATAGTAGTTGCGTTCCTTTCGCTGCTCTGCTCACGAGCAGATCAACTTTAACATGAGGAACAACAACAATTCGTGAGCAAGCCTGCTCACGTTTTAAAACGTGAGCAGAAGCACTGCTCGCGAAAAAAATGTTGATCAGGACTGTATTTTTTGTTTTCAGGGTTGGTGGACTTTATAATCTGTCAACGTATTTAATGTTAAAGAACAAATAATAAAACAAAAACAACATAATATGCAACATAACTTATTGTTTAATGCTTGGTTTTGCTTTTTTGCAACATTAACCTTATTCAATTATGTTATTGATTGATGTTTGGTTTGTCTTGCTCACATTTTACGTAAAATTCAAATGTCAAAACATCGACATGTTAGCCAACCTTTGACAATTGAATTTTGTGCGTTCCTTTCGTCATGAGCAATGATCGTGAGCAGAGCAATGCGAAAGGAACGCGACTAGTATGTACTAACGGGTTGACAATAAAATCAGATAAGAGTTTAATTGATTTCATGTTGATCCCATCAACACCTCCATTTTTCACCTTCATTTTTTTAATTATTTCAGAGATTTCATCGGCATTAGTTGGTAAAATAAAGATTGTTTTAGCATTGCGACTGGGTGTAGAGTCAGAGGAATGTTGTGAGGTTTACAAATCTTTGATCTTAAACGAGTTCCCACATTAGTGAAATATCTATTCATCTCATTTGCAATAATTGTTGGCTCATATTTTTTTTATTTTGATCATTAAATATGTATGTTATATTATCATTTTTACTTTTACTGTTGCCCATTATACTTTTCACAACTTTCCATAAATTCCTTGTGTTATCACTATCATACAATAGTTTAGCATGTCTAACAACTTTGTTTAATATTTTTGTGTAGGGGGCATATTCAGTCTTTAATATTATATTATTTGGTGTGGATTTCCATGCTTTGTATAACAGTTCTTTATTATTGCAGGATGTTATAATTCCTGTAGTAATCCATTTACTTCTAGGCTTATTCTTACATTTATTCTTACCCTTGGAATTATTATTTTTACTTTTTGATAGATTGATACAATTATGTATCTGGTTTACTAAGAAGATAGTAGCTTCGTTAGGATCTTGTATAGATAAAAGTACAGACCAATCTTTTTTCTCAGAGATTTTGTATAATTTATAATAATTTATCGATGTGTAAGTTTGAGTATTTGAGTTAATTTTCATTTTACTTATAGATAGGAAAAGTGGGTAGTGATCATTAAATAAGTTTTCATATTTGAAAGGTTTAGCATCTATGGTATTAGATTTGACAAAAATATTGTCTATACAAGAACCTTTATTAGGATTGGTAACAGATGGTCTAGTAATGGTTTGAAAACTGGGTTTGAAACCATTTTCCAATAAATTGCTTAAATGTTCATGGCCCTAGAACATCAAGTAGGATTAGGTCAATATTAAAGTCGCCGATTAAAAGATGATCTTTAATATTTTTACAGTTACTTAAATATGTTTTAAGTTCATGAATAAATTCCGTTTTGGGTAAATCATGGGCTCTGTAAATTGCCGAAATAGTTAGTTTTTTGTTTTTATCATGATAGATTATAGATTTTAAAATTATGAGCCTACCTACTTTAACGAGTTCCGTTTCTTCTACAATGTCATCTTCAATGTACTTTACTACGCCATCTGTTATATTGATATTACTATAAATATGTAATGTTATATTGATATTATATTGATATATTTTACTATAGTAAAATCCATTACTGTTTTCACTTATTAGTATTCCGTTGCGATGTTTTATTTCTAGTTTTAATAGTAGATCTGTTCGTAACTGATGCTGAATTTAGATCATTCGGGATATCCACGTTTTCGAGTGTTGCTATTTGTTCAGTGCAGTGTCGGTGATTATTAAACACAGTAGATGGCAACTCCGGTCCTATGAAATTAGGCACTTTAGGTTTAGTTGAGTATGCTGTATTGGCTATATTATGTCCGACCTTCTTTTTTAAAATTTCACATGCTTTCATATCACCTGCACTGTGATTAGAATTGTAATTTGTACCATAACTTTCATTGGCATATATACAGTTGGCACATGAAAATTGTTTATTCTTGTAATCACTTGCTATATGATTTCCGGCACAAAAGATACATTTAATATTATTAGTAGTGCAATTAGAAGCATTGTGATTAAATCTAGAACATTTTGTACATAGTGAAACATTAATTACATCAAAAACTTTGCAGTATTGGTATCCAATAAAAATTTTTAGGTTATTTTCGACCAATGCTTCATAAAGTCTGGGCGGAAGCTCAATGATTGCTCCTTTTTTATTGTTCCAACACTTGAAAATTTTTAATACTTTACATTTGTCTTCAAATTGATAGAAATTCCTTTCGTTTATGTCATAAGACATTTCATCTATGTTATCAAAACTATTATCAATTCCAAATACTTTAACTTTAGGATTGGCTGGCTGTTCAATCATAACCTCAAAATTATTCCCAAGTACTTGACTCAATTTATCACATATTTTTTTACGCCATCATTTTTGGAGCTCTTGACTATTGTACCATTTTTCTTCGTTGTTCTAACGTTTTCTATCGGTAGAATTATATCATTTTTTAAGGCCCTGTTGACAGACTTCGTGACATCGTCATCAGTAATTGTAGACACTTTTTGTTTAATTTTAATATTTGGGATTTTCACTATTTTAACTGTTTTTATTTTGAGGTTTTCAGCAAATGAAGGTTTATTTATTTTCATTAAATCAATGGTATTTAACAATAATTCATTTTTGCTTTTGAGTTCTTTATTTAATTGCCTCAGTAGGAGATTTTTTGCTCTGAAAACCGGATCGTCATCTTGATTCATAGTATTGTTATGGGCGTTGTTTCTATTTGCTAGAAGATTATTTTCTATATCCTGGCGTAATTTCTCTTGAATTCTGCTTATTTCATTTAATTTAATCTCTGCAATAACTTCTCTCATTGGTTTATTGAGTGATACATTATCTAGATTGGAGGTTAGCTTTGGATGAGAATTGCAAATAGCAAAAATATTACTTAGGAATTTAATGTTTTTTAGTCTATTAAGATCACTTAAGTGATAAACCTCTTCACATATTAAGCAAATAACAAAATTAGTTTTTGATGATGGATGGCACTTATACGGTTTCTGGAGCGGCTTGTCAGGTGGGTCGTTACCGTCCTCCATGACGGTCCTCCAATTATTTTTGAATTTTTGTCGTAACTGTTGTTTTAAATTTATTTATTTAATGGCTATTGTTCGATTTTTGTTTAGCTTCACTTCACTTGCGTTCACTTATGTTTTGATTTTGTTGTTCACTCTTTGGCAGATGGATGATGACTATTTCCACATTTCCCAACTTTTGTATGGTCCAACATTTAAAAATATAATTTAGAGAAATATGATATACGGCCAAAAGTTGGGAAATGAGAAAAGAATGGGGTTTGGTCATACATATAAACCCCTTAGAATGCTTTATTTAGCTGCTACGAGCAAAAAACTGTTAAAAATGCAAAATCTGAATTATATCATACATCCGAACTTTTGTCTGCACATCTTTAACACCTCAATTTAGAGAAAAAAGAAAAGGTAGGAAATAGAAGTTTGTTTGTTTGTACGGAAATTCCAAATATATATGAGTTAACCCCAAAATGCACAATTGAGTTAAAAACATATGATCCAAGGTTCGCGTGGTTTATTAAATCGTAACTCCGGCTGTATGAGAAATGGTAAATGCAGCAAAAGCTTTTCTAAGGGCTTTTGTAATACAACGCAGGCCAATGTTAATAGCTATCCAGTTTAGATGCGTCGTGTTAGTGGCATAACAGTTGACGCTCGTGGCCACTCTATTGATAACCGTTATGTTGTTCCTTTAAATCCATATCTTCTAGCAACATTTGATTGCCACTTAAATGTGTAAGTTCTTAGAACAGTTGAGAGCCCAACAAATTTATTTTCAAAACCAAATTCCATACTTTTACTTATTCGTAATTTGAGTACAGGACATGACTTGCATAGTCAATGGCACACCTATTCGTTAAGTTAAAATGAAAAAAAATTGTTTGGATTGTGAAATTTTAGTAGTAGTTTTTCGAAATACACGTATTTTGACACCACAATTACACTTTAATTATACAGGCACACTTCTGTCTTTTTCCTTTCAAAGATCTCATTTCCCGTCATTCTGGCTTTTGCGATGACAATTAATAAATCCCAGGGGCAAAAGTTTCAAAAAGTAGGAATCTTTTTCAAACAACCTGTATTTTCTCACCGTCAATTGTATGTTGTAGCCGGTAGAGATCAAAAGTATTTTGCATGAGAAAATTTTAAGATCTTTTAAGATCCGCAACCGCACCCGCAAGGTTTTCGATAATTATAGATCGGGCCTTATTCAATATAGACTTACTTTGAAGTGCAAAATGAGCTGAAATGATTGCTACTACGGTCTGAACTAAATCACCTCTTTACTTACAATGCTACTGTATATATAGCGCTTTGCGCGAGCTATTAGAGTGAGCGTAGCGAACGGCGGGGGTTGGCGAGCGTAGCGAGCAGGAGGCGGGCCCCTAGTAATAAATAATTAGAATAATAAAAGTCTTCACTTTTCAATGCTAAATTTAATCTGAATATGTATGAATTAACAAAAAAGAATGCATTGTATTTTGCGTTTTGAACAAGCACGAACACGATTCTTCAAGAACCCGGAAGAGTAATATCAGAGTCTCATTATCAGTGTCCAACATAGACAAGAAAATGTATTGGAAAATGTTAAAACTCTACACATTTTGTGTCCAAGTCCAAGATCCAGTTACGCAAGCAGCCAATATACAGAGGTGCTTTCACATATAAATTAATATGGCTCCAGGATTTTGACCAAATATGGAGGAATTCAAGTTATGGAAGTGTTCAAATATTACAGGTTTTACTGTATTTGTATTTCGAAGCTTCCTATTTGATATATCCAACCACGCTCTGCTACCATCAAGGATTGCCGGCCAATAACACATATTTGTTTAGTTGACAAGCTCAGAACAGAGTTTTTAATCAGTGTACAATCGACGTGAGAGACAGTTAATGCCTCAAGTGGCGATAAAGTTTATTACATTATTATATTATAACGTTTTTATGTGTTCGCTTTCTTGTCTGGCTATCTGTATGTTCGGGTGGAATTTTGCAATCGCTTTTTAACTAACTTCCTGATGAGCTAGAGACATGAAACTTTAAACATAGCTGATAACTGAAAGACAATGCAATACTGTGTATACAATATAAAAAAATTGATAATTATAGATCGGGCCTTATTCAATATAGATGTACTTTGAAGTGCAAAATGAGCTGAAATGATTGCTACTACGGTCTGAACTAAATCACCTCTTTACTTACAATGCTACTGTATATATACAAACAGACAAAACTCAGTGGTGGCAGCTCAGACGGTGGCATATAGGATTCAGGACTCATTTCATATGATGGTGATGACCAAGCAATGTGCGGTAAATTGAACTCCCCAATAATCATTGGTACGTGGTCGCTATAACGGATAAGTGCATCTTCGAAGGTTTGACAGATGTAAGGATACATGTGATGAGGTGAGTGGCATGTAAGCAGCGCATAAAAGAATCCAAATACCGTAACAGTTAATTTTGACAATTAACGCTTCAACAGATTCAAGACTTTTAACCAGGTTAGAAGTAAATATGGCTACTAGTACACTGCCTGATCTATTACCGTTTGGAGTATCAAGCCTATCTCGTCTAAATACCGAGAACCTCCTGTAGATTGAGCTCAGCCGTCGACGTTGAAGGGTGTAGCCAGTTTTCCCTAAACACGATTAAATCAGGTAATTTAGAAAGCTACTGAAGGTTCGATGGTATAGATTTTGTTTATAGAGCGTGTGTTTTGGTAGTAAAGTAAAGACAATGTTAACGGCGAAAATAATTAGACGCGAACTGTTTTTTGTTATGGTTGGCCACATTGGACTTGGTGGTAGTTGCAGGAATATTACTGGTGAATAGAGTAGGACCCCTTTCACGTAGCGCATACGTTTTGGAGACGTCGGGTTTCTCTTGTTGTGTTCATCTATAACTTTAAGTACGTTTCGGAGATGTTCTCTTTCCATTGATGTTTTGTCGGAGGAGACAGGAATCCCTGCAGGAAGTTTGCTGCGGTTCCGAATAACGTTGATAACATCATTCCGGTTCTAAGCCTCACAAGTAATGGCCTATGTGATGCACCTTTCTTGTTGCTAATTCTGTGCGCGTGAATATCGGAGGTGCCAATGGCAGCCGTTTTAGAGATAATCCTGGCAGCCATGGGGGTATTTTCAGCTGGATCTTTTTGTTCCGGTAGGTTGTAGAGGATGACATTACAAGACCGGTCAATACGGTTTTGCACCTCCGAAGAAACCAGTAGTATGTTTGGTTGAGGTGATGTATTATAAGACTCGAGAGTGGCTAACTTTTCCTCGATAGCGGCCAATTGTGCAGAGTGGACATTAATAGTTTTAATTTTCTCGGTGTTTTCTGTAAGAGATGCATCAATTGTATTTAGGCGAACAGAGAGGGTGTCTATATTCGTGTTAATCATCTCTACATGGGTAGAAAGTACATCAATGGACCGTTTGTTTTCCGTAATATTACTATTTACTACTTGAAAGTCTTTGGTTAGGTTGTCGAAGGAGCGTGTGGTTCTATCATTACTTATTTTCAGCTCGCTACGCAGGGCTTTAATTTCCGTTATCAGCAACTCCAAAGTTGTCTGCCTAGGTCCATTATAAAGATCAGATGTCAGGTCAGGTGATTTGGTACCGCAGCATCTTTTAAATGCGCCTGGTTCATTGATCAGGCACCTGTCGGAGCATGATTTATGGTAGCAGGTCCTGCAGTTAACACACGTGAAGTCCCCTGAAGTGTTCTGCTTGCAGTACGCGCATATGGTGTTTTTGTCATCGTCCCCGACATTATCGGCCGCTGAGGCGGACCGTTTGTCTATGATGCCAGTAGTTTTACTTTCGTCACCCATTCTGATAAGAAATAAATACTTACAGTAACAGTCCACCAAATTTTATAATCGCTGGTCAGTTCCAGCTGCTCAGTTGACCAAAACCCAAAAATTCTTCTTTAGTCCCGCGATCCTTTGTTTTACAAAAATTCAGTTTTTCAGATTGGATTGTGGTGGTCGTTGAGAAACGGTAAGTTAAACTCGTCCTTTGTTAAATTGTTCGATGAAATTTCAAAACCGGAAGCGGAAATCGATAAATGTACCGTTAACTTAAAATTAGTGTAAAAAATTAAGATTAGCTCAAGTATATTCACGGTCCAATATGCAAACAGTCACGTGTGGTATAAAGTCTTCGTCACAAAACACTTCGGCAAAGCTCGGATAATCCACAATTAAGTTCAACTGGTATAAGAGATCACGCTAAAATTCACAAGCCAGCACGCAAGTTAACGACACTCGACAAGAATGGATACAAGTTTCTATTTCACGTTTCTGCTAAAGACATGATAACAGCAACAAGATTCATATACGTATCATTACACTAGACAAAACCCTCTGTATGTATTGACAAGCCATGAAGCAGGCCTTGTCAATGTGTGCATGGTAGGCCTTCATTTCACACCATTCCGTATGGCGAAGTACGGGAAATTCATATCGATTCCGCGGTTTTAATGTTAATTAAGTGGAAAAAGTTATTATTTTATACGAAATGTTGTGTTAGTGTAATTGTTAAAGTTTTGTTAATTAATATAATATAAATTTTCTATCGGAAAATCCGCGAAAAGTCTATAAAAGTCAATTTTGTAGGTGGTATGAATTTTGACGTTTGTTTGTTTCGGTGCAAAACAAGCGCAAATATTCATTAAATTCAGTGCTTGTGAAACTAAAATAGTGAAAAAATTTTATTATTTATAATGAATAATAAAATTATAATTTATTGAATAGTTTTGTAGATAAAATAAATCGTAGCAATATGTAAATTGCTCATTAGAAATTAATTGTAATGTTTCAAAATATGAGAAAAAGTAAAAATTTATAGACGAATGGTCAAAAAATATAAACTGTTGAAAATAATTTGTTTAAATTTCATTGTTCAATAATAAAGAAATCTTAAAAAATATCTAAAAGTGTATTTTTATTAAAATTTTCAGGTACAAAATTTGTTTAAATTTAGTTTTTATACCATATAATTTTTATTTTTATTTTTACATTAGGTTTTGTTAATTTCTCGTTATATTGTTATATATTTCGTTTACTTGATTGCCTTTTGTTGTTAATTTGTCCATAACGTAATTTTGCTATTAAATTTTTGTAATATCTGGTTCAACTTTCCTATAAAATTTAATTTTATTCCACTTTTCAATATGTAAATATATATTAATACTGATTTACATACAAGTGTATTCATTTTTGCAAATAATCAAAGTCATATATTAATAAAAAAGTGATTTTTATTAGGACATATTTGAGTTTTTCAAAATTCCCGCGATGAAAATTTCATTTTTCATACATATGAAATTTCAGTTCGTTCCATATGGCAGAAGGTAGGCCTTCTCTGTGAATGTGGTAGTAAGAAAGTCTACTTCATGGCTTGTACTACTACAGAGGGTTTTGCACTAGAGGATACAAAATTACAACCGCCGCGTTCAACTCTCCGCTATCAATAGAAACGAATCATACAAGTATCATGTAACACAACACGAATCACATAGCATGTATCCGTATCCCTAATCGTTGCTCCGTATTCATTTCGTTTCCATACAAAAGCTGTAAAATGAAAGAACCGAATCATACTGTACCTGTATCGGCATCCATATTCGTTGTTCTACATTGGTTTTTTTTTCTCTTTACAAAAGTAATCGAATTTAAGAAACGAAACATACGGATACGGAACTTTCAGTATGATTCATTACTATGTATGGATGTAACAATCTGCATTGGTAGCGAACCGTTCTCTCGAATATGTAGCGTCACGCATCTCTCAATCATGCCTAGATCAGGGGTTCCCAAAGATTTTGCTGTCACGCCTCAATACTGCCTAAAACAAAAAGACCACGCCCCTCCCCCTATTGTATTTGGTCAACAAATATATATGAAAATTCTTGTATTCGTGAAGTTAAAGAAGAGTAAGGAAAATGTTGTTGAGGGGTAAGATTACTGTTACCGTTATACTTAACTACAATCTCCTATAGAACCATTCAGTTGGACAAGTGGGAAAAAAGGAATAATTAGTTGGAAAACAAACCTCCATGAAAATGTTTATTAAAAAAAATATAATTTTGGAAAAGAAAGAGACATAATTGGTGCAGTCACTCAGTGTGATGGATGAACTTGCATATTTTGACAAGATTAAAAATTCTGGGTTCAACAGACGAAAGTGCACAGCGTAGATCACCAGTACTTTGTTCTGTACTTGTTTTTATTGCTAAAACTGCCGAAAATGCCGTTTCGCACAAATACGTATTCGAAAACGGTAAAAATAGTTTCAATGTTTCTTCTGCTCACTTGGGATACACTTGTAAATATTTTACCCAAAATAAACGCTTATCCATTTGTTCAAAATCGTATTTGGCAGCAGAATCATTTTTGATCTCTAATGCTTGCTCTTGTAGTGTTTCTGGCAGGACATCTACATCAACATGAAAAGGATCCGTCACCATTCGATACATATTAATAATGACTAGGGGGACGCCCCCTGCTCGCTGTTCGCTACGCTCACTCTAATAGCTCGCGCATGGCGCTATATATACAGTAGCATTGTTAGTAAAGAGGTGATGTAGTTCAGACTGTAGTAGCAATCATTTCAGCTCATTTTACACGTCAGAGTACATCTACAGTGAAATAAGAATTATTATCATTATTATCAGAAAGAGCTAAATTCCTAGGAAGAAAATTCACAGCGAAAGCCTTCTCCAATACATCTACAACTACCTTCGAGACAATAAATCGGGTACATGCTACCTTTTCCAGGAAAAAGAGAGGCAAACATCCCCCTCTGGTTTGTACGATCAATAAAATAATGAATGAATGTTCGCAAATCATTAGCAAGCCCCTCTTCCCTATTTTTGAAAGTAAATTTAATACTGTTGTAACTCAGATCCTCTATAACATGGAGCTAGGACAAAAGCTAAAAAATTCTAAATACCCAAATCAGGACTTCAAAAATTTTCAGTCGAAATCCAATGCTATACACATTTTTACTGATGGCAACAAAAACCTTGATTCTATATCAGTAGGCTCTGCAGCAGTTTGTCCAGAATTAAAAACTAACATATCTGTTAGCTTAACACCTTTAGCTTCTATTTTTACGGCTGAATGTGTTGCATTAAACATAGCGCTAAATATGGCACTAGGAATGGTTGATACCGTTATAAATCAAGAAATAAATATTTATTCTGACTCACTTAGCGCTCTTATGAGTCTTAGCTCCGCAAAAATAACGGTATCAGAAAATCCATATATATTACAAATAAAAGAAAAATACCTGGAGTTCATTTCACACTCCATAAACAAAAACAGCAAAATTAACTTTTTCTGGGTTCCTGCTCATTGCGGGATCCAAGGAAATGAATTAGCAGACAAAATACAATAGCTAAACAGGCAATTGAAAAAACCTCTAATACCTCCATGTTAATCCCTTTCACAGATTACACGTCCCTCTTCTTAAAGACTCTTAAAAAAGAAAATAATGTAATAATAGAAAGAGAAGGTTTGCTAAACGGGGTTGAATTCTTTGATTATTTTCACTCTAGGAGCAATTATCCTTGGTTCAATAACATAGATCTGGACAGAGAAACCATAGTTCAAATAAATCGAATGAGGTCCAATAGTCTATCAGCTTCGCTAGCTCGGAAAAATATCATCTCCGACCCATCTTGCACCCTGTGTGGTTATGACTCCCAAGACATAGATCATATCGTCTGGCAATGCCCCGCTTTTGATATTCCTAGAATCGAATTAATCCAAAAATTGAAACATAAATGCAAACTCTTCCTTCCTGAAGGAAAAATAATATTAT
Organism: Chrysops caecutiens; assembly: GCA_963971475.1. NCBI lineage: Eukaryota > Metazoa > Arthropoda > Insecta > Diptera > Tabanidae > Chrysops > Chrysops caecutiens. Next base: position 29,144,977 of record OZ020569.1, on the reverse strand, counting down.
AGTATAAACTGAATTTCGTATAAAAGTATTTATAAAATGTGTAATCTTTTGTTTTTTGACAGACCGTATAATATTATGTATGAACCATAACTGTAAGCAAGCAATGTAAGCTAAATAATCTCAATAGAGATTCCTAAAGCTAGAATAAAAAAAAAAAAAAAAAAAAACTAAATCAAAAGCGGATCGGATCGCTGCAGTTTGGAACATTTCGTCAAAAATTGTTTGTTCACCTTCTGTATCTGCATTTACAGCTGTTATAATAGCAGGTTGAGGTATTGGAAGGTATTGGATTGCTGTTCAAATGATAAATTATTACTGAAAAAAATTTCCTCAATAGCTAATAAAGCACGGTTGTATGAATCATTTTCTGAAGAATTTGTTAAAAAGTCTTCACACATGAAAATTTTGAATTCATTCCACAAATCGAACGCATTTGTAGCAACTTTCATACCACAAATAGGATATGGCAAAAAACTGTCTTAACTGGTGGAAGGACTGACACTCTTTTACTTCTTATAAATATTCGCGCCACTCTCCATCATTTCACGCGATACGTCGTGCATCTGCAGCAGCTGAAAATGTGGAGTAAATAATGTTCCCACCAGTACTCAAATCCTGATGGGACCGAACATGAAGCAAAAGTAGTCTCAAATGAAACAGCTCAATATATTATAAAACATAAAATAATCTAGCAATGGCTCTACTATTTCCTCGTTGACGTTTTTTCCATTTCTTTTCTTTATATACCCAAATATAATGTATCGGCGTCTCTGTATGTAGAAACTCGGACGAATCAATTCGATTTGTACATATATTTTAGGCTCTTAACTGTGCCAAGAGCTTCCACATTTAAGTAGCAATCAAATTTCGCTAAACGATATAGATTTTAAGGAACAGCGTAACGGTTGCCAACAAAGTGGCCACGAAAGTCAACTGTTATACCATTAACACAACGCATCTAACATTGGCTTGAGTTGTATTGTAAAAGTCCTTAGAAAAGCTTTTGCTGCTTTTACCATCTCTCATACAGACGGGGATACGATTCAATAAACCACATGGACCGTGGATCATATGGTTTTTAACTAAATTATGAAGTTGTGGGAAATACATATATACTGTAAATAAAATATATCTGGAATTTCCGTACAAACGAATCAACTTTCATTTCCTACCTTTTCTTTTTTCTCTAAATTGAGGTTTTAAAGGTGTGCAGACAAAAGTTTGGAAATATGATATAATTTCAGATTTTGAATTTTTAACAGTTTTTCGCTCGTAGCAGCTAAATTAAGCATTCTAGGGGGTATGTCCAACCCCAATTATTTTTTCATTTCCCAACTTTTGGCCATATATCATATTTCTCTAAATTATGTTTTCAAATGTGGGTCCATACAAAAGTTTGGAAATATGATAAGACTTTCAGACTTTCGCTCGCTTTCCATAAATATTCGTGAAAGTTAACCTCGCGTTTTCTAGAAATAACTGTAAAATTGTGATTTTCCATATTTTTTAAAATAAAATGTGCTTATATTTTTATCAAATTAGCAAAAAACAATGGTATCAGTAAACGACGGCATTAAATTTGTCTATGGTAATGCATCCATATTATTGTCTGTGGCCATATGTTCATTGTTTCGGCTTTTGTCTGGCAGAATGCAATTTTATTAGCCAAAGATTGCCTCCTTCCATGAAAAAAGCAAAAGAAGGAACATATGAATATTGTCTGTGATATGGCTGCATTTGCCGCTCACATTATCATTGACATAGATATTAGGTTTGAGTGCAAAAAATGCATGTATTTGGCTTAAATGATGGGTTATTCAGTCGAACGTATGATCTATGCAAATGATAATGTTAAATAAGTATGTTCTACATTTTGATTTTTTCGTAGAGGAATGCAATCACATGCAATTATATGTTAATTATTTTCGTTTGCGTCCCCAGTAGAAGATTGATCCATTTGGTTTGATTTTCGACTAATTTAGTACTTGCTATTTATCGGGGACACAAACCAAAAAATCACATATGGTTGCATATTTCCAGGCAAAAAGCAAAATAATCACACGCATACATTCTTCCCAAAAGCATCATCTACGCTATACGTGTGCTCAATTCACACATACTATGCCATTGAATTTTTTAATTTCAATTTAAAATTAAACTAATTTATAATTAAATTTAAGAAAAAAATGAAGTGATGCACATAGAGGAAAAACTAATCTTTCGAATGGTATAATTTTTATCCATAGATGCATATAGAGGAAAAACTAGTCTTTCGAATGGTATAATTTTTATCCTGGTATGTCCACGTGGTTTCCTGTAAAAGGGATAACAAAAAAACGCGTCGCCTATTTATATATAGATTCTCGATGACAGTTTCTATGTCATTCATTTTTTACACATGCTGAATAGCGACTTGCCCTCTTACAGTGTTATCTAAATATTCTTTATTTATTTTTATTATTGAATATCCTCCAATTAAAATACCTAAAACTACTAAAATCAATTCAATTTCTCCCAAGAGTTTATTTTGAAGAGTATTCGCGACATTCGATACAGAAGTCCCAGCGTTGTTATTTACTATGAGCTCTTTTTTTATTTTCGAACCTGATTTGCCTATTTTAAGGAATAATCACTATAATGTTGTATTTTAGTATATCTTCAATTTATTTTTATTTTTAACATACAATTTCCTCTCGGATTTTATTTTATTTATTTCTTTAGTGAAAACATCTTTCTCTTGTCCTTTACTTATACTAGCTAAAAAATATAGCTTTGCTAGTTCTTTTCTGATTTTATTTAATGTTCCTCCTCTGGTCCTCTGTCTTTTGACGGATGTGGACGTTGATTTGAATGTAACTTTCTGCGGCTTTTGAATCTGCCTCTTCCTATATTCATCCAACGTTATAGGTATCCTATTCTTCTCGTCATTGAATTCTTCTTGTAACTTGTTTTTATTTTGCTGCTTGCTGTATTTTGAGATCGGGATCGGCCTTGGCTCAGCGGTCACATCCTTCAAAGCCTGTTGTAGTTGTTCCTTCATTGTCGACACTGAATTTGCAGGGTCGCCATGTAATGTATTACATGTTGTTATTATATTATTTAAAATTGCGTTTGCATATGTGCAAATTGGCGTTCTCACTCGTGCAAAGATCTGCTCGTTTGTGAGCGGTTAATAAAACTACGTCTTTTTGCGATGATGGTCTTATGTAAACTGATTTCTTTGCCTTAAGATTAGGTTCTTACCCGTAAATATGCAATATTTAGTGCTAAAGTTACAGGGTGTATATTATTATTTTTATTACTTACCCACGTTTTTCGTTTTAAATCTTACAAGTATTTTCATAGTTATTAAAAATTCACAATCACAAATTTCCAGGACAATCTGTATGGAGTAAGGGATCTGTATGGTGTTGCAAATCTCTATTGGGATAGGAGAAATTATTTTATAACGTTGTATATTAAAAATTTTTTTTATTTAAATAATTATTTTCTGTTTTTTAGTCTTGTAAGTGTGAAATTTTCCAATTGACTTCAAACAGCCTTTTTTTTAATTTTTTTTTTATGATTTAAAAATTTTTTAGTTTCTTTTTTGACGATTTGAAAATTTTTTTTTCGTATTAAAACAAATTAATTATAATTAAAGTATGGTGCTACAACTCCAAGTGTTCACATTCACTAATTCCATCATTTTCCCTGTCGCATAAACTGCCATTGAAGGCGCCATTTACATCGTCATATTCAATGACAAAGGCATTATCAAACATCAGAACGTCATGTCTTACAACATCAAGATTTCTGATCTCCAAATAGCCGCGATTATCAATTGGAAAGGCACCTGGTTGTTTTTTAGTTTCCCAATCAATGCATTCGTAAAATCTATCGCCTTCAATCATGTTTCCATTTAAAACATTTGTATCCCATTGGATCGGTGGTAGGATGGCAGCACGAATTAAATTTGCCAAGACCATGGTGAAACATTGATGTCCAGCATGTCTGGATCGAAAAATTTTTTCATTTGCTTGGTTCCAGGAAGCACGCACGATTCGCGATAAATCATTTATTCGCATGTAGGCACTACGAGCTGAACCATCGGTAGCTCGGTTATCAGGTTCACTTCGTCGTTGCTGCTGAGCTGGTATAACTCGGATGATATCCTGCGAATTTAATCGCGCAAATCGATTAACTCTTACATCCTTGTAGAGTGGGTTATTTGCAGTAAGCCAATCAAGTGCCTTGAAAACACGTTCCGGTGAAATATTATAATCTCTGGATACATTCAAGTTCTCCAGAGTTTCAGTCACTACAACAATTCCTACATCTGTGCTCGATCGAGGAAGCATTTCGGGTAGCATTTCGCTGAATTCAAAGATATCCAAAGCAAATAATGTTGCATGTCCTTTGAAACCGTATTGACCAAATCTTCCTTGAAATTTGATCACTTTGACATACGGAATGATGCGCTGAAGTAAACGTCGTTCTGATTCGGATAGTGCCGCAATTTCATCGGGAACATCACCTGGAAGCAAGTTATTCCAATACGCCTTGGATGGAGCATAACATTTTGAGCTCTTTAAGTGCGTATTGCATCGATGGCAAACAAGCAAAACATTTTTAGAGGAAAGTTCCGATGGCAAGTATGGCTTTGCCGAAATTAAATGATATTTCACTACCTGATTAGGGTAGCATTTTTTCTGGCAGATATCACAGCACTTATCGCAAAAAGTATTTATGGTTGAGTAAAAATCTGCCTCAGTTACCATTTGAGCGTAGGCCTGACGTTGACGTTGTAGTCCTGCTTCACGTTCTTGACTTGTCCCTCTAGCTCTTAGCTCAGATTTTCTCAATCGATCTGATTCCAGTCTACAGACATGCGCTTCCTTAGTCTCAATCGCTCTTGCTTTAGCATGACGAAGTGCGTCAGTAGCAACACGAAAGATATGCTCATCGGCCGTTTTACTTCCTTTTGCTTGAGCATGACGAAGTGCGTCACTAGCAAGACGAGAGGTATGCGCATCGCCTGTTTCAAAGGCTCTTGCCTCCGCATGTCGTTTCGCGTCACTGGCAAGTCGAGAAGAATATGTGTCCATCGTTTCGATCGATCTCGTTTGAGCCATTCGTTCCTTGGCATTTGCACGATCGACACAGCGCTGTTTTGCGGGAACTTCTTCAGCTTCACTACGCCGTTTGGCTAATCTTGCAGACTTACATGCTTCTGATTCCTGTTGAAGCTGCTCTTGACGTTTTTGCTTCCTCTTCTCTAGGCGTCGCTTACGTTGGGTGGCTGTCTCCTTGACCATCGTAGAAATTGTCACAATCTGTATGGGGTTAGGAACCTAAACGTTTGAACTTTAATATATTCTGGTTGTAGAAAGCAACGTTGTGAAACCATTTATCTGACAACAGTGACAGTTCATTAACTGCGTTGCACGCTAAAGACCCCGACTATTCATGATTCAAACTCAAAGAATCTTTTGAATATGTCTGTGCTCTACGCGGCCTAGGCATAAATTATGGTAAAAACTGGCAGTACCCAGCCATGCATACTTAAACCGTTTAATAGTCTCAATACTTTAAGGCTCAAACACATAAACACTTTGGACACTTCAAAATCAAAACACTCTTTGAACTCTTCAAGGTCCCAACCGGAATGAGGATTCTAGTTCCAGCCTGGGTTACCTAAATGAATCACTGAAGCAGACGGCCCATGTCAGGACCTTAATAGATCTTGCCTCCATTTGTTGTTGACCGAATTAGTGCCACAGAGTCTTTAGCGTGCTCGTCATTTGTGCCAAAGCACTGAGGAACTTACCAATACTTAAGTGGATTGCTAGCAGCGTAATCCTTTTGTTATGACCTTACACCTATTTAGCACCAATTAATCAATTAAATATTAGCAAAAAAAAACAGCAATGGTAAATTACACAAATTTATTCAAAGAAAGTCAAATTAGACAACAAAGTCGTAATTTCCAAAACCAAACTGAAAGCAGAATGAACAATTTAAAAAAATCATTGCAGTCCTACTTCAAGCGCCTTCTACGATACCTATTTCCTTGAAGATAAATGAACCACGCATCTGCCTTGCCAAGCATTGCTGGTGCTGAGCACGCTAAGATTGGAAGGAATATGACCATTCTGCCACCGTTCGTTCACACCGAACATCTTCAAAGTGAGTCTGCTTTTCCAATGGATACAATTTTACTATAGGCCCCTTAAATGTAGATACAGCTATTTTCACCGTAACAACGCTCGTCAATCCATCAGGTTCTGTATGAAGATCAACTACTCTTGCTAGTGGCCACTTTGGAGGATGGAGGATATCGAGGATATTAATGGAGAGACCTTAGATGGCAAAAATTCTCAAGCATGATTCCCTCAATTTCGTCCCTTTAAAAGCGAATGCCCCATAAGAAGGCATTTTCGTGGCGGAACTAAGGATAGCTCTTTTTATCTACGAAATATTCAAAACGGGTACAAGTATCTACAAGTATACATTTCGTATATGTTGACATGCAAAATTGAAATTTGAGTGTCGGTCATAACCTGTTTTGACTATATTAAGTTCCTCAGTTTTAAAATAACCGTGTTTTTCATGGGATTTGGCCCCGTCTCCGAATTTTTTTTCGTGTATTCCTTTCCCCATTTACTATAAATTCAATCTCTTCCTTCAAAGTTAAAGATTTGATTCAATTTCACTCATTTTTCGCCTGATATGCTTAAAACGCAAAGAAATTGTGTGGCCTATTCCGAATAACGCCAAATCTAACTAAGGAACCGAACGGTATTTTTTCATACACAAACTTCGTTTTATGTCAGTTCATACGGGCATTTCAATAAAATAATGAAACGAGATTCTGCCCGCGTCGGATTACGGCAGCGTCCTATCAAGGGAGATCCGTTACTTAACAAAATTGGAATTGTTTGGCCCCAAAAATATTGTCCGTTGATTAAAAATGTCCTTTTATAGGATATCTCCCCTAAGCGGGCTTTTGCTTTTTTCTTTTTAAATTGAATTTTTTTTTTATATATAATATTGCTTTGTCTTCCAGTTCTGGGCTATGTTTGAAGTTTCAAGTCTGTAGCTCATCGGGAAGTTAGTTAAAAACCAATTGCAAGATTCCACCCGAACAGACAGACAGACAGACAAGAAAGCGACCTAATAAAAACGTTATAATATAATATAATATAATATAATAATATAATATAATATAAAAACGTTATAATATGTTTAAAGTTTCAAGTCTGTAGCTCATCGGGAAGTTAGTTAAAAACCAATTGCAAGATTCCACCCGAACAGACAGACAGACAGACAAGAAAGCGACCTAATAAAAACGTTATAATATAATATAATAATATAATATAATATAAAAACGTTATAATATGTTTAAAGTTTCAAGTCTGTAGCTCATCGGGAAGTTAGTTAAAAACCAATTGCAAGATTCCACCCGAACAGACAGACAGACAGACAAGAAAGCGACCTAATAAAAACGTTATAATATAAAAATAAATGTAAATTCTAATAAAAATAAGTATTTTGATTGTGTGTTATGGTAATTTTTCTTCTTTACATTTCTTCTCTTGAAATGTAGAATTTCATCTGAAATAGTTTTTATTGATGTTGTTTTGCTTGATAGGTTCTTTTAAACCATGTTCAAGACGCTGGAGGTATGGGGCATTTTGCCCGCTTTACCTCTTCTTTTTGAAGTATAGGCCATTTGGCCGACTTTACTTCATACTGTTGGAGACATAGGGCCTGTGGCCCATGTTATCTCTTGGTGGTCATTTTTGCCTGCATGGCTACGAGTCAGGACTTTGAGGTACCCTTGAGTCAAAGAAACACACGTTCTATGAGCCGTATATTTCTGGACTGCCTTCTTTTACAAATCAAACCTTAATTTATACTTAAATCTAGCTGACTCACTAATTTTCCCTACTCTTACCTTAATTGTAGAATGGAAATTCCATCGATTGGGTCATTGATCGAATGTCATTGCCGTTGATCGTTCCAATTATTGAAATCGATCAAGTCGTTGACCCAATTCATGCATTTTGCATTCATTCTTTAAATTTTTTGCAGAGTCAGCACTAATGCTAACTAGCAAATATTTTTCAAAATTTAATTTTTCCTGAGTCAGCACAAATGCAGATATAGCGGAAATGCTGACTCAGGTGAAAATATTTCAACAACACTCATGAAGGTCATGGTTCCTTTTAAGAACAACCGAAATTTGGTTCATAGCATGTGCATATTTGGCCCTATTTTAGTGCATATTTTGGCACTTTGATAGTGCATATAATCCGATGTCTACTTATCATTATTATCACATTCCTTTCGGATGCTTTCATACAGTAATATTGCTGTTTCGGGTTTAAGAGCACAATGTTAGATAAGCGTATAATTTTACCTTCGTAAATGACTAAAATTTTTTTTCTGAACATTTTTTTCCAGATGCGTTACAACTTAAACCTCCACGATTCACAACACAACCTCTAGGGTCAACAGTTAGTGAAGGAACGAAAAAATTTCTACAGTGTCACGCTACAGGTAAGTTTCTAACTTGAAGGCTCAAAACAAACCGATAAAGTCAAAGGTCGGTGTCCGACTGCACGTGCTTAGCTGAACTTATTGAATTTGGGTATGCCACATAAAATAACCAAAAAATTTAAAAACCTACCGTTTTACAAAAACAATGAACAATTTTAAAAATTTCGGAAGTGATGATAATTTAACTAAACGCATGAAGAGTATTCATTAGTCATGATAAAACTGTGCACTGTCAGCGGTAAATTTAGTTAAATTAATCGAATGTTGAAAATAATAAGGTCAAATTGTTTGAATTCATAGGCCACTATTTGTTATTTGTTTTACACTGACAAGTAAAGTCGTAAATACTAGCAAAAACCCCCGGATGTAGTGGTAATACAAGTCCTGAACTAGACTCTCTTACTACTACACCCTTAGAACTAGCAGGCCGGTTTCCACATCGAAGAATGAGAAATTTTATATGAAAAATGAAATTTTCATAGCACGAGTTTTGAAAAACTCAAATATTTTATAATAAAAATCACTTTTTTACTAATTTAGTGAATGTTATTATTAAAAAAAAAAAATGAATACATTTACATATTGAAAAGTGAAATAAAACTAAATTACATTAGAATATGAATTCATATATACAAAAATTTAATAACAAAATTACGTTATGAACAAATTAACAACAAAAAGCAGCCAGAATATAAGAAATGTAAAAAAATTAACAAGAAATAAAAAAAAATCAACATTATTATGTGTAAAAATTTCACCTATTTTTGTACCTGGAAAAACCCTTTTTAATAATTTTAAAGTTTTCTTTATTGTACTAAATTGAAATTTATATAAATTACATTTAAAATTTTACATTTGTTTGTAAATGTACAAATTACATTTGTTATTTTGTATAAATCATTTCATATTTACATGATTTCAAAACATAAAAATAATGTCTTATCAGCTGACATATTGCTATCATTTTGTCTTAAATCACAATAAATAATTATTTCATTACTTATTATTACGTTATTATTAAAAATAACATTATTTCACTGTTTTAAAATCACAAACACTAACTTTAATAAATTTATACGTTTGTTCACCGCCGAACGACAAACGTCAAAATTCATACCGCCGACAAAACTCGATTTTATGCGCGTTTGACGGGTTTTCGGATATAGAATTTATATGATATTAATTAAAAATACTTTAGTAATTACACTCATGATAAATCTATATATAAAATAAACATTTAATACTTTAATTACGTTAAATTGGCGGACAAAATAACAAACGCGATGAATTTCTCGTACTTCAATACGCGGAATATCGAGAGACGAGGGCCTGTACACACACGTAGATAAAATCTGCTTCATGGCTTGTCAAGCCCACTACATCCAGGGGGTTTTGTACTTGCGAGCCATTTGATAATTGCTAATACTTAGTAAAGAACTGCGACAATATTCATCCCTAGATACTGGTGACCGACCTGCATGGTGTTTTTTTTAAGTTATTAAACATGCCTCATGACCCGCCTCTGGCGTTGATGAGTTGCTCTCGACACCGCAGTGAAAATCGATTAGATACGTCTGGTGTAGATTAAATCTTCTTGATATTTTCTGCCATTTTGTGTTGTGCTGGGTGGTTCGAATCACTCGAGAGGACCCTTTGTGTGTGTGTGTGTGGGTTTCTAGAAGAACTGAATAAGAGACACGAGCATTTAATTCACACTGGAAGTAGGTCATACCGAGTGATTCGAACCACCCAGCACAACACAAAATGGCAGCTTTCAACAGCATGATACACCGCTTCCTGAATGTCCCAATGTCAGATAGGGATTTTACGAATGAGAAGAAACACATCAAAGAAACTGCGAGAGGCTGATTAAACCGCATTAGGAAAATCGCAACCAAGAAAACTCATGACCCTCCAAAATCTAAATCTGATACATGAACATCAAAACGACCACAGGAGAGTGGCTATCATTCACGACGGGAGAGTCACCAATAAAATCAAACAAAATTACGGAAAGTTTTAACGCAGCAGAAATACCCAGAGGGAAATCGTCGCGAATCTCTTTTCATTTCATGAATCAGTGATCAATCTTCATCCTCATCATCAATGAAATCACGTGACTGTTCTGATTTTGCACGTGATTGCACCCAATTTTTGATTCGTTCATCAATCGAAGATTGGATGCTCCATCAAACCTCACCAACACGGCCGCTCAAATTCATCCTCCTCGAACGATTTCAGATTTCATTGATGGGAGTCGATGCGAGGGGTGGCATTTCGAATGTTGAGTGCGTAATCTTTGATTGTCAAATCAATCGAAAATTGTGTGCTCGATAATCGAAATATTGTGTGGCCGAGGATCGATTGTTCGAACAAAAGGTAGAGTTGGACTATCGACCCTCTAGGATCCAGCCCCTTAAATTTCGAGCATTGTGCTATGGGTTCGATACGGGACTTGTTGTTTGAAGTTGGCTTTCGAATTCCATTGCACAATACAACAGGTCTATGAACCCAGGTAGGTTTTTTTGGACAGAAATAGTGAAGCAGAGTGCGAATTCAAAGAAGTTGTAGGCATGTTTCGGTTGATTGTTATTGTTATTGGGTATTAAGATTTCAAAGTAGTGAAATGAACGCGAACGCGAATGCCGTGTTAACATCAGAAGCAAGTATTTCGGATGCCGTGTAAGCAGCAAAAGCAATCACGGCAAACTTCACTTCACTGCACGGCGGTCGCCGCCAACTTCACGAAATAATTAGAATAAGTTAGTCTGTACAAGTTAGTTGGTGTCAACTGTAAACTGAATTTTTAAGAATAAAGGAATATTTTCGAAATCTGGTGCCGAAACCCGGGATAGCGTGTTGTAACAAAATAACGTAACGAAACATGGACGCCGCTAGCCGTGGTACTTAAACGCCGCCCAGGAGTATCTTGCTTCCGCAGAATCGCGGATCAACTCTGATAATTTAGAACAATTTAGCTTATTTAAGGGTTACAAACATTAATGAATCGGTGCGCGTCTCGTTTGTATGTTCTAGAAACAGAGTAGCAGCATTAAGAGCGGATGAACTTACTCTTCCAAAACTAGAATTGACTGCGACGTTGATAGCCAGCAGATTAGCAGCATATATTCGTCGTATACTTAAGCTGCAATTTACGAAAACGTTTCTCTGGTCGGATTAAAAAATTGTCATCGCCTGGATAAATAACAACAAACAACGTTTTATATCATTAATCAATTTAAATCATGAAAATCGAGTTATTGAAATTTGGAAATTAATGCAGACGTATATTAATGATGTATATGGAGCCATTGTCCCGGCACTTGTTATCCAGCCGATTCCTTAACGAGGGAATGCAATAATGAGAAGCAAGATCAGTCTTCTTTGCTTGATGGACCGGAATTGCTCACACAGTCCTCAGATAATTGATTAAATAGTGATTTCTCTCTAAATTATTCAGATGCGTTCTTATCTTTGCAGGTTGTAACTAAAGTTAATGACAACCATGCACTATTTTCCTTGGAAAGATTTAGCCGCTACATACTTAACAATACTACGAATAACTACTTACGTTTTTCGGTTAGCTTATCGTAAGCAAAGGCCATCAACTAAAGGAGATTTAACGGCAAAACAAATATCAGAAGCTGAAATTTATTGGATAAAGTATGTACAAACTCAATACTTCTCCGATGAATTAAATTGTCTCAATGCGAATAAGAAAATTGACGCTTCATCTACTATCGTATCACTGCGACCTTTCATCGACGAGATGAATGGTAATGGGAACGCCCCTTCAGAAATTTGGTTATGATTACGATTAAATATATCCTATTATACTGCCGAAACCATCATACTTTTCGATGTTGCTTGTTAGACACACCTACATTAGTAATTCACATGGAGGTGTAAATTTAATATTATCGACGCTCAGAGCAAAATTTTTGATTATCACGGCTCGTCAATTAGTAAAGAACGTCGTCGGGCAATGCATTCGATGCAGAAAATTGAGATCTCCAGCATCGCAGCCATTTGCACCGTTACCAAGGGATGGTCTCCACCTTACCAGAGTTTTCGACACTACAGGTATTGATTTTGCTGGCCCGCTGTACGGCAGAGTAACAAGAAAAGATGAAGTAACGTCGTAATTCTATATAATGGTCCTTACTTGCGCCGCGGTATGTGCTGTGCACTAGGAGCTTGTTCCGAATCTGACCACGGAGGAATGCATAAACGCGCTTCGTCGTTTCTTTTCACGTCGAGGTTTTCCTCGAAGAATCTTTTCAGATAACGCAAAAACGTTTAAGCGAGCAGCTTTAGAATTTCGGTCGCTGGGGACAATTTTGGAGTGTGAACTCATTCAGGATTTTGCGTGCCTCAGAAATATCAAGTGGGATTTTATTGTGGAAAGAGCTGCCTGGTGGGGCGGATTCTGGGAGCGCCTTATAAAATTGATAAAGGACAACTTGAAGCTCACCATAGGTAAAGCAATACTTATCAGAGAAGAATTAGAAACCTTTCTTTGCGAAGCAGAGGCAGTGGTAAATTCGCGACCCCTTACGTATGTTAGCGAAGATCCGGAATATCTCTCGCCGTTAACACCTAATAATTTCTTATCGGTTAGTGTTCTCATGGAGATAGACAATCAACCGAACCACGCTTCGCCATGCTTGGAAAGGTCGTCTTCGATGTATTAACAAATTGAATAAGCAATTCAAAGTGGAGTATCTTCAGCGTTTACATTCAGCGCATTTTAACTAGGTGCCGTTCGAGATATTGACAATCTGCTCCATAGTCACTGTGGCAATTTAAAAATTGGTGGCAATTGGGCAAAATTGATACCATGTGTGTTTTCTTGATTTGAATATTTGTTATTCTATCTCTTCTGTGCCTGCTGTAAGGAAATTGAATACATATTTTCTATCTTAGTTCTAATCCTATTGTGAGCCCTATCTAATTATAGTTTATAAATTATTAGTTCCTCTACACTATTGAATTACTCATCTTCTCTAATTTATGTTATATAATTTCGAAAAGATGTAATTTATATTACTCATTGTTCTGAAAAATGCTAAACTTTGAAATTGCTTGATTCCTATTATTAACATTTTCTAATTAATCATGACATTTTGATATCATGGGATTTCTAGTATATTGTTTTTTATATTATTTATGAATCTATGAATTTATTTATAATAAATACGAGTATATATATTGAAGTTATAAAACAATTTTCAGTAAAAATGATGGGGATCGGTCAAAGATTTGAGCACCTTAGGTCGCTTCGTTTAGCCGCTACGGCAACAAACCGTGAAAATTTCAAAATCTGAATTTTTTCAATTTTACAATCTTTCGAATGCAAATCTCTAAATTCAATTTAGAGAAAAATAATGTATGAAGAAAGAGTAGAAAATGAAAAAAAATTGAGGACCTGTTATACGTATGAACGTCTTAAGACGCTTCGTTTAGCCTCTACGGGCAAAAAACCGTTAAAAACTAAAATCTGAATTTTATCACATATGCGAAATTTTGTATGCACATCTTTAAACTCAATTAAGAGATGTGTGATGTATGAAAAAAAGATTGGAAATATAAAAATAATGGCGGTTGGTCCTACATATGATCCCCCTAAGAAGCTTCGACTACCCGCTATGGACAAAAAACCGTCAAAAATTCAAAATCTGAATTTTATCAATTTTCCAATCTTTTGTATGCACATCCTTAAAAACTCATTTTAATGAAAAATAATGTATGAGAGAAAGGTATAAAATGACAAAATAATGAAGGTTGGTCAGACATATAAACCCTCTAGGACACTTCGTTGAGCCGCTACCGGCAAAAAACCGTTGTAAATTCAAATTTTAACTGGAACAGTACCCTTTAAACGGGAAGAAAAATGTTTAATATCTGATTTCCGGAATCTTTGATGTCCTATGATCTAGAATTCATAAATATACTTACTATTTTTAATGAACCTATAAAAATCCACTTGCTTCGAATTCAATAACCCAAAACAGAGATTCCCTTCAGGTTTTCAAATTCTCAACGGCGAATTGGCGAAAGCTCCTGAAAACAGCTTTCAACATCAGGCGCCTGTGCTAGGATCTTTACGCAAATACTAATTCTGGTTCAAGCACGCGAAAACGAATTACCTAAGATCAATACCATAACTTCATTTATACAAGTAAACTAACGTTTGTTGTTAAAAAGACAGCGATTTTTTGTCAAAATTGTATTTCGTTTGCCGTATATTTTGGAATGCTTGGAAAAACACGCAGTGATCGTTCTTAATACATAAAATCTAAATCTAGATTTCTATGACACAAACCTTCGTACTAATTTTGGTTCGTACATCAGAAAAATTGTTAACTAAGAAGTGTACCCCTACTGATTTTTAGGGTTCCGTAGCCAAATGGCAAAGAACGGAACCCTTATGGATTCGTCATGTCTGTCTGTCTGTCCGTCCGTGTCACAACCACTTTTTTCCGAAACTATAAAAATTATACTGTTGAAACTTGGTAAGTAGATGTGTTCTGTGAACCGCATTAAGATTTTCACACAAATGTAGAAAAAAAATAATAAATTATTCTTTTAAACTCCTTTACTGCCTAGATATAGGTAAATACTTACTATAAAACGTCAACCTAATAAACGTTTTGAGATTTTCTGTTCATTTACTGTTGAATGGATGAATCAGCGGAACCACAGGAACTGGAAAAAGAAAGCAGACGTCAAACCAAAGTCACGCTTGAGCACTGACGCCTCAAGACCAATCGACACTTCAAAAAGCAACTCGTGAATCAAATTCTGAAACATCTAGAAAGAGTTGATTTTGAGAGGAACCTTCTATAGCATTAAATAATTAGGAAGCCACTTGAAGCGCTTGGAACAAAATGCTTCTAGAATGTTCACCGGGTGAGACTTTCTCTTTGTTCTCCCAGTGAACGAAATTAAAGGCTTCCAGAATGTTCACAGGTGGATCACTCAGATCCGAACCTGATAAACGCAAAAGAACGCTTCTGGAATGTTCTGGTGGCACACGATAGTCTTAGAACTGCCAACCGAACGGAATCTCAACTAGTCCAGAAGCGACACATACTCGTCTGGAAGCCACTCGTCTAGAAGTCACTCAAAAACCATTCATTGATTTGAACTAAGAATGAACCTATAAGATTCCTCACAACAATATGCTAATAAAACAACCTTATGTTTAGTATATTCACTTCTATATTTTCACTTTTTTTAATATCTAAACTGAACATCTAACTAAGCTTGATTGTAGCACTATTCCTTTGTCTCTCACTAGACTGACGCCCGATCTTTATTTTCTTTTTTAGCGGGCACGGAGTAGGTTGTAAGTAAGTTAAGACAGAGCTCTACGAACTTCGTCCGTCATCTTCGAAAATGTCCAAATTGCGATTCGTTCTTTAAACATTCCGCCTGCCTTTGTTAAATTGATTTGACAAATTGGTTTTAACAGATTGCCATCCATCGGCAAAAGACTTAGCTTCGTTATCGGTCTCTTCAATGTCGATGATTGTGTCTTGACGGTTACTACCCGAATGTACTCGTCGTTTCCTGGGTGTACTTCCAATATTCGTCCTAATGGCCATTTAGTTGGTGGATACCTTTCTCCAATTAATAGAACCATAGAACCCGTTTGAATTCCCGTAGTTGATTGATTCCATTTCTAAATTGTCTGATATTTTTGTAAGAATTCCTTCGACCACTTAGTCTAAAAGCTTTCGAGCGTTTGCCTCAACAGTTACCATCGAGAGATCCGCGATGTTTGTAGTTTATCCAAGGATGGTTCTGGTAGACAAGCTAACGGCCCTCCGATCAAAAAATAGCTAGGTGTAAGTATGTTTAAATCATCTGGATCTTCAGTAAGAGGACAAAGTGGTTTTGAATTTAAGACAGCTTCGACTTGTGTTAGTAAGGTGCTCATTTCTTCGTAAGTGAGTAGATTTTCGCCGATGGCTCGTCAGTGATGGTGTTTAACAGACTTGACACCAGCCTCCCATTTTCTTCCGAAGTGAGGAGCGGCTGGTGGATTGAAGATCCACTGGGTGCCGTCATTTGCTAATAGCGACGATAAACGCCCTAGTTCTGTGGTAAATGATATGAACAATTTCTTCATTTCCGAGTCACTTCGGAGTGTTGCACAAATGGCTCGTCTAGCTGTGAATCGTTTGTAGACTACAATAAATGCGTCTGTAGTGTAATCTGTGACTAACTTTAGGTGGACGGCTGACGTTGCGTGACAAACGAACAAAGCAATGTATGCTTTGTATTTTCGCGCCGCCAGCCCTCGCCAAGTTTTTAATATAAGAGGACCAGCATAATCCACACCTGTGTGTAAGAATGGGCGAGACAGTCTTACATGATGACTTGGGAGTTGACCCATCAATTGATGAGTTCGGTTTTGGCGAAAACGGACACACTTAACGCATTTATTTATAAATGAGCTGACTGGGACTCGTCCACCTATGATCCAAAATTCTTTTCTGATGAAAGTCAATGTTATTGATGTTCCTCCATGAAGTGTTCTGTTATGAGCATCATCGAGGATGAGTTTAGTTAACGGTGAGGTTTTTGGAAGAATAAATGGATGTTTTGAATTTAATGGTAACGAGGACGCTTGAAGTCTCCCTCCGAGTCTCAGAAATCCCTGATGATCGACAAAAGGTGTCAAACGCACCAAGTAATGACTCGCTTGCAATAATTCAACTTTGGTCAACGATTTAATCTCCTTATAAAAGAATTCAGCTTGGCTGACTCGTACCCAATAATGTTTTGCGTCTTTCAGTTCTTTGACAGTAATTGGATTATCGTGTAAAGATCCAGCTTGTTTTTTAAGACGTAAAATGAATCGAGATGGAGTTCATCCCCGTGTAGCACAATCAGCCGGGTTTTCTTTGCCGGGTATAAAATGCCATTTAGCGGCAGATAAGGTTTCCTGAATGAATACCACTCGATTGTGTGCAAATTCCTTCCACCGGGACGAATGGTTGTTGATCCACGTGTAGGTGATGGCAGAATCAGTCCAAAGATGAATTGTGATGTGTTTATTATTTCTCAAGATTTGGGAAATATAATGAATGAGTTTTGTTAACAGTACAGCGGCTGTTAGCTCTAATCGTGGTATGGTCACTCTTTTAAGCGGAGCCACTTTGGTTTTGGAGCAAATTAATGTCGGTTGCACTTTTCCTACGTGATCCGTGGCTCGCATAAAGCCAACGGCAGCTATCGCAAGCTGAGACACATCACAGAATCCGTGAATTTTGACAATGCTTCCTGATGTTAATCCCATCCATCGAGGAAATGAGATGAGATGAAGATCTTGCAATTGTTTCATGAACTCTCCCCATTTATCCGACAACCGAATGGACAAATTATCATCCCAGTCCAGTTTCACACACCATAGTTCTTGCATAAGAATTTTAGCAGTTATGATGACTGGTGATATTAGCCCCAATGGATCAAATAGGCGAGCAATCACTGATAGAACACTGCGCTTTGTAATTTTGTCCATGAATGGCTTAGTCCAAGTGAAAGGTATCCGAAGTAGGATTCCAGTTCATGCCTAGAGTATGAACCTTGGCATCTTTGTCTATTGGCACCGTTATGGGAAATAGTTGTTTATTAGTTGGAATTGACTTCAAGATCGTTGGGTTATTACTTGTCCATTTTTGTAGTGGGAACCCACCAGCCATGCAAAGATTATTAACTTGAGTTGCTGTTTCTTGAGCTTGAATTAGCGAATCGGCTCCTCCAAATACGTCATCGACGTATCTTCCCTTGGTTAAATTTTCAATTGCTTCTGGAAAGTTACGGCCTTCCTGTATTAAGTGTGACATTACGCGTAGCGCCAAAAAGGGGGCACAGTAGTTAAGATATATGTAACTTCTTTGTTGCGATCCCAGATCGATAAGTGCTCGAATTTTCATCTTTCCCCATTATCTGAATGTATGAGGAGTTGAGCCGTTGCTAAGATGACTTGTGGTGCTGCTGAAACGTGATGAACTGACGCAACGTTCGCTTGTGTTTCAGATGATGATTTGGCTGACAATGCTGTTTTATGGATCGAAGTATGATGTCTTTTGGCACATTTGGTGCATCGTTTAGAGCTTGGACATTTTGCTGTAAGGTGTAACACTAAACAGTTGTAGCATAATTTATGGTTTTTAATGAGTTCCAAACAGCGTTGAACGGTTTGATTTGTATAATTTGGACATTTAGCTGTATAATGATCAGCTGAGCAAAAATTGCAGTTTCCAGTATTTCCTTGATTGTTTGAAGAGTAATGAGCTTTAGCTGGGTGTTGTTTGGATGATGAACTAGGTTTACGCGATTTTTCTGCTGCTTGAAGTGTTAAAAGTCTCGTCATTAAAAATTCTGTTAGTTGACGGCACGTCGGAGGCTCCTTTGACGAGCCAAGGTGTTGTTCCCAAGTTCTCATTGAATCTGAATCGAGTCGTTGAACAATAACGAATACGAGAATGTCGTCCCAGTGTTGTGACTCAAAAATACTACGGCCGATAAACATCCAGAATGTTATCTGGGGCCTACATAAGAAAATACCCACACTAAGCAAATCTCACCAACTTAAGCCAAAGCCACATCCAAATTGACGACCCCACCCAAGCTCCTAACCTCAGATCAAACACACCACATTAACCCGAGACCCATCCCACCATACTTCCACACTAGGGATGTCGAAAATATATCGATATATCGAAATATCGATATTATTTGTTAGATATATTGATATTTTTAAGCGATATATAATTTTCCGATATATCGATATAAAATTCTTACTATCGAAAAGGTATGAAAAAACGATATTTTTACAGACCGACAAATATATTAGTTTTACCATAAATAAAGAAAAATTAATATTTATTAATATTTTGAGAAAAACAAAATTTAACATTTCAAGAAATAACAATAGTTATGTGATTAACGTATAAAAATGATTATTTTATATAATATTCTATTTTTTTTAGAGCGCGATCATTCTTTTATAAACCGATCCGATATATCGATATATTGATATTTTTTTTGCAAACGATAAATATCGATTTCGATATTTCCAAAAAATATCGATACAATATATATCGATATATTTTTAATTGTCGACATCCCTATTCCACACCACACTCAACTAACCACACTAACCTCAGACACTCACCTTACCTTATGATCCCACCTTCACATGAAAACAAATGAGAATGGAAGCGAGTCACCCAGTGACGTAATTCCATAAGTACGAAAGTACTTTCGGTCACTTACCTCGTGTGGAGAAAATAAAGCATTTTCGCTGAAAATGGACAAACACTCTCGGTCACCTCGGAAAAAGCTGACCCAAGTTCGTTTCGAGTCAGTAGATAGGCTATGCGTGGACTGGGCCAAAAACGCGTGTATTTTCTTATGGAGCCCCCAAAATCCATTTTCCGCCATCTTGGATTTTTTGATGACGTCATAGGGGGTGTGGTTAGGCGGGGAGATGTGTGATGACGTCACTGGGGGGGGGGGGGGGTGGAGTCTCAGTAGCGGGAGCGTGGTTCCAGGTGAGGTGACAGAAGCGGGGGGGCGGAGTCCCAGTAGCGGGCGGCGGAATCCAAGTAGGGGGTGGTGTGTCTGATTGTGACGTCATAGTTTTTGAGCAATTTTATCTGGTTGTGACGTCATAGTTTTGAGCAATTTGATCTGATGACGTCATGAACAAGAATTTCGTAATCTTACGAAATGAATTCGAGGAGGTTAAACAGGGTCATCAGTAGCTCGCCTTATCATGATTATGGCGCTGGTGCATAATCAGGTTGCGGGTCAAGAGAAGGGTCATGGGAATGGGTTGTTTGTCATGTTCATGTTCGAACACGCACCAGCAGTCATATCAGGAACAGTGTCAAGGGTCATTTGCGCACGCGCTGGCGAGATTGGTGCAATCTTGTGACGATGTGTGTGTGTGTGTGTGTGTGTTAGCAATGAAAAATGCAGAAATTTATCAAACAAGATTGGTGTGTTTAACTTTTACAATTTGAAAACTTCAGTTGTCCAATTGGGTGTATAACCCTTCTCAAAAACATGTTTAAATTTGCTTATGCGTACAGAATCACAAATTTTATATTTTCCTGAAGCAGCAATTTCCACTCGATTGTACACGGTTGAACGTAAATATTGCTCATTTGATTTATTAACATCAATTGGAGCCATTTTTATTGTTCGATGTTTTCGTGTGTTATAGGTACCTAATAAATCAGGTAATATATCAAGCCATTTATAAGTTCCATTCATACTAAATTTTTTCTACATCATACTTTCCAGCGTTCTTTTACCCTTCTGAAAGCAATGAATTCGTGAGAGTGTTCATGGACCCTGAGGAGGAAGTAAAACTATCATGTGGGGTAGAAACAAATTTACTAAACCAGACAACGAATATTCATTTTCATCAACTCAGCATGTGAAGATTATAGTTGAGGTGGAGTCGCATCAATTGGGGGTGGAGCTAATGAAGCTGTAGAGAAATTAAAACCAACAAATAAATTTCCTGGTACGTGTCCATTTGGAGATGAAGGTGGATGGGAAAAACTGAATGCTATAAGTGCGAGCGATATGTCTCCGCAAACTCTGTTGAAACCAAAACTGAATCATCAATCCAATGGTAGACTTGTCTCACCTAAAATATTAGAATGGATTGTTAGAAGTGACAAATTCGTAGAGAAATATAGATCAGTTCTTCGAGATGAACATACAATGAGCCAACTATATTTTCTTGGAGGAGAAAATCTAAATATGGACGGCATTACGGAATTGTATTTGGTCTGAGGATAATGTGCGAGAGGGACCAGAAAAAAAACTTTAAATAAAACAAATTGATCTCAACCTAACATTCATGGTTTTTATTTATTTCCCATTCTGAATATTACAAGCATTGAAGAAAACTTTCCACATTTTACAGGCTTTTGAGTGGAGTGTATCCAGTATGTATAATAGATAAGTCTGTGTAAAGTTTTTCTAACTTGTTATCAATATATTGTTTTCTTGCAACATCGAGTGACATGCATTCACGTTTTATATCTTTAATTAGTTCATCAACATACTTTTTCCCTTTTACATCGATAGAATCCACATACTCTACTTGCGATGTACATTTTTTATATGTGTGATCAATTTTTTCATCAGCATACTGTGTGTATTTCAAAAATTGTTCTTCTTCTCTTTCATTAATCAGTATGAGCTCTTTACGTATTTCTTTAATATGTTTTCCCCTTTCCAAATTACCCTTTTATTTCCTCTTCTTTAGTTATGAGCACTTTACGTATTTCTTCATCAACATATTTTTTTGTAGCTGCATCATGTAGACCCATTGGTTTCTTTAGGTTTTTTAGGTTTTTCATTTGCATATCATAATCTCCATCTATCGTCAAACTAAATCCCACCCCACGTTCTCCCCGTAAACCGATTGAGCTTACACCAACTCCAGAAGATGTTCGTCCAAACTTATCAACACTCATTTTAGAAATAGGAGGTTTCAATATGAAATGTTTATTTTTAATAGATTATATCAGCCTCCTTCAGTTCTTCGATAATTGAGATTATTTCATTTTGTTATGATTAATCATATCATTAATCATATTGTTATGATTGTTGTGACCTGCCTGTTGCGATGCAATAAGCAATCGTAATCAATCAACTAATTCATTCGGATCATCCCAATATAAGTGGAAGCGTTCGTTCGCGTTCGGAAGATAAAAGCTATCAATATTATTATGACGTCCCATACAGAAATAAGAGCGCACATTATTCTGCTTTTCACATGCAACGTCATCAAATATAAATATTGAAATGGGCTTAGCTTCGTTAGGTGGAATAACATCAGAATTATTTGCGAACGCATAAAACCCGATTTCCTGCATTGGTGATATCAATTCTTTTAAAAATTCATATATCGGTTGATGTAAAGATTTTGAATATAAGTAAATATTGCTAAAAGCTAAACCATTAGGATCTAATATCATGCTTAACATTGCATTAGTCTTGCCACAATTGGAAGGACCAACAACGAGCGCGCGTATACTGTTTGGTAGCAGGTTTCCATGCCGCAATAATTTCCCAGGATAGTCACCCTTACATAGAAGTTCATCTAAATTTTGTACTGTTAATTGATGATGTTGTTTCGTAAACTTCATATTACAAACTAAAGAGATGATGTATAAATGTAGGTGTATATATCACACTTCATTCATTAAGATATAAGCTTTAAATATGCTAATATATAACGAAAATCTACCATTTACTTCGGAGCGTTCGTTAAAGAAACATGGTAAAGGGTTAATAAATAAGGTGATAAGCAATCTACCTATTGAATTACATTTACCTGGTTATGAAAATTGTGGACCGGGAACTAAATTACAAGAAAGATTAGCAAGAGGTGATCCCGGTATTAACCCGCTTGATAAAGCTTGCAAAGAGCATGATATAGCATATTCAAAACATAGAAATATCGCAGATCGACACATTGCAGACCGAATATTGGAAGAAAAGGCTTGGGAAAGATTTAAATCATCTGACTCTAACTTGAGAGAACGAGCGAACGCTTTGTTGGTTACTAATATGATGAAAGCTAAGGTTAAACTTGGTATGGGGTTAAATTGTTCAAAACCAAAACTGAAAGCAATAAAGAAATCGTTGAAGAAGATGATGAAGAAGATAAAGAAGAAGAAGAAGGATGGGAAGAAACCAACATTACGTTTAGCTATTGATAGTGCACGAAAAGTAATTCGAAACAAAAACACGGAGAGCATAATTAATGCTATAAAAATGGGTCTTAGTGCTGCTAAGAATGTGGTTAAAGGTACTAAATCTATCAGCACTCCACGAATTATCCCAATACCTAAAGTTGGAGGTGTTCTACCCTTTCTAATACCACTTTTCGCAGGATTGTCTGCTGTAGGCGCTTTATCGGGAGGTGCTAGTATCGCTAAGGCTGTTAACAATGCTAAAAATGCTAAAAATCAGCTGGAAGAAAGTCAACGTCACAACAAAACTATGGAAGCGCTTGCTATGGGTCACGGTCTATACTTGAAACCATACAGGAAAGGATTAGGGCTATATCTTTAACCTTGCACAAAAAACTAATAAAAGCGCTACCTAATAGACCCCTAAATGAACTTGATTTACAAAAAAATGCCAAATTTATATCATGTTTTCGTGGAGTATTTATGATAGATAATTTACCTACAACAAAATCTTGGAAGAATGAATGTGGTATTGTTAACATAGATAAATCATCAGGACCAGGAACACATTGGGTAGCGTACAGCAAACGAGGTGCTAATAACATTCAATACTTTGATAGTTTTGGAAACTTGCAACCTCCAAAAGAAATCATAAAATATTTAGGAAGAAATATAAAATATAATTTCAATTCGTTTCAGAATTATAACACATTCATTTGTGGTCATTTATGTTTAAAATTTTTATACAATCAACTTCTACAAACGAAAAAGTGAATAACTAAAGTATTTTATTTAGAAAACGGCATTTTATTATTAGAAGTTATGTCCATAACACTCACTCTTACTGGGAACTCATCTGTGCTTAATGCAGAATATTTTCCACCCATCGAACTACATGGAGAATATAGTTGTGGTCTTGTTGATTTTCATACGTACAATTCCATCCCCAATGTAGATTTTGAGAACAATTTACTATCTGTTGGGAAGTTTAATATTGAAGTACCAGTTGGCTCATATGAAATTGATGATCTTGAGAATTGTTTTCGAAAACAGCTTAAAAGTCTAGATGTAAAATTACATTTCTCTTTGAAGGCTAACAATAATACGTTGCAAACAGAAATAAAATCATCTGAAAAAGTTTATTTTAATCGTTTGAGAACTATAGGTAACCTATTAGGATTCAGTAAACGCGAGTTAGAACCGAACATTATCCATATTTCCGATCAACCTGTTAATGTTATCAAAGTGAATGCAATATTTATTTATTTATTTATTTATTTAAACGGACAGATTGTCCTTACAAATGGAGCATATGAATTTATACAAAAATAATAATACATAATAGAAAAAAAATAGGACGACATAATACAGTCCCTGGCCAAATTATTAGGCGCACCGTCGTGTGTTAAGAAAACTGCGGCTTACAGATTAAAATTACGGCCTAAAGGCTAATAACTGTCGATTTTTGTCACTCGCAGTTACTTACACAATACATTGTTGGATTGACGGTAATAAGAGAGTGTTCCACATCCGACCGTATCCTTGTCTGCAAGAATGTTTTTAAGTTTAAGAGGTAGATTGCAAAGGAAATAGTAACTACGAAATTCGCCTGACTGAAACGATTATTGAGGCGTAGACCCATCTCAAACGCTTACACGATACCGTGCAGGCCTGTATTATTTGCATCATCATCGAAGCAAGACTCTGCGTGTCGCCTAAAAGACATTGATTTTTTCTTCGCAGTTATGTACATGCACAGTGCTACAAATAAGTTCCGAAACATAAGCTATATCAAATCAAATAGTAGCGCCATCTCTGTACTCAGACCGTCGTTTGAAAACTATAACATTCCACCTTCCAGTCATACCAAATTTGCCTCAATCGATTGAGAAGTAGAAAAGTTATGACAGTTTTCCCAACACAACCCTTTTCCTGATGTTGGAATACTAATATTGCTATTAGTAAATTTCACGCAAAACTTGATACAAATGAGTCGGAGACATTCCAGTTGATGCAGCAAGTTTGCTACGATGATTGTTTGAGTAAAGCGAATTTTTTTTATGATAATTTTTTTTTTGGAGGGCACAGAGGTTTGTAGATGATAATAGTGAAGGAAGGCCAGTATCAACGCGAATACAAGCAACGATCGAAAAAGTGCATATACTTGTATATAATATAATTTTTTCCCAAGTAATTACATTTCTTACATTCATGACTGTTAATTATTATTTACCCAAAATAGTAAAAGGAGAACCAATGATCAATTGTTAATGAAGCTTAAAAATTGGTAACTACAAAAAATTCAGGTGCGCCTAATAATGTGGCCAGGGACTGTAGTGTATCACGGATTAAAAATCCGCGAGAACAGGGAACCGCGAGTACCCCACGAATTTCCTTCAATGGAAATCAAACAGCTGACTTCCATTGACGTCAATCGAATGCGATTCTCAATTGATTCATTAATCAATTGACCACACCCACGTACCAGCATGATGATGACAGGACGGCGACGACATGGGTGAGGTAGGTCAAGGCGACGGTAGGAGGGTCGATCGAGAACTCAATTTTTGAGTAATCAATCAAAATTGTGCGCTCGATCGACATGCCCGAGGATCGATGGTCAAAACAAAGAACGAGGCCGAACCATCGATCCGCTACACCATGGATGACGCCCCTTTGTGCTGCATTTGCTCCTCTATTCATAGGTTGCGTAGTTTTTGTCCCTTATCAGGTAATTTGTCCTTCTGAGCTCACTGCACAATGGGACGATGGATTTGAGGTTGTTGAACCCAAAAATTGTGCAGCGAGCTCAAAAGGAAATGCAATTTTCCCACAGAATATTAGAATGCGTAAAATTTTATGCATACAAAAAGCTACGGTTCCTTCCTCGATCTTTCAACCCTGGACGATGGGTTGAATGACCGAACAAGGGACCAAGGACAGAAGAATATATAAAGCGCTCGTCAGACTGGGCTCGCTCTCTTTTTGCTAGTAGTAGTTGGCGAGCTAATTTGGTGGAAAGGAAAAAATAAGAGGGTGGAAAGTGAGAGCGGAAGGAAAAGTGATCTTGTGAGGCCGTGTTGAATAATTCGGATCGATTAAAAGAAAAAAAAAGAAGAAATGAAAGAAGGGGGGCCAACCCGCTAGTGTTGAACAAATGTATTAGAGTTAAGTTCAAGAATTAAAGCAGCAGAAACAAGACATAAGTGCTTACGTAAATGAATGATAGAGTTGATAGAAGTACATAAATGAATGATAAAATTGATAGAAGTATATAAAGAAGTGATAAGGTTGACCAAAGTATGAACTATAAATGAATGTGGACAATAGTTAAAAGAGCAAAAATTAATTTCAAGAATTAAAGCAGCAAAAATTAGACATAACTGCATACATAAATAAGTGATCAAATTGATAGAAGTACATAAATAAGTGATAAGGTTGGACAATAGTTAAAAAAAAGGAAAATTAAGTTCAAGAATTAGAGAATTAAAAAAAAAACAAAAAAAAAGGACAACACATAAGTGTTTACATAAATAAATGATGAAGTTGATAGAAGTTCATAAAGGAATGATAAAGTTGATAGAAGTACATAAGTAAATGATAAGGTTCATAAAAGTATAAATTCTAGATGAATGTGGACAATAGTCAAATGAATAAAATTAAGTTGAGAAGTTAAAGAAGTAAAGACGCGAGAGAAGTGCCTGTATAAAAAAAAAAAGGAGGAATAGGAGGGTGAAGAAGCAGACGCTGAAGTAGCGTGGTCAACGACGGCGGCAGCAGGAGAAGGAGCGGCGCAGAGAGCGAAGCCGAGAGTACCATATAGTAGCTAAGTACTAGTTTTTAAGTCAATATCGTGCATAATACATATATATATATATAGAGTAGAGTAGAGTATTAGATATTAGGATAGCGTAGGCATAGATAGCATAGATACAAAATTGTTAAGCGAGTTGGCACCTCCAGTGCAGAGGAACAAATAAAGATTATTGTATCATTAACGAGCGATTCTTCCTCCCCATAACATTTTGCACCTCTATACATGAGTGTGACGCGTCGCGGGATTTCTCGTTTTGATCGCGACAGACGCGTCGGGTAACTCGTCCTAAAACGAGTGGCGCTCACCCACGACCATTCTTCGCGGGCATCAGGTCGGGTGGGTTACCCAACCTCCAAGGAAACCGGAGGACCGTGCCACAAATTCCGTACGTGACAAGTGTTATACAGAAAGTTACAGATAAACTAAAGAGAACGTTGACATAAAAATATTTTTAAATGTATAAAAAATACAAATTTCAGAGAGAGCCAGGAATATACAAAATTAATAAAATGTAGAACGAGGTTATGTTGGTTAAGAGAGCATACATTGGACAAGGAAATTGATAATACATCTAGATAAGTAAAATTAAGAAAACCAAAGATAAAATAAAAGTAATTAAGCTACGTAAATTAAAGACCTAAATAGCTGTGATGAAAGAAATAATAATATTACTGCGTTATTATTGGGTTAATGCAAATCAAGTGTGCGTAAGTAGTTTTTGAATTGGCCGATCGAGATGTTGTCACGAAAGTGGGAGGGGATGAGGTTCCAGACACGACGGATGCGGTAGAGAGGAGAGAAGAAAACGAAGTTAGACGCAGCGTGTTGTTCGTTTGTTCGTTTTAAAATGTGCGAGACGTTAGCTTCTCGCAGAGTGTAGCTGGAGATATAAGACGATGAGCAAGTTTGAAAGCCGACGGTCGTCGTAATGGTGCAGGAATTGAATAGATTTAAGATTGAGGTCGCGCATTAGTGGTGTGTAGTCATGATCGTCGAAGCTCATTGGACGACCAGTCTTGTAGCCAATGTATCTTAATATGCTATGTTGGGGACCTTCCAGGTTTGCAGCAGATGAAATAGTCCAGGGTGACCAAATAATAGAGCAGTAGGTGAGTTTAGGAATGGCCAGGGTTTCATAAAGGTGGAGAACATCAGAAGGATTAGAGAAATCACGGGTAGTCCTCTTAATAAAGCCAACCGTTTTGTACGCGTTCATGAAAGCAGCGGAGCAATGGCTTTTGAAAGTTAACATTGCATCGAAGATAACTCCCAGGTCAGAAACTTCATTGACTCTATTTAGAAAATCTGATTGTAGCATGTATTGGAAGATAAAAGGAGATTTGCCTCTACAAAAGGTAATTACTTTGCATTTTGCTACATTGACTTTAAGACCATTATACTCGGACCATTTGAGGCTGGAGTCTCGAGGCGTCGAGAGGACTTAAAATGGGCGCGAAGAGTTTTACATCGTCAGCATAAAGTAGGGCGAGTCCCGAACACAGGCATGATTTAAGGTCGTTAATGAATATGTTGCAGAGTAGAGGGCCTGAAACATGGAGAGAGGTAAGGGTTGCCTTCATACCCAAATCGGGGAAGTCAAGCAACACTACACCAAAGGACTTTAGGCCAATAAGCCTTTCCTTGTTTCTATGAAAGACAATGGAGAGGCTTTTGGACCTTAACATTAAGCAGAAGACCAAAATAGAGGAGGAGTGTATAGCACAGCACGCCTACCTCAAAGGTAAATCGGTGGAAAGTGCGCTGCATGAAGTGGTTGGAACGATTGAAAAATCCCTCCAGCAAAAGGAATATGCCCTAGGGGCGTTTCTGGATGTAGAGGGAGCGTTCAACAACGTCAAGACCAATGCAATAAAGGAGGCATTAATGGAGCTGAAAGTGGAGCCCACCATCACGTACTGGATAATAAACATGCTACAAAGCAGAATTATCAGTACAGAGACGGGGGAACACAAGATCAGAAGACTGGCGACCAGGAGTACACCACAAGGAGGGGTGATATCCCCACTCTTGTGGTTGATCGTAGTCAACTCGATCCTAAAAGATCTCAGGGGAAGGAGAGTTAGGGTCACCGCCTATGCAGATGACGTAGTTATACTGACAACAGACAAAGACCTACAAACGATCTGCGACACCACAGGGGAAGCTTTAAGAGAAACGAGCAACTGGGCGGAGAGAAATGGCCTAGGGATAAACCCGGAAAAGACGAAGCTAGTTCTCTTCACCAGAAGGTATAAGATACCAAAGGTTAGACTACCAAAGGTGAAAGGACGGGTACTAGACCGCTCTAGAGAGGCGAAGTACTTGGGAGTCATCCTGGACTCTAAACTCACTTGGAGGAGTAACGTGGAGGAAAGGATGAAAAAAGGAATAAACGCTTTCTACACATGTAGGAAAATGTTTGGTAGGAACTGGGATCTGCAACCAAGGATCATACACTGGATCTACACAACGATTGTCAGAGCCATTGTCACATATGGAGCCCTTGTGTGGTGGAAAGCCATGGACAAGGAGACGAACAAACAGATGCTGGGAAAGGTGCAGCGACTTGCAGTGATAGGTATAACGGGAGCGATCAAGAGCACACCTCAGGCGGCGCTGGAGGCAATCTTAAATTTGCAACCGTTAGACCTATTTGTAAAGGGCCTGGCAGCCAAAACAGCCTTACGGTTGAGAGAAACGAATAAACTTACTTTTTTGCAGTCTGAAAAAATAGGAATCAAAAAATGACTGAATCAACAAAATTGACTAATTTTCAACACAATATTGACTTTTTTATTACTTTTCCTATATTTGGATTGTAGCTATACTTCGTCTGTTTACAAGTTCCAATTAAAAGCATTATTTATAAGATGAAATCCAATCTTCTATTTTGTTTCGCAAATCTGTTAATGATCGCATCGATGGCCAATTCGATGTCGCGATGGATGTGTAGCAGTGCAAGCCCGGTGAGTCTGTCTTCTACTATAGTTGATCTCGTTTCAGAAGAAAATTTAAAATAAAAACATTCATTGGCTAAGAAATTTTTTAGTTTTAAGAAATCATTTTTTATATAAACAGTTTATAATTTTATATAAACAATAAATTTATATATGAATGTAATGAATTTTATGGTAAATCAAATTGGACGAGTTTATGCATAGGGATATTCTGACGTTCTTTTGTATTTATTGGAAAAATTCAGTTTGCTTTGTTCATTTGGTTATTCTTGTTATTTTTGTTATTTTTCATTATTTTCTATCCTGTGACCCCCTCCGGAAAAAAATCCTCGATCCGCGCCTGGACTGGAGTCGGATTATTCTCGGAGATACTAGAGGTCAAGGAGTCACACAGACTTAACAAAGGCTGTAGTATATTGCAGGCGGAAATTAACGCGATAGAGAGAGCAGCAAGACTAAAGCAGCTGACCGACGAAGAAATTCAGGTCACAATCTACTGCGACAGCCAGGCTGCTCTTAGAACACTGGAATCCAAGACAATCAAGTCAAAGGCGGTGATGAGTTGCCGAGAAGCACTATCCTGGATCCGAGAAAAAGTCAGCCTCTGTTGGGTGCCCGCACACAGCTATGTGAAAGGGAATCTACAGGCGGATAATCTGGCAAGGATCGGAACCGAAATTCATAGTGCTGAAGAAGCCAACTCTACGAAGCCACCGATGAGGTTGTTGAAAGATACCATCGACAGAGTAATTCGGACAGAGTAACAACATGGCAAGAGATGGAGCAGCAGAGATGACTGCTTCAACTCAAGGCATTTGTGGCCCAGAATTGAGGAAACAAGAACGGCGGGCTTGTTAAGAGCAAAAAAGGCCTCAGTCCGGACCATCACAATGGTCATTACAGGACACTGTCCGGTCGGGAGAAACCTCCAGAGGTGGGGGCTCGCAAGCGACAGTCTCTGTAAGGAGTGTGACGAGGAAGAGGAGACAGTGGAACATCTTTTGTGCTCCTGCCCAGCATCGGCCGATAGTCGGAGGCTGGGGAGCGAATCCTTCACAGGGGTGGAGGAAATAGGGGTCATGGATGTTCAACTATTGAGGAACTTTGCCGGGGGGTGGAAATGCCTCAGGACAGAGGAAAAAAGGATCAAGAAATAGGAGAGGGGGGGGATAGCGAAATATAAGGGGCATCACAATGGGCCATCTGGCCACCGACTGGGAGTGGATCGCACAATCGGTGTGAACACTCCACCCTGCTAACCTAACCTAACCTAGAGGGCTGAGATGAGAGCCTTGCGGTACCCCTGATGTTACTTCGTAGGGCTCAGAGGTAACATCTTTAATTCGCACCAGTTGGGACCGTCCAGTTAGGTATGACGAGATCCAGTTGAGCAGCGTGCCACTGATTCCGAAGTTTCTCAACTTCTCTATAAGTCTTCTGTGGTTGACGCTGTCGAAAGCCTTAGAGAAGTCGATGTGTATGGAGTCAATCTGCATTGAGCTATTAAGGTTCGAGAAGAGAAAGTCGGAATATAATAGTAGATTGGTTAGGGTCGATCGCTTAGGTCGGAAACCGTGCTGCTCAACCACTTATCTTTGGTCAATGAATTCCGATAATTTTGTAGTAACTAGAGAATCCAATAACTTCGGAAGAGTGCTCAGAAGAGAGATAGGGCGGTAATTTGTAACGTCGTCCTTGGCACCGTCTTTAAAGATTGGGATGACGTATGCAGATTTCCAAGCGCTGGGGATAATACCAAGTTTAAGGGATTTTTTGAAGATGGTAACGACAGCGTCTTTAATCGCTGGCCAGGTGTTAACAATAAATGTGGCTGGTATATTATCGGGCCCGCCGCGATTCTTAGGGTCTAGTTTAGAGACCAAAGTATCAAGATTAGAGCGACGAAAAGATATTGAGCTGAGAGTCGACGAGGGATTTGGGGTGGGGTAAGGAGAGAGGTTAGTGCAGGTGTATACTGATTTGAAATGATTGGCAAAGAGATCAGCGGATTCAGAGAGGTTGCGGGAATAGATGTTGCCAGATCGCATAGTGTTGGGGAAACACTTAGGGCTGCAAAGTGATTCAACATGGGACCAGAAACGTTTACAGTCGTTATTAAATAAAGCTGACTCGATGCTGGCTATGTACGCCTTATAGGCAGATCGCGTTTCACGATTGCAATGCGCTCTAGCTGCTTTAAAAGCAAGATAGTCTAGTTGATTATGAGATGTTTTCCAAGACATGTGAAGCCTTTTCTTGTCCGATATGAGACGTTTCAGGGTTGATGTGTACCAACGAGGAAATGTAGATGGGTAGGTTCTGTGGATCGGGATGAAGTTACCAATAATAGTATGAAGGGTAGAGTAGAAAGTGTTGGTGATTTCATTGATATCATCTGACGAGAGCAGGACTGACCAATCCAACGCGTTAATAGCTTTACAAATTGCATTGTAGTCTGTGTTGAAGAAGTCACGTTTGACAGAAATAGAGTTTGGAACACGAAAATTATTAATACTTTCATCACAGTTTAGGTTAATTTGGAAGTAAGCTGGGGGATGATCCAGGTCTCTTGGAAGTAGGTCGTCTTCTAAGTCGATGTACTTGATGGAAGGTAAGGAGAATAACAAGTCCAGAGTATAGCCTTTTTCGAGGTGATTAGGATGAAGTTGTTGAAGATTAAGAGACTGTGAACAATTAAGAATGTGGCCGCGACCCAGTAGAAGGTTTGGAGAGGTATAAGATTCAGGAACCCTCTCGTAGGACGTTGATGACCAGACTATATGAGGAAGATTGAAGTCACCGATTAACAATTAACAATGGTATATGGTCGCTGTAGCGTAAGGAAGCATCTTCAAAGGTTTGGCACACATCGAAGTACATTTGGTGCGGTGAGTTTGGTTTAAGGTAAGCCGCGCATATGAGAATTTTGACACCATTACCATAAATTCTTATGATTAAACCTTCGGCGGATAAGAGGCTTTTGACCAGGTGGCAGGTAAGAATCGATGAAACAGCAACTAGAAACCCACCTCCTCGTCGATTATCTAATGGTGTTTCTAGTCTGTCGCGTCTGAAGACAGTAAAGCTCGCCAGGCTTAACTCTGATGAAGAAGTTTTAAGGGGGCGAAGCAAGGTTTCAGTGAAAACTATTATATCTGGAGTTCGAGTGAGTTGATGTGCATTTGATGAAAGGTAAGAAAGCTTATTGTTGATGGAGCGAACGTTTTGGTAATACAGTACCAGGCTGCGAGGATCGAAAGTTACTCGATGAGGAGGACGGGAGAACTAGGGCATTTGGCGTGATGGCGGGTGTGTGAGCATCAGGATTGTTGGTTGGAAGTAACGTTGGCACTCCATTGACATAGCGCATCACTTTGGGAGAATGTGGGTGGTTCCTGTTGTGGTTTTCTATTTCAATCAAAAGTTTTTTGAGGTGCTCCCTTTCCAACGATGTTTTGTCGCTCGAGATTCGTATACCTGGTGGGAAATTCGTGCGGCTTCGGATTACCTGGAGAACCTCGCCACGGTTTCGAAGCTTAACCAGTAAAGGCCTATTTGAGTGGCCTTTCCTGTTCCCAATGCGGTGCACTTGGACGTTTGTGGTATCGATACCTGCGCATTTAGTTATTAAGGTGGCGGCCGACGACGAGTCAGCGCCCGGCTCAGATTGTTCTGCTACATCGAACAGGATCACATTGGAAGAGCGGTCGATCCGATTCTGAACCTCATGAGTGATAGCTTGGATGCACGGTTGGGCTAATGGACCGGTGTGTTCAAGTGTGCTGAGCTTATCCTCAATGACGGCCAGCTGTTGTGAGTGCACGTCGATGCTCTTGATTTTAAAGGTGTTTGCCGATATGGAATCTTCAATGGAGTTAAGGCGGTTGGAGATTGAGCCAACATTGTTGACAATAGAGTCAATCTTAGTGGAGAGCCCTTTAATGGATTGTTTATTCATAGAGATGGTCTCCTGCACAGCACGGAAGTTACTGGCAAGGTGGTCGAAAGAGCGAGAAGATTGTTCATTACTTGCTTTAAGTTCGCTGCGGAGTGATTTCATCTCACCAAGAAGGAGTTTCAGTGTAATTTGACAAGGTTCAGATGTTGGTTCCGTGCCAGGGATTTGTTGGTCCGATTGGGATCGATTAGCAGAGGGGCTTGTCGTCGGTGATGCGAAGTGATGTGGAGATGTAGATCTGGGGCCACAACATTTACTAAAGATATCGGGTTGAGGAGTTAGGCATCTTTCCGAACAGGACTTGTGGTAGCAGGTGTTACACTTACCGCATATGAGATCGCCTGACGTGTTCCTGTTGCAATAGGCACAAGTTGTATTCTTTGATTTCTTTGTGGTTTTGTCGTCGCCGGCAGCGTTCTCGGCCACTGCAGCAGACCTTTTAAATATGTAGGTTGCTGGAAGACTTACCTGTGTCTCCCATGGCGTTTTTTTTTATTTTTTTTTTTTTTATTTAATTTATTTATTTATTTTCTACCCCAAAGTACGCAAACTCAGAAGTGAGTGAAATTTCCGAGGTGACTGTACTTGTGAAAATACTGGGTTCGAAGAACAAAGGCTCAAACCAAAAGTTCACGATTAGGCTAATGCTGTAAACACAACACGGGCTATAAATATCGAAAATATTTCATAGCTGGTAGCCAGCTAGGGTGAGCTAAAAATTATAAACACAATTGCAGCTATAAATGTAGCTTGACGTCACACTTACAGTTGTCAAAACGCATAAAAATGAATTTGAAATTTGAACTTTGAATTTTCCACCAAAATATAAGTTAATAAGTTTAATTTAAAATATATGTTATAATTAATAATTTTGATTAAAATAATTTCCACCGGAATAAAAATATGTTTCATCCAAAACACATGAAAATGAAACACAAACCTGAACCACATAAAACAATCAAACGGCAATTTCTTTCAGTGCAGCCAACATATTCATAATATTTATGAGTATTAAGTTGGCTGCACCGCGGCTACGGCTAGAAAAATAGAAAATAGCTCTAAGCCAGCTATGAAATATTTTATAGCCGATAGCTCACGCCGCAGTTTTGTGCACCTCCATTGAAAACTACGGCGGGCTATTTTTCTAGCTGCTATTTTCTAGCCGATAGCCCGTGTTGTGTTTACAGCATAAGTCGCTGAGTGGAGTTTCCGAGGTGACTGTACTTGTGAAAGTACTAGGTTCGAAGAACAAAGGCTCAAACCAAAAGTTCACGATAAGCTAGGTCACTGCTAAAGATTAATGTTTTTGGCGTGATTAAAACTGAATGTTGAAACAAAATTATACGTTATTTGTTGAAATGATTTCTTGATTTTAATTCAAATCTTATTTTAAATAACTTTAATTAAATCGAACTTTCAAATAAGAATGAAATTGAAAATGTCACAGTTACTTTAAGATCTATAACACGAACACAATGCACTCACTCACACCAATTCGAATGAAAAAAAAACGAGATAGCTTAGTAGAATGAAAAACTAATTTCAATGAGAACAATTTCCGAGGTGGCTGTTCTTGTACTGGGTTCGAAGAACAAAGGCTTAAAACAAAAGATCGCGTTAGGCTAGGTCACTGCTAAGGATTATTGTTATCCCGTGTTTAAAACTGAATGTTGAAACAAAATGATGCGTTAATTATTGAAATGTTATCTAGATTTTAATTGAAGTCTAATCAATACACTATCGAATAAGAATGAAATTGAACATGTCGCAGTTTCTTTAAGGTCTATAACACGAACAAAATGAACTTACTCACACCAATTCAGTTCGAATGTTTCGAAAAAAAAAACGAGATTTATGAGCTTTATGAGAAACCTAGTTCAGTTATACGTTCCAATTCCCAATGATATTTCCAATTTTCAACACTCAACTGGTAAAATTTAAAATTCGAAACACAGAAGATGAACGGACCATTTCTTTATCCGTTGCGGCGTTTTAAGAATTTGAAACAATTTCGAACTTCACAAGCAAACCTTCGTCAACGAATGCCAATAGAGAACTCGACAATAGAACAATACAATAGAGAACAATATGTGTTGAATGCAATATAATAACTGGATCTTACATCAACAGCAAGCAAGTGCATACATTGCACGAATTTTCACCTGTAGTGGCTCCTGGGTATAAAATACATAGTTGAAGTACCATCAAACGTAATCTATTTACCTGTGAACGTTCGGAGGTAAAGTTCTATCACATTGAAAATTACTGATCAAGACGGTAATTTGATCAATTTTAGAGGGGAGACAATTACAATTAGATTACACTTAAAACCACAAAATGTTGATTTATAATAACTATAAATATTCTCAAAGTAGAAATAAACGTGATAGTTGGGAAATCTTCTCCAACAAGCGTAGACATAGGCTCTCAGCCGCAAATAAAACATATTTAACATCAATAGGATATAAATTGAAGGAATAATGGTTGATATGTTGAATATATCTCAAGGTGTTAGCTACGACAATAGCATCACAAAAAAGCTGGGGTGTGGCTGTGTCATGGACACGGCCGTGTGTTGTACGTGAATACGTTTATGTAACGGATAATATTTCTTGAATAAAATATTTTTATTTATGTATTTAGGACAAAAGCAAGGAAACAAATCATTATTTTGTTACAATATAACTTTATTAATTATAGGTATGTGATACGAAAAGTACGACACAAATGGCATACAAGATACATCCAGATTTCTGGTAAACGTTAAATCAATACAGGTATTACCTAACGTTGTTGGAGAAGTTTCAATATAAAACAAATTGAACTCGCTGAGCATGAAGTCAGGCAATGAACAGTTTTGTGAGACATCAACATTAAAGTCTTCAACTATCATAACTGTGTAGTAAGATCAGGCTCGTAATAGGGTATAATTTTAGCGATGTTTTTGGAATATTTTAACAACGATCGTATCATTAAGAGTTTAATATCTGCTAACGCTGTGCCCGGATGAATATATGGTACACACACCCGAATATGAATTTGAAGATGCCATTGGCCTTTATGTTTACTAGACAGACATCACTTGCTTTTGGGTCTTTAATTTCCAAATAAATTTCCGAAATGTCAATGTCAACTCTATTACAATCAGTGAAGCTGTTGATGTTGCGATATATGGCGACTCCACCGGCTTTGACTTGATGATGATGATACCGCTACCGATAAAGTAGTAGCAATTTGTCTGTTCTTAGCGGTTTTACAATATGAACTCAAATCAAAGCCAGGCACCGAAAAATGGGGATTTTTCACCAAATTTTGCCGATTTTGAATTTCAAAATCGAATTCAATCAACCAGGCTGGCAGAATCGCCAGCAACACAAAAATTTCGCCACGGCACAAAATTGTGCAAAAAACATTGACCATACGGTGACACCCTACAAAGGGAGCGTGTGTGACGCTCGCATGTGTTTGTTTCGATGAGAAAGAAATGCATGCGGGCGCCACACACACTTTCTCGGTGGGGTGACACCGATCGTTGACGTTCGGTTGGACAATCACATGTACTGGCGAAATTTTTGTGTTGCTGGCGATTCTGCCAGCCTGGCTGTTTGAATTCGATTTTTAAATTCAAAATCGGCAAAATTTAGTACAAAATAACCCTATTTTTCGGCGCTTCCCCCTCCGACGCGCGCGATGCGCCACTGATCTCGCTTATCCTAGTGATTTCTTTGATCCTTTATCTATCTAGTGGTATAATTTTATTTCGGATGTAGTGCAGAGATTCGAAGCTACAACGCCAAACTGTATCCCCCGATTTTATCATTAGTTTTTTTGGATTGCCCCCGTATGGTAGCAAATTTAAAGACGTATTCACGTCAAAAAGAAGAACATAGTTATTCACCGTTCAACAGTACCTTTGCTAATAACGATGAAATACGTATAGCAATACAACATCAAGATTTGTATGTTCTTCCTAGCGACAGCTCCATTTACATTGAAGGTGCATTAACAAAAACCGATGGAACAATCAGTGCAGAAAGTGTGCTTATAAGTAATGCTATGGCTTTCTTGTTTGAGGAAATACGATACGAACTTAATGGTGTTGAAATCGATAAAAACAAAAATGTTGGTATAACTACAACGCTTAAAAATTTAGTTTCAATTGATAGTGGTGAAAGTAAAATGTTGCTAAATGCAAGTTGGTCTCCATCAGAAACTATAAAGCTTGATAAAGGTTAATTCAATTTCGTGGTGCCACTCAATCGCCTCTTAGGCTTTGCTGAAGATTACAAGAAAATAATGGTTAACGCGCGACATGAACTAATTTTGATTCGTGCTAGATCCGATGAAAATGTTTATTTAGCACCAACTACATTGAAAGATAATTTGAAAATTATGCTTATTAAGGTACAATGGAAAGTACCACACGTGAATGTTGATTATAGTTCTAAAATATTGTTATTAAAAACCATAGATGCTGCACATCCAATTCAGATTACTTTCCTTAGCTGGGATCTCGACGAATTTCCAACATTACCATCAACTACACAGCATACATGGATGGTGAAAACTTCAACACAAGTTGAGAAACCTAGATATATAATTTTTGCGTTTCAAACCAATCGCAAGAATCAAAAAGATGTGGATGCAAGTAAATTCGATCACTGTGAGCTGTCAGACATTAAGGTTCATTTAAATTCTGAATCATATCCATATGATGATTTGAATGTTTCATTTAGCAAAGATCGATATGCTTTGTTATATGAAATGTATTCAAAGTTTCAAGAAGCCTATTATGGGGGTGGTAAGCCGTTGATGGGGAAAGTTGATTATAAAAATGAAGCACCTATTATGGTAATTGATTGCCGATATCAAAACGTGATGATAAAGTCTGGACCTGTTGATGTAAAATTGAAATTTAAAACATCTACCAATATACCTCCATTGACTTCAGCATATTGTTTATTAATACATGATCGAATAGTTGATTACAATTCATTAACAAGTGTGGTGCAAAAACGTGTGTAGATATAAACACATACACAATCACATTTTACAATTATATATACATGTATATATATATATCATCTTGTTTAATAATAGAATATAGTTTAGTTCAAGCTTTATACGAGTGCGGTTCAAACAACGAGTATTGTAAAATGTTTATCGATGAACAAGGTTATAACGGTCCATATAATACCTTTATTCTGAAAGAAATTGCAATATTGTCAGAAAAAAATGAAGTTCAACATTTCATTGTGCAGTCACCATATTTGCAGAAACAAGCAAAATATGTGTATGAAAAACATCATGGCTTAGAAGGAACTGTGGTTTTACATCTCTGGATACCATAATTACAAGTTTTTCTCAAATGTTGAAGGGTCAAACAATTTACGTGAAGGGGAAATGTAAAGTCAAGTGGATTAGAAGCCTCTTCCAGTTAGATGAGAGTACAATTATTCAAGATTTGGATGAAGACGGTTACCCAAACATTGAAAATTTGCGAAGAATGTTTCCTTTTACCAAAAGATGTATACTCCATTGTGGTGTTTGTGCATTACAAAATGTTATAATGTTAATGAGCTATAAACAACAACAGCAGCAGTAAAATAAATAAATGATTAAATAAAAGAAGTTATATGTATAAACAATGCTTTTTATTTTTCACACTTATTGATTACAATTCAGCTTAAGTTATATTAACATCTTAGTCGTTTACAATAGTGTTTACGCTATAATAACATCATGGTAAAGTTTTATAAGAATTTAAAAGTAAATCTAAACAATGTTTTTATTTTAATCATTTAACAACTTAATTATTTACAATTCAGCTTATGTTATATTAACATCTTATTCATTTTCGATTGAGTTTATACTATAATGACCCCACGGTAAAGTTTCATGAGTATTTGAAAGTAGAAACCTTTTATCATCGTGTGCGCTTAAGGCGATTTTCATTTGTCTAATTGAATATACGATATGTTTATTTGAATTAATTAAATTTTGAGAAATTATTTTACTTACATTTGAATTCAAACAATCAACATAATCTTGGAACATGATTTGTGTTGCTACCCGAATCTTTTTAATACCTTTAGATTTTTTGATTTTATCTTCACCTTCAACCAAAATTGCGTACATTTTCGATCTGAGTCCTACGAATTCTGTCATAATACTACCATTATTTTCATCTTTCATAAGACCTAGAACTTTTTTATTAACGCGAGGTATATTCCATTTATTATTCGCGGGATAATCGCTTGTATCGAAATAATTATGGCAATCATGTTTAATTGTTTCATACAAGTCAGAGCAGGTTATTTCATAAATTAGACTATCTGTGTCCGTGTAACATACAGTACAATTATGATTGAATTTTGGGATCATATAATTATAATGAAAGCTATATATTGTTGTTTTTGCTAAATCTAAAATGCACATACCAACATAAATTGGCTTATTAAAGTAGACCTCAGATTTATTTAACTCTATTGCAACCAGATTTTCCTCAAATATGCATGAAGTCTTAAATTCAGGTCTACTTATAAGCGCATTAGCACCATATCTACCATCCCATTTTGTTGCTAGCTTAACGATGCTATATTTGCGAACATTCTCCATTGTTTTACCAAAAACAGCGTTGTTCATCAGTTTGAAGAGGTTTTTTTCAAAATCATTTTTTGCATGGGTACGTAATTCAGTATTTAAATCTATGTATGGTTTTAACCATTGAGACTGATTAAATTCTAATATTCGATGAACGTTTTTCAATCTCAATCCATACTGGAGAGCTTGTTTTAAATTTCGATAATGAATCACGTATTTTTCTTTATTAATCAAAGAAGCAATTAACTTCTTCGCTTTTGATTTTGGTGGACAATAATGTTCTGGACAAAATGGTAGAGCTTTATGCTGATCATGAATTTCTTCAGGATATTCTAGATCTACTTCCAGTATATATCCTTTAGATGAATTATCATCAATAGTATTCAGGTCGAAAGTATTTACATCATCTACCTATTTGAAACCACCATAAGCCAAATATTGAGACATTGTCCAACCATACTGATTATTAATCTCATTATAAATTAAAAATTTATCCGGTTTAGATGGATCATAATTTGGCATATATTTGTTATTAGCCTTTGCATATCGTTTCGAACACTGACTGAGCCCACCACTAATACCTCGTTCAACAAACATAACCATATCCACATCTGTAAGTAACTCTAACGTAACATTAGTACTTTTGAGCATCGCATCCCAAATATACCCTGGGAGCGTGAAATAATGTGCAGGATCTAATTCATATGTTTGGAGGCAGCTAGTTCGAAACTGTTCAAAAACATCAGCTAAAAGTCAAACATCTATTTTCAAATATAAATCTGAATATTCACTTAAATTTCTAATATCAAATTCTTTCCAAACTTTATGTGCATGCGCATAATCATTTTCACTAATATGTGTTCCATTCAATTTATTATCAAATTTTGAGATATGAGGTAAGGAGATTTCGGCAAATTTCGATTCACTATCGAAATAATTGTATGGATAAACTCCTTTACGTTTCAGAAGATTAAATTGGGTGTTGTTCAAATGTGGAAATTGTGATGACACAATTGGAAAAAGGGTTAGATATGATGCAAGGGTATCTAGACTACTTGCCATAAATCGAAAAGAATCGATGAATCTAAATTTAACAACAGTCTTAGAAATTTTTTTCGTAAACGAAATACAGCCATGGCCAAAAATATTAGGTACCCTATTTTAAGCTAAATATTTTGTTGTTAAACTTAAGTACCAAAGTAATTTTTTAAAAATTTATATATTTATGTAATTACATTCTAAAACACATTAATATTTTGTAGTTCCCCCCTTTGCTTTTATGACAGCAGCAATTCTCTGCGGCATACTCCTTACCAGCTTTGTGCACTCATCGGTACTTATGGTATTCCACTCCTGTACCAGAGCATTTTTCAGATCTGTTTTGGATATTATGTTACGTTCCCTTATTCTTCGTTTTAAATTAGCCCAGAGATGTTCAATGGGATTCAGGTCTGACGACTGCGCTGGCCATTCCAGCAAGTCCACGAAGTTGTCCGTAAACCAGCGCATTGTAGCCGCTGATTTATGGCAAGGAGCATTGTCCTGCTGGTATATGACTCCATCCAGATTGGTGTCACCAAAAATGCGCGTTAGAGATGGCAGAAGAGAATTTTCCAGTACATTAATGTACTTTTCGCTGTTCATTCTTCCGTCACAAACGAACATTTCGCCGACTCCACTAGCGGCCATGCAGCCCCAAACCATGATACTTCCTCCCCCATGCTTAATAGTGTGTACTACGCAATCAGGATGATATTCCTCGCCAATACGCCGCCTCACATAGGTTACACCGGGTGTTCCAAATACCTGTTGAAAATGAAAATAAAAGTTATTAAAACTGTTTCATTTTTGTTTTGAAATCGTAGCTTCTGCAACCAATAACAATTGTTTTTATTTAAAATAGATTATATTGATACTCACCTGGAAGTTCGATTCATCTGACCATACAACATTTGACCAGTCTTCTTCCGTGAAATGCTTGTATCGAAGAGCCCATTCCAAACGATTTTTCTTGTTAACTTCTGAAAGCCATGGCTTCTTTCTGGCCTTACATCCTTTTAGTCGTTTTCCGACTAAACGTCTCCTTACCGTTCGAGCACTTATTGGCTTTCCGATAGCTTCGGACAGCTCAGCAGCCAGCACAGAAGACGTTTTCTTACGCAATTGAATGCAACAATTGAATTTTTACACGACCTTCTACACTTAATTCCCTTGTTTTCGGCATCTTGTATTCACAACAGTGTCTACTTCAAAAATTAATCAAAACTGAGAATTATCTACACCTTAAATAGCAATATCAGTTTTTAAAGTACTTTTCGATTAACGCGTGTTTTGGGGGGGTGCCTAATACTTTTGGCCCAGGCTGAATATCGTTCTTTATTGATGGGTAACAAATCTATTTTGCCAGGTAAATCAACAGCTAAATCTTTGATAATGAAATGAGAGTCATATCCACTCAAATTATGAAAAATAATTGGAACACAATGTGAATCTTTAAAATTAACATTACATCTGTTGTGTGCAGCACCTCTATAAATACCGGTCAAGTGACAGTGGTCGCGTACTTTTGAATCCGCAGCAGTAAATAATTTTTCACAAATATGGCAATTTTGCGAATCGTTGAATTCATTTATTTGCTCAAACGTTAAATTTGGCATAGGTCGAGGGTGAGCAAAAATAAAATCGAGTCTAACAGCAATTTTTTTCAGTTCTGCAATGAACCATTTTATGCAATTTTCACCACGGTAACCAGCATAAAACGATAGCGTGGGGTCGTATGAACATATAAAGTAAAAACCTATACTGCCAGGAACATGCTCTGGATATACATTTTGTTTCTTACAATTTAATAGCAAACACTGGTCTGCATAAATGATAAAA
The DNA here is from genome assembly GCA_963971475.1 of Chrysops caecutiens. Lineage (NCBI taxonomy): Eukaryota > Metazoa > Arthropoda > Insecta > Diptera > Tabanidae > Chrysops > Chrysops caecutiens. The sequence goes on along the minus strand of OZ020569.1, from coordinate 29,101,477 downwards.
GGAGCTTTAATCTTATTTCTAAAACCTTTAAATGATAAGTTTTTCTGCTCACCTGTTGGCAATCTTATTTTACAATCATTGAGGTTTTTGCAGTCTTCAGAATGGATCGATAGTTTTTCCTCTGAATGATAATAATGCAAACATCTATCACAGAAAAAAACTTTTCCCTTATGAGATGATTCTTGTGCAGCTAGGAGGCGTGAAAGGCTTTTAATACATATATAGTGATATTTGGTAAGTTCATATTCTTCACCATCATCACTGTTGTCATCACCATCATCATCTTCTTCATCATCGTCATCATCATCATCATATCTGTTAGCTAGCAATAATAAATTTACATGTTTCCCATCCTTCTGCTCTTTAGAAAGGAAGCGCGGATGCGTTCTGAAGATCTCTCTCCTCTTTTTCAGGATATAAATGTTCACTGATACATCATTCGGCCGCTCGAACCTAGCAATTATTAGAGAGAGAGAAAAATTGTTGTAGATTATATTTAATTCAACATGAAATCACACTGCCTTGGTATCTTTTTTATGGTCATAGGGAAATTAATTCCTGAAAAATTCAGCTCATCTGCATACGACCATTGGTTGGATGTAATGCTGATAAAACGGCCCATTTAAAACATTTATTATCATTATTTTGCATATTAACACACGCTTTTTTCACTGAAATTTATTTAGGTAATTCGATGTACGAAGAACCAATCAAGGGTGTATATTTATGTATGATTAGATTTACGATTGCCGGTAATGCCCATCCGCTATCTTTTTCTTGAAATTCATCCAAATTTTTTAAATGTTTTCTATATTGTTTTCATTAAACCATTTATTTAAATCAGTTTCACAGTCTATAATTCCGTTTTTTGTGTTTATATATTTATATTCAACCACTTCTTTAAAGTTTTTCACCATTTTGAATTCACCACAAAACACCGCGTTCACTTTCACTCTTTCCACTTTCTTCAACGCGTTTTTAATTCGTCGACTAAATAATTTAGAACAACCTTCAAAAAAATTTTTAGGCTGTGTATACCCTAAATTAATTATATTGTACAACCGGTTCTCATACGGCTCTCAAACGCACATTCTGCATCAATCCACTGAATATTTTGGTTCGGTCTTCTTAATCTCAAACCAACTCTATTTCTTAATATTTTAATTTGCGATCTCATCCCATTTAGAAGGCAAATTATATTACCTACACTTCTTTTCATCCCCATATTTGGAGCAAATTTCAACGTTTTATTTAAACTTCTTAAGTCTTTATTACATTCTTTTAACACTCCTTCAACGAGAGTATTATTTTCGATAGCACTTTCTAGTGCTAATTTATTTTTAACTGTTATATTTTTTAGCGACACCATTTTTACAAAATGATAAGAGGATTACAATAAACTAAAATGCTCATCCATTCAAGCTTTATATATATATGAGAATAATTCTAGGTTCAAGGTAATTAAAATTTATGGATCAGATGTAGTGATAACGTTTGCAACCTTCAAATTATTTCATCAAGATCAAGATTTATTTTATTTATGTATTTATTTATTTTTATTTGACACCGTTTTTCGTTCTACAAAATTAAACTTATAGCAATATCCATTCTTACCAACATTCTTAACATTATAAATGTTTGAATTGAGGCTTCTTATAACTTTATCATCTAGGATTTTATATTTTGGCGGCAAAAACAACTGATGAGCTTCCAATTCCAGTACAACTTTCGTCCCATACTTTGTAGAAACTTTTCTTGCAGCTACGATTGTATTCTCACGATTTATTTCCATGTCTGCACATTTTATTACAGGTTTAAAAGTCTCTACGCGGTCCAACTTCTTTTTTATTTCTCTGAGATCTTCTTCAGTATAATCGTAAACATCATCATCAACATCAGACATGTATGGAGGTGTTAACTGTTGTGGTTTTTGACTTTCCATCTCCAACTCCTCAAAATCTGCCAATAATAGCTGCTTACATGCAGATAATGCTGCTCATCATCAGCAACAACAAAATGTCTCTTGTTTTTCATCTGACGTGTTGAATAGTCCATTGTAGAGATTCAGCGTTCTGCTATATGTTCGCAGAATTACTGATTAAGGTACATAATCTACGGTATCTTATATATAAATTTCTTATCAATTAGTAAATTAAACAGACAAGGATAGAAAATATGTTTTCAGGTTACACAACATTTTAAGATTTTATTTCCTTACAAAATTCTAAATTAAATGTTGAAAGCACTTTCCCCTTATTAGTAACACTATATATATTTCGGTTTAATTCTAATATATGTAGTTTCTTCGCTGAGTCTCTCATATCGGGCAGGTAGGAAGAGTTGATAATTTTCCAGCTGCAAAACAACTCTATTTCCAAATTTTGTTGTCACCTTTCTTGCTCCCACAACCTTATACCAAATATATTGAATCATATCCTTCACTCGCAATATTGGTTTTATGCTTCCAAGTCTATTAAGCTCACAAAGAATTGTATCATCTTGGTTAAAAACGGGTGAAATTGAATTACTACCATCCTCAGATGACATAAAGTAGCTAAAATAGTTTTGTTGTTGGTTCATTTTGATGTCACTAATTCCTCAATATCACAATATGTTGTTGTTGCTCTTGTTGTTGCTGTTCTTGGTGAATCTCCTCAAATGCGGCGTACTAAACCACAATAAATGAAGCAATCCATTTTATAAGAAAGGGGGTAGAGGGGACGGAATAGATATTGCACAAGATTGTGAAATTCTTGGGGTGCGTTCGCACCAGTCTCGCTAGCGCGTGCGTCAATGACCCCTGACACTGTTCCTGATATGATCGCTGGTGCGTGTTCGAACATGAACATGGCAAACAACCCATACCCATGACCCTTCTCTTGACCTACAACCTGATTACGCACCAATCTCGCTAGCGCGTGGGTCAACGACCCTTGACACTGTTCCTGATATGACTGCTGGTGCATGTTCGAACATGAACATGGCAAACAACCCATTCCCATGACCCTTCTCTTGACCCACAACCTGATTACGCAGCAATCTCGCTAGCGCGTGCGTCAATGACCCTTGACACTGTTCCTGATATGACTGCTGGTGCGTGTTCGAACATGAACATGACAAACAACCCATACCCATGACCCTTCTCTTGACCCGCAATCTGATTACACACCAGCGCCGTAATCATGATAAGGCGAGCTACTGATGACCCTGTTTAACCTCCTCGAATTCATTTCGTAAGATTACGAAATTCTTGATCAAGACGTCATCAGATCAAATTGCTCAAAACTATGACGTCACAACCAGATAAAATTTCTCAAAAACTATGACGTCACAACCAGACACTCCACCCCCTACTTGGATTCCGCCGCCCGCCAGGCGGCCGCCCGCTACTGGGACTCCGCCCCCCGGCTACTGAGTCTCCACCCCCCAGTGGCGTCATCACACATCTCCCCGCCTAACCACACCCCCTATGACGTCATCAAAAAATCCAAGATGGCGGAAAATGGATTTTAGGGGCTCCATAAGAAAATACACGCGTTTTTGGCCCAGTCCCCGCATAGCCTATCTACTCGGGTCGATCACCTGATGAAATGGCAAAAGGGAGTTTTGCTACTTCTGCACCTATAGAGAACAATATGCCAATATATGTAGATACTCATATGCCAAATCAATCAATATTGATTTATTGATTGATTGACAAAATCAAACTAACAGGTGGGGCAATCATACTATAAATAATGAGACACAATCAACGGGAAGACAGTGATACACTCAACCCGTTCCTGAAGGAAGATTGAAATCAACTCGATCTGAACACCAGTTCCTGAGTCTTGGCACCCAACCCGTTCCTGAAGCCGTTCCCGAAGATTAGAGAAATCCAGCCACCTCCAACGAGAGTCAACAAGGAGTCAACAACAAGCCCCGTTAATAACAAGCCAGACCTGAACAGCCCTCGAAGGCAGCAGGCATTAATCCGACGACAAATGAAGGTAGCAGAGGAAAACCAGCTTCGAGAAGCTCTAAAGGACCCTACAGCGGGACCGAGACCGATATCCTTGGAGGAATATCGTCGACGACAAGCCTCTAAGTCACTTAAAACTGACGCAGTAGCCGATAAACGTCCCTTGAAGAAACCCCGTTCCGGAGTCGAGGCATACTACCAGAGACAGCTCCAAGAGCCTCAAAGGGAGCTGATACTGGCGACTACGAAGGAGCAGAAACGCGAAGCCAGCGACAGAATTAACCGACTGAAAATGAGCCGTAGGAATTATCGCCACCAGAACAAGACGGGCATGGCAGCACTACCGAAGTAAGGATCTTAGAGTATAATTTGGAATAAGTAAATTTGTATGGAAGTTAATAAACAGATAGTAGTAAGAGTTGGGTTCACGGGAAGTTTGTATGGTAAATAAAATATAGAAAACTGAACAAATATCTGGACTTTTTGTGACTGTTGAATAGAGATTTTCCAATTCCGATGCTGATTTGAAGAGCCGAATTTACCAGCAACCGCTTGTTCTCATAGAATGAGACCAATGCTTCCCACGCCTTTTGAAAGTTATTGGCCACTAATGCTGTATTTTTTAACAAATGAGCTGCTGTCCCTTTCAAACTTTGTTTGAGGTAATTTAATTTAAGTACAGGTGATAGATGAGCGTTTAATATGATCATTAATTCAAACAGATCTCTTTAAGGAAGCCAGTCAGACAATGCTCCATTGAAATATGGGAGATCGAGTTGCGGTGGACGTGGGACATATCCTCGTACTGCCTGGAATCCAGAGCTTTGGGATTGAAATGAAGGAGAGCGTTGGTTTTTTCGTTGAATTCGTTCTGTTAACGCGCTGAATAATTAAGCCGCTTGTAAATATGCCTCTTGAGATGACTGATATACTTCCTGTTTAAAGTAAACGTTGTCATGGATTTTATCTTGATCATGCGAGTGTAATTTTCTTAGACCATGCTTAATGGCGTCATGATTTATAGAGAAGTTGACCCAAGCCTCTTTGAGTGCATTATTTCTCGTTTGAACTCGACGAAGTGTAAGGTTTTCATCGCCCACGCTGATAACTTTTTCGTAAGATGTGCCAATAAAGCCCAACAACGGAAGCCCTGGAAAAGGAAAGCAGACGTCAAACCAAAGTCACGCTTGAGCACTGACGCCTCAAGACCAATCCACACTTCAGAAAGCAACTCGTAAATGAAATTCTGAAACATCTTGAAAGAGTTGATTTTGAGAGGAACCTTCTATAGCATTAGGAAGCCACTTGAGGCGCTAGGAACGAAAGAATTCTAGAATGTTCACCGGGTGAGACTTTATCTTTGTTCTCCCAGTGAACGAAATTAAAGGCTTCCAGAATGTTCACAGGTGGATCACTCAGATCCCAACCTGATAAACGCAAAAGAACGCTTCTGGAATGTTCTGGTGGCACACGATAGTCTTAGAACTGCCAACCGAACGGAATCTCAACTAGTCCAGAAGCGACACATACTCGTCTGGAAGCCACTCGTCTAGAAGTCACTCAAAAACCATTCATTGATTTGAACTAAGAATGAACCTATAAGATTCCTCACAACAATATGCTAATAAAACAACCTTATGTTTAGTATATTCGCTTCTATATTTTCACTTTTTTTAATATCTAAACTGAACATCTAACCAAGCTTGATTGTAGCACTATTCCTTTGTCTCTCACTAGACTGACGCCCGATCTTTTTTTCTGTTTTTGCGGGCACGGAGTAGGTTGTAAGTAAGGTAAGGAAGAGCTCTACGAACTCCGTCCGTCATCTTCGAAAATGTCCAAATTGGGATTCGTTCTTTAAACATTTCCTCACATCTTAATACATAATATACCTACCTACTTCGATAATACCTACACATATTAGAATAAAACTTAAGTGTAATTTAAAGTATGAATTCCTTGGCTGATGATACTTGTTCCTATGTATTAAACCCAAATAACGTTCACGAAGATGACGTCGTGGGAGCTTTTCATGAAAAATGGTCTCGTCATACATCTTTCCGTCCGCGGGAAGTGGGTTTGTTCGAGTTCCCGGAACGCATTGACCCAATGCTGCCAAGTGAGTCTCATCTCCAAATTATTTATGATGGCGATGTGGGTTCAATAAGACACTGGTCTTGTATTTATTATATCAATGCTATACTACGCGTGTACGATAGTCTTTATTATTGTTTAAAGCCAACTCAAAAAACATATATTAATGCATTGTTTCCATACCTAGCAGAATTTAATATTCAATTTCCTAGCGTGCAACGTCAACCCAAAGCAATAGATTGCGGGCTTTATGCAATAGCTTTTGCCACTTCTTTAGCGGTTAAAATGAATCCCTCTCTACACAATCATGTACCAGAAATGATGAGAGCACACTTGCGCTGTACGATTTTGAGCAACGATTTTTTGCCTTCTCCATCTACAGCTAGATCTGTTCCTGGACGTCCGCCCGTAAATCTTTTTGATAACACAGCTTTCAAATGAGAAACGCAAAATAGAAAGAAAAATGAGAAGAAACAAAGACAGCGAAGTACGAAAAAAATGCTGTAGCAATATGTAAAAATAATGAAAATGCTGATGCAGAGGAAACAAGTAAAATACTTAAACTGGATGTACAAGAGATGAAAGAAAAAAACGCGAACATGAAAAGGATTTCAGGATCCAATCATGAGGTCGCCGAAAGAGAAAAATAGAGAAAAAAAACATTGGTTGTCTGTAAAGTCGGTTTACGGACGATAATTTTACGTGATAACGTCATAAGAAAACATTGATGAAAAATTGCCTACTTTTATGAATTGAATTGAATTATTTTCACTGAATTGAATTATTTTCACTGAATTATCATTTTTTTGTATATTGCAAAGAAGGAGCTAATTGAAAATGTAAATTTTTTCAATAAATTTTTTTACTTAAATTATGCAGATTAATTATAAGTAACAATATGCTATGTATTAACAATTTATTTATTCGTACATACGCGTATTAGTTTGGATTCATGAGAGATTCGTTCATACGCGTATTAGTGTGGATTCAAGAATCTCTGATGAATCCAAACTAATGTACGAATCTCTCATTCGTCCGCTCAGCTCAGGCGGAACGTGACAATGAGTCACGATTTTTCATTTGTGCAGCCGGCCATCGATTTATAAGACGTTATCACGTCAAAAACAGATAAATCAAATGGCTATCAATTCTATAAGGAGTAATAAACGGAAGAAGCTAACGGAAAAGGAAAATAATAATTGTATTCGACGAAGCAAACGATTAAATCCTGAGTACAGACTAGTTGAACACGAGCGCAATACTCAAGCTCATAAAGTTGCTCAATCAAATCCTGAATATAGGCAAGCCAGTGAAATATTTGGAGAATCTTGTAGTACCTGTGCAAAATATATCACTCAAGGCAATGGTCCACGATTAGCTATTGTGAATGGCTTAGCTTTTCCAGATATTCCTGAGGTACTAAAACAACTAACGCCGATGGAAGAGAGGCTGGTAAGCCCTCGTCATGTTTTTTTAAAAATTGTTCGAAAAGGTCAAGGGTTAGGTTTTAAACACGGACTTGTAGGAAACGTTATAAACATGCCCGTACAAATCAACAATATCATTAGCGCACTACCTCGATCAACAAATGATGATAATGTCATTACTGTGGAATTACGACGAAAATTATGCTATAGGCATAGACGCAAAGAACAAATTCGACCTGAATACGTTCGTAGAGCCGCACAGTACTTGGGGAATTGTGACCTGTTTAAGGAAAATGCAATCAATTTAAATGAATCTTGGGATGTTGAAGAAGTTGACGATAATATAGAGTGTACGCGTGATAGAGGTGTTGCAGAAGAAGGAGAGGAAGAAGAAACAGTTCATCCAGGAGGTACCGAGACTCTATTCGATAACTGTACAATATTAGGAGGGAAGAAGTATAGGTGTTTGAAATAATGTCACTACTCTTTGACTGCCTACTGACAACTCCTTTATTACGCTTAAAACATATTACAAATTGAGGTTAACAAATGGTTACACTTACACACTATTGCTTTAGTTGTATTTACACGCTATCGCTCTACTCACATACACTACAGCTTTTCCCAAACTGTGGTCCGCGGACCTCCTGGTGGTCCGCCGACCCTAACCAGGGGGTCCGCGGCGAACTTCAAGGAAAATTATACATTATTACAAAAATAAACGTAGCGTGAATAAATAAAAGAAAAAAACTTAAAAATACTTATCACTATTTTGGTAGTTTCATTTTATCGGAACAAACTTTAAATTAACAAAAGAAAACGGATTAAATAATTGCGACATGTATTGTTTTCCTCCTCTCACGCTCGTAAATCTAAGAAAAAAGTTTTAATTCTTAACGGTACATCATCAATTACCGCGGAAGTAAATGTGCGTATGATGTATTGCGGCGAGTGATGGGTTGGAGGTAGAAATAAGAGTACTTCGAGAAAAATTAGTATATATGTGGTGGTACACGTTGGGATCCTTATCAGTGATCGTACATAGGAAATTTGTTGCGTGTTAGGTCACTGGGATACTTCGCCAGTTTGGATCGCAACAGGCGCGCATGCCGAATCTTAAACGTTTATATAAAAGTACATTGTTTCTTGGCAAGTTATCGAGTAGCACAGGCAGGTAAAGCTCATTCCATCGCCGAAACTTTCATAAAACCGTGTGTTAGCGATATTGTTTCGTGCATACTTGACGATAAAGCAGTTAAACTTGTGAAATCAGTGCCGTTGTTAAGCAACACTGTAAAAATGAGGTATGTGTTATTGTGTTCTTCATAGACATACTTTAGCGATGAAACCAATGCCTGTCTCTTTTAAGAAAGCTTTGGAGGAGTCTGTTCAAATTATTAATTATATAAAGGCGCGGCCGTTAAAGTCAAGACTTTTTGTATTACTATGTGATGAAATGGGAAGCCTTCACAATTCTCTTCTTCTCCACACAGAAGTGAGGTGGTTGTCTCGTGAGAAAGCCCTTGCACGATTACAGGAGTTAGTTTCTGAAGTCTTATCTCTGTTGATGGAACATAATATCAAATTGGCCAACGTTTTTAATGATGAGAGATGGCAGTATATACTTTCGTATTTATCAGATATTTTCTTGAAAATGAATGAGATGTGCCTTTCTCTGCAAGGGATGAATATCACAATTTTGAAGCTAGTAACAAGGTTCGCGAATTAAAAAAAAAATTCCAGTTTTGGGTTGAATCTGTTTAGAAGAAACAGGTGGAGTGTTTTCCTGTGTTAAATGATTTTTTACATGAAAACAAACTGGATCTTGAGAAAATCACTTCGACTGATGAAATATGTGTAAATCTTCACAGTTTGGAGAAGTCCCTTGAGCACTACTTCCCTACAGGTCGAAGTACAATGCTGCAAGAACACGAATGGGTAGTCAAACCGTTTTCAGTTTCGAGAAAGCCAACCAGTCTATCGTCAATTGAATACGAATATTTGATAGACATAACTTCAGACTCCAACATGAAATCTACTTTCGAGTCTGATACGTACTCCCATTTTTGGCTCCGCCTGGAAAACAAAAAATTCCAACCGCTCGTTGAAAAGGTGAAACGGATTTTTCTTCCTTTTGCCACATCTTATTTATGCGAATCTGGATTTTATATCTATGCAGCCACCAAAACTAAATACCGAAGCCGTTTAGATGTTGAACCCGATACCGACCCCGGCTTTCAAAAATTATACCAGATATATCTAAATTGTGCCAATTAAAACAACCTCATTCTTCCCATTGATCAAGCTGACTCTATATTCAAATTATTACTTTTGAATTTATTCTGCTCTATTAACTACAAAAGTTGTATCTACCTTTCAAACACTTTCTGTTCAATTTGATTTTTGTGTTGTAAGTAAAGTTGAGTTTGTAAATGTAATGTTTGTTTTCATAGTGATATTCCCCTCCACCACTAATAATGAGGTATGGCCTAGACAATTTACTAAACTTTTATTTAACCACAAAGAAAAAATTTAGTGCCATGTATCTAAATCTAAATTCTTGAGTAAAAGAGGTCCGCAGTTGATATTGTCCCATGAAAGGGGTCCGTAAGCCAAGAAGTTTGGGAAGCCCTGCACTACACCATTATTTAATATAACTGAAACACCAACCAATAAAAATGAATTCAAATTTGAACAGGTGAAAAGATTTTTGCAAGAATAGGGAATAGAAACACATTCGGCAAAACCAAATAGTTATACAGGAAATGCAGATGTAGAACGATTACATTCTACATTAATCGAAAAAATACAGGCAATAGAAGAAGATATTTCAATAGAACAAAAGATACAGAAAGCGATAGGAAACTATAACGACAGATACCATTCGACTTTGGAAATTGAGTCCCAGGGAAGCAACCCAGTTAACAGATATGGCAAAATTAGTATGAAAAGTTAAAAAGAAGAAGATAGGATGTATGAGAAAATTAATAAGAAGTAGGGAACGATACGTTGAAAACCGGAACGAAGGGTACATTAAGAATTATTAAAGAGTAAAACATTATGATGAACCATACTTTAGAAAATATAGGGTAAGAAATGTACATACACCCATCAAATATTAAAAGACCGTACAAACTTGCAGGTCGAGATATTGATATTAGCAATAAAATGAAACGAAATGAAACAAATTGGAATCAAACATAGCACATTTAAAATTTGAAGATAGGCAGGTTTTGTATCTAACCTAACCTTATCTTGGAACAATTCAAAAACCAAATAGACAAAATAGAGATAAATTAATGGAGTAGATATAGTGCCCAAAAATGGTTATTCGGGATTATGGACAACACAGACAAGAAATACTAGAACATTTAGATAGATGACAGATAAAAATAACCACAATATTATTGAAAATTTTAATAAACAGATGAAAATTAATAATCATTATAATAAAACACTTCCCGACTTAAAAATGTTGATACAAAATGATAGATCCAAAATTTTACAATTGATAAATTCAACGAATGAAAATTTACAAGAATTAAATTACAAAATGTTGTTTTTAGGTCAAGAAACAAAGCTCAGATATTGTGCAAATAAAGTAAACCAATTTCTCGATAACATTATGGGAACAAAACACAATATGATTCATCCAAGTATGTTCACATTGGAAGAACTAGATTCTTATAATATAGAATTTCATAAGCTAAAACTATTAAAGGCAAGAGTAATGGAATATAGAAATTAGTTTTAAGATTTCGCAATTAAAATGCCAAAAAACTATATAACGGTAGACCTTAAAATAATAAAGCCAGTGCCGAATTCCATAATGTTAGAAATTGATAAATCTGGGGAACTGACTGTAGAAATAGTATGGAGATATGGAAGAAGCACTTTCAAAAGACCTTGAGTTAAGCAAAAACTGCATTTTTCAACAAACGTGTATTTTAACTATGGACGTGTATTTCCATCGATGGTGGAATCATTTTGTTAAAAAATATGTATAATGACTCTTTCTGGTAAAATTGTGACAAAAGTTTATTGGGCGAGCGAAGCGAGATCTATGTATTCCACAATCTATGCACTCCTGTGTATCACTTTACAAAAAAAACGCTCACACCTTTAGGTTTGAGCTTTAACATAGTAATTTAATTTCATGTCTAGATGTGTTTTCTATCATTAAATTGATTAATTCTGCAAGTTACAGCAGATGGCGTTAGTAGTTCAATAACATTTTAGTTGAGACGGGTTGTTATATTTTTAGTTTATGCGTTTGTTCATATAATTATATATTAATGATAGATAACACATTTAAATATGAAATTAAATTAAGAGAATCAAAAGTTAAAAGAATTGCATCAACCAGACCAGTTGCTCATATATTCCAGCTCATCACAATTCTTCTAAAGTTCTAAAGTACAATTCTTCATCACAAATTCTAATTCGACTAATCAGCATCTGCTGAAGTTTTCTGAAGACTGCATCCTGCTCCTCTCTCCATTTCCAGGGGATCGTCTTCTTGAGCAACATCGTTAGTCGCTTGGCTATTATCGCATAATCCTTGACAAATTGCCGGAAATATCCGGTCAAGCCTAAGAACTGTCGTATGTTCCGGAATTTCGGTACAGGAAAATGCTCTACCGCTTTAACCTTTTCTTTTCCGGGTTTAACCGAAAATTTATCGAAGTCATCAAAAAGGAACATTTTTTCAGGTTCAATGTCAGGTTCTGTTCCCGAAAAATTTGTAGAATTTTCCTTAATGTCTCAATAGCATCTTCGACGGTTTTGGAGTGGAGCAACACATCATCCAAGTAGACTGCTGCTAGATTGTTAACCGGTCCCAGTACTAGTAGTAACCGGACTTTAGACCCAAACAAGTAAAGAACTTTCCATCTTTTAATGGGTCGATCCATCTATTCTAGGAAGAGGATAGCGATTCTGAATGGTCACAGAATTAAATCTCTTGTAATCGATACACATGCGCTGCTCCCCATTCTATTTTTTCACCAAAACCACGGGCGATGAATAGTCTGAAATAGATTCTTGTATGATAGCACACTTCAATAATTCTTATACAATTTTCGTTAATTTTCTCCTGTTCCACCCTGGCTACACGATAAGGACGATATGTAATTGGAGTATCATCTTTCAGAGTAATCTCCATTTGTGTCTCCACTGCGCAACCAAGTTCCTCCACGTTCTGAGCGACGCAGTCCCGATACTCCTGCAGCAATTCGTAAACATTCTCCTTTTGCTCGGAACTTATAGGTCCAATTTTGATGTCTTCTCTATTTAAAGGCGGTAATCGTTTTTCGTCCATGGGGAGTACCAGTTCGCTTGACTTCACTTCTTCAAAACAGGGCCAACTTCTCGCTAATGTCCTTTGGGCTTTAAGCACTATGTCGCCATCTGATAAATTTATACACGGTAGAAATGATGTTTTATTTGGGCTAATATGCAGTAACGCGTTTGGGATACACGATTTTTTCCCCTCATGCATACGAACACTCCCTTCGACGTATACATTCCCAACAAAACTCGTTGCATATACTTTAATTACTCCTATATAATGTGGGGGTATAAGCGTGTCCTGAGAAAAAATTGGTATTTTCTTTGCGACGTTCTCAACTCCATTATTCTTTGGTTGTCCCATCTCTACGCTCAAATTTACCGAAAATTTCAGGTGATCCTTATCCTTCTCGACTAGAACATGAGGAAGTTCTGTGAAATTTCGACCTATCAACAGTGGGATATCCTGTTCGTCATTGCTCACTATAATCGCTGTTATCTCCCCTACTACATCGTCGACTTTAATGCTAAATTTTGCAGAACCTAAATTATGGGCTTTTCCGCTACCATATCCACAAAGTATTGCCTTACCTTTCTCTCTAACCAAATTCAACTTTTCAACCTCATTCAATCTTATAATCGTACACGAACTTCCAAAGTCTGTGTAAGCTTGCAAAATCGTATCATTTATTTCTACATTTTTAAAATACTTCATGTTTCTAGGATCATCATCTACCACCTTAAGCGGGGCAACCTTTTTGTTCTGCTCATTTTTCTTCCGAAAACAATTTTCTTCTTGATGTCCTCGATTGTTGCAGTACTGGCATCTCCTTTCACTGGTTCCTGCTTTAGCTCCATCTTTGCAAGAACTAGCGTAGTGTCCAGGCAGCTGAAAACGATTTCCTTGCGGTTTGGACTTGACAATATACTCGCGATTACCTCGGAATCGACCATCATAATTCGACGTGGAAGGAAGTTTGCAAGGCCGTAGCCATGATTCTGATAAGGAAGGGGGGGGGGGGGGGGTAAGGCTTAGGAGAAACAAGAATATATATTAGTGACTAAGTTTATTTCACAAAAATAGTAGTCGACTAAGTTCTTCACAAAACCGATTCAATACTTCAGATTCAATGGCATTCTTATTTACTTGTACCACGGTTCGGTGTACACTGAGCATACAAAGGCCGTTCAAACGGTTTTCAAGCATCGTAGACACCAGCCACGTTTCAACACGACGCAGTGTAGAAAAGGACCTCTCTATGATACTTGTTGTGCAAGGTTGTGCTAAGGAAATAAGCATTGCTTTTTTTGTTGCGGGAAAGAAAATATTCGCCTCCATTTCAGTAACATTCCAGTAAAATCTAGTTTTCCGAGATCTTATGTGGTCATAACCTTGTTCAGCTTGTCCTGCAACTTTTTATACTATAGTTCGGCTTCCTGATTAAAATTAAGTAAATCGTAGTATTCGCAGAAACGTTGTGCTTTTTCTTTGAAATCAACTAACGACATATTCAACATTGTGCTGGGATGTAGCGACATTAATCCGAATGCAGAAAGGTTTTGATTACCAAAACTATGTTCCAGTGCCGATATTAGGAAATCTAAATAAGGAATGACAATCGATCGCTTCCAAAAATTCCTTTATTGGTCGGAAGTATTTGAAGGCTCACTCTGTATGATCGGCGACAAGAAGGACACACCCCCGATCTATGCCATAAACCATCGGCATCGCGACAAATAAACCTTGAATCAGTGTGTCTTTGATGTCACCGAACACAATAAATTCACTGTAGCACAATACAATGTATAATTTCTATACAATGTACAACTTCACAAAGTACGATTTTATGAAATTGGCCTGTCGATTTAATCAAGTTTTTTTTTTGTTTATTAAAGAAGGTATTACGGTTCATTAGCATTCCTGAAAAGAAGATGCATCTTCTAGGGGGGGCAGCTACCCCACCCTGCCCGTACCTCGCTACGCCCCTGGAAGTTTGTAGTTGTCACTAGCCCCAAAATATTGAAATAAGGCCTCAGGCATTTGGTATTGGCCAGCATTAGCTCCTGCAAGAAAGACCTTGTCGTGGACGCCTCCCAATAAACAATCAACTGCATCCACACCATCAATGTTACAAGCGTTTATCAACGCCATCTTCTCGTGGTAGTATTTGGTAGAGATCTCCTCCACCCGTTTTGTACGCCGCATCATTTCTCCCAAAAGACAATAATAATTTCGCCGCGCCTGAAAAGCTGCAATCACTTTCCCCTTCCACTCCTCCCAGGTGAAATTCAAAGTACCCAGTCCCTTGTGCCAGGTCTCTGCCAATCCTTTGAGTTTCGCCAACGCGAAAACTCATGCCACCGATAAAGCTGACGAAGTTCCGTTACTTTTTGGCACCACTTCTCTGCCGATTGGTTACGATCGTCCGGATTAAACACTGGAACGATGTCACCTCTTAAAATTTGCGAAGAATGACGATTCGCTGAATTTTCCAAAACCCTCGTAATAGTTTCCGTAAACCTTACAATTTTCCACTCGAAACTGATTACAAAAACCAAACATCTATTCATTTGTGACCAGTATCCCGCTTCTGAATTATAATATGATATATAATATTTATAATACATATATGTATTATATAAATTGAATTTCATTTTAAAACTAACGCTTGTCAGGATTTTGAGTCGTGGATACTGGTCACATGTTGCTGCATCTACGACGCCACCTCTGTAAATATAAATCCACTATAAGTTTCGAGATTCATTCCAGGCCATTTTATTCGTACACGTTGTAGAGAGACTTGTATTTACATTGAAAGACAATTGCTCAAACATCAACATAACAAACTAACACTGTAAATCCTCAAGAACCACCATCAGATGGGAGAACACCATCCCATCGGCAGTAATTTTTGATCCAGGATAGTGGAGTACACCAACCAACTGTCCGACCAAACGGGTGTGGGAGAACACCAACCACACACCCAACAGTAGGGATCTACAACGAATCCCTATTACACCATTGGTTAAAAATTAAATTCTACTGCTCTCACAATGCGTACGAATACCAAAGACGCATACTCAAACACACAGGGTGATCGCGAATTGAAGGCCAATTTAGGTGTTCGTGTGGAGAAAAACCAACCACATGACTCTCAAACTAAACCTATGGGAGAATATACCTATGGGAACAATAGGCGCCACATGACACTACGTCCGGTGCAGGAGAACACCAACCTCACTTGACAATCATAGAAATCCTGCAATTCGGGTCACACGCGAATAAAACTACACTAATATTCAATAAATCACACTTGATCATCAATTCCCTAATTAATTCACATTCATATATATCCCCAAAAACTTAGTGAGATAACTCACCTGATTTCAATCAATTTCAGTTGTCTGAATCACTTTATAATTTCTTAACTGTTCGGGATGAACTGATTCTTTAAGACGTGACCATTTCTGCAACAAGAGGAACACCGGTCTACTTGATAAACCAAGTGCGAAAATATGGGAAACAAATAGGACTACTAGATCTCAAAGGTTACTAGACCATTTCATTTTGCTAATTTCAAAGGTATGCATTAAAAGACATTCATTACTCTTATTTTTTCTTAAATTAAAATTAACTAATACGGGGACGAACAGTCCCAAATCCATTTTAGCATTGAATGCAAAAAAAAAAACTTGCGTCTTACATAAGGTTAGGAAGAATAAAGAATTTTAGTTTTTTCGAATTTTCATCAAAAATATCAATTAAGCTATGATGAGTAATTTTACGGAATTAGCGAAACCTGGGAACCTTGGGAACCTTGGCTTGCATTGTTTTTGAGAGTTTGCCTAAGGACTCGTTCAGATCTCTGATACCCACACTAGGGGAGATAGAAGACAAGAAAACTATTATGTCATCCGCATAGCAGATGATTTTGGTCTTGTTGAGTAGTCTCGGTATCATTACAGTGGGTTGTAGGGGGTTGTAGTGTTGGTCTGCGTGCAATGTTGGGTGTTGTAATGGTATGTCCGAAAGGAACAGAGAGAATAAGGTTGGCGAGAGGACTGAATCTTGGGGTACCCCTGCCAACTGGCGAATTTCCTTCGAGTTAGAGTCCTTGTTGCATAAGTAAGCTCTCCTGTCTGAAAGGTATCAGTCTATAATTGCTGTAAGATAGTCCGGAACTAAGTATAGGTATGATAGCTTCCATACTAGCCCCTCAATCCAGACCGTGTCGAAAGCGCTACGTAATTCTATCGTCGCTGCAAAAGTAAGTTTCTTATGCAGTGCGTTATGTACAATGTTGTTATGTAGAAGATTAATGGCGTCTAGTGTGGAATGTCCCGCTCGGAATCCGAATTGAAAGTCAGGTAAAAGGTTCTGTCTTTCTACTACTGATTTAAAATTATTTAAATTAACTTTTAAGGACCTTGCTTAGACAGACCAGCATTGATATTGGGCGGTAGTTTTTGGGGTCAAGAGGGTTTTTGGACGGTTTCCTAATTGGTTTGATCTTTGCAATTTTCCAAGACATCGGGTAGTAATGTTCGAGCAGTTGTTAAAGATCACAGCCGGAATTGTGAAAGCGTTGGTGGGAAGACACTTGACAATTGGGTTGGGGATACCATCATGTCCAAAGGATTTCTTGGGTTTAAGGGCTTTAGCTATTTCCTGTACCTGGGAAGGGGTACAGAAGATAGTCGAGTTGAGGACATTCGTGAAAGACACCTACCGTCCGCTTGGAGTTGTCTGCTCTAAGTTCTTGAATGTGTCTAGTAATAATGTTTACAAAGGATTTGTATGTGTAGTGTTAATGAGTAGATCGTTAATATCATCCGTGATGTGTCAGGTCCTACCTGTGTCTGGATCTGTTAAGGAATTGACGGTCAGGCTCTTGTGAGTACGAAACCTGTTAAGTTCTCTAAAGACATGTGTGCCTGGCGTAATGCTTCGTAGTGCTGTCCGTAGGGCAATTTGATACAAAGAACTAATACTCGACTTTATGTTGTTACACAATAATTGAATTGTGCGGCCCATGTTGAAGAAATCCTGATCTTTGACAAAATTTTTCTGTCTGAGATATTTAAACTGTTGCTTTCTCAGTCTATTCTTGTGTACAATGGTATTCAGCAGCGACCTGGGTAATTTCACCCCTTGCGAGTTTTTGAATGAGATTGGGATACTATTCTGCATACAGGCAATAATGTTGTTTGTTAGTTTGTCAATTTCATCATCGATCTCATTCTGAGTAAGATTACAGTCACATCGCATATGTCTTAATTGTTCAGCACTCGCCATTTCCGCCAGTACCAAGAATTTCTTCTTATTCATGGCTTGGAAATTCCAGTGCTGAACTGGTTCCTTGTAAGTAAGCTTGAGCCCTTGTCGGTTGACTGACCTTATAATAGTGGGTCCAACCCTCAATAGTACACCACGATGTTCTGAGAAACTGTTCACTGTTTCTAGGGTGTTTTGCCCTAACGCGGGAAATCTAGTCTCGATATTTTGGTGAAAGATAACAAGGTCTAAATAGTTACCTGTCGAGGGAAAGGTAGGTCGATTGGCTGGGAGTAATTGTGCATGGTCCTGGTCGAGTATCCAGTTAAGTAACGTTCTACCGGTAGTGTCCGTGTGGGGTCTGAAACAAAAGGTGTTGTGGGCATTAAAGTCTCCTCCAATGATAAAGGGATCATGTCCAATAGTCTGTTCCAGTTTTTCCAGGTCTTGTCTCATAATGTTACAACTGCCTATTGATTTCGTGAGTATTACTTTTGACTTGTCTGTTAGTGATAATTTGGCTGCTAGTACCTCTAGGGATGTAAAGTCTGGCATGTTCAGTAGTTCGTAATCAATATTTCGTGGTAGCAAGATTCCTAGGCCACCACCACCTCTATCCTCTCTGTTCTTCATAATTATTTCATAGTTTGGAAGTCTGTTCTTGATTTTCGATCTGTCGTCCAGTTTTGTCTCGGTTAAGAGTGCAATATCAATGGAAAGTCGTTGTATTAGAAGTTTTAGTTTATGTTGTCTGGCTAGAGTCCTCAGCGAGTTACAGTTCAGAGTGAGTCTATTTAGGTTACGTCCCATCAGTTTTATTTAAGTTGCTGAATGAATGGTGCTAGTTCGTATGCGAAATTAAAGAGTGTTTGTTTCGCCTGTGTCGGGGCTGGGTTGCCTTTAAGGAAATTGACCGTCTGATTAATTCGTTTGGCAAACTCTAGTAAGTCAGCGTTAAAATATTTCTTAAATTGCTCGTTTAGAAAGTCAAGACTGTTCGTGATGGTGTCTGGAGTGGTCGATACAGTTGTTGGGGGTGGGAGTGTCTTAGGCACTAGCGTAAGGGTTTTCGCAAGGGTAACATTTCTTGCGATGGGTATGTTGGTAGCCGTGAGTGATGTTAGTTCGTTGCCAGCTCTAGTTGCAGACGAGTATGAGACGTTCTCTTGTCTCGGCCTGCTAATGACGCCAGGACTATACTTCTTTATGGTTGCACCTTTATGAGCCTCTCTTTTAAGTTCAAGTCCTTCCATGAATTTGTGGAATTTGGGGCACTGCCTGTAATTCGCGGGGTGGCCATGTTTCCCAAAGTTAACGCAGAAGCGTTGCCCCTCGCATGTTCGGACATTTCACGCATCTGAAGAGCATGTTGCAATTTAGTGAGATGTGCCCAAATCTCTGACATCGTTTGCATTGTGTGATTGGCTTGTTTTGTATGTTTTCCCAGTTAATTCTCTGGTTCTGATTGATGTTAGTTCTTTGGTGTTACCAGTTTGGTCTTGTTACCAGGAACAAATCCAGTTTTCTCCCCATGCGTGTTGCCGTAAGGGTACTATACCTATATCTATACTATACCTACTGATTTTAATCAGGGGAAAGTCCGGAATTAGTTCTAGGATCGCTGTTTGAATTTCGTCCTCAGAGAATTCGGAGTCAATACGCCTGAGGATTAGACTGGTGGGTTTTAATTCTTTGGGGGTATAGGTAAAGAATTTCATTTTCTTTGCCGCCAGCAGGTCTTTGATTTTTTTGTACTCATCTATGGATTCTGTAAAGATGTGGGTGCAGTTATTATTCAGGATTTTGAATTGGAACTTGTTATGACCTAACAGTACTCTGAGAGCGGTGGTCATCTCCCTAATGGATATCCCATATGACACAATAGGGGGTATTTTTTGTTTCTTTTGGGTAGCTATTGGAGGTCTGACAGGTCTAGAGTTTTGAGTCCTCGTGGACTATTTAGGTCGTTGTACCTCTGACAGTGTAATGTTGGGATATTTATCTAGAGGTGCAAAGCGATTTGTGTTTGGGGGTAATACTGATTGTGGTCGTCGATCAGTTGTTCAGGGGAAGTGGTTCGTCCTTGTTCGTTACCGCTCTGTTGTGGTCTGGAAGCAGCTACATTAACGATGACACCAGATATTCGCCAAGCCGATATTCGTCAAGCCGAGAACTGTGCCAAAACTTTGGTTCCTCAGAGAAAGAAGGTGTGGCGACGTAAATGGATCAGTAGGCTATGAAATCCCGAATTGCTTAGCCTACTCTGGCAATGGAAATACCATGAATTGGTGGGCTATGAAATTCAGGAAACCCAGAATTTCATAGCCTACAAAGGTGTGTTCCAATCATCGAAGTGGCAGTTACAGCGAGCCAGTGTAGTAGGGTACGATATGCTGAAATATCGTATAAAAGGAGGAACGTCAAACTTGACAAAACATTGGGAGCTCAGCAAAGATCAGCCAACAAGACATCAATATGAACAGTTCCAGCCAAGAAGACATCCATTCCGACAAGACCAGCCAAGAAGATATGTATATATGCCTACAGTGCTGACCCCGACGTGATCTCAGCAAAAATTACCGGCATGAAGCACAATAATGACCGGATCAGAGGACAAAGCTACAGTTTCGGCTTCGACGAGCAACACTTTGCTCAAAATTCCACCATTTATGGAACATGATTCAGAACTGGTTCAAGATTGTGGATAAAGCTTGTGCAGCGAGAGTGATATGGAGAATGCAAAATTCGGGACGGTTATTGAATTTTTAGATGAACGATGTTCACTGGAGGTGCGTGGCCTGATTATGAGTGAGGATAGAGTTGCTCCATACACAGAGCTAAAAGATTCACTTATCAGACGACTTGGTGCATCTAAAGAACAGAAGATCCGACAACTTCTGGAGAGCGAAAAATTAGGCGACCGGAAACCATCCCACTATTCGAGGCATATACGCGGTTAAGGAGGATCATAATTTCCAGACGACGCATACAAGACAATTTTCCTGAGCCGAATATCACAGACCGCTCGGACTATCTTAGTAGCCCACAGTGATTTAAAACTTAATCAGAAAGCCAGTATTGCCGACAACATCATCGATAACCTGCGACCAGCAACAAACCCTCTTCAGATAGCGGATGCTACTTGTGCCAATTCAGAGATGCCACAATTGGAAGCTCTGCTGAACTTAAAGTTCGCCCAGCTTGGGGTGAGTTTCAAAAATAAGATAAGCGCACTCCGACGTCAGGTTGATGAAAGATTTGAAAACTATTAACGTCGACCACGATCACCGCACAGAGGAAGATCCATTTCTTATATAGATATAGGGGCAGATATAGACAACGCAAACTTCCAGCATCTGAGATATGCTACTATCATTGGAGGTTTGGTTTGGAACCTCCTTGCTCTCAGGAAAACTCCGACGGTGGTCAAGAAGAAGAAGAAGAAAAAGAAGACATCCATTCCGACAAGACCAGCCAAGAGGATATATATTCCTACGAAGGTATCATCGAACGAGTCAATTCTTCAATTCCTGTTTTAAAGAAAGATGTGTATCTGTGGAGATTACAGTACAACAGCAAATTTTCAGCTGATCGGAAATAAGTATCCTTTGCCTGCAAATGACGAACTTTTGACAGATTTACCTGACTGTAAGTATTTTGCGAAGATTGATTGTACACAGGCGTATTTACAACTACCTGTTGATATAGATACTGCCGACATATAGTACTTACGATAAATACACAACTTTCTCGAGTTTGAAGATTAATGTTCGGTATCGCAGCTGCGCCAGCGATTTGGCAAGAAAAAATGGTTTTACTATTTGGATTGATTAAGGGTGTTACAGTTTTTCGACTTTAGAAGAAATGATTAAATTAATTCACACGGTTTTCACAATTCTAAATGAGCATAACGTGAAAGTCAACTGGGACAAGTGCCTATTTTTCGAAAATAGGATAGTTTACTGCCGTTTCGTGATGGGCGAAAATGGCATACATAAGGATCCCAAGAAGTTTGAAGCCGTTTCAAACATGCCTGCACCAAGTAATGTTAGTGAATTGTGATCGTTTGTTGCCATGGTTACATATAATAACAGATTCATCAAAGATATTGCTACTTTATTAGTTCCACTATGCGATTTGTTACGAGAGAAAGTAAAATTAGTTTGAACTAAGCAATGTCAGAATGCTTTTGAAACAGTTGAATAAAGATTTGTACAAGATGAATGTTTATCATTCCTTTACATCTTTTAATAATCCGTTCAAGAGGCATTTCCTACGTTTGGACGTATTATTAAGAGATGTAAAAGAACAATAGAGAATTGTTCTCTTGAAAACGTAGCGTCACTCCACTCCCTCTCATAGCCAAGAGTGACAATTTGCGCGGATGGCAAATCGTTTGTCTCGAACGAACGATTACCTATCAATGTACAATGTTACATCCTTTCCTTACCCAGAAATGAATCGACGCTACGTATTGGAGAGAACGATGCGCAACCAGCCCCAATTTTTCCTCTTAACCATGAGAGCGGCAGGAGTTACGCTACGTTTTCATTCGCCATTGTCCTTTTTTATCACACCTCTGCCGAAAGTAGTTAAGACTATAGTTAAGTCGGCTAAATATAATTCGGTTTAGTGAAACTAGCCAAATTTATCCGGTTTAACCAACTTCGCTAGACAGACTAAATCCGTTGCATTTGTCAAAAAAAACTCATACAAAATGCGATGCTGTAGGTGGCAATAAGCAGGTTACAACCAGCTAATAGCGCAGACAGATTTTGAACTTAAGCCGAATTATCTCGTTTATCCGGCTAACGTTCGTACCCTGTACGTAACTGTATACAATTAAACCGGATTACCGGCCTCACAATTGAATTTTCTAAGGTCTGCTTTATTTAATGGATTAGCTGGTAGTAAACAGCTAGTTTCCAACTTCAGCATCCATTTTGTATGGTATTTTTGACAATCAAACCCGATTTAATCTGTCAAGCTAAGCTGGTTAAACCGCATAAACTTTAGTTTAAAACGTGCTTTTTTACCCAAGTGTTTGCCACTCTCGCCTACTCGCCTCGACTGGCGATTTACACCCGGCTAAACAAGTACTACTTTCAACCCTTGGTTAACAATATTCTATTACATCTCTTAATAATCGCCATTTGGTCTTGTATTGTTGGTGTCGTAAAAGCTATCAGGAATTAGGATAAGTGTACTAGTTTCTGAACAGAGATAGATTCCGGACAGATCCAGTTCAAAATGATCGTCCTGGCAGAACCTGGTTAAAGCCCTTCTTCCAAGGGCAGAGCTGCTGTGACGGACCAATTCATCAGAAGCTGGTTTTCTGATCTCCTGGCATACTTAAAAGAAATCAACCAAGAATCTAATTTAGATGATCCCAGGAGAATTTTGCGACGAAAGCAGCTTTAATCTGTGTTCCAAAAAGGATACAGAAACGTAAACCAAATTCAGACTGGGAAGGCTAAAGACACACTATGAATAATGTTATAATAAATGTTACTAAAAATTTAAACAACGATTATACTTGGCATTGTCGGGAAATTCGTCTTATAAAATCGGGTGTGTGAAAAATAAAACAACGCGTCCGAAAACAGAGAAACTGTTGCAAAATGCACATTTTTATACAATGGTAATTGCCTGAAAAGTGACAATTTGCTGTGGAAAACTGTCGCATCTAAATGTAATGGATGATACCATGCTTATATGCACGTAACAGATTTGTTTTTTATGTTTAGTGTTGTGAATATTCAATTAATTTTAATCCGATAAATAAGTTAACTGTCCGGGTACTAGAGCAAAGCAAACTGTTTTCATTGATCACTCTTTGGAATTGATAACATACTTGTGCTCGGTTTTGCAATTGAATTGTATTTGATGAATTAAATAATAATTGGACAACTTGCCGATTATCATTAATAAACAAACAAATTGAAGTTTAATGTTTTAGGTGATAGCGCCGCACACGACTCACTACCTCATGGAACTAAAGTAAAATCACTACCAATGCTGTACTTCAAAGATACTTCAATTCATTCGAGTCCGTTATGTTCGTTTCCTACTTCAGTTATCATAAACACATTGTTTCAAGTCTCAAAGGAATTGAGAATGTTGCAGAAAATTATACCGAAAACGCTGTGTCGTAGCGTATAGAAGGAGAGTGTCCTAACAACTATGCGCGTGGAACAATTAAAATCTTTCAGCAGACATTCACTCCAAATAGTATACAATGACACTAATTAGGTATATCGACACAATTCCCAATGATAGGAAATATGTATATCTGAAACTTCCTCAAGCCCGAATTTAGAAATTCTGTAACGTCGCTATAACCGACAAATGCAATACTAAACTGCTGCCGATTCATACGTCCACTGAACACTCTCTATGTAGCTTCTGCCGAAGCGAACGGCCAAGAAATAAACTCTGTACAGACACAAAAAAGACAGAAAAAAAATGTTTTACATCAACGTTCGCGAGTACCCCGCACTCACCAGTTTTTTTTTATTGAAACTTTAGATATACTGTCTATTGATACATATAATATGCGTAATATTGGAAATGAGGATCTTACTTTGAAAAATATTATGAATTGTCTGGAAACTGGCAAAGACTTGAGCAAGTTGATCCGAGAGAATTTTCTATTGAGAATAATTTATTAGTTCGATTACATAGAGTAGTCATACCAAAAAAATTACGAAACCAAGTTTTGAACGAGTTACTTAACCGACATCTTGGGATTGTTAAAATGAAAAGTTTGGCTCGTGGACATTGCTGGTGACCAGGCATCGATAGTGACATTGTTTTGCAAATCGAATGCAAAACCAGCTTATCTATGCTAAACAACCCTGTTAAAGTACAAACACCATGTCTGGGAGCCAGCCTCAACACCTTTCGAACGTGTGAATGTCGATTTTGCAGGTCGTTTCATGGGTAAAATTTTCTTAATTAGGGTCAACGCATTTTCGAAATGGCCAGAAATACATGTAGTGAAGGATATGTTGGCAGAGACAATGACCGAGAACTGCGGAGAAATTTTTACTTAATTTGGTTTTCCAAAAATTTTGGAATCGGATAATGGCAGAACGTTTATTTCTGACAGATTCAAAAAACTTCTTGCATGATAGAGGGATTGTGCAAAGATTTTCAGCACCTTTCCATCCTGCAACAAATGGTCACGCTGAGCGATATACAGATCTTCAAAAGGCGTTGCGTAAATTAAATAATGTACAGGAAGTTAGAAAAGACCTCATTACGTGATGCGTGATGCGCGGCGGCGACACGGCGCGACACTCCCCTTTGCCGGAAAATGCCGAGCGTTCACGAAGTTAATGTC
Organism: Chrysops caecutiens; assembly: GCA_963971475.1. Lineage (NCBI taxonomy): Eukaryota > Metazoa > Arthropoda > Insecta > Diptera > Tabanidae > Chrysops > Chrysops caecutiens. The sequence goes on along the minus strand of OZ020569.1, from coordinate 29,076,086 downwards.
AGTGAGATTTTTTTCGAAATTTATATGGGACCAACTTCGAGGTATACCCTATCCAATAAAAAACGAATTATCCAAATCTACTACTCTGTAAAAAGTTATGCGTGGTCATACATAAAAAAAAAAACAAAATATGCGCGTCGACTTGAAAACATCTGTTTTTTTCATCGGTTAAAAAGGAAGACAATTCCTAGGAAACATAAAATTTTACCATGAGTACATACCAAACAGTACAAAAATATGAGATCCACTATATAAATTATTAAGGAAAAATTAAAAATTTATATGGTCAGAGAAATGTTGTAGTGAATCTCCACCACCGTCTCCAAAGTATCCCTGTCTCCTAAAACGAAAGGATATTAAACATATATACATCACTAAAACACTTACCTGCATATGACAAACGTCACCAGTCACATGTCAATCATTCGATCATTCACATGAAAACGCCACATCCACACAAAGCATCGGAACTTAGTACTACGAAATAGTACTAAATGGTGCCGGATGGTTGTGCAATTAGGTGAATGCTAACTCGGAATTTGAAGAGTCGCGAAATTTAAATGGAGCCACGAACCAAAATGAAATTAATGATTGGGAAATGGGAACAGAAGTTCAACTTATGAGTCGAATTATGGGGGAAATGCATTTTACGGAAAATACAAATTGTGAAATCGATAATTGGATAATGGGAACAGACGCCCAATTGACGAATCGACTTATGCACTTCGAATGAGTGGGAATTGCTGCGACAGGGAAAATATCCCAATAAAAGGAGTAACCAACGGCAACAGAAGGCAGAGTCGAAGCCCAGACGTGAAAACAGGAGGACGTGTCTACCGAAGAGAGATCCAGAGATCCAACCGAAGTACGAAGAAGGACGAAGAGATTCAGCCTGAAGCCGAAAGATTCACCAGACTACTACCCAGCACTCTAAATAAAAGTAAGTATGGTAGTCAACCAAACAGTCGTTTAGCGGATGAGCGCTCTTAGCCTCTCCACCAGAGTCCCGACCAGGGTTCCTTGAGCCTATCGGGCAATAAAAGACGGTTATTCACTTGTCAAACGTCGTCAACTAGAAGAAGAGCTACAAACCCCCAAGGCGGAACCTTGACCGCTCACCATCGAGAAGTATCGGGAGCGGAGAAAAGGGCAACGGACGCAGCAAACGGGCCCAGCATTACCAAAAGTGCCCCCGAGAAAACGGACGGGCAGAGAGGCGCATTTCCGGATGATCATTGAAGAGACTCGACAACAACGTCTTCTGGCGGTGGGGCGCCGGGATCGTGTCAGGATAGAGCAAGAGCTCCAGCGGTTGTACATAGAGAGGAAGAGGTATCGCCAGGAGAAGAAACTGGCTCGGTACAGGGATAAGACGGGTCCCGATTCAACTAACATCCCTAGTAGCCCTTCTACAAGTAGGAATAGTTAGGCTAAGAATGGTAAAATTGTGAAACTAGTTAAGAATGTTAAAGTTGTAATTAACGGAATAAAAGCAAGAAAATTCACCTAAGTCTTTGATGTAAACAAACAATTGTGTTCAGAAGTGTACCCCATTGAGAGAAAACAATTGTGAGGTTTCAATTGGACCTGCTAACGCCCTTATATATTTTATGCAACGCTTGCTTCGAAAGTTGAATTTTCGATGTGCCTTTTGCGTGCGTAAAGTGTTCGATTCCCAAACCCCTAAAATCATCCTATTTTACCGCACTAGTGCGCAAAGTAGAAATTTATGCATCTGTCTCTTGAAGCACATTTGGGCTTCTTGCTGCCCAATAACGCATAAATTGCTATCGACAAAGCCATTAAGCTCAAATGAGGTTCATCACTGAAGATGATTTTTCGATGAAAATGTGGATTTTCTTCAAACTAATCTAAGAAACCCAATCGGAGAAGGTCTTGCGTTAATTTGATCTTGAAAAACTGTAAGCCAAGATCTTTACGCAAAATTCGCCACAATGAGGTTTGAGTGCTAATATTTCGGTGTTTGAAAAGAAAAACGTTCCTTAATTAGCGCTGTTTTTATTTTAAGCCTATACAAATTTGTTTCGACAACCATATGTTGTCTTCATCAGTAGTTTTTTAAAACTAAGGAGTACATGACATCAGTGCTTATATTATATAGTGTAATGAGCTAATGGTATCTTTTGACATCAAAGCCCTATACCCTAGCATACCAGTGCACACCACATTGGCTTTACTAGAGGAATGGCTCATGTCAAGGATTAGAGGGAATAATTGGCGGCAGAAAGTCAGACAATATGTGAAATTGGCTAGCTTATGCATGAGCGAAAACCACTTCACGTTCAGGGGCAACTATTACAGAAACACACAAGGGGTAGCAATGGGTAGCCCATTATCAGGATTCATGGCCGAAATATTCTTAAAAAAATTAGAAGAGGACATCGAAAAAGAAGGGCTAATGCCTAGGATTTGGATCAGATACGTGGATGACGTCTTCGCCATTATAGAAAAGGAGGAAGTAGAAGCAACACTACAGGAGCTGAACAAGAGACACGCTAACATCAAATTCACTCTGGAAATAGAAGAACGAGGGAGAATACCTTTCCTGGACCTTTCAATTAAAAGAGATAAGGGGATGCTAGGGTTTGAAATATATAGAAAACCCACCCACACACAAAGGGTTATCCCGAGAGACTCGAACCACCCAGCGCACCACAAAATGGCAGCCTTCAACAGCATGATACACCGCCTCCTAAATGTACCCTTGTCAGTTAGAGACTTCAAGAAGGAGAAGGATTACATTAAGGACACCGCAAAGAAAAATGGGTATAGCGAGGAGATAATTGAAAACCTCATTCGAAAAATTGGAGCCAGGAAAAGGAGAGACTCACTCACGACCTTCTACTAGACACAGGAACATCTTACAGACCACAGGAGAGTGGCCGTCACACACGACGGGAAACTAACCAACAAAGTCAAACGGACGCTAAGGAAAATAGGAATCGAAGCAGTACCCACGAGGAGCCTACAACTTAAAAACATCCTAGGATCAACGAAAGACAGAAAGAAGCTGGACGAGAAGAGCGGAATATACAGGATAACATGCCCACATTGCGATAAGAGATACATCGGCCAGACGAAAAGATTGGTTACAACAAGATTCACGGAACACATTAAGGAGGCAGAACGAGCAGAAAAACGGAAAGCAAACGCAGGTGGCGAGACCCCACCGTCCAGAGTAGCCAAGCACATATTGGAGGAGGGACACGCAATCAACATCAATAACGTGGAAATCATCAAAGAAGTAAATGAGGGGAGGAAACTTGATGCATACGAAAGCATGTTGATATTAAGAGAAAACCCTGAATTACTTCTTAATGACAATAATGGGTGGTGCGATTCACCACTCCTCCAAATTGTCAATGAGTTATCTTAAGCAATTACACTATATAAAATAAGCACTGATGTCATGTACTCCTTTGAACCGCTTAGGTTTTTAATGACTTTTTTTACCTAGGGTTAAGATCACAATAAACTTATTTTTGTACTCCTCCTTACAACTAATCATAATAGCATGTAGGTACTTAGATAAAGTTAGATTTAAACTAGCTGTTAAGTACGATTTAGTCAATACCATTGTATAGAAGTTATTCATTTTAGATATAAGTACATGTAAATTAAGTCACTGAATAAATAAATAAATAAAAAAAAATGTACTCCTTAGTTTTAAAAAACTACTGATGAAGACAACATATGGTTGTCGAAACAAATTTGTGTAGGCTTAAAATAAAAACAACGCTAATTAAGGAACGTTTTTCTTTTCAAACACCGAAATATTAGAATTTGAAATCCGCGCAGTTACCGATATCCCCAAAAAAAAAACCAACCAACTTAGGTTTGAGTGATTTCCAATTCCTGTGAACGCCGTGGTCTCTACTGATGTGGATTATTTTGAGCTGAAGTCCTTAGGGTTACGATATTTTTGGTACTTCGGCCAGTGCAATGTCTCACTTGCACAGCAACGTGCGATAGTGAATGTTTGGACTCGAATGGAGTAAGTGCTCTTGAAGTTGCGACCACCAACTCAGAATTGCGATAGATATTTTTGATAACTTTCAAACGGTGCTCGTTCGTGAAACTCACCATGATAAAACGCGTTCGTATTACGGCGGATGCTCACCAGACGAGCGATTCTGTGCATGCTCCATATAATTCTTTCAGTGTAAACAGACGTAGGCCATTCTTTCGTATTCCTATCTGCGTTCACAGTTCATATTCTAAGAATGCTCGCACGCTTGATGTAAACGGCACTAGAGCATGTGAACAGTTGCTTAGAGCGTTCCTTCGTGTTCTGACGTGCTCGCTCCCCGGAGCGGTCTCTTCAAAGTGGTCTTGTGTTCTAGTGATTTGAATACCTACCTATCGTTCGGTTGATCTCATCTGTTGTGCAAGAATTCTTGTTCTTGGTTCTCTTGTTCTTTTGATGTAAACGCGAAATAAATAAATATAAATCAAATAAAAAAATTTTTCATAAAAACAGAATCGACTCCAATTATTATCCTACAATCGCAAAAACAACTAAAAAGTTAAAAATAATGTTTTTTTTCTATTCTATATATTACATTACAAAAACATATTAAAGAAAACATTAAAAATTGTTCAAAATTAAATATTTACTACTTCAATACTAATAGTTATTTTTGGAGTCGGTTCCAGCAAAATTTCATTTTAAAAATACAAACCTATACTATCTACTACAACGTTTCCAATGCCAGCTTGGATTGGCTGAAAAGTTCCGCTGCAATCCAAGCTGGCATTGAAAACGCACCTTAATGGTTGTGTCCTGTAACCAAATTTTTGTTGAGCGTTATTTTAAGTATCACCTTTCGTTCAAGTTGTTTAAGTTACTGAAGTATAAAAGAAATATATATTTTGTGTGCTTGTAATATTTTTTTGTATTAGTTGTAAGTTTATTAAAATTAAATCCTTCGAATACTGTATTTTTAAAATGAAAATTTGCTGGAATCCACTCCAAAAATAACTATTAGTATTGAAGTAGTAAATATTTAATTTTAAACAATTTTTAATGTTTTCTTTAATATGTTTGTGTAATGTAATACAGTGAAACCTCGATATAACAAAGCTGAGGGGGATTAGAAAATATTCGCTATGCCGAGTAATTTGTTACAATGAGGTTCGTTATATAGAGGTTCGGTTGGTCTAAGGTTCGTTATAACAAGGTATGAAACGATTTCAATTAGTAAAGTAAAACAAATTGTGATGAAAATATGGTAAATTATGTACATTTTTTTATTTTAAAAGACTTTGACATTCTTCTTATTACACAAAGTAATCAATACATATGTGATTAAAAATTTAGTCTTAATTTTTTTTGGATTCGTTATTGAAGAAATCGTTTATTGTGGTCTGCTTTCCACCAGTGATTGTTACCATTTCTAAGGCGCAATCCAATTCCGTGATGCATTTAACCACACCATCACTTAAACCACTGTTTTTTAAAAGTACACATTTGATGACATGTAGAGCTTTACGAGCATCTTTTACTGAAAAATCACTTTGATCAGTTTCATTTACCTGTTCCTCGGCTTCTTCCGCTTCTTCATTAGGAACCGGCAAGACAGATGTGACAATTTCAACATCAGTAAGTTCCCCGCAGACAGCTAAATCATCGTCAAATGTAACGAACTCTTCTTCAAAGTTTTGCACGTTGAGTTCTTCTCTAACTGTTTGGCAAGTCCTGGCAAGTTCTATGAGTGGCAAGTCATCTTCCTCATCTTCACATGGAATTTTAAACCCACTCTTCTTAAAGCAGTTTGTAATTGTCCTTTCAGTGACTTGGTTCCATGCTTTGGCAATCATCCACATGGCTCGCAACACGTCAATATTAGTGGGCGTTTGATATTCAATATCACTAAGGAACTGTCTCACAACTTCCTTCCTGTAGTGCATTTTGAAGCTTTGTATAATGCCTTGATCTAGTGGTTGAAGTTTCGAAGTGGTATTTGGAGGCAAGTACTTTATTTTGATGTTAGTCAGGATAGGGATGCCCCTGTGTGCTGAACAATTATCCATGAACATAAGAATTTTCTTCTTTTCTTTCTCCATCTTCTTGTCCAGACTTTTGAGCCAATTGCTAAAAGCATCACTGGTCATCCAAGCTTTAGAGTTTGACATGTACTCCGTTGGCAACTTGGTGACATTTTTAAAGCAACGTGGTTTTTGATATTTTCCGGTGACCAGTGGCTTAAGTTTGTATGTTCCAGTACAATTTGTTCCCAGCAACACTGTTAAACGAAGTTGGCTGTTTTTCTCACCATGGCATTTATCTCCTTTAAATGTTAACGTTTTGTCAGGTAAACATCTATAGAAAAGTCCTGTTTCGTCGACGTTAAGGATGTCTTCAGGCTCGTATCCCTCAGTCTGCTCTGCAAGTGTGTCACAAGTGTGTCACACACACTTCGACATCGACAGTAGCACTTTCATCACATATTTTTCGGAAAACAATCTCGTTTCTCTTTTTGAAATTCTGCAGCCATCCATTGCTAGCAAGAAAGCCTGAAAGTCCCAATTCTACTGCGAACTGCTGAACCTTTTGCTGTAGAATAGGCCCTCCGTTTGCACATTTTTGTCACGGCACTATTTTAGCCATTTCATAACACATTCCTCTACATCCTTGTGCTCGCATGATTTCAATCTCCTACTGTTTGCAGGCAACCCGAGTTCTCCAGAGAACTTGTCTTTAAACTTTAAAATTGTGGCCAAAGTACTTGTGGGAATTCGGAACTCTGAAGCGATTTCTGATCTTTTCTTTGTAGGATTCTCGGCGACATACGTTACGATTTTTCGCTTCTCTGCTACGGTTAAGGAGCATCTCTTACGTTTCTCAGCCATTGCAACTTTACACTTACAAAAAATAGCGACAAAAACAGTTCTTACGATACTTCACGCACATATGTAGTATGCCTTACAATAAATTTTGCTTGACTGATCCAGTCGGAACATTAATTCTTAATTTAGAGCGATGGATTGATAACAAACTGAACATGTTTGATCCTGTCAAGGCATGCGTTCTTGTGCAATCTTGTGTGCTGAGTGGGCAAGGATCGTAATGTAAAGGCTTTAGGCTGGCTCCAAAAATCGTTAAACAGAGGTGAATTACGTTTTCGAATTATGTTCCATGATGATCAAAAATTCGTTATAATGAGGTTTTTGATGAAAGGTTTTCGTAATATGGAGGTATATTTTGCATTAGTTCTTATGAGTAGTTTTAGGGGATTTCCAAAAATTTGTTAAATCGAGGACATCGTTATATTGAGGTTCCACTGTATATAGAATAGAAAAAAACATTATTTTTAACTTTTTAGTTGTTTTTGCGATTGTAGGATAATAATTGGAGTCGGTTCTTTTTTGTGAAAAATTTTTTTTTAAGCCATGAATTCAAAACCTTATCTTACATAGAAGAATTACAATAGATTTTTTTTCTGTTTTTTTAAATTTAAATATGTATAAAGTTCTAGATTTAATAATAATAATAAAAGAGTTAGCTAAACTCATGGCCCCTTGCGGTATAGGCCTCCTCCAAAAAACGCTAAATACGAGCTTTAATATACCCAAAAAGATCAAGAAAGAATGGTTTTGTTCGAGCTCTAGCTCTTTGTTCGTCTGGTGTGCATCCGTCTTTAGAAATCAAAATTTTTATGTGCCCATTGGAAAACCCGATACTATTTCTCCAACAAACTTGAGTATTGAAATGTACGATTTTTCCCTCCTCGTGAGCAGGAAAAAGAGAACAAAATTGTACTTTCGGCACGGGTGTTGGAAAAATATTTTATATACAGATACTATTTGTGGCATACACGTCTTTATATAATTGAAGTTCGAATCCGTATATACTCGGCACGGGTGTCGGAAAAATATTTATAAGTATACAGATACTATTTGTGGCATACACGTCTTTATATAATTTAAGTTCGAATCCGGATATACTCCGTTATATTTTGAATAAGGTTTTTCCAAATGGTTAAAATTAAGGTTTCATTTTAACGGAAAGTACATAATCTCATATTTTCACACATTATATTTTTCTTTTCCCAATAGGCTATCCGCAACCCATGTATAAGTGGATGAAAAATGGAGTTCCACTGGGAGAGTTTTCAAAAAATCAGTTTTTCTTGATAAACAACACGACTAGTGCAGATACAGGATCATATCAGTGCGTCGCGAAAAATGTTGCAGGAGCAATTTTGAGCCAAGCAGTGGATGTAGTCGTGGCCTGTGAGAAAAAAATCATTAAAACATATTTCTTAAAATTTATTCTAACATAAAAAGGGCTTGTTATCAGAAATATTAAATAGTCGAAAAACAACATCAATTGCCCAGTATAACGATCGATGGAAAGATAAATTTAACCCAAAATCTGTGGATAATCTCTGGATAATTCATTTTTGCGTTTCACAAAAGTCAAGAAAGATAAACGGTGGGATAAACTAAGGAATAATTTATTCACGCGATTTTCTCAAGATAAATATTTATCCATTGGATAAAGTGACAGTTCAAAGTAATTTTGAATGATATTGGGGTCTATTCTGGCCGTTCATAGCAGATTCTGCTATTTTGACAACCTACTATTTTCCATAGCATTGTTGTTGTCTTTCGTAACTAATCGAAACTTACTTAAATTGGTATTCTGGGTGTAAAAAAGCTGAAAAATCTGCTTTAATTTTGTTATAAATCTGCTGTCATAGCCAGCTCAGGTTAGCTGACTTTATGATAAAGTTTTCTGCTATCCACTATTAATGTATTTTGTTAAATTTGTAGATTTTAAGAAATTTTCCTTACATTTGTTGCCATGTTTCAAGACTTTCACTAATTTTGCAGCCGAAAAATAGCGAAAACAATGATAATTACTTCACTTATATATTGTTAAATACACGAAACATTTGAACATGTGAATGAAACTAGTTTATTTTGCCTTTTGATGTTTACAATTTACTCATTTTCAATATTTTACCATCTGTTGGGTATATTCTAATTCTTGTGAAGGTAGTACGGATATATTTGTTAAAAACACTAGACAAATACTATGTATTTCTTAAAAATACTTACTGATATTTGAAAATGAATAACTTTGGGACAACCATCATATCATTCTATCAACATAGTGTTTATCACGAAGTGGATGCAGACGGATTCTGGTTCAGAGACTATTTCTAGATAGAGATAAATTCTTCTCCAGAGACTATCTCTGAAACAGAATCCGTCTGCATCCACTTCGTGATAAACTCTATGTTCGGAAAGTACTTCTCAGAAAGTACTCGAATTATCATTGCTTAATCGTTATACAGTGGACGATCGATAACGTGAACTAATAAAAACCAAGGGCGTTCACGTTTGAGAGATTGTTCACCTTAGCGAGTGCTGAAAAATATTATCGAAACTTTATGATCTGAACTCATAACTCACTTACAACTGATGTTTAAATGACCATATCCTCCAGAGTAATTGTTTTCGCTCATTGTCCTGAGAGTAAGTGGTTCACGGTTCCGCGCATAAAGGAACGTAAAACAAAGGAGAAATCTTATCTCATGTCCAACGTTCCTTCGCATGAGAAGGATACGATATTCTTCAAAATTCCTTCTTGGATCATAAAAATGATTGCCAGCTGAACAAACAGTTGCAATCTGCCCAAACAAACAAAGTGGTGTCGCCACGAGATTCTTTTTAGAATTTCGTCACCATTTAAACGAACAGTGATGAATCTTCCCGCAACCAAGCGGGTTGAAAGACGCGTTTATTTTTTATCCTTTTGAGCATACCGAAACCATGAGAGTGATCTAACTGACTGAAGAAAAATAATAGAGGATTCTTAAAGCTGTTCACGTTTTAGAGCTTTCTTACTTTGTTCACGTTTTAGGATAGTCAATGAGAGAAAAAGAGTGTTCACGTTAAAGGGTGTTCACGAAATTGGAGGTTCATGTTATCGATCGCTCACTGTACGTGCTTTTTTTCAAAGAAAAGCTCGACGCCCCTCCTCGACAAAATGAATTTAATTTTATCAAACAATTAATCTCCCGCCATTTTGCACGTAACTAGGATGATCGGATTAAGGCTCTGGTGACGGATTCAGACCTTGGCGAAAAAAAGCCCAGCGAGCTGATCACGGAGATGCATCTGGGCAGCAATGCAATATCAAACGCAGTTATTAAAGGTCTTTGGATTTAGCGTCTGCCAGAAATGATGATACCGTCATAGGGTTTTTCGTCGAACGTTCCGGCCGAGTTCATACATGACGCGGATGAGATGTTTGAGGTTATCCCTAGGAGTCAGATGCGAACCAAGAGTCGACAAGTCATTCGTCGAGTCAACTGCCAGACTAGAAAGCACGTGTAAATGTTATCGACGGTAAATTCCGTTCCGCTACGTTAAGCCGTCGCTCTCCAGTCACAGCATCGAAAGGTGTCCAACCTGACATAGAATTTTCCAATGAGAGACCTTATTGTTTCTTCCACACCATGTTTGAGCATGAAGGTGTCGACGTTCTTGTAGTTAGACCCATAAAAATTTACATTGTGACACCCGATGTCTCCTGAAATAAGGAGTCATAGGCGCGTCGCTAACAACCTCAGCAACAAACGAGTTTTGTTAACTTTAGGTCCAGGTCTTCCGAAAACCCATAAGCACCACGGCCTTAAGATATTTTGTGTCAGCACTTTCATTAATTATTTGGCTACTTCTGGGCCTATATTGGGCCCTATGAAGTACGAAATTAGTGACCTTGAGTCATGGTTTTTAAGATCTTCGTAAGTCGTTATCCACCTGTGATAGTGCTTGACACTCTATCAGAGGATGGTGAACTGATACCCTTTATATTCTGCAGAATCTTCAGGAGTCATTTTCTTCATCTTCTTTAGATGTTTATTGACGTGGTTGTGAGCTGCACCGTTTTCCACAACCAGACGGAAGATGCATATTATGTGATTGCTGGTCTGAGTATCGTAACACAGGTTGAGTAAGTCATACCAGGCGCAAGCCGCCAGTGTTTTTACCCTAACGGGTTCTTGCATACATAAAGATTTGTCAGGATTTTGCTCTTATATGCCTTCGGCGCTTATTTTAGTTCAGTTTTCGTTCTATATATATATATATATATTTCTGCTCAGATAAATTTGCGGCCAACTATGATAATTGAGAACATCCATTTCATTCCCACATATTTCCTAAAAAATCTAAAAATCTAATATGCAAGCAATTTTTACATATTTGGGCTACAAACACAATAAAATCTGGATCTATTGGGTTTCTATATAGAGTTCCACTTCTTAGATGGATATCTAGGACCTTTTCATTTATCTTGCGGAAGAATAATGAAATACTAATGACTGTATGACTTATGTTTCTCACTCGGTTTTCTCGTCTTCGGAATAAGGTATCCAACCCAGAGCGTGCTCCAGTACGTGACGTACTGATTCAAATTGCCTTGAATCATAATTACCGCCAACATTATCCTTGTAATACTGTCGGTTTTCGGTTATTCGCAGTCCTCTTCTTTGTTGGATAGGGCGCTGTCGCCAGAAAAATTAGCTCGCAAAAACATCCCTTGTCAGTCAGAGAGTCTTCTCCTTGTCAGCAGCTTACCCTCAAACCTCTTTTTTCAGAATTTTTAAACCTGATGAGTGTTCTGTTTTCAGTGTCTGCTGGATTTGGACAGCACTTAGTAGATTTTCGATCCTTCAATACATACTTGTACATAAGTTCCTTTAGAGATGCGGGACATTTCACGTCTGTGATGTCAACCCGCGTGACGGAGACTGTGAATTATAAAACGAAACTAACCACTGCCGGATTTACCAGGAAGGAAAGGAAGCAATTTCTTGGGCTTGGACAGGGGCCCCAAAAATTGAAATACTTTGAAAACACATTCGGAAATTTGAAAAAAAAAAAATAGCAAATGCACAATGAAAAAATCCATATAAACAATATCGATTATTCATTGTCCCCAAACAATTTGAAATTAGTTCAAAACTGTATTTCGCGCGTATAGTTGGCGCTTCGGTCGCTCGTGTTTGTGTCTTCGTCTGAACAGCTGCAATTCTAAAAGCATCATCGTCTCTAACACACAGAGTAATTGGTAATTATATTGTATCTCAGATTTTAATAACACAAAAAACTCACTTCAATTTTAAATCAAAACAAGTTCAAGGAACAGAATTGTACTATAATTGATTAAAAAATAAAGACACTTTTATTTCATTTCATTGTTATCACATAACCTCCATGATTTAACAATGTTTAAGGCTGTGTCAGCCGTTTTGACGAACTATGATAAAATAGCAGATACTTTACAAAAGACACAGATTTTCGGTTATTCGCAGTCCTCTTCTTTGTTGGATAGGGCGCTGTCGCCAGAAAAATTAGCTCGCAAAAACATCCCTTGTCAGTCAGAGAGTCTTCTCCTTGTCAGCAGCTTACCCTCAAACCTCTTTTTTCAGAATTTTTAAACCTGATGAGTGTTCTGTTTTCAGTGTCTGCTGGATTTGGACAGCACTTAGTAGATTTTCGATCCTTCAATACATACTTGTACATTAGTTCCTTTAGAGATGCGGGACATTTCACGTCTGTGATGTCAACCCGCGTGACGGAGACTGTGAATTATAAAACGAAACTAACCACTGCCGGATTTACCAGGAAGGAAAGGAAGCAATTTCTTGGGCTTGGACAGGGGCCCCAAAAATTGAAATACTTTGAAAACACATTCGGAAATTTGAAAAAAAAAAATAGCAAATGCACAATGAAAAAATCCATATAAACAATATCGATTATTCATTGTCCCCAAACAATTTGAAATTAGTTCAAAACTGTATTTCGCGCGTATAGTTGGCGCTTCGGTCGCTCGTGTTTGTGTCTTCGTCTGAACAGCTGCAATTCTAAAAGCATCATCGTCTCTAACACACAGAGTAATTGGTAATTATATTGTATCTCAGATTTTAATAACACAAAAAACTCACTTCAATTTTAAATCAAAACAAGTTCAAGGAACAGAATTGTACTATAATTGATTAAAAAATAAAGACACTTTTATTTCATTTCATTGTTATCACATAACCTCCATGATTTAACAATGTTTAAGGCTGTGTCAGCCGTTTTGACGAACTATGATAAAATAGCAGATACTTTACAAAAGATCGCAGATGATCATGATCTAGACCAGTGGTTCTTAACTTTTAAGTCATGGGGGACTATTTGACAAAATTTCTGTCGTGCCATGGACCACCCAGTCTATTGGTTTTGTTGTAATATACAATACTTAAATGTAAAGAAATACAGAGTTTTTCTATGCAAACATAAATAAAACACTCATTTACTCAATTATTCAAATCCCACAGCATTTAAATTTTTTTTTTATTATAAATTCACCATCCATACAAATATAATATTTTAATGAGATTTTTGTGATTGCATACTTTATACTAACTTCTGAATTCTTGGTTCAGTGTTACTCAAAGCCAATCGAATGTCAGCAGTGGCATCCAACTGATTGCAGCTGCAGCTGATTTCGGTGCTTGTTTTTAATATTGAGAAGTGCTAAAAAGCCCTGCTCACATAGATATGTGGCTGAAAATAAGGTTAGGTAGCGTATAGTAATGTCTCGAAGTTTTGGTAAAGAAATTGCCTTTTGGCTCCAAAAATCTTCAAGATTAATTCCTGATTCGAATGTATCTCTTAAGTTACTGTCGTATTGCATTTCAATCAGTTCTTCTTGAACTTTATCAGGCACCTCAGACACGTTGACAATGAAAGGATTGCGGATCAGTTTCTGAATACCTTTGTCCTCGCAGTCAGGAAAATAGCGATTGAATTCACTTTTTAAATTTTCCAAGTGGAGTATCTTGCTCTTCTGTATTTCGTCTTTAATCTCAGCACCCTGTCCGTCAATAATTTGATTCAGTGTATCAAACGCAGAAAAGTTTTTGCTTTCGACCTTGTTTATCCATTGTTCAATTTTAGCGATAAACGCCCTTATTTTATCTTCATAAGCAAATATATTGCTCATGCTTAGCAACTTCAAATTTCCTGACCCTTGCAGTTGAAGGTTGAATTTATTTAGCTGCGCAAAAAAATCTACCAAATATGCAAAACGTATTCCAAATTTAAACTCACAGAACTGATCAAACAACTCCGTGTTTTCCTTGTTAGTTAAAAATACTTTTGCTTCCTCTCGTAGTTCGTACAATCTCGACAGCATGTTTCCCTTGGAAAGCCAACGCACTTCCGTAGAAAAAGGAGAGTTTCGTGTTCAGAGTTCATATCAGAATACAATTGCTTGAAGAGACGAGTATTTATTGCACTCTTTTTAATAAAATTTAGTACTTTAATAGCTGTTTTCATCGTCAAAACAACGCACACCGGGCGCGTTTTGGCAGCCAATACCTGACGATGAATAACGCAGTGTGTCGTAATTGCAGATGGATTTTTGGTTTTTATCAACGCTGCAAGAGCAGAGCGGGAACCAAGCATAGAAGGAGCACCGTCCGTACAAAATCCCGCAAGCCTTTCCCACATAAGTTCATGTTTCTCCATATATTGACTTATTACATCCATAACATCTACACCTTGCGACGTCGTTTCAAGTTCTTGACGAAAGAGTATCTCCTCTTTAAACGTTCTATTGTCATCCAAAAATCTTATAAATACAAGTAATTGACAACACTGTGAAACGTCGGTAGATTCATCACATTGCAATGCAAAACAAGGGCTACTTTTTATCTTATCAATAACTTGTTCTTCAATATCTGTAGAAATTTTTTGAATACGCGACTTCACTGTGTCGTTAGAAAGCGGTATTTCTCGAATTTTTTTACAGCATCCTGGCCTTAAAGCTCTTCTGCAACTTTGAACATGCAAGGCTTGACTAGAGATTCGCCGATTGTGTGCGCTTTTTTCGATTTAGCAATCAATTTTGAAACTTCAAATGATGCAGATAATGTTTTTTCAGATGTTGCAAAGCTTGTTCTACTAAGTCCAAGTTTCATTTTTTTAAGATGTCTTAGTTTGCCTTCGAAGAATTCTCGTGAACGTTTACAATAATTCGGGTGAACGGTTTTCAAATGACGTTCCAACTTCGCCGGTTTTAAAGCGTCATTAACAAGAACGGTTGTGCATATTACGCATTGAGGTCTAGTTTCACCATTTACTTATCTTGAAGTAAAGGCCAGTTTAATATAGTCGCCATCATATTTTCGTTTTAGTGGCATTTTTCTAAGAAAAAAACAGACATAACAATCATTGAGTATTTAACTACAGCCGGAAAGTTGTTTTATTCCATAATACATAAAAAACAAGCAAGGTTTATTTTACTTACCTATTGAAATCTGGAGGAGTTATTTACTATAGAAAACCTTCGAACACCAACGATATTTGCCCCTTGCTGTCGAATTTTGAACTGCAAATAAGAAAGCACTCAGTGTTGGGTGGATGTTTTGGGGTTGATTTAAATTTTAAAACTTGCCTTTTTTTACTAAATATATCTTTAATATATATTTCTCATGAATTTTCACTTACTTAACACAAACAAGTGGCGAACGGATATGAATACGAATATAACCGCAACAAACATAAGTTGTTTCTTTTATTTTATTTTGAATTTAAGCTATAACTGATAGATGTTGTCGATTCCAGATCCTGTGGTCAACTGAACATTTTGGTCTCCTTGAGACATACTTGCATTTTCTTATCTGAGTCATTAAAAAATCATCAAAAGACAAACTGTAAAACAAACTTATTTGTCACTTTGTTTCATTTTGGTTATAGTTGCGCCTTAACACTCAGATAAAAACATCGAACATACTCGTAGTTAGGTTGGACTCTCACTGTAATAAAAGAGAAAGCAATAAACCATGTCCCCACATCTGCGCCACTGGATTCGTGTGGAGCGCGGGCCGCGTTGTTTTTGTTTATGTCGACTCGTTGCTAAATTAGAATGGCTCCGCGGACCACTTGGGATGCTTCTAGGGACCATCAGTGGTCCGCGGACCACCGGTTAAGAACCACTGATCTAGACGGTGATACTCGAAACCAAGCATCAAGTTTAATAAAAAGTATGGAGCAACTTGAATTCGCTTTCATGATGATTTTTTGGAGATCAGTCCTTCACGAATTTGAAAAGTAGTATCACGAAGTATCAGCTACTTTACAAAATCCGTCGATTTCTCTTGAAACATGTGCGAACTTGTACACTGCGTTAATTACGTTCGTCGCGAATTATCGTAATGACTTCTCGGATATCGAAGCCAAAGCGAAGGAGCTTGTTCCTGGTTATGATTATAAAGCGAGCACGCAAAGAACAAGACGCGGAAGGACACAATGTAGCCACGGGCCTGCTCCAGATGAGCTTGAAAATTTATCTCCGCGTGATAGTTTTCGGATAAAATCGTTTCTTCCGATGATCGATTCTTTGACGACCAACTTGCGACAACGTGCTACGGCGTACACTGATATCGCGGCTAAATTCTCTTTTGTTGTCAATTTAAATGCGTCGAAGGAGGAAATCACAGAAAGTTTAGAAAGACTGATAGAAGACTATTCAAATGATGTAAACATGAACATTGTGTCTGAAATTCAAAATATTCACAACTATGTGCAACAGGTATACGAAATCGTTGCGTTTCAATCTACGAACTACGTGAAACTTAAATAACAACGAGACTAATACGATAACAACGGTTGAGGTCTCATCAGGCTATTATAAGCGCCTACGTGAGTCAATGAGCGTTATGTAAAATTATAAATTACCAAAGCGTGAGAACGCGTTTGGTCAGGACGTTGATTCGGGTGTCTTTGTAATGAGCTTGAGAAGGACTGTCCGAACACCAAATGAAACAGTCAAAATATTCGTTTCAATATACGTAAAAATCAGTATTAAATTGAAAATATAACATAAATGAAAGATACCCTCTCACATGAGTCATAAATATGCACCGAATTAAATAAAACACAAACCAGAAAAAGCTGAGCCCAAAACTAATTTAAAAAACCTAAAATGTCCAGTGCCCAGGAAATGTCAGAACTCCGGCAGTATCGAAGAAGAAAGTAAAAAACGGTACAAAGCAATAAGCTTGTGATTTATCTATTCTGTAAACATACTACTCTACCTTGTGTTTTTCATGTCGTGTTTCTCATGATTCTCAAGAAGCAGGTAAGTATTTGGAATCCAAAAATAATTGTCCTGAAGATTCGCGGATGTCCAAAAGTGCTGATTGTGCAAATAGATAATAACACCAAAACTTGAAAATTTATTTTTTTGGTTTAAATACAATAAAATAGTGAAAAGTGATGTATGTAGGTGAAATGGTGAAATGTAGGTGAAATGTAGATAAAATGGTGAAATTGAATAAATTGTAGGTGAAAATGGTTGTCTTATATCTGCTTTAAAGTTATGGGAAAATTTAAAGTGTGTGGCGCAATTGTGGAAATATTAAAAGTGAAATTATTTTTACAACCGTATCAGCTAGGACAATTCTTTTGGATTCCACATACGTGCCTGACTCTTGAGAATCGATTAAGCAACAATTTGTTGATTTTCTGTCCGCATCGGATTCTTTGTTGCTCTAGTTACTCGAGCCACGCAATGTTGTATATTTTTATATATTTTGAAGTTGTATATCTTTCTCTATATCTCTTGCCCCACCGCAATCAGCAGGCGACGGCGAACCTCCTCGATTGCTCGCCGGAACTTAGCTGCCGCGCCAGTGCGATACTTCGCGGGTTGAGGGGGCTCCGGTGCTGGTGTGTTGTCTACCTTCCTACCTCGTCTCCTGGCCCGGTACTCTTCCAAGGAGATTGGTTTTGGGCCGGCCGCTGATTCTGAAATACACTACGAAATAGCCCTGATCAATGTCTGGTTAGGAACTCAGTTGTAGGGCTCTGATAGCCGCTTTCAACTGGGAATTCCCCTTTAATACCGATAGGTTACGAGAACCGTGTTCGGTAGTGTGGCTGGAGCCCGAGTTGGTGGGTTACAAGAACCACTTTCAACCCTTTGAGTTTCCTAAAAACCGATAGGTTGATAGAACCGTTTTCGGTAGGGATCTACTTACTGTTTCCTCTTAAGTGCCCACTTTTCCAAGCTAGCTCCAAGGAGAGATCCAATCAGCGACTGATGATTTCCTAAAATTTTCCTCGCATTATATTTCCTGAAACCGGGGCTTTGCTTCGTTTTTGCGTGGTTGCCATCTCTCAGCGACCAGCCTAGATTTTTAGAACTGATCGCATGAGTTGTTTACATTTTCGTTTTGACATTTCAGAGTAGGTTATGACAGATAGATGTTGTGAAATCGTGTATTTTATGTTTCTACGGAATATCATAAGTTTTCAGTGTCCCATGTTCAAGTAAGTATTGGTTTTGTAATCATTGAGGTATTGGTTACATTTATCTTCTGGTTTTTAGATTTGTTTATGATAATTATCATAACCTTCCCCTGTTATGGTTATGCTTGATGACGAGCATAGTGATCTTCTTTCGGTTGCTTATGTCTTTCGATGTTGTTATGGGTATGGTGAGCAATGTGAATTTGTTATTTCTAATTATATTTATTTTTAGCTTGACATCATTCACAACAGCAACTTGATCTTCTAACGTTAATTTGAGTAGCGTACGTGATTTTCTGAGTAGATTGAGTAGAGTTCAGTGGTGTCTTTGTTGACGTAAAGACGTAGTAACATTGTGTTAACACTTTTCGATACAAAAACTGTGAATTTACGCTGAAAACCTGTGCAAGAACTCCGAAATCTCGTACATAAAGTGCTATCGAACACTTATAATAAATATTCGCAGTGGAAATTGTGGCATTAACAACATTAAAACAAGATAAATCGGAACGCTGATCAAAACTCCAACTATTGACAGTGACACCGACGTCCATGTGAAGTGCTGCCAGACCAAACATCTCGGAACCTGGTCGTACCAACATAACGACTTTATTACGCTGTATCTGTGTTTACACGACCATAGATTATACACTATTACACACGACGACGCTCCGCTCCACGCAAAATACCAACAAAATGGATAACCTCCAACAATTATTTGACCAAATGAAATCTGAGATGTCAAACCAAACGAAAGTAATTATTGCACAATTGGATGAGAAACTTGCACCCTTTACCCATGAAATACAAGAATTGAGGTCTGAAATTACTATATTAAAAGAAAAAATCCTCCACCTTGAAAAATTTAAAAGAATAAATAACATTATCTTATACGGAATAAGAGAAAGTGAAAACCCGTCCATTTCAGTGGTTTCTGTCCCTTTCGTATATATGGGAAATGCATCACCCCTTCTCGATGCATTTCGAAGGAAAGTTGGATAGATTCAACTTTATTCGTTCTCACATGCGAAAACTACCTTGTAATCGAACCGGAGAAGAACTTTTTGGTAAAAATCCAATAGATGGATTTTTCGACTAAAAGAGAAGGATTGATGCATCAATCCACATGTGACGAAGGGATAAAATATCCCTCTAACGTTGTCTTCGTGAAAACGCTCTCTGAAGAGCGAATAGCGAAGAGCTTTCACTTGCACGTTCACGTTGCGATGTGAACCCAGCTTCAATGTAAAATCACTAGCATCTGTAGAAGGATATCTCGAACTAAAACATGCCCTAAAAAAACATCAACTTCGTCATTTTTCAGAAATAAGAAGATTGGGCTGTAAGATTGAAGAACACCAGGATTACAATCGCTATATAGGTCAAACCAAGGGCTTACACCGAGTGGGATTCCTCATCAAGAAAAAATACAAAAATAACATAATCAACTTTATATTGGGTGTATAACTTAGTTTTTTGGATTCCTTAAGAGATGGCGTAACTCTTGTACTAAATCTTCTAGTACAATCACACTTACTAGGTTTTGAAGTGTCACCATTCTAGATTCAAGCATCATAAGTCATTATCCGTGAAAGAGTAATAACATATATTTTAGTGAGTTTAAAAATGTCTAAGTTCGTACCGACAAAACATTTGCGAGAAGTATTACTTTTCTGCTTAAATCAAAAGAAAAAAGCTGCGGAAAGTTTTCGATTACTTGAAGAAACTTATGGAGAAGATGCACCAACACAGCAGGCTTGTGAAAACTGGTTTAGACGCTTCAAAAGTGGTGATTTTGATGTTAGTGACAAAGAACGTTCCGGTCAACCAAAAAAATTCAAAGATGGAGAATTGGAAGCGTTGTTGAAGGAAAATCCTGCTCACACAGAAAAAGAACTTGCAGAACAGTTAAATGTCACTCAGGCTGCCATTAGCAAACGCCTACATGCCATGAAAATGATACAAAAAGACGGAACATGGGTGAAACATAAATTGACTGAACCACATAAATTGACTGAAACGAATATTGAAAATCGTTTAATGGTTTACGATTCATTGCTGACAAGAAACGGAAGATGGCATTTCTTGAAAAAAATTGTAACTGTTAAGATGGGAGAGTATCGTCTTACGGAGGATGCATTGTATACCTGGTTAAAAGCAAGAATCTTCCACCTGAAGCTCTTCTTGTGTTAGATAATGTACCTGCCCACAGACCGAATGATAAATTATAATCATGGGATGGACTGATTCAAACTCTTTTTTTGCCACCTAATTGCACACCATTACTTCAGCCTATGGACCAGAATATAATACAGATGATCAAATGCAATTACAAAAAGAAGCTCTTGTTAAATGCTGTTATCCGGGAAGACGATGGAGACTGGAGGACATGAACCTTAAGGATGCGGTGTTTAACGTAACTGAAGCGTGGAAAAACGTACCTGAGGAAGCAATTCAATCATCGTGGAGAAAATTGTGGCCTTCGCTAAAAACAAATCGTGAAAAAGAATACGAATGGAGTCCAGAGGATGATTTACCTATTGCAGAACTCAGACAGATTATATTTCAAAATCAACAGACCGAGTTGACTGAAAAAGATATTGAAGAGTGGTTCGCTGAAGCTTCAGATTCGCAACCTGTGATGACGAATGACGAAATTATTGATGCTATTTCTAACACTGAACAAGAAGATGATATGGAAGTTACCTTCACCACAAACAGCTCAGTGAAAGCCGAAGATGCTTTAAAGGCTATAGATACAAGTATCTGTTGGGCAGAGGAAAATGATGCTTTGGAAAACACATTGCTGACTTTAAAGAACTTAAGAGCAGATATTTTTAAGAAAATATACTATAGCAAGAAGCAAGCCAAAATTGAACAATTTTTCGATAAAGCACCATCTTCCTCTTCCGCAATTGGTGAAGAAGCTTTAAATGTTTAACATAAGGTACAAAGTACATACATGCTGTCAGTATTGATAAAACAAATGGTTCCTATTTTATGTACATACATATATGTTGAATTAAATTACCTATATTACCTACTTTTAAATTCTTTGAATGTGAGAATTTTTCGATAGAGTATTTTTCCCATATAAATCCAGTAAACCGGCAGTTCCAGTAATCCGGCATATTTGAAAAAATTTGGGTGCCGGATTATCGAGCGCCTACTGTACCTGCAAAAAGGCAAGATTATTATAGAAACATTAATGACCCTGAATACATCCTAGCTTTTGAAACTCTTGAAATAAATATTATATATAAGCAACTCCTTGATTCCCAAGATGTAACAAGCTTTTCACGTTATTCACTGACGCAAATAATTATGCATTAGGAGCGATGATCATGAGAAGAACTACTTAGTCACAGACAAAGTGTTTCTTGCAATAGTATCGGCTGTAGGTTACTTCAGCCCATGTTTCTGGGATAACAGATTCAAGATGGTCAATATACGAAAATATTTATTCAAAACTTTTTTTTAAACCAGATCTGGTGGAATTTAATAAGATCGGTAAATTATAATACTTATTTTAATTGTAAGAATTGAAAAAAGTTAATTAATAATTAATTAAACAAAATTCTAGTCATTTATTGTTTACTAGGGGGACGGCCCCTGCTTGCTACCCTATCGCCAAACCCCTTCGTTCGCTGAGTTTTTTGAAAGAAAAATAACAAAAGTGTACTTGTACAATTACGGTGTATTTGTGGTGTCAAAATACGTGTGTTTCAAAAAACTCCTGCTAAAATCTAGGTGTGCCATTGACCAAGCAAGTCTGTATCTGTACTCAAGTTACGAATAAGTAAAAGTATGCATATTTTTAAGAAAATATACTATAGCAAGAAGCAAGCCAAAATTGAACAATTTTTCGATAAAGCACCATCTTCCTCTTCCGCAATTGGTGAAGAAGCTTTAAATGTTTAACATAAGGTACAAAGTACATACATGCTGTCAGTATTGATAAAACAAATGGTTCCTATTTTATGTACATACATATATGTTGAATTAAATTACCTATATTACCTACTTTTAAATTCTTTGAATGTGAGAATTTTTCGATAGAGTATTTTTCCCATATAAATCCAGTAAACCGGCAGTTCCAGTAATCCGGCATATTTGAAAAAATTTGGGTGCCGGATTATCGAGCGCCTACTGTACCTGCAAAAAGGCAAGATTATTATAGAAACATTAATGACCCTGAATACATCCTAGCTTTTGAAACTCTTGAAATAAATATTATATATAAGCAACTCCTTGATTCCCAAGATGTAACAAGCTTTTCACGTTATTCACTGACGCAAATAATTATGCATTAGGAGCGATGATCATGAGAAGAACTACTTAGTCACAGACAAAGTGTTTCTTGCAATAGTATCGGCTGTAGGTTACTTCAGCCCATGTTTCTGGGATAACAGATTCAAGATGGTCAATATACGAAAATATTTATTCAAAACTTTTTTTTAAACCAGATCTGGTGGAATTTAATAAGATCGGTAAATTATAATACTTATTTTAATTGTAAGAATTGAAAAAAGTTAATTAATAATTAATTAAACAAAATTCTAGTCATTTATTGTTTACTAGGGGGACGGCCCCTGCTTGCTACCCTATCGCCAAACCCCTTCGTTCACTGAGTTTTTTGAAAGAAAAATAACAAAAGTGTACTTGTACAATTACGGTGTATTTGTGGTGTCAAAATACGTGTGTTTCAAAAAACTCCTGCTAAAATCTAGGTGTGCCATTGACCAAGCAAGTCTGTATCTGTACTCAAGTTACGAATAAGTAAAAGTATGCAATTTGGTTTTGAAAATAAATTTGTGGGATCGGGAACCCACTTACATCAACTGAGTTTAAAAATTCCACTGGAAAATTATTCTGCTCTCTATAATCATCACTCAAGATATTATCGGAATATTATTATCAAATATATTCGTTCCTCTCCGGGCAGACTGTTAAAAATTTCTGCATCAATGAAAGTTCAGTCCTCATATTTGGGTGTTAATATAACCGAATTGAGAATATCGTTGGACTTTATGGTTTCAGATACATTGCCATACGTATCTGCAATCACGAAATTACTGCTAACTAAATGGGAAGTAGTTCCCATAACATCTTGGCTGTAATCTGGAAATGTGGGTAAAGTTCCATTACCAAGAGATTTAATAAATTCAACGAATTAAATCTCATGAGGTAAAGCTCTAATGTTTTGGGTCAAAGTTATTTGGTGGAACTTTGGAAATTCGGACCATGAAGTAAGGCAATTCGCAATAAGCGGTTAAAAAATAGTCGATTAATTTGAGAGCATTAATCGGGCATACTGAGATTTCATCTGTGAAAGTGATAGATGCAGACTTTTTGAACTGTGCTTGCACACTGTTTATAGAGAGCTTTGATAGGGAATTCTCTAAAATCGGTATAGGTATTTTGAAAACGTTAGGAAAAGTTCGACTTAGAATTAAAAGAGTGGATGCAATACCACTGAAACCGCACGCAATACATTGTATTTCCAAAGATTTGAATTTATGAATGATTGCGGTTTGGGCAAAAGTCTTACCAGAGCCAGCATGAGCTGTAAGACGAAACATTTTCCAACCGTAATACTGGTAATAATTTAAAATTTACTGTAAAACTAAATCAATAGCGGATCGCTGCACTTTAGAACATTTCGTCAAAAATTGTTTGTTCTTTTTCTGAATCTGCATTTACAGCTCTTATAATAGCTGATATAGATTGAGGTATTGGAAGGTCTAGCTGTTCACATGACAAATTATTACTGAACAAAATTCCCTCAATAGCTAATAAAGCACGGATTTATAAATAATTTTCTGAACAATTTCTGGAAAATTGTTCACACATGAAAATTTTAAATTCATTCGACAAATCTAAAGTATTTGTAGGAACGTTCATACCACAAATCATATCTCTTAACTGCTGAGAAAACTGACACTCTTTTACTTGTAATAAATATTCACGCCACTCTCCATCATTTCATCCGTTACCTCGTGCATGTGCAGCAGCTGAAAATGTGGAGTAAATAATGTTCCCAACAGTAAGCAAATCCTGATGGGACCTCGAATATGAAGCAAAACTAGTCTCAAATGAAACAGCTCAACATAAAGCATAAAATAATCTAGCAATAGCTCTACTACTTCCTCTTTGACGTTTTTTCCATTTCTTTTCTTTATCTACCCAAATATAATGTATCGGCGTCACTGTATGTAGAAACTCGGACGAATCAATTCGATTGATTTTATAGAATGCAGTAAATTTTGTTCTTCTGTGATTCTAAGAACTTGCTGAACATTTCCTTCCCTAAAAATTACATTTTGCCGGTGAGGCAAGTGACATTCACGTCGAACTATAATATATTATTCGACTGGTAATGTATACTCATTTATCCGCCAATTTGCTTCGGTAGATCTAACATAGTGACCGGACAAAAAGCGCTACCGATTTCATCTATAAAAACTTTGCCCTCAACTCCACCTCAAACTCTTCCAAACTGTAATGAGGCACAATCATATCCCTTATAAACGTATTTGTACATATATTTTAGGCTCTTAACTGTGCCAAGAACATCCAAATAGCAATCAAATTTCGCTAAAAGATATGGATTTTAAGGAACAACATAACGGTTGTCAAGAGAGTGGTCACGACAGTCAACTGTTATTCCATTAGCACCACGCATCTAACATTGGCCTGAGTTGTATTGTAAAAGTGCTTAGGAAAGCTTTTGCTGCATTTACCATCTCTCATACAGACGGAGGTACGATTCAATGAAATACATGGACCGTGGATCATATGGTTTTTAACAAAGTTATGAAGTTGTGGGAAATATATATCGTAAATAAAATATATCTGGAATTTCCGTAGTTTAAAGGTGTGTTTTAAAGGTGTGCAGACAAAAGTTTGGAAATATGATATAATTTCAGATTTTGAACTTTTAACAGTTTTTTACTTGTAGCGGTTAAATCAATCATTCTAGGAGATTTTTATGTATGACCAACCCCCATTATTTTGTCATTTCTCAACTTTTTGTCCTATATCATATTTTTCTAAACTATGTTTTTAAATGTGGGTCCATACAAAAGTTAGGCAATATTATAAATTTCTCATTTTCTCTCGTTTTTCGGAAATATTCGTAAAAGTTAATCTCGCGTTTTCTAGATTTGATTTTTCATATTTTCTAAAATAAAATTAGCATATATTTTTATCATATTAGCAAAAATTACTAATACATACAAAAAAAAAAAATTTATTTGACTGCTGGACTTCAAGATACGTAATATAATTAATATACGTAATATACATGTACCATATGTATATATTAATATACGTAATATTACCGTATATACTCGCGTATAAGTCGAAAAATTTTTGCCTGAATATTCATGTCAAAAACCTGGATCGACTTATGCGCGGGTCAATGCAATTTCCAACAATTGTTGTTAAAGAGACGCCATGCACTAATTATTTGATTGGTTTGGTTGAGAAGATTCCAAGTTTGAAGGATTTTAATGAGAAACAAACTTGTTATGCCTCGAATAAATAAAGTTAAATAAGATATTTGTTTGATGTTGGACGCTCTTAAATTTCTAGTCTCGACTTATCCGCGGGTCATAGCAAATTCCTTAATTTTTGGCCTGAAAAAGGGGGTCGACTTATACGTGAGATCGACTTATACGCGAGTATATACGGTAATTCCAAATACAGCCATATGATTGTCTGTGGCGATATGTTCATTCTTTAGGTTTTTGCCTAAAAGAATGCAATCATGTGTTGATTGTTTTGGTGTGTGTCCCCAATAAGTGCACGGTCACAGACAATCCAGATTTCTCAGGGCCAGACATCACGTTGGCACCAAGAATTTCAAACTAGCAGATAAAGAGCTTTTGGTGAGCGCATGTTTTATGCGCTCTGAGAGCGAAATTTGTCTGCTAGTTGATGTCAACTTGTTTGATATTAATATGGGGAAGGGGTGGTAGAAATAAGGGAAAAGGGGGGGGTAAACTAGAATTTCGGCGATGGGACACAATTTTCATTTTCTGAAATTTTCGTTTCCCTCACACAAACAAAGTGTTTGAGTGTGTATATTCGTGAGTACAATTTATTCACGTAGACGTAAATACGTTCAAAAATTTCTATACTTTGTGTTGAAAATGGAAATTTTTGTATGTATTGGTAATATTAATTAATTTTGGGAAAAAATATGCAAATTAAATTTAAAAAAATATAAAAATCACTATTTTTCCGGAAAACGGTAGATTTTTGAATTTTGTCAAATAACTTTTGATAGTTATTAATGGTATTTGAATAAACTTACCTTAATAATGCTTTCATATTATTATTATTATTCATAATTTTATAATTTTTTTTTGAAAATGGTTAAAATGATTGAAGGAAATGGAAAATTCTGCACATTTTCAAATTTGTTATTATGGGGATAGCTATTGTTTATTTGAAAAGCGTTTAATGAGCATGAAATATTGTTGAATTTTTGCATATTTTTCATTTATTTGTTATTATCTATTTCAATATTTAGCCATTTATTTGTGATTGCAAGTTGAAAGTTCATTTGATAAACATACTAAGTTAAAAAATATTTTTATCATGGTTGTATTCATCGATTTGATTAAACCATATGCAAATCTATATACAACAAAGTTAAAAAATAACTGCTTTTGCATATTTTTCGGCAATCGCCCACTTTTCTGATACGTTAACAAATAGTAACTCGATTATTTATATTGATAATCAAAAATTAAAATAAAAACAAAGTAGAAAAATAGAAAATGGTGCATATTTTTTATTTCCTTATTAATAACATCTATTTAATAAGCAGTTAATGAGAAAATGATAACTATTCGCTGTAATTTATATATTTTCGAAAAATATTTAGTTATTGAAGAGACTTAGGTACTACTGGAAATAATACATTAATACATCATACATTATAATACATTATTTATATACATATATTATTACATTAATAGATATATTGTTTTGTAATGTTATTATTGCACATTTTTCCGTAACACCTGATTAAAAATGATTAATTTGCAATAAACAAATTTAGGAAACTGCATATGGGAAACAAATTTGTTATTCATAGATTTCTATGAAAAAGCTTAACTTTGAAATGACTTGATCCCTATTTCATTAATTAACATTTGCTCATTAACAATGACTTCTTGCTATCATGGGACTTCTAGTACTATGTTTTTTTATATCTACTATTTCCAACTTCATAACTATATATATTTATGATGATAACGAGTCTTCTTCATAATCTTGAAGTCATAACACAATTTTGAATAACTCGTTCAGTCAATTCATCATAAGTATAGGATTTCATTAATTTATAAAACAATTATCGAAAATCTGAATTATGTTATATTTCTTAACTTTTGTATGTATACTTTACGCAATAGAGAAAAGTGATGTATGGAAATGGTTTAGAAAATGACTAAATAATGTGGGACGGTAATATATATGAAACCTCCAAGACGCTTATTTTGTCCGCTAGGAGCAAAAAGCTGTTAAAAATTCGAAATCTGAATTTTATCATATTTCCCAACTGCTGTATTCAAATTTTCAAAATTTCAATTTAGAGAAAAAAAGTATGGAAAGAAAAGGTGAAAAATATAAAAATAATAGGGGCCGGTCATAGATATGAATCCACTAAAACACTTATTTAAGCCGCTACAAGCACAAAGTTGCTAAATATTCAAAATCAGATTTTTTTCTATATTTCTTAACTTTTGTATGCAATTTTAAAAAGGCAATTTAGAAAAAAATGATAAATGGGAAAAATATTGGAAATGACAAAATATTTTGGGTTAATCATACATATGAACCATATAGGATACTCAGTTTAGCAGTTACGGGGGAAAAAACTGGTAGAAATTCAAAATCTGAATTTTATCATATTTCCCAACTTTTATCTGTAAATTTTCAAAACTCAATTTAGAGAAAAATTACGTATAAAAAAAAGTTAGCAATGGGAGTCGGTCATTCGTATGAACCCTCTACGACGCTTAGTTTAGTCGCTACGGGCAAAAAACCCTTGAAAATTCAAATTTTTACCGGAAAATGCCCCTAAAAAGCGGAAGAAAATTGATTAATTTATGGTTCCCGGAAACTATAATGTTCTGTAATCTGTAATTCGTAAACAAACTAACCATTTTACATAATCCTTAAAAATTCATGACTTTTTGTTCATTCAACCCGAGCAGAGGGATTGTTGTTGTTGTTGGGAAACGCAATTCGATTCGAATTTTTGAAAAATTCGCTACCGAATTTATGTACCAACACACTGCCAACAATCCCTTTGGTAGTGTGTGGAGCTACGTACATATATAACCGGTTTTGAATTTATTTCATAGAACATTGCGATCTATGAAATGAATTCAAAACCAGTTTTCACCCTAAGGACAATTAAAACTTTGGAGACACAATGCTCTTCAAAGTTTCATGTTCCCAACAACGAAATGGCAAAAGCTCCTAAAAGGCGCTTTCAAAATCGGGTGCCAACTCGTTGTATGGAAATGAGACATTTGGTTTCACTGTGGCACGGTGGTGCACGTGATAGTTTTCCCAAAAATCAAACCAAATGGATCAATCATTTATTGGGTACACAAACCAAAACACAACTAATGATAGCAGTCTTCCAGGGAAAACCTAAAAGAATGAATATATGGCCATAGACAATCATATGGCTCAATTTGCCATTAATATTACCTATCTAACATTATCATTGTCATAGATGATAGGTTCGATTTAAAAAAATGCACCTATTTGGCATAAACGGTAGGTTATTTACTCAATCACATCATTTATGCAGTGATATACAAAATACCCTGAAATACAAAATGCAAGATACTTTTAAATTGAGTATTTCAGATACCAGATACAAATAACTTTTTGGAATGGAATCTGAATAGGGTTTCTTCATTGACATCTAACAGAGAGCTGCAGTACTCGTATTTTAGATTTTCCATCCTAAGGCCTTTGATCATATGTTGAATTCTTATAAGCTCAGGTAACAGACAACCATAGTAAGTATCTTTTTCTCCTTGCAAGCTTTGAATAGTTTTTACTATTGACTTCGAACAGTCCACATATTCACTTAAAAAGTGAATTTCATTTTCCTTCACCGGAGGTAATTTTATCATTTTTATGGTTTCAACCAGACTGTTCTGGACGGCTAAAAGATCTTGTATAGAATTATATTTCTTATAAACAGTATTTTTCAATCTTGCTTGTATGAAATCTGTACTGGCTATCAAATGCAAAGTGTGCGTAGCGCATATTTCATGTCGGGGCAGTAGGCAATCACTTTTTGAGTATGAAGAAGATGAAGCATCTGGAAAAGCTTGTAGCACTAGCAGTGAATCATCATCTTCATTACCTTCATCGAGTGATGCTTCTTCAAGATCTTCTTCATACACACGTGAAACATGTTCATTTTCAACTGCCTTTGAATCACAGTTCCCAAATACATTAAAAGCCTTAACCATATTTGAACCGTTATGTGTAACTGTCTTAACGATTTTTGATAGTTTCAGGTCATGGTATGAATGTATATCGGCTATCATTTCTGCAACTTTATCAAATGTGTGAGCTCCCTTTGAATCTCCTGCAAGCAATGGCAGCACTTTTCCTCTCAAAAGTCTCACTTTCAATCCAATGGACTGTAACCCCCAAGTAACTTCTTATAGAGGAAGACCAAATATCAGCTGTACTGCACACAAATTCGACAGTGTTCAACTCTATCTTACTTTTTTTCTTAAACTCATTGTACTCATCACAAATTTTATTTTTAACTGTACGACGGCACATGACCTTTGGTGGCTTTGTTAGTTGCTGTGCACCTTCAATCAAGGCTTTGAAAGACTTATACTCCACTATTGATACTGGTGACGGGGATTCAACAATAAATTGTACAATCAACTTGTCCAAATTAACATATCTTCAACCACTTGCAACATCTGCATGAGTAAGAGTAGACTGCTTTACTGTTTTACGCATTACTGCTGATTCTGAACCGCTGCTACTAATCTTAGTATGTTTTCTTCTTTTAAGGGTTGTATATTTAACTTTTTCATATTCTTGCAACAGATCTGATTGACCTTTCCTCTGTAATTAAATAAAAAAGTATATTAATGCATCTAACAAAAAAAAGAAAATTTCAAGAAATTCATTATTTCTCATAACAAAATTCAAATAAAATTAAAATGTATGGAGTAAATAAATAATAATTGTAATATTTATCTTATCTCTTATACAAATGGATCTGTATAAAAAACCTACCCTTAAATGTTTCAGGAAATTTGTGGTAGAAGTAACACTAACCTTTATAACTTTTGAACATACATTGCATATTGCAGATAGATTTACATCACTTCCATCATCTTGTTTAATATCTTTAAAACAATCCTTCAAAATAAGTGGTATATTCAAATTATTTTCTGTATCCCTTAAAACACAAAACAAACTTTGTTTGGAAAAGATATATGAAATTTTAAGGAGGTGACAATGTCGCAGTAACGGGCAGAATAACACATAACAGAACGAACACTCCAATTCGACTCAAACTTATAAGTTTAATATTAATCAATTTAATCATAGTCACACATATCTATCATTCGTAAATGAGATAACATGAATCAAAATCTAATCAAATATGTATATACCGTGTGACTGTGAGATTATATGTAGTTTCAAAATGATACAACTTTTTAATTTTGTAATACATTTTGCTATTTCACTCAAACGGTCAATTGCCAGTTTCGACACAACGATGGTTTTCTGCACTTATGGCAGTGTTGTCAAACTTAAAAATTGAAAATCGGTAGAATTCGCCCCAAAAAATCGGTAGAAATGGGTAGATAAAAGAAAATCACTTTTTTATCAATTTCATTAATTTACATAGGTTATATTATATTTACATTTTTACATTAATTAATTTAAATTACAAAATTCAATTTTCTTATGCTCAAGCAGGTATTAGACGAAGCAAATATGAAGCAAATATTTGCTTCGTCTAATACGTGCTTAAGGGTCTGTGCGAAAGTCTAACTCCTAGTCTACAAGCAATATTCCCGATAAGAATATAAGGGCTACACAAGAAATTGATTTTTCAAAACTAAGACGCGTCATATGTAGTTGATATTCGTTAAGAAACTGGCGCAATTTGCATTGCACGGAATTTTGTTTTTAATAAACGCGGGAAGAGTAGGCGTTCGGATTACAGAGGGGTTCAGATTATCGGAGGTTCGGATTATGGAGGCCCTGCTGTATTTCTAATAATCTTGACTATCATACCAATATTCTTTAGACATGGCAGAGGTCATTTGCTGCCCAATTTCAAAGTTATAACAATTTGAATCTTTAACGTATCGTTGGCTATGCAAAAGACCTATAATTGTTTCATACGACAACCTATTGCGTTGCTTAGTTTTCATCATATTGATTACAGAGAATATTCGTTCCACATTTGCGGACGAATGGGGCAATGATAAAATAATAAACACGGTTTTTGTGAGTAAAGGGAACATTATCGTTTCATTGCCACTCTTTAAGGAACCGACGTTGTCCCAAAATGCTTCAATTTCATTCGGAAATGTTTTGATTTTTTCAACATTCCTTAGAATTCTCCATTCTGTGTCAAATTCTGTTGTTGAAAATCACTACTTTTAACAATATTAGGGAAAAGTCGACACACGGGAATTAAAGATGAAGTTTGCCCACCCTTAACATTTTCGGGATTAAATATGCATAAACCTTTCATGGGATTGTTTTTTAATGGAAATCGCGTAATTATTTGATGGCAGGCTTCACCATAAAAATCTAGACATCTTAGTTTGAAAAACTTTACTTGTTCTGAGGTACGAGTAGGATATGATTTATTATCCAATAAAGAAGCTAGCGCCCTTGCCCCACAGTATACGTCATCGATTTTCAGAAAATTTCTTGGGTTTCTAAAATCAACATTTTCTATTTCGGTTACGACTAAATAGTCTCTTTTTAAAAAACAATCAAAAAGCGTTCGTAATGTTCGACATATATTTGTATACAATACGTGAATTTTTGGACGTTCTGCCTGCATCTCTCTGTTTAAGTCGCTAAAGAACGGTAGTACAAGCCTGCTCAAAATGTTGACGGAAACTAAAAGATCATTATTAGCTACCTGGTCTGTGAAAAATAATTTCAGAGGCAAAAATTGCTCCAATACTCTTTTTACCGCTGCGCTGACAGATAACCATCGCGTTTGAGAGGGATGTAGTATTTTGTGGACTTTTACATTGCAAAAAGTCTGGAAAATTTTAAATTCCGTAACCCTTTTTGGGCCTGAGGAAAAATAATTATGTATGTCCCTAATGAGATCCTCAACAAAACGCGGTAGTTTTATACAGGCATAAGAGGCGCACAGATGAAAAGAGTGGCAAAACAAAAATATCAGGAACTTCCTTTTGCAGAAGTGTAACAACGGAATTATTTCGCCCCGTCAGATGCGAAACCAATGAGATTCTCTTTAAAATCGATGTTATTCTTTTCGAAACAATTAACAATGTGGTCAAATAACGATGCCGCATTTGCCGTTTCTAATGGAATCAAATCCAAAAAGGAGTCTACCGACTCGATTTTTTTTTTTATATCTAACAACTAAACAGAGATGCTTTATTGTGCTCAAATCAGTTGATTCATCAATAATTAAAGAAAACTTACTGTGCATCAATTCAAAACATAAATCCTGAAAACTTTTTTTTCCTATTATTTTCTCCACTATGTGGTGCGTTTTTGTTTTCCCACATTTGAGCTCCGCTGCTACTTTCGAGTCGGGGCAAACGGCCTGAATTAGCTTTGGTAGGTGATCCATTATCGCGAAAGGGACATTGTGTTCGGCGACAAACGCAGCTAATCTGGTTGTGCCTAAAAAAGTGAAAAAGAAATAACAAAATGAATTAAAGTATATATCTAATGTTTTATTACACGTTGTAGTATTACATACCCTGTTGCACTTGCGAAGCGGTCTTTTGTTTTTGGACTGTATCAAAAGATGAAATTCTTGGCTGACACCTCAAACTATTCGCAGCTACTACATGAAGTTTAGAAGAATGGTGCTTCTTGAGCGCATCTTTGCCGGAAGCAATATTTATTTGCTTATCGCAGAACTTGCAGTAAGCATGATTCGTTCCTTTGGAACTTTCCTGCAGCCATTCGGGGAAATCGTCCTTCTATTCTTTTTTGAAATATTGGCTATATTTCTTCCTCTTAGAGGAAGAAGAAGCGGTGCTATTCCTCGTGCTCGTACTCTGCTGGTGCTCCACTTCATTTTCACTTTTGTCTTCTATGACCACATGAGATGATTGCTTTAGTAATTTGTAGCAATTCAATAAATGTCCAATTCCAATCACTCTTTTCTTGGGTTTTGCCGCAATTAGGCTAAAAATCAAAATCGCACTGCACTGACTCAGTTCTTTTTTTTAACAAACACAATAACCCGGACTAGTCCGTAATTCAATAACTCTCAACGTCACGTATACCTACCAAGCGTAATGGTAAATGGCGCAAGCGGACTCAGTTCTTTGTTCGATAGAGTAACATGATAAGAGTTACATGGGGACACTATTAGCTGTGCGAGTTTGTGGTGGCAGCAGCTGCAGTGGAAGGTATGGTAAAGGGTAGTCCCCGAAATAATGGAAAGGAACCATCTGGTGGTGAGTGCAGGCAGTGACTGGTTTAAAAAGTGTAAGGCTGGGCCCTCAAAATCGGTGGAAAAATCGGGAAATTTATGATTTATTGCTAAAAATCGTGGAAAATTTGTGGTTTTCGGTATTTCGGTAGACCACTCTCAAAATCGGTATATAGTAGTTCGGTAGTTCGACAACACTGACTTATGGTTTTCTCCTGGCGATGATTGTCGTAGAGATGGGCGTGATTTCACGTCACAGTGATTTGATCTTCCGGAATGTCACTGTGATTTTTTAATGGGAATCTAGGTGACAAAATCACAGGGAGTGTTATTGTTAAAATTTTCAAAAACCGCATGCACCTAACAAAACAACTGCTTACACTCAGCCTCACGAGTGTAAGTGTACTGAATCTGAAAATTGAAATTTTCATGTATTTGATTATTGTTACCTTCAATTCAACCATCGTTTCGTTGTAGCACACACACACACCCAACAGCTGTGAATAATCGCATGTGTTCAACCGAACTCTCGCTCTCTTCTCACATAAACCATGCATCATGGTGATTGAGAGTTGAGAGTGAGACACGCAACGATTCCGGTGATCGAAACGACTCCGGTGATCAAACGATTCCGGTGATCGAGTCGATTCCGGTGATGGGTGTGATTTTTCTAGCTAAAAAACCAAAATTTCCTCTCCTTCCTACGTGTTTAAGGGTTTTTATTGTACCTGAGACAATATTGAATGAATGAATTTTAAATTTGATAACTATTTTATTGCTGTTACTATATCTAAGGGAGGATATCTTCTCAATGAACGAAGGACCAGGCTAAGAGAAAAACGTTCCAAAATCACGGTGATTAGTCACTGTGAATTTTGAATCACAGTCACTGCTACGGCTATGATTGGCTTCCCCATCTCTAGATTGTCGATGGTCATGATTTGTTTCTGTTTCTAATGGGTTCCGTTTTTCAGTATGGTCTACAAATACATGTTTTCCGTGTAGGTTTTTTCGATGATGTTTCTTTGGTCTTAATCGACGTAAATCCCTCCACCTTGAAGTTCTTATCGCGTCGACCACCCATCCGGCACAACATCCGACACAATGAGAAGTTACATGGTGACATGAGCACAACCTTGTACCTCTTATCGCGGCGATCGACCGTCATTACATTGTTGCGCTAATATGTATAAACTTTCAAACAAAATAAATAGTATTTTTGCAAACAAAGGATTTACAAAATACTAAGATACCATACAGAAGGTATTTAAATACAAGATACAAAACGAATTTTGAAAAAGTATTTTAGATACAAGATGAAAATACGTATTTTGTATCTTGTATCTGTATTACAGATACTTTTATCTTAAATAAGTCACATCTCTGTACGCTTGTACATAAAATTATATATTTATCATAGATAGTACATTTAAATATGAAATTAAATTAAGAGAATCAAAAGTTTAAAGAATTGCATCAACCAGACCAGTTGCTTATATATTCCAGCTTATCACAATTTTTCTAAAGCAAAATCAGCAATTGCAGAAGTATTTGAAGGCTTGAACTATTCATTATTTTACCGATTCGTTCAAAAGTTAAGTAACGTGCAAATTTATGGGTTGAAAATGTGTTGGCCAATGGAGCCTTAGGGTATGTTGAAGATACACATAATTTACGAAGAAAATGACAGTCCCCCTGATCAAATGCCGCGAGTGACCATGGTTCGATTTGAACATTTTTGTCATTAAACTAATGGTCGCAGGTTCCGATACCACGAAAGAAATTTTGGAAAAGTGGAAATACTAATTATTCCGGAAAACAATTTCCATTACAATTAGATTTTGCAATTACAGTTCAAATGCCACAAAGCTTAAGGTTAGATGAAGCTGTTGTAGACATTGCAGAAAAATAAACTTCTATTGGTTTAACAAATTTCGCGTTTTCAAGAGTTAAAACATCAGAAGGATTAGCATTATATAAAAGGCTTTCCTACGATAGATTATGTAGTATTAAAAACTCATACATGTTACAGTGTAGGAAACGAGAAGAAATCCGTATGAGCAATTTAAATAATTCATAGCAAAACAGAGTTAACGTTAAAAGTTTGTATTGTATTATATAGAAGTCCATGTTGATAATCCACGTATTGAAAGATAATACTATTAAAAAAACACTATCTTTAAAATTATTACTAGGTAAAACAACTTCGCGAGCCTTCGCAAAGCTGTTATTTTTGCTAGTTTATTATTAAATTGTTGCAGAAAGTACGAGACACAAAATTTACTTTAAAGAAATAACTAACTAATATAAAATAAGATCGCGGCAAAATCAAGGTATAGGCAGGATAGTTCACGTACCAAAACGTCTACCAAATCCTACCGCGAATTGCACGTTTTTTAATTACATCCTATGCGGCCTCCAAGTGTGATAGTTAATTCAATTTTAAGTACCATTTACCGTTGCTTCTATTAGATTGTGGTGGTTTTGATGGTTTAAGGGCATAGATTGTGTGGGATTTATTGGTATATACTTTTGTTCTCAATTTTTTGAAGTAGTCTAGAATCTCATTGATGTGATTTTGCAGGATAGAATGAAAATCAAAAACATGACTTCGATATTTGGCTAACTGAATTTGTTTATTAACTCCGAGTACCGGTTACAAAAAAAAGTACAACATTGGTACAGCGAGTTACAGTTACAAAATATATTGTCCGTTCTACATATATTGTCCGCCACAAGTGTTTTGCTTTGGAAAATCACTAAAATAATGCATTTTCAGACCGAGTATATGTAAACTTGTTGAACTGGACAAACGGTTTTCATGAGCATTTTAAATAAAATTGAAATTCTTTGGATGGAAGTTAAAGTTTATAAACTGGCGGATTTGAGGCATACAAGGCATTTAATTTTTGAAAGATGTTTTGCAGAATAAGCCCTAAAATTGAATTGCTCCTGTCGGAGTATTTAGTAACAAAACTCTATGAATCAATGAATTTAAGTTGTTGGATATTTGATGGTATGGATTTTCCAAGAAGTACAAATTCGTTAGAATATAACTAGGCTGCTTTATACCTTTTTATTTATTAAACTACAAAACTTGAACAATATCTTAAAATTTTTGCAAAATGTTTCAATGTCTTCCATGTAACGTAAATTGCTTTATTAACTGTTAGCTTTGCTTTTAAGTACATGTAGATATTCCAACAGTTCTCGTCTTCAAAGATGTTGCACCGCTTCCTCTAACCTATAATCAATTTTCAATCCAGTTTTCGCTTTCCAAATTTCATACAAAAATTCACATTACTCATTTCGGGAAACACGACCTTAACTTGAATCATTTTAATTTTTTTTGCTTTAGATATGGGTACTTTTGCTGACGTAAGAAGTCTTCAAACTATAGTGTCCGGACATGCCGCAGTGCTCAAATTGCCGCATATTGAATCTGTACCTGTTCCATCCGTAACTTGGATAACCGAAGAAGGGCCACTCGGTTTTGATATAAAGTACGCTTTTTCACAAGAAAATGAATTAATTATTTTAAGTGTGGAAGAAACAGATCAAAAGGGTTATAGAGCGCGAGCCTTAAACACCCAATTAGGGCGAGAAGAAAGAAGCAATTTCATTTACTTAAATGTAAGTGGAGATCCGTACAGCGAGATTGCTCCTGAAATAGTTGTTAAACCTAAGACAATGCAAATTGTTAAAGGACAAACAATAGTTAAATTAGTATGTGTAGCAAATGCTCGCCCGCTGCATCAACTAGAAACTCTGTGGCGAAAGGATGGCATTTTAATTGTGAATTCTGATGTCGGATATTCTTTGAGTAACCCCTGGAATAGAAGCTTAAGTTTATTGTCAATTAACTTAGCGCATTCAGGGAAATATACTTGCCAAGTTCGTTTACGGACTGGTGGCTTTTCGTCATCAGTGGCGTCTGCTTACATTGAAGTACTAGAGACTCCAACATTTTTAACGCCACTAAGTCATGACACCGTCGGAGAGTATGGGGATTCATTGAAAATGTCTTGCAACGTCGTTGGACAACCACCCCCCCAAATTACATGGTTGAAAAACGCTTATCCTATATCGTTTGTAGATAAAAGGTATTGATCGCGGAAAATTATTAAATTTTCAATGATTATTACTGATAACTCTACCCTTTACAAAATGTGTGTTTACATAGGTACAAGCTCGACGAAGATAATGCATTGATTATTGAAAAATTAACGGTATCAGACACCGGCATGTTCCAATGCATGGGAGTGAACGTTGCAGGTCAAACGACATCTTACACATGGTTAAAGGTTAATAGTAAGTTAAACAAACGCATATGCAATTTATAGTATTTAAAATAAAATAATAAATTATTATTAAAATAGTTGTATCCTCTTGCAAACGGTTCTTACACCCATGAATGAAGCCAGTAAAGCATCTGGTAAATTGATTCTAATCTGGATAATTATTTTACAGGCAACAAGAAGTCTTTGCTTTTTCAATGAAGAATACAATTGGTGTTCCATCAAGTTAATTTCATATCAAAGTCCACATAAAACCCATAAAATCCATTCCATAATAATTAAATTAAAGGTTCAAAAAACTCCAACTGGAAATGGGGCTGTGGAGTGTCAGAATAAATTTTGAGTAACCACTGCATATTATATTAGATGTCAATATGAACTTAATGTTAGTAATTTTTACTATTCACTTTAACTAACACAAGTTTTCTTACAAATTTTTTCATGGATCGCAGCATCGAAGCATGTAACTCAAACATATCAGCAAAATATGACTGTGATAAATGGAACAGATATCACTATATTTTGTAGAGATAACGAAGGTTCTTTTCCAAATGTAACCTGGTATTATAATAGTAAGTACATTTTTCCAAATGACTCAAAAATGCATGAATAAAATAATAGCTTTCTTCATTATAAATCGTAAAATTAGCTATTCATTGAATTTGAGGTTTCCGTTTTGCTTTAAGAACATATTTTTCAGGGCATCAAATATATTTTTGCAACAAGATCTGTTACCAAAATAAAATATTGAAATTAAACTATTAAGAACTCGAAATGATTGCATGGAAAATATTACCTAATACAGCTTTTCTCATTGGCCTACCGTACTCAACACACAAAATAATACAAACCCCAGTTAGAATATATAATAAACTACCTGACCCGACCCGACTTCGCCCGGGAATTTCGTATCACCTACGACATTAGCACATGAGAGGGCTTGTCTCACATTTCATTGACTTCGACGACCTACGTCGCCACTTGGTTTGACCTTTTTTTTTGTAAAACAACGGTTTTTAAGAAGGTAGATTGAAATGAAGAGGTTGTGTTAAATAAAAACTTAAACTTATTTGAATTAATTGTAAAAAATTGCCAACTCAAACTATTTTATAGCAGGTATATTTTTTCAATTTACATTCAAATTTCGAAGTAAAATTATAGGTGAACCAATCTTAAATCGCAAATTACGTGGTGACATTCCAGGTAAATCCAGGGAATTTAAAAACTCTACAGGATAGTTGACAACTTCATCAGGATCAACAACAGTGTCAATCGATTTGAATGTAATTTCATTACCAGGCAATGATTGTTGTATTTAAAAATTGATTGCGTCAACGTCTAAATTTTTTGCGGCTAAACTATTTTAGCCTCGCTCACGTAGCCATGCATGATTAGAATAATTTGCCGAAAATCTGGAAAGATACTTTTTATTAACGCATCTTTGTTAGCCACCATGTTGCAAAAATTCTCTAAGAGTCGAATATATTGTGTATCTTCATACAATTGAATTTAACCATTTCCAATGTCTAACAATTGTTCAGAGAATCCTGACGCTAATTGATCATTTTGAAGTTGAACGCGCATATTAAGAGTAAGGCATAATTTACTGACACTTCTCCATAGATAAGATTCTTTCAAACATGCGTTTATTTCGTCCAGATATGTCGCACGTGGAATGACGGGTAATGTTTGTCTCAAATCACCAGACAGCAGCAGTAGAGCACCACCAAAAAGCCTAGTATTATCTTTGATATCTTGCAGGGACCTGTCGAGAGCTTCAAGCGAATGCTTGTGGGCCATTGTACATTCATCCCAGATAATAATTTTGCATTTTCTCAAAACTTCAGCCATGCCTGAATGCTTCTTTATGTTACACATTGCTTCGGGATTTGTATGAATATTCAAAGGTAATTTAAGTGCTGAATGCGCAGTCTGTCCACCATCAAGTAAGGTTGCTGCAATGCCTGATGAAGCAATCGCCAGTCCAACATGATTTGTGATCGAATGTGCGCAAGTATCAGTGAGATGAGGAATGTTTTACCAGTGCCACCTGGTGCGTCCAAAAAAAAAGAATCCACCTTGTTGTGCTGCAATTAATACGTTAATTTGATCATATACAGTTCCACAGAGCAGATGCTTCAGACGGAAAACACGTTGTCAATATTAATGAAAATAATTGACGAATTTGCTGTGGAGATGAGGTCCCAATGGTTATCATCCTCCAACAAATGTCACTCACGACACGCATCAAAGAAAGTGCACCATTGACAATAAAGCACCATTGACTTTTCGCAAATATTGAAAGGATTGTCGGTCCAGGAACGTTAACCAATAACAAACGCAGAAAAAAGCATTCGCGTTGTCTAGGATGAACTGTATATAATCGGCCTAGAGTATTTTTCATAAACATATCGGCGAACTCTTGAACTGGAATGCCTCGTTTTCGTGGTTCCCAACTTTTTGATTGTTTATTCCATGTAAAAAATTTGGGAACATCAGTATACAGTAATGTCTTTGCGAATTAACCAACAACATCTTGTCGATTACAAAGGTTGAAAAATTCAGTAAGAGTTGTTTTTGGAGCGGTTAAAGCTTGTTGTAGTGCAGTCTGTTCTGTAAAATAAACACGCTGTCCATTTTCAAGGAGCACAGCCAAATGTACAACAGCAGGATCCCTTTCATGTATAGCAAACGTAAAAATGCGCCAAATAGCTTACTACTTAGGTATCGGCCCATTTGATAACGTGTTATTTCGTCATTCTCGTTTACATTTTGAACAGCAAATATAGCCTTATCACTGCCCTTATGAACGTACTTACAAATGTACTTCAGATAGATTTCACAGAACTGCATACCTCAACGTTTATGTGTGTTTTATAGTTTTTGCACAGCAATGTTGAATATGGAACCACCCAGCGATTATTAATGTCTACTCTTACACCGTTTGACAGACGCAATTCGTATGAATGACCGCCACTGTCTACATCTTTACGACGGTAAGATGGATAACCGTCGATATTGGTGATATTATCAGTTTGACATGGTTTTGGAAAACGTTTCGTACATTTTCCATTATCCATAAATGATGTCATCATATTTATAGTACCACATGGACCATGGATCATTTTATTAGTAACAATGTCAAACAATTCTTGATCAGCATTCGGATCCGGAATTTCCCCTGAAATAATTTTGTTAATTTCTTCTGGGCGTACTTTATCAACTAACCAAATCAAAATATGCGCATGAGGTAAACCTCGTTTTTGCCATTCAACTGAGTAAAGCCAACATCGTGTTTCACCAAATACCGAGTGATGTGTAATCAAATTCAGCAAAGATTTTAATTTTTGTTTAAACACACGTGCACTAATATCATGGCGATGCATCGATGTTTAACCTGGCAACAGCAAAGTTCTAATTTTATCACAGTTTGGATTACACGTAAATGTGATAAAAAGATCTGGTCGGCCGTATGCACGTACGTAAGACATGGCGTCTTGAATATATTCTTGCATATGACGCGGACTACCAATGTATGATGATGGAAGAATATATGCTGTACCAATATTGTTTATGTCATTCCTTCCATCTAGGTTACCCATTATGGCGTCACGCAAATGAATGTACTCCTCAGAACGAAGTTTTGCTTGATTAAATTTTATATATCGTAATCTCTCACTTTCGATTTTCACATACATATGCATCATCGGAGAATCTTATTATCTTCATTAGCACGAATCATCAATCGGTATGCGTAGAAGTTCATCGCATTTACTTTTTTGATCAGTTCTCCACCTGCAAATAAAAATATTTATAAGATAACCGGAAATTATTGGTTTAAAAAAAATACTTATAAAATAATCTATAAGTTGTACCTGTAGTTGGATTCCTTTGTTTAATATTTAAATGATATCCATCTTCTCCTTCCCAATATATCAACGGATACTGCACTGCATCGTAAGAACGATGATTGGCGTGAATCATTTGCATCGTATTATCTCTGCGTTTTATGCGAATATCTCGACGTTCACATGTGTCACCAGCCATAACAACTGCAACTTCATTAATAGTTGGAACATAATATGTGCCTGCGTGCTCTCCATGGGGCACTTTGTCTGCTTTAATGACAATGACGTAGTTGTCGTTTTGCAGTCTGTTAGAAATAGTCTTAAATAATCGTACCAATTCGTTATAGTTTTGCAAAAACGTTACCAAAATGTCCACAATTTCTCGTTCCTCCATCTGCTCCATATGGTTGTATACGCAGCGTGTATGAGTTTGTTGCTCCTCATCGCTCATAAAGTAAATTTGTAAGAATTTTGGATCGCCATCAGGCATTGGAAGCAATGAACCAATTTGGTGGTAGACTTGACCTTGAATCTTGAATGTAGATTCAAAATTACGACCATCTTCATTATGAACAATTTTTGTTGCTCCAAATGATGTCATTTGGAAGCAAGAATTGAATTTTCTGCAAAAACAATTTCGATTGAGATGTGGTTCCAGCTAATAGTGTTTTCAACGGTTCCGGTGGTGGATTTGACGGTGGCAGTGAAATTTTTCCAGATGCGCAACATAAACCAGCTGATTCACCTTTGTACTTGAATGCATGACAATGTTGACACTCTTTGTCCATACTATTTCAGGGTCATATTCAAACGCGAGACGATTAAGTGATGCTCGACTATCTTGCATTCGCTGTTGGTTACGTTCTCTGTGTGCGTTGGTCGCTCGTTGACGTGCCTCTCGTTGTCTTAATGTATTAGCACGAAGACGTTGATTGCATACCTCTGAATTTTCATTTGCACGTGTACGTGCAACTTCGTCTCCAAAATTTACATTATCCGTCGAGTGCTCTTCAACTGTTCTATTCAATCGACGATCATGACCCAATTGTACGTTTCGAGTAGGTCGACCAATATTTCTTGCTCTTCCACGAAGACGTGGCATATTTCTATGTCAAATTTATTAGGTATTAATTAGTTTTTGGCAGAAATTTGCTTTACGGGGGAGAAATAGAGAGAAAAGATAGGGACTGGATAAGGATAGGGGTGGAGTATATAAAAATTATTTTGTGCTTTTCAGTGGATCGGTTTTTTGAAGGCGGTGTTTTTTTTAGGTTTTGTGCTTGTTTCTAATTTGTTCATAGTGAGTTAGGTTCTCCATTTATTGTAGTGATCGGTTTTTTTTAGTGATAAGTTTTGGGCTAGTGCTGGTTTTGAAGTCTGTTAAAATACCAATACCTTCTCCTCAATGTAACAAATACTTATCTGAGAGCCGCATCAAAATCGATTCAGCCAAACGCGAGATAATCGCGGACAAACATACAGGTCAAACTGATAACCTCCTTTTTTTGAAGTCGGCTAAGCGTGCAATGGTTCGCTTAGAATCCACAATTTTTGTATGTGAACATGCTTCTAATTTAGATTTGTTATAGCCATCTGCTATCATACAATTATCCACCTTCTTGTGCCAAGATCTAGAGTCCTGTTTAAGACTACATACAGCCTTTTTTAAATTATTTTCATCTGAAAAAACAAAACCAGAAGGTTTCTGCATATATGTACAGTGCTGTTCGAAATAATAGACACAAGAAAAATAAACAAAAATGTATGAGACTAAAATAATATCATAAATTTTAGTATTTGGTTGTATAAACTTTACTGTTCACCACAGCTCGACATCTCTTTCGCATAGAGTCAATAAAATTTCTGCATCGTACGTCCGCAATGTTATACCAGGCTGTTTGCACTTTGGTCCAAAGCTCCTGTTTATTTTTTACACTTGGACTCCTTGCTAACTCGTCCTTAACATCAACCCATGAATGTTCTATTGGTTTCAAGTCAGGAGACTCGCCTGGCCGCTCTAAAACGTTGATGTTGCGGGATTCAAACCACTGTCGAACTATTTTGGGCGTGTGTTTCGGGTCGTTATCCTGTTGATATATCGACCGAAGAGGCATTTCTTCTTCTGCATAAGGTAGGATGATGTTTTGTAGCATTTCAAGGTAAATTTTCTTGGTCATGGTTTCCTTGATCCAGTGTATTGGCCCAATACTTTTATAGGAAAATCAGGCCCAAACCATTATGCTACCACCGCCATGCATGATGGTTTTTGTAGTATATATTGGATCAAATGCCTTACCAGGATGTCTTCTTACATGTTTTCTCATGTACAAAAAAAAAAAACAAAAAACAAAAATTCAAAGAAATTCGATTCTAAAAAGCGAGTAATTTTTTAAAATGAAATTCAACTTTTTGTTTGTTTCTATTATTTCGAACAGCACTGTATATAGTCTCATCTAGATCACCGTTCAAAATGGCTGTCTTGACATTAGGATGAACTGTAACTAAATTTAATTGAACAAATAAGGCAAACAATAATTTTAATGTTGT
The DNA here is from genome assembly GCA_963971475.1 of Chrysops caecutiens. Classification (NCBI taxonomy): domain Eukaryota; kingdom Metazoa; phylum Arthropoda; class Insecta; order Diptera; family Tabanidae; genus Chrysops; species Chrysops caecutiens. Next base: position 29,031,354 of record OZ020569.1, on the reverse strand, counting down.
GTGTCTTACTACTGGAGAAAAAGTCTCTACATAATCTATGCCATATTTTTGAAAGCACTCTTTAGCCACTAGTGTTGCCCTATAAAGCACACTATTATCGCTTTCATGTTTCTTTTTAAATTTCTTTGTCTAATTTAGCTTCAAACAAAAGACATCTGGCTTTTTCTATGACGGTTCTGTTCATACGTTCACAAAGCCCATTTCGTTCGAGAGTATATGGGTTTGACTTTTGGTGAATAGTTCAAATTTTCTTCAAATGATTATCAAAATCATTATTACAATACTCTCTGCCGTTATCACTACGTATCTTAATTTTTTTTATGTTAAGTTCTCAACTTTTATTTTATAATCTTTAAAACACTGAAGAGGTTCACTCTTATTCTTTAAAAAATAAACATAAGTCATGCGGCTGTAGTCATCTACAAAAAGAAGAAAATACTCTGATCCTCCAAGAGAAATATTTTCCATGGGCCCGCAGATATCACTGTGTACTATATTCAACAGTTCGGAACTTCTGTTGCCTTCAGAAGGAAAAGGCGACCGACTTTGCTTGCCCTCACAGAGTGAATACAATTTGTTTTGTTGATATCGTTCTTCTTGTTCAACATGACTCCTTGTACAGCTTCCTGCATGTTATTCATGTACTGACTGTTAATGTGTCCCAACCTACAATGCCAAAACTCTGGAGACTCTACCACTGCAGCCAATAAACATGTAGATTTATTTAAGTTGTATACTCCATTTATAAGAGAAGCAGTAGCTACCATAGTGTTCTTAATGTTATGGATTTCACACCCATCACTCGTAAATAGCACTTTATTTCCTTGTTTTATCAGTTGGCTGACGAACCAAAGGTTCGTAAATAGACTGGGAACACACAACACGTATTCAACTATAACCTCAAAGTCACTCTGCAGTGGAAGTCGTGATTTTCACCTTTCCACAACACAAAACTGGTACTTTCTTCTGATTAGCGACCATAATTTCTTTGGTTAATACAGAATAAAGGCGCGTTTCCAATGCCAGCTTGGAGTGGAGTGGAGTGGCTGACATGTTTCGCTCGTGTCGCACACACGCACTCCGCTATATGTGCCTTTCGTGCAATCTAAGCCCAGCGTGGATTGAAAATAGGATCTATTTCTATTTTCACGCTGGAGTGGAAATACGATGTTTTTCGGAGCGATTCCAACAGATGGCTGCGACGAGATCGTTCCAAATATGAGACGAATTTCCATATGTTTTGTTTTAAAATTAGTTAAAAATGGGAAAAAGTATTCAGTCCTAATACATTTTAATGTATTAAAGGTATGATAATTCAAATATGATTATTTTCCGTAGAAAAATATTTCAATTTTGATAATTTAAAACGACTCAAATCATGCTCGCCAGGTGGATGTGAAACCAATCCACTCTGGCATTGGAAACAAGTGCCAGAGTCAGCGTCAACACACTCCACTCCAAGCTGGCATTGGAAACGCACCTTAATGCGCGTCGATCACCCAATGTTCATTTGTTGTTAAGTTTGAACTTGCGCCGGAGTCGACGTACCAGTCACTTTTATGAAATGATTCACTAAACGCATTAGTGTATTGATTTTCACATTCTTCCAAACTCTTTTTCTTTGGTTTTTTGCACTGATTGCGATAATGGCCGGCTTCTCCACAGCCATAACACGTGACATTTTGTTTATTTTTGACAGATGTCTTATTCTGAGTCACGCCATCTTTTTTTGGCATAGACTTATCAGTTTTCTTGTGTTGGTAAGGGAAACATGCCAATGCATTAGTGACATCACCATCTTCCGGTTGACATGTTTATTAATTTTGATTTAATGGCGTCGGTTGACATAGACATGTCAGAATGTTCTATGGCCATAATCCTGCCAGCATGATAGAACCAATCCACTCGTCGCTGATGTCAAACCCCGTTCTTGCTAGCTTTTGACCCGCTTCCACGATCTGAGTCACATACGACGTCATCAATGTGCAGTTTTCCAGGCGAATAGATATAAGATTTCTCAATAGACGAATTTTCATAGTAAACCCCGAGTCATCAAATAACGCTCTCAACTTTTCCCACAATTCCTTCGATGACTGACAATTCCCACAATTCCTTTGATCACTGACTGACTTTTTTTTATGTGAACGTAGATAGATGGGTCGATTGTTAAAATCACCTTCGCCTTCGTTCACGCATCATCTGCATCTACTAGTGTGGTTCCCGGCTCTGGTTTGATACATTTCACCATTCCTTCTAACACCAAAAAATTTAAATTGATAATACTGACAAATAATTAGATAATTTGCGAATAACCGGAGGAATATGGTCCTGGGCCCATAACCTAAAAAAACAACGTGTTTTTGCAGGAAAATGACAAAAACAACTAAAAATTTTTATTTCAAAAAAGTTGATATACATACATCAAATATAGACGGCGCTAGGAGTTACAATAAAGATTACATGAGTTACATCATAGATGGCGCTATGATTACAGTATATAGAAATTTTATTTAGATATATGTAAATAATAACTCATCTAAGCGAGGGATTACATCTGTGAATGGAATCGCGAAATCCAGGAAAGTGGAGGTGAAATGAGATGAAGAGAGGAGTGGCCTGTCGACCAGAAACCCCTATCCTGATGTGGAGTCCGAGTTTGTTTACTTAGTGTGTGTGTGTCCAATTTATTCGGAGTGTCACATTCATCATTCTGATCGTGGATGTTGGACGAGTAACATCTATAATTTTTTGAATTTTAACCATTTTCATGAGTTTAAATCTAGCAGGGAACATTAATTATCTGCTAGAGAATGCAACTGCATCATAAATTTGCATATTAATGCACTAAATTTTCAAATTAACGAAAATCTTAAAATACGTATAAACAACTTATCCTCACGAGAGCCAAACAAGCGAGGGTTCACATCTGTGAATGAAATCCAGCCAGCCAAAATTCGGTACAATTCACAAACACAATCATAAGATATCATTTTTGTTTGGCTCTCGTGAGGTGAAATTGTTAATACGTGTCTTATGATTTTCGTAAATTTGAAAATTTAGTGCATTAATATCCAAATTTATGATGTAGTTGCATTCTCTAGCAGATAATTAATGTTCCCTGCTAGATTTAAACTCATAAAAATGGTTAAAACTCAAAAAACAAGAGATGTTACTCGTTCAACATCCACGACCAGAATGATGAATGTGACACTCCGAATAATTCGGACACACACACACTAAGAAAACGAAATCTCGGAATCCACATCGGGATAGGGATTTCTGGTCGACTGGCCACTCCTCTCTTCCACTCACCTTACCATCACTTTCCTGGATTTCGCGATTTTATTCACAGATGTGAACCCTCGCTAATATTACCCGGGAATTTATTGTGAAAGCTCTGTACCGCTATTACCGGTACTCTGGACGTAGAACTTGTTCACTATCACCACATACTCTTATTTTATATATAATGCATTTATTGTGCACGAAATATTAAGTTTAAATATTTTATTTACATAGTTTCACAATTGATTGAGACGTCAGAACGTCTAAGTATATCACAATTTGGAGATTTATCAATTTCAAATGTGAAAGAAACCGACGCTGGGTTTTATACATGTACGAGATCGAATGAACATGGAACTGTCATTACAGAATGCTATTTATGTGTAACAAGTATGCAAACGTTCTGGATATTGTGAATCGTTTACACATAACTAAAACTAAATTGTTAAATTTTACAGATCAGACACAAATAGTTCAGCCACCGGTAGACACCTTTGCACTGATTGGGACAACTGTTTTCCTCGAATGTAAATCTACTGGTGATCATTTGATGCCTTTTCATATCAGCTGGTTTAAAGACAAATCTATAATTGAAGTCACAAATTCAACACGATCGAGTGTGTTATTAGATGGTACACTAAAAATTCTATCTGTGAGAGCGGTTGATATTGGTGTCTATACGTGTATGGTTGCGTCGGCCAAGGGTAATGTAACGAAATCATTTAAGTTAAATATAATGGAACTTCCGTACGCGCCAATAAACGTGAAGGCTATGCAGATAGATCCGAAATGCGTTAACGTTTCATGGACACCTGTATTTGATGGCAATAGCCAAATACTTGCTTTTATTATTCAAAAACGTGAAACATCTTATCCAGGTATCAATACTGGTGGACACCTTTCAATTTGTGATAGGGATGCGACATCGACGATGAAACATCGATGTTGTAACATATCGATGTTGGAATTTAGCAATATCGATATCAAAAAAAACATTGATGTCGCCAAACATCGATGTTTCACGACTTCTTATAAAACCATTACATTCAAAAGGATTTACAATACAATTACTTACAATTCATTTTTATTCAATATTTCAATATTTATTCAATTTTAATATCAATTGGGTAAAATGAAATAGTATAATAAAATAATATTTACAACCGCCAGAGCCTTTTGGAAACAATATCGCCAGTGGTGGTGAAATCTCTTTCGGACGGAACTGAAGTTGCCATTGCAAATTGCATATAGTTTCTCGCCATTTTCATCATAGAAGAATCCTAAAGTTCGAACACCGAAGAAGTATTGACGGGTAAAAAATATCGATGTTAAAATAGTCGATGTTTGGCGAAAACATCGTCATCGATGCCACATCCCTAATTTGTGAATTTCCACTTTCCACTTTCTCTATTAAGTACAATAAATTCACGAGATTTTTCATAGACATAGTTCCTGATTCTTCCTTCAAATGGATAACAACAAACATTAATGCTTCAGCGATACGATATTGGCTTGTATTGAAGCGATTAAAAGCAGGAACCAGTTATCAATTCCGTATAAGTGCAGTTAATCATGTTGGTGAAGGTTTGCAGTCAGAGCCCAGTAACGTTGTTACATTACCACAAGAAGGTAAAATTATGTTTCCAGTAAGGTCATAAATCTCTTTTTTATAAAATTCACATTCCCAACCCGAGAAACGTATTTTGAATTTGATAGGCATATTACTTCATAAATATTTCATACGTAATATCCAAGGTGACCTGATGCTGGCACAGGAGCCAACCCCCAAAATTTGAATATACGGTATTGACTTAGCGAGGAATGTTTTAAATATCTTTTTTCAGAATAAACAAATCCTCACAACAGTTCCCACTAGCTTTTATGAATATTGAAAATATCACTCAAAATTCTACACAAGAAAGAGTTGTTTTGCATAATTATGATAATTATTTTCGAAGCACCGTCAGGCCCGCCAATTGATTTTGAGGGAGCAGCTCGTTCATCGTCGGAAATAATTATTCATTGGCAACCGCCTCCTGAAGATCTTGCAAATGGATTTATCTTAGGATATTTAATACGATATAGACTATTTGGTTATACTGATATCCAATGGACATACTATAATATAACAAACGAGACTCAAAGGAACTTTATTATTGGTGATCTCATTACTTGGAAAGATTATTTTATACAAATAGCAGCATACAATGAAATTGGCCTAGGGGTATTCACAGAAGGTATACGGATTAAGACAAAACAGGGAACGCCAAGCGCTCCACCTGAAAATATTAGGTGTGTGGTGGTGAATTCAACGGCAGTCAAAGTAATTTGGCTGCCTCCAAACCCTCAGCAAATAAACGGTATAAATCACGGATTTAAAATTCAGGTTTGGCGAACAATTTGTGAAACAGATGGTTGTCTCGAAACCGAGGACAAAATGATCACAGTGACCCCAAATCTTCATGATCCTGCAGCGGAACAGTATTCAATTGTAGAAAATTTGGAGCCATTTACGTCCTATAATGTTACTGTTTTGTGTTTCACACAGCCTGGAGATGGCGTGCGTAGTGAAAAAATTCCGGTTCAAACCAAGGAAGATACGCCTCAAATGGTGCCTACTCTGTCTTTCAGTGAAATTTCTGATCGATCAGTCAAAATAAGTTGGACCGCTCCAAAGCGTTCCAATGGAGTATTGACCGGATATGAATTAAAGTATCAAGTAAAGGACAAATCAGAAACTGTAAAGATATTAAATGTCACTTCTAAATGCTTAAGTCTCAGCATAAATGATTTGCAGCCTAAAACCCATTACCTATGTGATATAAAAGCTTGGAATAAAGTAGGATCCAGCCTCCCGCGTTCAGGTGAATTTTTATCAGGAGATGTACCAGTACTTCCTATGCCTCCTACTCAACTAGCAGTGTCGAATATTGGTCCTTTTTCAGTGGCTTTACAATTCACTCGAGCTTTTGATGGTAATTCTCCTATAAAGAAGTGGATTGTTGAGGTACAAACGGCTCGAAATTTTACATGGCTGAAAGCTTTTGAATCGCCGGACGCTAATACGTCAGTTTTGATTGTCAATGGTTTAACCCCATTTACTCAGTACCGATTAAGATTGATTGCCACTAATATAGTCGGATCTTCATCACCTTCAAAATCCACAAATGTTTTTCAGACCATACAATCTCGACCTATGCATCCACCACTCAATGTTACTCTTCGGGCTATTAGTGCTACTAAACTTCGTGTCAGATGGATTCCTTTGCAACAGAAAGAGTGGTATGGAAATCCTCGTGGTTACAATATAACATATAAACAAATTGATCCTTACCTTAATTCGCCAAGTCGAAGTATAATAATTGAAGACCACACAGCAAACTTTCACGTCTTGGAAAATTTAAATGAGTGGAGCACTTATGAGGTCATCATGAGCGCATTTAACGATGTGGGCTCTACAGAGTAAGTTTATTTAAACTCTTAACTGAAACGTCAGTTAAATTTTTGGTCTTTTAATTTATTTCAACAATTAGGGATGGTCATTCTGCAATCCAACGAACAAGAGAATCCGTGCCCTCACTTGGACCGCTAAATGTATCAGCCAATGCCACATCGTCGACGACAATAGTTGTTGCGTGGGGAGAAATTCCACGACAGCATCGTAATGGTCAAATAGACGGATATAAAGTTTTTTATGGATCTACATGTGGAAATTTTCATATTAAAACCAAAATGATATATAGTAACGCTACATTCTTAACAACACTCACGCAGTTAAAAAAATATTTCATGTATCATATTCAAATATCTGCGTTTACAAGATTGGGAGACGGACATCTTAGTTCCTCTGTGTGTGTCCGAACATTTGAAGATATCCCTGGAAAACCATCAAATGTATCCTTTCCAGATGTCACCTTCTCAACTGCCAGAATAATTTGGGATGTACCTGCACAGCCAAATGGAGAAATTGTGGCATACAAAGTCACATATTCGCTGAACAATACCGGATCAATAAATTACAGTCGGGAATTTTCATCTTCATGTAGAAGTTTCAGGGCTACGCATTTAATTTTTGAAAGTTATTACATGTTTCGAGTAACAGCACGAACTCGGTTGGGATGGGGTAAAGATGCCTTAGTGTTAGTTTTAACCACCAACTATCGCGAAAAACCTGCAGCTCCATCAGCCCCCAAAATTGCAAGGAGTCAAATTCAAGCAAATCAGATAACATTTAGTTGGGTACCAGGGTATGATGGTTTGGCTCCTCTGCGTTACTATACAGTTGAATTATGTCAAGATGACAATGCTTGCAAACACTTACCAGAACGTCTGAATCCCTTTTCGACTGCCTATACAGTCACGAATTTGAAACCATACACGACTTATCAGTTTCGGATAAAAGCTGCTAACGATATTGGTGAATCCACCACAAGCCGAAAAAGCGAAGTCATACGAACTTTGGCAGCTGCACCATCGGAGGCAGTAACACATTTAAGAGTAGTGCCGCTAAAAACGTCTAGCATTCTTGTTCAATGGAAGGCCATCAGTAATTTCAGTTGGAACGGGGATCTGGTTTACGGTGGATATAGGGTGTTCTGTCATCCAGTATCAAATTTTCCCGATAATATACAAGCTTCTACGCAGAACGATGTTATGGGAATAAAAACGGAGTCAATTATTCTCTCAAATTTAGTGGAGGACAGAGCTTACGAAATTGTCGTTACATCATTTAACTCGCAAGGTTCTGGTCCACCAACTTTGCCAGTTATTGTGTACGTGGGTGAAGCTATATTTATCGCTGAGCCACAAGGATTGCATGCGACATCAACTTCAAGCACTGAAGTATACCTCAAATGGGAAGCACCTAAACAAAGCATGAAAAATACAGATATCCTAGGCTACAAGATTTATTACACAATATTGGACTCTCCACAAGATACTTCGGAAATTTATTGGAATGACGAAGAAGTTGAACTGGTATTAGGAACAAGCACATCGCATTCCCTTATGTTTTTGGAAAAATTCACCAAGTACCAAATTCAAGTTCTCGCTTTCAATCATGCTGGCGATGGACCGAGATCGCGGTGTGTCATTGTAAGGACTTTCGAGGATTTACCAGGACCACCAGAATATCTTCGTTTTCAAGATATTACAATGCAAAGTGTGACGGTTTATTGGGACGTGCCTATCAAGCGCAACGGTAAAGTTCGTGGTTACTTGGTTACATATGAAACAGCCGAAATAAATGAAAGTAAAGTTGAACTTGTTATGAGAGACATCGGAATATATTAAATTTTGATTCTTTCAGAATACAGCAAACAAGTGAAACAGCAAGTAAATACGACATTTATCAGAATTGATAATTTGGAAGAACAAATGAAATATAAATTCAACGTCAGGGCTATTACAATTGATTACGGTCCATCGGTAGGTGGTAATGTCACAACTGGTCCACAAGAAGGTTCACCAATGGCGCCTCGAGATTTCGTTCTGTATAGAAGTGTTTCAAATCTGGTTATGCACTGGAAACATGTTCCCTCAGAGCGAGCTCCCCTTCTAGGATATTATATTGAAAGCAAAAAACGAGGTGAGTATTTGTGCTTCACACACACACCATAATGAAATAATAATACGTAATACCAAAACTCCCAGGATGTAGTAGTAATACAAGCGGACTATTTTACTACCACATCCATAGGCTTATGAGTCCGATTGCCATACCGAGCTATATGAAATTTCATATGGAAAATTAAGCGGGAGTTTTGAAAACCTCAAATATTTTATAATAAAAATCACTTTTTATTAATTTAATGAATGTTATTGTGGTGAAAGAACCACACTCTCCCGTCCAGATGATGTTTAATAATTTTAAGAAACAACTTTGAATACTTTGAATAAATCTAGTATGTTTAATTTGAATTAAATAAGAAGGTAAGTAGCCTTCAGGAATAACTTATTATTTAATTCATATTTTTGAGTCAGAAAGTCATCTCGAATTAACATTCTATTGAAATAGTGTTTAAAAATTACTTGGAGTTTGTGTGTGATTAAAAATTATTTGGAGTTATTTTGTGAATAAGAACTTATTTATGTAAAATGAATACTCAAAATATGAATACACTTCTATAGAAATAAGAATTAATATATATTTACATATTGAAAAGTAGAATAAAATTAAATTTTGTAGGAAAATGAATCTACATATACAAAAATTTAATAACAAAATTACGTTATGAACAAGCTAACAACAAAAAGCAACCAAAATATAAGAAATATAAAAAAAAAACACGAAAAATAAACAAAAACAATAAAAAAATAAGAATTATAAGTTGTAAAAATAAAATAAATTTTGTCCGCGAATTAAACTTAATTAAAGTGTAAAAAGTATTTATATATTTTATATAAAATTTAGAATGAGTTATATCATTAGTGTTTTTTATCGGTGTATAATAAATTTTTGTGTCGGAAAATCCGCGAAAAGCGTATAAAATCGAATTTTGTCGGCGATATGAATTTTAACGTTTGTTTTTTTGGCGGAAAACAAATGCAAATATTGAATAAATTTAGTGTTCGTGATACTAAAACAGTGAAATCATATTATTATTCATAACAACAAAATAATATATAATAAAAGAATGATTTATTTTGAGGTTTTAAGGTTAAATTAATTCTAGAAATATTTTAATTGCTAATAAGAAATTATTTTTGAAATTATGAAAATATGTATCAATTTATATAAAATGTTTATAAAATGTAAATTATTAAAAATAATTTTTCTCACACCCCGATCGAAAACTCCGCTTTTCACCTCGTTATCGAGGTTTGAAGTAGTGGATTTTTCCATCGGGCAAAATGATTATTTTCAACGCGTGAATGTGGAAATAGTAAATTGACTCCAGTGCTTTCAGGCTCTCTTCTACGAGTGAATATACTATTTTCACACATTCATCCGTCGAAAACACTCACGTTGGCCGATGGAAAAATACACTACGGCGATCCTCGATAACGAGCCAAAAAGTGGAATTATCGACAGGTGTGTGTCTGAAAAATTTGTATGTTCACCTCAGGAGAACAAATACAACATTTCACTCGTGTTCGCCTCCCTCGCCTACGGCTCGTGAGGCAATTTACACTCGGTAGAAATGTTGTATTTTCTCCCATGGTGAACAATATACTATTGTATAAATTTCAATTTGTGATAATAAAATAAACTTGACAAACATTAAATAGTATATTGTTAACCAAGGGTCGAAAGTTGTTTGTTTTACTAGTATTTTGTTTTTATACCTTATACATAATTAATTGTTCTTTATTATTTTTTGTTAATTACTCGTTTCTAACCGACGGAGAAACGGAGGAGGATCACTTAGTTACGTCTCAAAATTACTTACGTATACTTACATTAGTTTACGAACTTAGTTATTATTAAGGTTAAATAAAAAAGGTTTATTATTTTTTGCTTTTCAGTTCTTCGGCGATTTAATTTCTTTGTTTAAAAGTTTTTATATTATTTCATACTTCGTATAATTGGTTGCTTTTTGTAGTTTATTTTGCCATAACGTAACTTTTTTATTGAACTTTTTTGTATATCTGATTTCATTTTCGTATATAATTTAATATTAATACACTTTTCAATATCTAAATATATACTAATACTGATTTTAATACATGTGTATTCATTTTCTTAGATAACAAAATTCATTTAATTAATAAATAAAGTTATTTTTATTATAACATATCCGAGGTTATGGAGTTTTTCAAAATCCCCGCGTTGAAAATATAATTTTTCAAATGAAATTTCATATTGTTCGATAGATGAGTTTCTATTTTGACACGAAACCTTCTGCCCTGTAAGAAGGATCTATTATTTGCGTGAGGGGTGTTGGGATTTGGTACTGATGCAGTTTGAAGATAAGTCCTGCATGCCAGACTATGTCGAATGTCTTCTCAATGTCGAACATTACGAGCCCAGTTGACTTTTTCTTATTGAGGTCATTTCTTATGTATTTGACCCCTTTGCTAGTTGGAGTTCCGTTGAGTGAGGTGGCCTGGAGCTAAATTGTTCTTCTGGGACTATATTCCTCGTGTATATCTTTCTCGTGTACATTCGTGTGAGAATTAAACGTTCGGTTATTTTTCTGAAGGTTGGAAGGAGGGTAATAGGCCTCCAGTTTTGGGGATATGTTACGTTTTTGTTATGTTTTGGGATAGAGGAGATTGACGTCGTCTTCCCGGCTTTCGGATACTCTCTGTGATAGAAGATTAAATTTATTGTTTTTGTTAGCAGCTCAAGAATATTATCCGGTAAGTGTATCATGCATGTCTTTGTGATATTGTAATGTCCTGGCAATTTTCTTTTTCGTAGGTTTTGTGTTATACGTTTTAGTTCGTCTATATTTGTGTCTCTTATTCGTTTATGGCTTATGGGGAAATTCCCCCTCAGTACGGTGTTTGCTTTTCGTGTTATTTGTTCTTGAAAATTTATATCTGAAATGTTTTTCGAGTGATTCCATTGTCTGGCACTTCGTACTGTAGTCCATTTGCTCCTTGTATTGCTGGCATTTGAGGTTTATTTTTGTTTTTAAAGTATTTGTTTCAAAGGATTTTGGGAGGTCGTATGGATTGGTTGGTGGTCGATTTATTGAAATTTCTTGTGTGATATTTTGTCAGTTAATGTAGTATCTGCTGTTTCTATATCTGTTTCGCAGTTCAATGTTAAATTTATGTTTTCTTGTTCCAGGTTACGTTTGAATTTCGTCCAGTTTCTTATTTGTTTAGTTTTTATTGTTTCTTCTGTGTGAATGTCTTCTATTAAGAAGAGTACTGGCTTATGGTCTGAGTTTAGTTCGTCGAACACTCAGTTTTATGCGTGGTTGTATTTGTGACCAAAGTGCGTTGGATCATTGTTAGAACACTTTCCAGAACAAAATTATTTTTTCTCCCACCCCCATCGAAAAATCCGCTGTTCGCTTCGACATTCGCGCAAAGTAAGTACATATTATCAACGGGTGTGTGTGGAAATTGTACGT